>JAKCOX010000019.1:3652811-4252811 GCA_022605575.1 Laterallus jamaicensis coturniculus | reverse complement strand
TCGAGATAAGGACAGGGAGAGATCATCCCGCAGTCAGTGTCATGGGCAAAACAGACTCAACACAGAAGAAAGGAAAGAAAACTCTATTACCCTGCACTGCACTCCCAGTGACATCAGAGTCGGGTAATGAGAAGTGTGGCCAAATCCTAAAGCACCTCCCCCCACCATTCCCTTCTTAGCAGACTTCACTTTAGTCATGATTTTGCTCCCTTCTTCCCCCCCCCCTCCCCCGACTATGGCACAGGGATGGGCAGGGAATGGGGGTTTCAGTCAGCTCCTCACAAGTTGTTTTCCTTCTTAACCGCGGGGGGGAGGGGGTGGCACACACACACATTCCTCACACCCTTCCCCTGCTGCAACGTGGAGTCCCACCCACGGAGGACAGTCCTCCATGAACTTGTCCAGCGTGAGTCCTTTCCCACAGGACTTCAGGTCTTCACCAGCTGCCCCAGTGTGGGTGACTCCTGTAGGGTGCAGTCATAAATCACAGAATGTCTCTCAAGCCCAGACTGCTCCAGCCTGGCCTCCCACCGGGTCACAAGCAGGAGGTGTGGTACAGCTGCTTTTCACTCTTTTCAGGAATTGTGTTCCTGTGGGCAGCCCAGAAAGCACCAGCCCTCAAGGAGCCCAGTGCACGTGTCAGAGTTCCCTTTCTGAGCAGCTTTGATCTCAGAGGTACACGAAACAAATAACTGCAAGCAGTAAAATCTGTTCAGAATTGGAGATTACAGGAAAATGGGAATTAAATGAGTATCTTAGAAAGTTTAGATAAGATTAGAAGCATCTGTAGGCTGGAAACAGTGTGACAGGGAAAGAAATGTCAATTTTGCCACTGATCTGTGTTAAACCACTTACAGAAGCAAGAAGTGAGAAATTTTTTACAGCCATTTCTGGTGGCATTTAGAAATGTGTTTGTGTGTAGTAAAGGTGTTTGCTTGTGAAAATAGGTATCAAAGCTGCCTTTATAAGGTTTAATTTGGTTGCTTAATCCTAGGCATGTAGCATTATTCCAGTTTCCCTAGAGTGGCCTGGCATATATCCTCCTGGGTCAGGCAGGTGGGATACCTCTGGCAAATCTGCATCCAAATGGTCAGGCTTCTGTTTGCACCAAAAACCTCAATTCCATGGCTTGTTGAAAAACATTATATTTGCTGGAGCTGTAGACTTAAACAGTTCCTGATAAAGTGGAAGAAAGTGCTGGAAATACTTCTCCAAGTTCTCAGCAGGGTTTTTGTGGTTGGTTTTGGTTTGGTGCTTGGTTTTTTGTTGTTGTTGTTGTTTTGTTTGGGGTTTTTTTGTTCAGGACTCAATCTAGACTTCTTTTCAGCAACCTTTGGGAGGTCACGTTTTGCAGTTGGGATAACAAAGCTTAAATAAGAGTGAAGACTGTGATTATAAATTGTATTGCAAAGGCTTTGATAGAGAGCAGTTACGCATATGAGATTGAATAAATGAGACAAACTATGCTTGAAGCATGAGGTAATCTCAGATAAATTTTTATTCAAGTTAAAATATTTTTTGCTAATTCAGCTTAAAGTAACGGTAGAAGCCAGTTTAAAATCCAAAGCGGATTACTTTGAAATGTAAAGATCATATTTGAGTTTTCATTTGGGTTTTGTGTATCATCTTACCTTCAGGTAATTTGGATTTTAGTTCTATCTCAAGTAAAACTTTCTCTTTGGTTTCTGTGGGCAGGGGCACTTAAAATTACTCTATTTGTCTAACTAATGTTCAGATCTCCAGAAAGGGATTTAGGCTGAGACAAAAAAAAGTGAGTTGCTCTGTCATATCAGTTACTGCTGTTCATTATATCACATCTGTTTTTGTAAGAACCGCTGCCTACAATGTAATTTGTATGTGTGTGTGAACATGCACTGCTGGTTCCTGAATGCAGGTAGTAGCATTTCACCTCTGGATCCACACACAAAAGGATCACTCTGAAACAGTTCATAGGACACTTTGAGATTAGAATGAACAGAAAATAATGGGTTCAACTGTGCATTGGCTTCCCTATCTCTGTCTCCCATATCTCATCTTCTCTGGGAAGTCAGCAGCTCTCAGTAGCCTTAGGTGTGGCAGGGATGAGCTGGAAGGTGGTGTCTGTCCTTCAGACAAGGCACTGACTCCTGGTTCTCGGACAGAGGGAAGTAGACTGAGTCATGTCTACATTGCATAATCCTGTAGAAGGGGCTGACTGTCCCTTAATGGAGTTTGCCCTCAAGTCTTCTCTAGACCAGATATGATGCTCTTGTAATGCTAAGGCACTGTGGATTTTAGGGTTCCCTTCCCCTGCAGTTCAAGCAGTCTTAAAACCTCTCTTGCCCAGAGAGGTTGTGGAGTCTCCTCTGGAGACATTCAACCCCCACCTGGATGTGTTCCTGTGCAATCTAGTCTAGGTGATCCTGCTCTGGTAGGGGGGTTGGACTAGATGATCTTTCATGTCCCTTCCAACCCCTAACATGCTGTGGAAAGTAAGAAAGCTTTTTGCAGGCAGCAAGTGTAGCATAACAGAGATTGCAGGTATTCTGCAGTGAGATGTAGTGTGAGAGATGCCTGTACCTTGCTAGGGTGCCTGCTGGTAGGGAGATGATTTTAGAGGATGTTAGGAAGAAGCTAAACCTCTACTGCAGTGCTGGGTACAGTGTCCTTTGGCAGCAGTGTGTACAACGCACCATCACTTCAAGCGCAGCTGAGAGAAGTACTGATGGCTTCTGAGCAGAGCCGGGGAAGAGGTGAGGTGACAGCTCGCCCGTGTGGTCAGGTGCTTGAGGCTGATCCCTGCCTCTTTCACTCAGCAGTGCTGAACTACGTCCCTGCGGTCATAATGATGGCGATTAACGCTACGCCTGGAGTGGCACTCGCAGCAAAAAGGAGTTAGCGTGAGAAGGACTGATGTCTAATGCAGGCTGCAAATCCATTTTGCAATAAACCGCTGGTTTGGACAACTGCTTCCCAGGCCCTATGGCATTTCAGTGCTGGCTTGTAAAAGACTGTTGTATCCTGACAGTCCTAGGTCTGTTTTGTGACTTTTCAGACTCTGGATTTGATTTTGTGGAAGTATTTGTCCACTTAGGCAGAAATTTACCACGCATCTGGTATTTTCTCTTCCTGGAAATGAACATCTTCATCCTGTCGGCGCTTGTTTATCTCAAGATACTGAAAACATGGATTTGTATGGTAAAGATCATGAATGAAAGTTTGAAATTGGTTCCAGATCTTCTGGAAATAGGTAAAGCTGTGCCTCAGAATAATTTCATTTTATTCTTGCTGAACTGTCTTTTCTACACCCATGGAAATTGTTCTCATCTGCAAAGCCTTTCCTATGCTGTAACTGTTTATGTTCGTATATATTTATTACATGCTAAGTTTTTTTCACTTCTTGCTGCCTTGTGATTATGTCTAAAAATCGATTGCAGTGTAGAGCCTTCAGAATTTGGTACTGAAAAGAGCCAATATTCCTTATCAGAGCAGAAAATGCTTTCTCACTGTATTTCAGAATAATTGGTTATTGACAAAGCAGTTCTTGTGGAGAACAGGAAGAGTTTTAGATATGAAAACATAGGAAACAAGCGTGTGGCTTTTCAGCATTGGTCTTACTGGAATGGAATCGCATGCTTCAGTTGCTGGTTTACGTACTTTCTCCTGAAACTTTATCAATAAACTCTTGCTTGTTCTGTAGCTCTTTGAGGAAGCTTCTCTGGGGGTTCTGAGCACCCACTTTGTTTTTAGTCAGTCATGTACTTTTGTGCGTTGTATTGAGTTACTTTTTTTCTTGACCATTGCAAGCAGCTGTGCTTAATGAGCAGGAACAGAAGTAGGTCAATAAAGTGTCCTTTATATATGTACGTGATTAGCAGTCTTAAAGTATAAAACAAGGCTGCCTTAGGGCTGGGAATAATACCTGTGTTAAAAAGATGCTGCTTTAAAAGTGTGTTTACCATAAAATCAAGGGAATTGAAAAACGTTGAAGAGTCAGCTGAAACCATAAACAAGTATTCATTATTATTTTACAGTTTTGCTAGAAGAGTCTTCTGAAAGCTGTATCAAAGCCCATAATAAACCTAGATAAAATTTTGTATTAGCTCCTGCTTTACAAGAGCTGAAGTGCAGAAGGTTTGAAAGCTAAGTAGCACCTGTCATTAGCTTAAAACGCTAAGCACAGTTTGGATAGTAGAGCTAATCTGGAGGTTATTTAATTTTAGTGCAAAACAAGTACTATGTCTGTATACACACGGAACTGCATGTCATCAGATGCTGTGCACGTTTCTTGTTGAGAACTAAAATGTATTGGAAAAAGAAAGGGTTTATGCAAGATCTGCTTTTCTGAACCTCACAGGAAAAACGAGATCATTGCTTCTAAGAAGTGAAGGTAGGGTTTACTTGAGAGAGAGGTACATGTCAAGTCAGTAGGAGGATGAATAATAGTCACAAGTTCTAATTTTTTCTTGGTTTGACAGATCAGGTACACACTTCTTATAATGTAATTCCAGTTTATTACACAAGAATGCCATTAACTAAAACAAGGCTATATGCAACACAATGTTATTTGTGTTTGAGGCAACTTGATAATAACACTTCTGAGTTTTCTCAAGTTCTCAGTTGCAAGCAGAGGGAGGACATTTGTATTAGTTACTATATGCTAAGGTTTGCAGGGTAAGGTAGGTCATTTTACACATAATCATAGCAAGGTGGTTGTTTACTGGTTTTAACTACATTGTGAAGCAATCCAAAATCCTCCCCAAACCCACCACAGCTATGTATGTTTGGAACAGTGGCAAGTCTGCTGGTATTTGGACTCATTATCCAAGCTGTGGTGAAGATTGAGTTGTACTGGGGAGACTTCTGTAACACACAAATTTGTATGATGTCTTTCTAACAAGTCACTTACCAGAAGACTCTAAGACTAGAGTCATGTAAAAGAGCAAAGTGTATATGGTTGGGAGTTTTCATTGTTTTAGCCTTTACAGAGTTGTTTTTGGATAACTGCTCTGTGTAATAACACTTTATTGAAGAGCTTATTACCCATCCACTGTAGTATTGTGTGGAGTAGTGTGAATTGGAAAGGTGTTGCACTGTACATAAGGGAGAGGTTTGATTTTTACAGCCCTGATAATTAGTGATGATGTGGTTGAGAGCCTCTGGGTGAGGATCAGGGAGACAAAAACCAAAGGAGATGTGCTAGTGGGTGTCTACTACTGATGAGCCAGCTGGGATGTAAGCACCAATGAGTTGTTACGTAGGTATTTAGGAGATATTTTACAATTGTTAGCCCTTGTCCTTATGGGAGATTAAAACTGGAGATATACTGCTGAAATGAGTGGGTTTTGGAAGTTCTTGAAGTTTGTAGGAGATAAATTCTTGTCACATGTACTCAGTGAGCTAACGAGGAAGCTATCCCTCCTAGGCTTTCTACAGAACTCATGAGGGATGTGATGGTAGGTGATCATGAAATGATTGAGTTTAAAATGGTCAGTGTGGTGAGAAAAAAGGACAGCAGAGTTCTTAACTGTGACTTCAAGAGAGCAGACTTGAAGCTATTCGGGGAGTGAATCTGTGAATCTGCTTTTGAGGGCTTAGGAGTGCACGAGTGCCTGTGGTCTTTTAAGTCTCACCTTATAGAAACACAGGAGCAGGCGATCCTGCTATGTCACAAGTCAAGCCAGTGGGGCAGAAGGCCAGCTTGGCTGAACAGGGAACTCCTCATGGAGCTCAAGAGGAAAAAGGAACTCCATGATCTCTTGAAGTGAGGTCAGGCTTTGCAGGAAGATTACAGAGATGTAGCTTGTATATGCAGGGAGAAGACAGGAAAGGCCAAAGCTCAATTAGAGTTGGAGCTGTGTCAGATAACAAGGGCTTTTTAAAGTATGTTAATAGCAAGAGGAAGAAGGGGCAAGGGAAACACTGGACTGGTGCTTGTTGAAATAATCTGATTAATTGGGATGAAGAAAAGCAGAGGCATTCTGTATGTTCTAGTCTAGGTGATCCTGCTCTGGCAGGGGGGTTGGACTAGATGGTCTTTCTAGGTCCCTTCCAACTCCTAACTTGCTGTGAATCTGTGATTCAATGTTTTTTGTCTCAGGCCTCTAATGATATTAAACATAATAATCCTTGGGCTGCCTGTTCTCCTGAGTCAGAGGACCATGAGTGTGGGCACAGTGACTTTACTTCTCTGGGCACTGAAATTGTATGGGACCAGCTGTATGTTCACAAGTCCATGGGGCCCGATGGATTCATCCCAGAGTACTGCAGGAGCCAGTGGCTGTCACAGCAGGACCCCTTTCAATAGTCTATCAAAGGTCATCTGTTGAAGACCAACTGGCCTGCAATTCCCTCAGTTATGTTCTTGCCCTTTTGAATATAGGAGCAACACTTGCTTTTTCCCAATCGCTGGGGACCTGCACTGGGTCAGCTGCCTTTCAGAAATAATAGGAAGTAGTTTCACAGTGAATTCAGACAGCCCTGTCAGCACCTTTGATGCATCTCACTTGGTCCTGTGAGCTTGTATGTGCCAAGATTTCACAAGGGATCCCACTCTTGATCTTCTTCCACTACTGTTGTCTCCTTTCTTACTTAACCATTATCTCTAGGCACAGAAGCCTGAGCTTGTTGGTGAATACTGAGGCAAGGAAAGGAGTGAGTACCTCAGCCTTTCCTGCATTTGTGGGCACTAACCACCCATCGCTTTCAGGAGCAGACCCACTGGTTTTGGTTTATTCTATTCACACAGTGGTACAAGCTCTTGCCCTTGATACCTCTACAGGAAAAGGAATAAATTAAATTGGTTTTAAATAATCAGAAACTGTGCTAAGTAATATCATGTCACATATTGCCTAAATTGTGCTTTGCTTGTTCTCTTTTTAGGTACCAATTGAGAAAATTTGTAGTTTCAAGAAATTTGTACCTTTTTAAAAGGAAAAAGACCAAACCAAAACACCAGCCTCTAAAAGTTCATTAACTAGTGTGATTGAAGCCTGTAAACTCTGAATGCTTTTATGTTGTTAGTTAACTAAAATGGTGTATGCTACAATTGAGAGTAGTATCAGGAAAACATGGTGAGGTGTTTTTTTTCCTCCATCTTGAGGAAGAAAAGGTGAAAGGCCAAGTGAAAACTGTGTGGTGGTTCCATGGCTGGTGTCTGCCCCAGCTTCCTCATAACCTGTGTGGGTAAATCTTTCTACCCCTGTGCTGGAAGGGGACACCAAGTGTATGAAGCTGAAACATGGCTAACATGCTTGTGGGAATTCTGTATCTGGCAAGTGCTGTTGCATCCCACAGCAGAGATGAGCCCAGATCAAGAATTACTTAACAGAATTCATACTTCCTGAAGACATCATGAAGGAAATTCTCATGACACCCCGCTGCTGCAGTAGAGGCAGGGTTAAAATTTAGGAGACCCTTTTCTCTGCTCATGTGCTCCTACTGCCGTGCATTGCCCTTCTGCACATAAAGCAGAAAAGGAAAGCAGTGGTTACCTGGCAAGTTGTGAGTTACCAGCTTCGGGTAAGCACTCTGCATAATTTGAAGGGTTGCTTCAGCAGTTAGGTTTTTGTTGTGGTGTTCTTTCTTGCCTTGTGGTTGCTGCTGTCCTTCTCCCTATGCAGCAGGAAGCCAGAAGTTTTACTCTGGCTCACCAGTAATGGTTGAAGCAGATTAGCTAGCTGCCAGTCTCAGATGATTCCCCCCACATACAGATATATGCAAAAAAAAAAAAAAAGGGGGGAGGAGGGAATCAAGAGGATGTTTACAGCTGTCATGACAGGCCATGCTGGTTTGGTTCGAACTTCCAAACTTCTCCATTTAACAAACCAATGGCATATGTCTAATGTCATTAGTTTGATTCCCAATTCAGCTGTACTTAAAATTAAGGGATATAACATTTACCAGCAGCAATTCATGCATGTGGCTTAAAAAATTATCTCCATCTTAGACGTGTAGTATTGTAAGTGACATCTGCCCACCCAGCATTCTTTATTCATAAGTCATGATACCTTCTTCATGAAGGTAAAAGACTTACCTGGAACAGCAGAATTGAAGTTTTAAGAAAATACAGCTACTGCAAAGAACTGCAACAATTTCTTGGTTTGTCAAGGTGAGACCAATAGACAAATGGATCAGGTTTTATAATGAGTTCTTTCTCTCTGCTGATTGTTAGAACATTAGTAAAGGGAGGCTATATGCACAAATAATTAAAACAAATGAAATAGAGAATGTATTTTTAAATAAACATAAATCAAGCCTTGCCTTTTCAGAAAAGAACTTAAGGAATACATATACATCTAAGAGGATAGAGAATACAGTGAGTCTGAAATTGGTACAGCATTGAAATGTGTCCAAACAACTTAATAACATGGTTCCTCTCTCTTACAGTGCCTGTTACATGACTAGGTAACTGCCTGCCTTTTTTCTACAGCAGTGTGAGTCAGGTTTTGTTACAAGCAGGAGATACAATATTCAGTAACCAAAAAAGAGAGAAGGGGGTAAAAAAAACCCCAGAACTGTTGTAATGCAATACTGTGAATATTGCTATCAGTATAAACTAAGAGTTTGTCAGGTGTATTGCTGCTGGCATACTACAGAACTATATCTTGGCTTTTCTCATACTGTGATATTTTTTGTGTGACAAACTCTTAGAATAAGAATAATAAAAAAAAGGAAGAGAGAGCTGTGTATCACACCTGTGGATAGACCTTTCTGGTATGTTGAGTAAAGAACACTGCAGCCTTACTTATCATTCCTGTAGTGTGTGTGTTGGTGGGTGGTGTGCTAGTCCAGTTTGCTGCTTGCTGTTTCAATGGTATGGTATTTTACAATTCTCATGTCAGCTTGGACATGTTCTCTGCATTAGTTACTGCACCTGAAGTTACAGGTGCTTTATGTACGTACAGTATAACTCACCTCGGACACAGGTAATAGTAATGTAGCTTTAATCCTTATGTTTCTTGATTTGAGTCATGTGTCACTACTGTGTTTTCTTGACCCCTTTCCCTGCTGCCTGTTTCCAGAACCAAATTTCACTGAAGCCATCACCACTGCTCTGATGAAAAGATTTGACTCTTAAAGAAGTGCTGTAAGAGCTACAGCTGTAGGTTGTGGAAAGCCAAACCTTCATGTGGTTCAAGTTCCAGCTTTGCCTGTTTTAAATCCTAGGTATGGCCAGCCTTAAGCAAAAACACTTGAAGTGGTTGCTTGAGGACCTGTGACTATCCGTTACTGCTGCTGCTCCTTCCCAACTTTTTCTTGAGTTGTCTCTTACCTGCAGCAATTGCTGTCTGCACAGATGCTGGTACCCAGAGCAGCTCATCTGCATCATGTCTCTGTTGCATGACATAGTGGTTTCTAGGTCTGCTTTGGTTTATCCTGGGCTGTGATCTGGACTATTGTGGCACATGCCATTATTTTGTGAGGAATTGTGGGACTAGAGGAGTCTTCAGTATTTTGGAGCTGGTGTTGTGTTGCCTAGGACTGGGAGTGTGGTAATGTTGTGGGAAGGTCAGTAGTGCAGGGGGCTTTGTTTGGAATGCCTTTGGACTGAGACTTTAGAGTCAGTGGGAGCAAAGGATTGAAATCTGGCTTGGGGAAGCATGGGGCTTTCCCAAGTTAGAGAGGGAGGAGAGGGAGGCGGTATGTAGGTTCTGAGGTTGTTCGATCACTGGAGAACCGTATTTTTAATACTTCTAATAAAAATCATTGTAAGGTGCTCATCAGTGTTCCTTGAGGCAAGCAGCTTTGTTAAAGGCTGGCTCTGACACTAAACACTTTGTTTGGCACGCAAAACACAAACTGAATTAACAAATATATAGATAATATAATAGACCACCTTAATTTTGTGTCTTGTTTTTCATTCTTTGGCTGAATTTGAATGTTGGAGGAAGGGAATGTTAGAGTTTTCACACAGCAAGGGATTTGTAAAGGCAGCCAGCCAGGGGAAAAGACTTAGTTTGTGGATTGTAAAAACAAAAAAAAAAAAAAAAAAAGAGTAAAGAGTACATAATAAAGAACATGGAAACGTCTATTTTTAAATAAAAAGGATAAATAGCCTTCAAAAACATCAAGCTGCACAAGATAAAAAATATCTGGTAGCAATAGCGTAACACTGAAGAAATAAGGTTTCTTCATGCTTTCAGTAAGTTCAGGGACTCATATCTGCATTAGAGTTGTTACTTTCTCCTGTGATAGGGAAGGTGTTCAGCTTCCTGGACTGTGGCTTCTGAGTGTACTAGTCACTGTGGTGTTAAGTTGCTGCTGGAAACCACTTCAAAGAGGGATATCACTTGCCTTAGTTAATTTTCACATCCGGGGGTTATGTTCTTACTTTTGCATGCTACCACGAAGGCAATCTCAGATCTGTGAATTCTACACTCTAGAGTTTCTTAAATGCTCTGTATTGACCTTTTCATTCAGGTCTTGTGTCTTTCTAAATGTGATTTCTGAGGAATCTTCTGGATCTTTTCTACCTGTCTAACTATGACTCAGTGGGTTCCTGCTTCAAGATTGGGATTGCTGCATGTAAATAGTAACTTTTTTCCCCCCCTTTGTGTAGCTGAAGGAAAGTTCTAGGGCCAGAAATCCCTTTAAGATTGCTTCACCCAGCACATAGATATAGGGACATAAATTTGATATGAATGTAAAGTTTGTGTCATTCTTCAAAAATGCTCCAATCCACCCCTCAGTTGCTTAACGTTTCTGTCTTAGCTTTTTGGAATACATCATTTAAAGCACTTTATATAAGAAAAACTAAGGAAACATTCAGGGGGTAAAATGTGCAAGGCCTCCCTTCTGCTATACTTAGGTTTCCTACAACCTTAGAAAGGTTTATCAGGGAAAAATAGGGAAAAAATATTTAAAAGGAATGTTAAAATCTTGTTGGTGTAGTGGTAGAGAAATAAAAGGTTAAGTACAAAGAAGTGCTGTAACAGCTGAAATGAAGTATAGAGACAGGGGCAATGTGGATTTAAGTTTTGACTTTTGAATTTTTTTTTTTCTTGTAATCATCCCTTTTTACCTGTTATGAGGGAAGAGTGATGCCTATAGACACAACCACAGAATCAGAGTTTAGTCCACAGACCAGATTAAAAATTTTCTCACTGTGTTTGATAGAAATTTTGGGATAAATGTCAGTGAAATAGTCGGGGAACAGAATTTGGTTTAGATGTAAACTTATGTAATAAATGTATTGGCATAATTTAAATCCTCACATCTTCTTTTATGAAATTCTTGTTTCCTCATTTCAGAAAGCATTGTTTAGATACAGTGTAAAAAATTTTAGCTACCACATGGTGACAAGGGAGGCGAATTAGGTGTTTTCATGCTTGATTCTGCTTCAATTTAAAAAATATAGCTATTATAACAGTACTGAATCATCCCTCTTGAAATTCAGCGTGCCCCAAATTAGAGGCCTTCTTTTCTAGGAACACTTACCAACCTGTTAGTGAGGTAGTGAGTCCCTGTGGCAGATACCTGGTGTGAAATACCTATGTCCATCTGATTCCTGTATATAAGGAATAATGTTGGGGCTGCATAATGAAACATGACATTCTTACATACCCTTGTATGGCCACGGGCCTGGGAGGGTCAATTTAAGATGCATATGGTGGTTGTGTCTTGCTGGGGTCACCTGGCGGGCACCCCAGCATGCAGGTGGGCAGTGAAGCTAGCCAAAAGGCCGTTGTGTCTCGCTGGGGTCGCCTGGTGAGCACTCCAGCGAGTCAGTTTAAGCCGGTGGGCGGTGAATCTAGCCAAAACATCCACCAGATGGGGGAGAGGGCATGCGTAGACAGAAGATGTGCCTGTCCCTGCAAGGCATAGAAGTCAGGGAAAGGAACTGTACAGCGTATGTCTTGGGGGAACAGAGACACCCAGTGCTGGTTGTGCACCCCAATGCTGTTTGCTTGCCTTTATTCGTTGAATAAATTGTTAATTTTGGTCATAATCCTGTTTGGGACGGAGTAATTTCTCACACTGGCAACGTCAGACATTGGAGAAAGTCACGTAAGAGAGATTACACTGGGACGTAGGACTGCTCCATAGAAAAGTTAATGTGAGAGTCTTCATTATAAATCTATCAGGAATTGGCTTTACGCTGCTGTGTTTGTAGTATTGAGTAGTAGTTAGCTCCTTCCAATCCAAGGTTTGCACAAGAACAAGAGCTGGCCCATGAGCTGGCCCAGCAGTTCATTATTCTAGGTGATTATCACAGACGATTTTGGATTGGAAGGGACCTGAAAAATCATCTAGTTCCTATCCCCCCGCCATGGGCAGGGACATCCTTGGATGCTGAGTATTCAATGTATTTTACTAAGGTTAGTTGGCAGTATTCACAGCTGGAGTAAGATGACAGTGTCAGGGAAATCATGTGGCATTGATAACTGTCATAAGTATTCTCTTCCCATTGATTTTTAGTTAGTACTCCCTTCTGAATTTTGTTTAACAACACCAGATGCCTTTAAAACTTCAGGTATTTCTTTTATGTATCTATACCTATGTTAAAAAAAGAAGAAAAAAAAGAGGTAACTGTTTTCTCTGTAATTGTGTGGTTTGTACTTCTGAAGTTTTGTAGTAAGCAGTGTAATTACCTTTTTCTCTAGGGGTTGATCTCCAGGTCTGTACTTCTAAAAATCCAACGTGCTGTACTAAAAAGATGGAAGAAAGGTACCAGACAGCAGCAAAGCAAGATATACAGCAAGTGCTTCAAACTTCAAGCGCTACATTGAAATTTTTAATCACCCGTAATGCAGCTGCTTTTCAAGGTAAGGCTTCCTGCTCTTTGTTAACACACTTGTTCATACTTTTCCTTATTTTCATCTCAGATTAGTTTACACATGGGATCAAAATTATTTGAGACTTTTTAGCTTCTCCCTATGCTTTTATGCATTCAAAGAAGGAGTATTAAGTTATACAAGTGATTAGAAACTTCATTGCTTTTAGAATTTGTAACTTTAAAAAAAAAGTTTGAGAAAAAGGAAGAAACTGATTTAGCAAGAAGCTTTGATTTGAATTGTAAACTGGAATGTGGTGTCCCTCTTGAACTTCTTTAATTGATACTGAAATGCAAAGTATTTGCCTGGAGTGCTACAAACAGGGAATTTTGCTATTCCAGTATTTCCACCCACCATTTACTAGGTCTTGTTCTAATAGAAATACTTGGATAGTTTGGGTTTTGAGGTTCATTTTTGGAACCTAGTTTTGTTTGAGTTTCTAAATAAATTTTCTGAGTTTCTAAAAATAATTTAAAAAAAGAAAAAATTGGAGTTTGAGGTACAGCTGTTCCCAATGCCCAATAGGAAGCTATCTGATAAAATGGTTGTTAAAAGGCAATCCCTCCACCAGCCCAAGTATCAACTGCATGCTGTTTGGTTTTCTCTGAGTTAATAAGGCATAAATTCATGCAGGAATTGGGAAGTTGTGCAGTATGAGGTTGTGTGTGATAGAAGGGGATACAGATGTCACATATTGAGGACAACACCTTACAGTGTTGGCATTTGTCTATTAATGTGTACTTATGGCCTTATCCACTTGATTGGTTGGGGTGGTAACTTCATACAGGCTTAGGAAGTTTTCTTTTTTGGTGATTCTTGTTTTCAACCTGTGAACCTGAGATGATTAACAGAATGAAAATAACTGCCCAGGGTTGTAAAATGGGCCGCAAAGTTGACTCTGGGGTCCTAAAGCCTTCACTTCTTGAAATTTAGGCTGTCAAATGCTAAGAACAAGTTGCAGTTGATCTGTGTTTCTGGAGCATCACCATTTAGTCTAACAAAGCTGTCAAGGGGTGTCATGATGAGATCATTGGTAAAATGTGCAAAGAAATCCACCCTCCCTCCCAGTATAATTTGGTAGAACATGTTGTATTGCTTTGCTGACCTAGGGCTATAGACTCTAGAGCTCAGTAACCAACTGTAGTTCCCTTAGGTGAGGGTTGTGCTCCTTGCTTTGGCATTTTAACACCTTCTCCTTTCCCCCACCCCAGAAAGAAAAATATAAACATGCACAAAACCCCCTTAGGCATCTAGGTAACATATCTGTGCAATCCCAAGATTTCTCAGTCTTCACCAGAACAGGATTTAAGTGACATGTAAGTGAAGCTAAGGTAAATCGGAACCCAGCACTACCTTTCTGTTGCTTTTATGCCCTGAGGGCCTGAGTCACTGTGTGAGCAGTGTGCATCTTCCTCACAAGTTAGTTCTCCCTGTAGGACAGGGGTACAGGCATGTCTTTGCAGGAGAGTGGGCTGCTCTTAGACAATCTGAGCAGTTATCCAGCATGTGGGTTCTGGGCCTTGCACAGCTTGTAAAGATTCAAATTTATATCACCTGCCAGCCCAGGAGGATGCCTCAGACACCAATTCGGAGGCTAATGTGGGACATAGGCACTTCCCACTATCCCAGCAATGCCATTTTACAGGGTAGAAAGGAATTCAAAAAGCAGTGAGTCAAAGAAAGGAGCCTTCCTCTGTAGCCTACCGATGGTACATTACCCCTGACCTGGAAGCCATCCTTCCCAGATAAGTAGCCTAACACTAATTAGTTCTCCCAATGGCTTTCTTTCGTCAGTTGCTTTTAAACAGATATTTTTCAAAGTGATATATATATATTAGATACCTTAGACACTTCAAATTTTTCTGAAGTATGTGCTTTAGTGCTTGTGTCTTTAATTTCTTGTTAAGAAAGATAACTGAGAAGATTCCATTGTTTTGGGTATTATTTAGATGTGAAACCTTGTTTAACCTTGATGGAGTTATTTGTGGAGAAACATGCTGTTGAACATACCACTCATTTGTGAAGACTGGCTATAATTGCTACCTAGAATTCAAGTTAAATGATTTCACAATCAGAAAACACAAAAAGATAGTCTTTTTAAACTCTGGGAACATAAGACATTATACCCAGTCGGAATTCAGTTTGGACCCTACTTTGGGCAGGAGTTTGGACTGGAGAACTCCTGAAGGTCCTTCCCAGTCTGTTACTGTACCACTAACATGTCTATCCCAGGCTTTACCAGGAAATCTTTAGGTGTTGCCCTTCAGTTCAGGAGAGGCTGGGCTGTGCTGCTGTGAGTAGAGTTACCTCTCCTGGGGCTGTGGCAACTGGACAGACATCCAGGGAGTTATGGAAGAGGCGTGAAGGGGGCGGGATTGCTGAGGGGCTGGGGGGGTGGGGCGATGTTGTGGACATGGGGGGGCTGCTGTTGTCACCTGCATCTTTTTGAAGTCTGTTGTGTATGGATGCCTTGGCCTAAAAGAGGTGGGCTGGATCCAAACACAACAAATAGCTAGGGTTGTCTGTCACCTGCTTATAGATTTGGCAGAGAGAGGTAGGCAGTAAAAATAAGTCATCTGTGTTTGCCTCTGGAGGTCTTCAGAGGTGTGTTTTCTTTCTGTGTTAAATGCAGTCTTGAGATGCTGAATATTTCAGGATAAGTACTGAGTAATGACTTGATGAAATAAGGCATCTGTCTGCAACAGGTATCCATAATACATATATAGATACATCTGCAGTGTATGTTATGAAAGGAACCTCTGCCACCTTCTAATTGTTAAACTCCCGTGGTTCTGTATTGTGCTAAGTGCTGCCTGCTGACAGTAACTCTGGATTGACAGCTTTCAAACGTTGCAGCAGTTGCATGTCTCTCAGGGTATGTCAGGCTCTGTTGGGTGCAGCTTCCTAGCAACTCCTGGTACAGGGGTTTTTTCCTTACACTTTGGGGTGTTTCCAGAGTGTGCATTTTTCTTTTTCACCATGAATCTTGTTTCTTTTCAATACCTTTGAGTAGTGGTGAGGGAAGAGAAGGAGAGGTGAGAGTGAGATGAAATAAGATCCTAATCTGGTAAAGTGGGAGATATACTGTGCAGAGCAAGAAATCCTTCGTCCCTTGGCAAGGGTGACAAGAGAACATAAGCTGTGTGATAATGGTGTTTCAGGACAGTAATTTTGACAGGATAATGTTCTTACATGTCTCTGAATTTGCAGTATTTATTATCTTAACAATAAATGAGAAAAAGATTGTGAATGCTGTGCAAAGATTGCCATAGCATCTTCATTCTAGTGGAAGCCATAGAAGGAAATGCTTTTTTAGCCTTTATTTTATATGCTGTAGACCTGCACAGGCTCCTTTTGCACAGTTACACAAAGTTCATGCTGACCCTTGTCTGTACCTGCAAACAAGAGAGGAGCAAGTGCTTCCAGGGTCTGCCTTTGTGTATTCACAGAACATACAGACCTAGAACAGGATAGCAGCTTGCCCAGTTGAATGAGAATTTAGAGGTACTAATTAGCTTGTAGAGTCTAAAAGCAAATGGCCTTTTCTTTGTGCTGCTATATTGGGCAACTCTTACTGTGTAATCCATTTAAAAATATGGAATTGTGGCAACCTGTCACCAAAGCAGCGACTTTGCAAGTTACTTTGCTTCAAAGAAAAGAGGTAATAAACTGCATTACTCAGTACAGCATTTCCTGACACGCTTCCTGCTGTGTAGGAAAAAAAGTGCCTTTTAGTGTACACTCTGGAGTACACTGAACCGGGTTTTCCTGATGCAGTTTCATGTTGGTTCTGTGAAATTATTGCTGTGCAATAGATCAACATCTGCTTTAACCTAGAACAGAAGTCAGACTGTTATGTGACATTGTTTGAGGGCACAGTACTGCATTTAAATATGATAAAGTTGTAGTCAGCAGCTAAAGTAAATTGTGTGAACTAGAAAATGTGTTGAAATCTCCTGAGCCACTTTCTCTGGTTGCCAGTGAAGCCATAAGAGATAATGGGGTATATATCTGCTTGTTCTTGTAAAACTAAATCTGCTCTGGCACTGATCCAACTGTTTTCCATTCATGGAGTTTTTCTGAAGAACAGTTTGAAGATCAGAAAACTTTTTCAGCAAGAGCTGCTGTATCTCACTTATGATTTCAAATGATACATTGCTCTCTAGATTAATTGCAAAGCAGAGAGCTACCTTTAAGTACTAACACTGTCCTCTCTTTCTGCTTTGGAACCCTTTATGTCTGAATTAAATGTGATATAAATAAGCTAAAAGCCAAGCACCCATTGATCCCAGCTTCTATTATTGAGTGATAATGAAGGATGCTATTAAAAGTTGGAAAAGTAGACAGGGTGAGAGAAACTGTTGTAGTGAGGGATGAGGGTCTCAAGAATGTCTCTTGCTCACCAGAGTTCAGGCTCCTCACTCTGTGTGGCTTTGCAGACTTTCCCCACAGTTGCAATCCTGTTCCCTTATGGGCTGAGTCAGTGGGGAAGTTTAATAATGCAGGAAAAGGATTATACCTGCTGGTTGTTTTAAGGAGCAAAGCTGTTATACAAACTTTATTAGCTTCAGAAATCGTATGTTGATGTGATATTTTGGTTCCTGTATAATACAGGATAAGCAGTATGCCAGTGTCACTTAGAGTTGCACCCAGTATGTCTATAGATACATAACACATTAAGTGGCTGTTGTAATTGCAGAAATCTGGAGATTTAGATTATTCATCATATTCCATTACTAATCCTGAGTTATGTTTCTGGATTGCAAATAAGTCTTTTATCATTCTAGAGGGATTTACTCCTGTTGCATCTCATTCTTATGTTTCAGATACTTACTTGGCCATGCATGTGTGCTGTGCTAAAGGCATTCCTGGGGTATACTCACAGACACAGGGATTTAATGGGCTTCTGTAAGAACAATTCCCACCACATCAGTCTGTTGTAAATTGTACTTCTTCAGTGTGCACTTGTGCTCATGGATTCTTGTCTCAGCCTGTGTTTATTTACCACCACTTAGTTTTTTCTCCTGGTTGCAGTAATACCTGTGCTGTGATTAAGCTAACCTAGGCAATGCTGTTCAGACTCCTCACATTCCTGAATGCTGAATGCTAAGATTTTTTCATAATTATATTTTTTCTTAGTACTCAGCTGATTACTGTTTTGGTTTATGTCTGTGTAACACAGTGGCAACAGCATAGATGCATGGTAACTTAAGAGTTTCTATACTCCAAGTAGTGCTTGCTCCTTGTACCCTGAAGTACAAATTTTTAAAGCACTGTGAGCAGTGGCTGTAGAAAGTTCACATTTTTACACAACTATGGATGTCTGCTTCCTGCTCATTATGAGAATTTGGGGAGTCTGCTGGGTAAATGTAGGAATTTGGAAGAAGACTGAACTCTGACAGAAGAAAGCAGTATAAAGCTGGTGGTTTTAATTGAACATTTAGTGTTGATAGCATTTTTTGTAGCCTTTTCGATTTCCAAGTACATGTGGAAAAGTTTTCACTTGCTATTTTTATTCTCTCTTTTAAGAAAATTGGAAAAAAAACCCCAAACCTTCACTGTCATCAAGTGAAGTCTTGTTGAAAGACAGAACTCAAATCTTGAGCATTTGGAGACAAAGTCTGAAAAACATGTAGGAAACCAATGCAAAGTGCTATGTTTAGTTGGGGGGAAACAGTGCAAGGTGTAACAGGATGGGGGATAACTTGCAATGGATCTGCTCTGTAGGAGAAGTTCTGGCTGTAATGATGAGTCAAAAGCTGACAGAACTCAGCAGTTAGTTACATGCTGTTGTGAGACAATCAGCTACTGCTGTAAGGATTCTTCAACAGAAAGACAGCAGGGATTTGTCAGCTGAAACTTTTCTGGCTCACACAGGTAAACTGGAGAGCTGTGTTCAGTTTTGGGTGGTTTATATGAAGGAAGAAATGGGCCAGAGATAGGCCAGAGAGCAAATATACACTCTCAGTGCTGAACGTGACAAAATGTGGACAGCCCTAGTTCCTTTTAAATGGGAAACCTAGGGAGGAATGGCACTCTTTCTTCAAAAACATAAGGGCAGCTGCATAGAAGAAAGTGGCTACCTGCACTCTTGTCAGTTAGTAGATGAGAAACCAGTGGTTCTGTACCGTAGCAAAGACAATGTGGGCTCGATGTGAAGGACATGTGTTCTGGTGACAACATTTAAATGCTTTTGATTAAACTTTTATTTGGGGTCTCCACATCCAGAGATCTTAAAATAAGCTGGACAAGAAACAGCTGCCAAGAATTATGTTGTGGGTATGACTCATTCTGCTCTGGGGCCAGGGGTTTGACTAGACTGCTCAACAGGCTTTTCTCAGCTTTATGATAGGTTTAAAGTGCAATTTGCAAAGAAAGGTTTTAAAGAATTGAATGTTTTAACTAGTTTTAAGCTTAATCTATGGGTGCTGTGCTCAAACATAGAAGTTTTTATTAATTCATTCCTCTCCCAAGTGTGTAACAGTTCTCTACTGTAACATAATGGGATGGACTGCCTCAGTAGGAAAGATGCTGGTAAAATGGGTTTAAATTTAGAAAACTATTGCAGTGTTGAAATAACATGAATTTGTTTCAAAACTTTGTGCACAACTATTTTCATGGTTTGTTATTCTTACCGTGTGTAGAGCTACTAAAACTCTAGGCAGTCAGTTGAACAGATACTTAATAATTATGCTCTTATGAACAACGTATTGCGTAGCAAATAGAAGGAATTTTGCAGTTTTTTACAATACAGACAGTCTTTATTTTTACTTTAAAAAAAATTATTATTTCTCCAAATTGCATCTGTTCAGGACAAATGGAATCATGAACTGCATTTTCAAAGTCTTTGTGGGAAGTAAACCCAGTTTTCTTCCGCAGGAAAAATAACCGTAAAATTGTCTGTTGGAATTTTTAAGGTAGGCATGTTTACACCTAAAGCCTGTAAGTCTGCATTTCAGGTGACTTTTTATGTTTGGAAAATTTTTCAGACCATGAAAAAAGGAAGAGTGAGGGAGGGTAGAATTGCATCACATTTGAATTAATCAAAAAAGCCTTAAAATCGGTTTACAAAATGTGTCATACCAAATATTCAACTTGTATATACTGTAAATACACTTATACACTGTAAATAACTACACCCATACTGTAAAGAGTAGATAGTATGTAATAGAGAGAATTAAAACAGGAAATGTGTTTTAAAAAAAAAACCCCACCAAACAAAAAAAAAAAAACCCCACACAACTTTTTGGTTTTTCTAAACCCTGAACCTGTACAGCAAACCAAAACCTTGGAGAATTTACTGCTAGACACCTTTGGGCATGTCAGGCATCTCTAGAAGTCTATGGCTAGACAACTGAACTGAGACCAGTGTCACCCTTGACTGTAATATTAGCTGTCTCCTCTTGAGATACTTACAGGGAGGTTCCTGCTGCTGTGTTCCAGCCTGTATTATACACACCTAAGTAACAGCCCTCAGAATGCCTTTTCTCTCTGGAACCCTACAGCCACCCTGTAATGTAGCTCAGGGCGTGAGTAAGGTCTGGGAACACAAGCAGGTTACTGAGCAATAAGCTAATATTTGAGTTTCCAGCCTATCAGCTCCTTGGAGGTGGATGCTTTTATCCCAAAGAAAATGAAAGCTGGCTCAGTGCTCAGAGCAAACTGCTTCCCTCCTGCCACGTGGAAATGTGCAAGTAGGTTCTGTGTGGGGAATGTGGATTCTATTGTTCTCCCCTTCGGTCACCATGTGGCAGTTTGCTCACACACAAAATAGGAAGCAGTTCTCTGCTTCTCCTTCTGTTCTTTACCTGGAGTGAAGCAGAAAGGTATGTCTGTGCCATGTAACCAAGTGGGTGGCATAGTGATTGTAGCAGTGGCACTGGAATAAACTTTTATTAATATTAGATAGGTCACCAGCAGGCATAGACAACTGTACTTTGAGGCTCCAAAGAGCTATTGATACATGTCGTGTCAATTTTTAATAAGTCTGTAAATCCACGCTTGCTTTAAGGGCTTGAAAGTTTAGGTTTGTGCAGACCAGAAGAGTGCTGCCATAGAGATCCCTGGCTTTTGCAGCTCTAGAAGAGAATGTCAATATTCGCTGTTTAAGTGCATTTAAAATATATATATGCATAGCAGGTGACAGTACAGAATGCTGCTATACCTTTACAGTAGATCAGCTGCAGAGCCATTCAGCACATACAGAGTAGCCATTTATATAGCATTTCTGGATAGCATCTGAAAATACAGCAGCAGGGCACTGAGGAGAGTTGGCTGTTCTCTGAGTTCTTTGCTTTGCAGTGTTATAGCTCCTAAATTTCCCTGTTGCAGCTGTTCTGGTCTGTGTGACTACTTATTACTCACTGGGACAGAAGCAAAGAGAAAAATGAGCTCGGTAGTTCACTGGTCAAGGTACTCAACTGCAGCAAAGGAAGGTTGCGTGCTGCTGCTCCAGTGGCTGCTTCTAATTACTTTTATAATCTATAAATATAGTCAGCTCTGGCACAGTTTCTCCTGCCAGGCCTGAAGCACTTCAGAACATGTGTGGTTTCAAGGCAGGTATGAGATCTGGGCTGCACATTTTCCTTATGTCTGTATCTCATCAATTTTTCTGCCCTTTGCAATGGATCTGGTCACCAGGACTTGAAAAAGCAGGAATTAGGAGCTGAGTAGGAGGCAGTTAACTAACTGCTCTTCAGGAATGAGGAGAGATGCATCGGAATCACAATTCACCACCACTGTGATAGCCACGGGCTGTCTGCTTTTTTAGGATGAGGTGAACTTGTGCAAACTGTAGCACAGATGTTCTGTAGGAAGAGGGATGGCACACGCAAGACAACCGGTGATCAGGCCCAGTCACCATGGGTGTATGAAAGGCAGGTCCTGCCAAACTAACCTGATCGCCTCCTATGGCAAGGTGAGACACTTAGTGGATGAGGGGAAGGCTGTGGAGGTAGTGTGCTTGGACTTCAGCCAAGCCTTGGACACCGTTTCTCCCAGCATCCTGATTGAGAAACTGGCTGCCACTGGCCTGGACAGGCAAACCCTCTGAGGGGAGAAAAACTGGCAGGATGGCCGGGCCCAAAGAGCTGTGCTTCCCCTCCATCTGGGGGCTGGTCACAAGTGGTGTTCCTCAGGGCTCAGGGCTGGGTCCAGTTCCTATTGAGTATGTTCATCAATGACCTCGATGAAGGGATTGCATGCTCCCTCAGGAAGTCTGTAGGTGACACTAAATTGCAAGTGTCAACCTGCCGGAGGATAGGGGGGCTCTTCAGATGGATCTAAACAGACTGGACCAATGGGCTGAGGTTTAACAAGGCCAAGTGCAGAGTCCTGCACATGGGACATAACAACCCCATGCAGTGCTACAGGCCTGGGGGAGAGTGGCTGGAGAGCTGCCTGGCAGAGAAGGACCTGGGGGGTTCAGGTGACTGCACAGGCTGAGTATGAGCCAGGGTGGGAAAAGGAAAAGCAGCCCTGGAGAAGAGACAGTTGTGCTTGTTGGAGGAGAAGCTGCAAAAGCAAGAGAAAAAGCAGGAAAGAGGGTCGTGTAGAGATGTAAATTTGTGCGGCCTTCAGCAGGGAGGTGGCATGGTGTGCTTTGTCATGGCAAGGAAGGTGCAGACAGAAAGAGTCCTGCACAGCGGGAGTCCCATAGGGTGGGACAGTCACCTTTTGTATAGGAAAGTTGTGGTTCTTGTATTAATGAAAAGTCCTGAACCCCGACTTGAGGCTGCTTTATCAGCCATCCAGAGGGTATAGAAGTTTGCTCAGTTGTTACTAAAGTTGTCTTCACAGAATCACAAGGTTGGAAAAGACCTTTAGGATCATCAAGTCCAGCCATTCCCGTCCTGTGCTAAACCATATCCCTAAGTATCTCATCTACCCTTTTTTTTAAACACATCCAGGGAAGGTGACTCAACTCCCGTCCCTGGGCAGCCTGTTCCAGGCCCTGACAACTCTTTCAGTAAAAACTTTTTTCCTAACATCTAATCTGACCCTGCCCTGGCACAGCTTTGTGCTTTTTCCCCTAGTCCTATCTCCTGTCACCTGGCTGAAGAGACCATCACCCACCTCTCTATAAACCTCCCTTCAGTTAGTTGCAGGTGGTGATAAGGTCTCCCCTCAGCCTACTTTTCTCCAGGCTATGCAGCCCCAGCTCTCTCAGCTGGTCCTCAAAGGATTTGCCCTCCAGCCCCTTCCCCAGCCTGGTTGTCCTTCTCTGTACTCACTCCAGGACCTCAACATCCTTCTTATGGTGAGGAGCCCAGAGCTGGACACAGCACTTGATGTGCAGCCTCACCCATGCTGAGTACAGGGGCACAATCACCTCCCTAGATCTACTGGCCGCACTGTTTTTGATATAAGCCAGGATGCATTTTATATGTAGTTGATTATAAATATCCAGTATTAATTGCACTATGCTATAAACTGTATCAACTTTTAAATTAAGCAATAGTCATGCAAAGCACTTGAAGTGGCAAAAGTAGCCTACTTCCCTTCCCTGGCCTTAAAGTAGCCCAATTAATTTATAGTAAAAAAGACATGGTTAATGATTACATCTTGGGATGAATGTGTATCTATTCTAACAAGAAAGGCTGCAAATCCAGGAGTTATGGCAGACCTGTAATCATAGCTGACTTTTAATTAAAAGCCCTGGAAGGAGCTCAAAAGCACCGTAACTGTTTCACAAGCCTTTGGCTGCAGCACGAGACAGACACAACTGTCTGTGCAGCTGCTTCACGAAGCAGATCAGGGAAAGGATCCCCTTTAAATATAATCCACAAGGAAAAACTATCCAGCACCAGTTCCCCACTCCACAAAGCAGCCACATAAGTGGTTGGGCTAGCTCGCGGATCAGCGGACGCTACACATGCTGGAATGGGAATACCTTAAAGTTCCTATCAACAGAAAATTAGAAAGGGCTCTTCTTTTTGCACTAGGAGTCTGAACGTAGCTGTATGAAACCAAAACATTCGACGATGGTGGACATGCCCCTTGTGAAATATGTCCGTCTAATTCGTGTTAATGTGGAATAATGTTGGGGCTGCATAATTGTTAGAAACGCCAGTGGTCCTAAAGAAAGAACTCGAGGTAGACACGTTAGTGGCGCAGTCATTTATTATACGTTCTTGCAAGAGCGGGTGACCTAACACAATAGGCACACTTTTGGTCTCTTTGAGTCATTTTTATACCATATCCCCGTCTGAAATCAATAGGTTATCTCTTACACCTATAGATATTCATAACCTCTCCTGCTTCCTATTGAGTTTCAAGAGGTGATTTCTATGAACTCGCAATTTCGTCTGCGCACTGTCTTATGGTGGTCGTCGTCGGGGGTCTCGGCGTTGAAGGCTCGAAGGCTTCATCAGGTTTGAACTTTTGAGCTCCTTCCCCTGTTTCCCTAGGGATTGTTTTTCAAAATTTAGGAGCTCAACCTAGGCGCCTTCATGTCTGTCAGGGCACCAAGTTATCTTACATAACACTTCACTCAATTATTCCTTTTGTCCGGGACACAGTGCTTGTTGTCAACTGCTTGACTTTATTTCCCTATTCTCGGCAGCTGCATAACGTTTGTTGAAGGAATCCGGAGCCCCCACCCAGGCTTCAGTTTTAATTAGGCAGCAGCACCTTTCCCTTGAGCTGTAACAGAGCTGTGCATTCGAATTGGGGGAGAGGTTCTGCCATAATTCTTTTCACACAATTAACAGCAAAACTTCCATATCTTCCTGAATTCCTCGCCAAAGGATTTATGATGAGGCCGCCTGAGCCCTTTACCCCTCAAGTCAGCAAAAAACCCACAATAACCCGTTTCGATTTGCAAAAGAAACGTTTTCCACATAATGAGACATGACATTCTTAGGTACCCTTGTATGGCCACGGGCCTGGGAGGGTCAGTTTAAGATGTGTATGGTGGCTGTGTCTTGCTGGGGTCGCCTGGCGGGCACCCCGGCCCGTCAGTTTAAGATGTTTATGGTTGTTGTGTCTCGCTGGGGTCACCTGGTGAGCTCTCCGGCGTGCAGGTGGGCGGTGAAGCTAGCCAAAACACTCACCACGTGGGGGAGAGGGCATGCGTAGTCAGAAGATGTGCCTGACCCTGGAAGATAGATAAAGCCGGGCCCTGGAAGTGCACAGCGTGCACCCGATGATCTCTTGAGGTCCCTTCCAACCCCTAAGATTCTGTGATTCTGTCTCGGTGGAGGGGAGACTCCCGGCACACCAGGTGCTGTCTGTGCACCCCAGGGCTGTTTGCTTGCCTTTATTTTCATAACTTGATAATTTTTGTTATAATCCTGGTTGGCACCGAGACATGTATCCCAATTGGGGGCACGTCCGGAATGCCTATAGTTCCTGAATTTTGACTTGATCTGGGAGGGGCGCCCTGCCATTTGGTGGCTCCTGATCAGATCTGGACGAGGCTTAACGCCATCCTGAACTTGACTAGAGGCAAGCAAACAATTTGGGTTTTTTCTATAAACCCCCTTGCCGGCTGCAGCAGTGTGTTTTGCCCGTAATCCTGCGCCCGAAGATGCAAACAGAGATACCCCGTCCGGTTTGACCCCGTATGAAGGCGACGCCCTGTCGGTTCGATCCCGAGTGATGATGCCGGGAGTCGTGAGTATGTAATGCGTGTGCCGTTCGGTTGGGTGGGATTCGGTTGCCTGTGTGTGTGAGAGTGTGTGACTGAGACGGAACGCAGTTCCGAAGCGAGTCCTATAGGAACCATGGGTGGGTGATCGGTCCTAACTCCCTCCCCCCCCCCCCCGCCCCGCAAGACACTCTTGCTGCTAATCAAGTGTCAGGATCCACAACCTAACAAGACTTACTTTGGCAGAGCTTAAACCCCCCTGCCTTCCAACCGAACCTCAGATCGCTCTGGGTGGCTGGGGGCGGCTGGGCTTAATTCCTGAGTGATGCCCAATCACTAGGTGTTTTATCGGGATAAGTTCTCAATGCAGTTCGCTGAGAACAGAAGTAAGGCTCGAAACGGAGTCAAGGCTAAGGTTGCTTTATTTGGCTCACAACAAACATGCAGGGAAAAGGAGCGGAAGAAAGAAAAAAGGGTGGAAAAGAGAGATGGAGAGAGGGGAAGAGCGAGTGAGAAAGAGGAAGGGGGGAGGGGGGGCTGTATCTGCTACCACGAGGCTGTGGCGTTCCGTCCGATGGCAGAGTATTCCTCAGTGTGTCCGAGTCCAGTGGCAGAGGAGAGCATTCCCTCGTTGATCCCTCCATGCGTTCGTTTTCCATGGCAGAGTGCTCCCTATTTAGGACTACGAAGATGATTAGGGGGCCTGTAGCATCTCCCCTATGAGGATAGGCTGAGTAAGTTGGGATTCTTCAGCCTTGAGAAGAGACTAAGGGGGGACCTAATTAAAGTCTATGATTATCTTCAGCGGGGGATGCAGGGGGAATCAGCCAGCCCCTTTTCAGTGCTCTGTGGGGATAGGACAAGGGGCAATGGCTGCAAGTTGGAACACAGAAACTCTGCACCAACATGGGGAAAAGCTTTTTCACAGTGAGGGTGACAGAGCCCTGGCACAGGCTGCTCAGGGGGGCTGTGGATTCTCCTTCTCTGGGGATATTAAAGACTCGTCTGGACGGCTATCTCTGTAGTATGAGCTAGGGAGCCTGCTTTTGCAGGGGGGTTGGGACCTGATGATCTCACAAGGTCCCTTCCAACCTCTACAATTCTATGATTCTATTTGTAGCCAGCTTTTGTACCGCCAGAAGCTTCCACCTAGCGTGTGGGAATGCTTAAGGATGCATGACCAAGTGTCCCATGTGTGAATAGCTCCCGATGTGTGCTCCTGATAGCGGAATGCTCTCCTGATGTCTCTCCTGGTATCTTTTGGGTGGCTCCTTGAACAGCCATTAGAGGTCCTTGGAAGCCTGAGGCAGTGGTGTTGATGCAGTGTGCGCAGAATGAGGTTTGGTTAGGTGAGAGAAAAAAGGGGTTAACGGTTCTGTCTGCATTGTGAAGGCATATGTCCAGTGCCTCACACCAAGGGCTGTAGGAATTGCCCCAGTAAAATTCTTGGATGGTTCAGATGAAACCGAAGACCCAGGACCAAAGAAAAGGGAGCAAATTACCAGATACACCTCCGGAGAATCCATTAGGATTAACGATGGCAAATTACAATGATGGGGCCCCCAAAAAAGGAAAAAGTAAATTAAAATTGAACATTCAATGTTGTATGGTAGAATGGCCAGAGGAGGTTTTAAGATCCCACATGTCTTTTGGCCTGGTTTTGGATCCATTGAAGACTGGGTTTGCCTGGTCTGAGACATACATGTCAATTCAAAAGGTCCCCTTGTGAAATCTCTGTCTGATTCATGTTAATATGGAATAATGTTGGGGCCGCATTAATTGTTAGAAATATCAATGGTCCTGAGAAAGGACTCGAGGTAGACACGTGAGTGAAGCGGTAGACACGTGAGTGAAGCGGTAGACACGTGAGTGAAGCGGTAGACACGTGAGTGAAGCGGTAGACACGTGAGTGAAGCGGTAGATCATTACGTGTTCTTGCAAGAGCAGGTGGCGTAACAAAGTAGCACGCTTTTGGTCAGTAGCATTTCTATATCTTATTCCTGTCTGAAATCCCTCCTGTTGATCTATGGATTAGCTATTTCAAAGGTTTACAGGCTCAACCAAGGTGCCTTATTCACAATAGTACATAATATAATACACATTGCATGTGTCTGGTTGGTTCCTGCTTCCCACTGGTGAAGAAAATTAATATTTATGAGCTTGCTAAGTTATCTTATATAGCCCTTATCTGCTGCCGATCTGGTTTTGTTTGGGGGCCCATTGAAGCCAAAAGCTTTGGTTTTGCCCATTGAAGCCAAATACTTACAGCAGCTGAATAGTGGGGGGGCTTGATTGTTTGTTGAAACCTGTTTGTGGAACTCAGAGCCAGATTAATCCTCACCTTTCCACCCCATGTCCTGGGTTACAATTTAACCCCTCGCTGTCAGATGTATGGGTATAAATTTAGCAGAGCTATGTATTCCTCAGCTTCTGACTGAAGCCTTCCTTGAGATAGATTTTACCATAGTTCTTTGAACACAACCAGCAGGAAAACTTCATTAACAGTGTTCCCCCTTATCTTATGTGCTGTCTGTTGCATATCCAGATTGACAAGTGTCCTTTATCTTCCTATTAAAAAGCAGGACAACCCTTTTCAATTTGCAAAAGCAGCATTTCCCAGCGCTGCCCACAAAAGTAATCAGGGGGGCACTGGGTTTGTGGCAGTCCCATTAAACACCACGAATGTAAGAAATTTCAAGGAAGGAAAGATTAGCATGCTGGAACAGGAATTTGGAAAAGGCAGAATCAGGCAGGACCCCCGGGAGACCAAAAATGGGCAATTTATAGCTAAATCCTGGGCAGGGGGACATAAGGATATTAGAAAAGCTGGAGGACTGGCAGGAAAGGAGATTGGAGGAGTTGGAAGCACAGAAGGTGCGTATATTGGGTGGTATAAAGGGGGGCAGGACAAGAATCCTGGCCCAACAGGGTGGTATAATTCAAGCAAGGGCCAGGGTCTTTGAGGAGGCAGTGGGAGAAGGTCAGAAGGGTGGAACGTCATTAGAAGGGCAATAGGGGAAAAGAGGGAGTGAGAAAAGCACCTAGGGGACAGCCCAATGGAGAGGGATTCACAATGCCCCTTTGTTACTGTAGCCACAAGAAGGGACATACGCTGAGCTGCTGTGGTAAGCCGGAACAGACAGAGAAGAGTTAGGGCTGTCAGGGGCTGTATCTTCTCTAGGGATTTTCAACCTCAACAGAGCCCTTGATAGAGTTATTAATTGGTCCCTATTAGAGAGAGAAATTTTATTTTTAGGGGCTGAAAAATCTGCTACTCAAAAACTCCCAAAGAGGTGCTGGTAGCAGAGCTAGAGCCTCCAAATTGTCAAACTGCTTTTTCTCCTTTCCCATTTTCATGAATAGATAATTTGTGATTCTCTTTCAAAGGTAGTATCAGCAGTGCCCTTAAGGGAGGGAGCTCAAGGTCTATCAAGAGCAGCCCATAAACTGATTTGCACATAAACAGAGACAATGGATAATTAAAATAAATACACACCTTAATACATAGAAAATACTACTATACTTAACCTGTCTTAGTGTATTTAAGCCATAAATATGAAACATTTTGAGTCATTCAAACGAGCAGGCAATGGGGTTAGTATTTTGGGAAATAACTTCATAGGAATGTCACTTATGATTTTTGTGGAAGTGGTAACCAGTTGTGTTGGGTCTTTTCTGTGCACTATGAACCTCTTTCCTAGGGTACTTACAAAACATTGTGTAGTCCAGTTTGATTATCTTACTAAGCTCTATATTTTTTAATTTGGAAAGTTGATAGCTGGTCTTAACTTCTAGTTAACTGTGTTAAAAATTGGCAATCACTTAAAATGGCACTGGCTCCCTATATTGTTCTAAAGTGTATTATTGGTGGCTCTTCAAGAAACTTTTATGCCTGGCTGGTCCATTGACTATTCTAACCACTGTCATGGTTCTTCAGATTGTGACTGTAATGTTGGGAATGCACTTGGTTAGCTATTCAGTTGTGGGAACATAAATGCAACTATACTTTATATGTGATTACTGGGGTTTTACCACTTTTTCAGAACAGATTGTATTACACCAGTAAGTGATGGGTTTAGGGTTTTTTTTGAGACTTATAAATGCAAAGCAGTAGGAGCATACAAAGCCCATGGTACTTCCGATTTCAAAAAAAACCCCAACCAAGTTAAAAATGAACTGTTCCTTTGCCTAGGTAAGATTTAGTTTTCCGCTCATTTTAATGAGCCCATAATTTGGGGAATACCTTTTAATTCTGTAGTATAAACTAGTTATCTCATGGTCATATTTTTTTGATTACATATAAGACCTTTTTATTATGTGATACCTCTAAAATGTTTAAAGTACATGTGCTTCAAAAAGGTAGCAAGAGGAGTAAAATGCTAAGGGGGGTTTTGCTCCATGAAATCAAATATGAGAAGCCTGTTTTCTGTGCAGTTCTTCGGTCTCTTCAGGCTCAAAGAACCATATTAAGGAGTGTGCACCTGTAACTAGGGAGAGGTTATCTGGGCTTTGTACTAGAAAGTTCAAAGCTGCTTATAATTCCTGTGCATATATTTTGCTCTGTGCCTCATACACGAAAGAAGAGGCTATATTTTAATTTTCAGTAGCGGTTTTGAATGTGGTTGCCGTAAGTTTCACCTTTTAGTTCTTTGTTTATATTATGCCATTGAAAGGATAGCAGGGTGTTAAGCATCTTGTGCTTAAAAACTAAACAAATTTGACCATATCAGTTGCTTTAACCTCAGATTACGTCTTAAAAGACCAAGGGACTTATACCTTGTGTATATGTGTAATATTTTTCAGAACGACCTTCAGGTTTGCATTTACATGTTTCTAGAAAAACGCTTCATTTTTCTGTATTTTATTGTATCAGTAAGGCTGCTGCTTTGTCGCTGTAGCACCTACCCTTCTATAGCTGTGTGGATACTGCCTTGTATCTAATGCTCTATAGTCCACACTGGGAGTTTAAATGCCTGATTTAGGGCAGAATTTTAGAAAGTTTTCTAAAACTTAAAACAACACTAAGTGTGAGCAGAAAACAGCAAGAAACAGTACCCCTGACTGGCAAATTCAGATGATGTGCCTCAGAAAAGCCTTTCAGCACATCCTCGACTGATGAATTAATTACCTCAGTGGTTCCACCACTCAGCTGTCTTGGCTGACTCAACACCAAATCACCATGTCACAGAATCACAGAGTTCTAGGGGTTGGAAGGGACCTCCAGAGACCATCGAGTCCAACCCCCCCCCTGCCAAAGCAGGTTTCCTAAGACAGGTCACACAGGGAGACATACATCCAGGCAGGTCTTGAGTATCTCATCAAAGTAATTTCGGTGAGGTGTACCCTCCACTTACTGCCTCTCAGCCAAAAAAACCACAGATAAATCAAGGACTCCAAAGTCTTTAGGCATTCAATCTATGAGCAGGAGGGGATGACAAGTACCTGTCCTCCTGTCTATGAGAATTTGTAAAAATGAAGGAAAAAAAAAGTGTAACTGGCCACAGTTGTGTACCCTGCAGAACCCCCTGCTTGATCCGTACCAGGAGACAACATTCATTTTAATGGGCTGCATGCATTACCACGCTCCTCGTAGGTTCAGAGCTACAGCAGGAAACTCTTTGGCTCTAAAACGTTCCTCAAACTACTTTTGGGTCAGACTGATACTGCAGGCATTCGGTGCAAATATTTCTAACTTCTGAGGCAAATGTAACCACAATGGATTTCCTATTTTATTCTTCTTGAAAGAGAAGTATTAGAGAGGCTATAAACCATTACATGCAAACTTACATGGTTATTCTTAAGAGAGCTTTAAGGGAAAAACTTAGAAAGGACAGAGAAGGTCAGTTTTCACTTTCATGTATTTGTAAGTGTGAAGGAAAGGGTCAAAGGCAAGAATAGAATTTCTCACAATACTTTCCTTGTGAACAACAGCTGAGAAGTCTGGAAAGCAAGCTATTTGCTTAACTTTCACATTATCAGCAAAGCTGCCTTTTGAAAGTGCAGTTGCAACCTCAGTCACCTGTTACGTTTGATCAAGTCAGATGTGACTGAAATGCTCTCACTGCCTAAAGGAGAGAGGCTCTTCACTTTCTCTAGAGTTCTAGAGACACCTAAGAAGAAAACTTTTAAAATCTTTTGGGGAGACAATACAGGAAAAAAGGCACCATAAATACTGTTATCAGAACAGTCTTAAGTGATGAATCAAAGTGGTACCTAGAAAGCAATGTATATACATTTATTATGTTATGAGTCTCCAATACCTTAACACTAAGAGCATGTGATTCTATCGCTATATATGGCATGTCACACAGACAGAATGCTTCCAGTCTTGATCTGCATCAAGGCATTCATTACCAGCACTCCCCTCAACAGGATTTGAGTCTGGCTCAGAAGTATTTTCACGAGCAACAATATATGGAAAAGGAAAAATTTTTTTAAATGAGCCTATCTGTGCAATTCTACCTCTGACATTACATCTTTTTTCAGAAACCAAGATAATTTGTAGTGATTATTGGCCTTTGGCTCCTGGTGTACTGGCAAAATAACTGTGTAGCTTCAGCAAGGACCCTAAAAGGATGTCACTATATCATGTATCTACTTGTTCTTAGTTGGGAAGCCAGATTCCCACGCACATGTAAGGAAACCATAGACATACACTAAGCTGTTCATGCCTGCCAAGTGAAGAATGTCTTACTCTCTCAAATCTCATTGTGTTCAGCTGAATCCTAAATAGCAGTGTTAAAATCCCTACTGTCCATCAGTTCCACTGCCATCAATGCTACCATCAATGAAATCTGTTTAAAAGCTTTTTGAATGGGGTTCAGCTATCTAACTGTAAACATCTAGTGCCACTGAAAGAACCCCAGAGTACCTGGGATAGCCTGGAAGATGTGGCACAGGATCCACAGGAGACCTGCAAGGCACAGGATCCCGGGAGCATGGAACAGGCTGCCCAGGGAGGTGGTTGAGTCATCTTCCCTGGATGTGTTTTAAAAAACGGGTAGATAAGGTAGGAACTTAGGCAGATGGTTATGCATAGGGTGGGAACAGTAGGACTTGATCTTAAAGGTCTTTTCCTACTGATACCTCGGAAAGTCAGAATCAAAACTCACTAGCCTTGGCGACTGTGAAGCAGGTATCCTTTATTTCAGCACTGGGTACACAGGGGATCACTCCTCAAATGTGTGTGGCCATTAAAGCCAAAGTTCTCATATTTATACAGATTAATTATACATATTCATTATAATTCCTAAGAAAAGGTAGGGCTAAGCAAATTATTTCCAGGAAGTCATCTACATTAACTTCTCCCAGATAGAACATGCTCAGTGACACTCAGGGGTCTTCTGGTGGTCTTCAGGGGTGAAGGCTGGTCATCTTCCTCTCTCTGAGCACATGCTCTTTACAGTTTTCTCCATAGCTACCAAAACACATTCCCACACAAACTAGTTAGGAATGCCTTTTACTTAAAAACCAAAGGTATACTCTGTCTCTTAATTGGGCGTTGGTCTCATTATTTATGATTCCCCCTATCTTCACTGGCTTTAAGGCTAAGTTAAATTTTGTAGCTGCTTTCACGAAACAGCTCACAGTTACAGCACAGCCATATGCTACTAAAATCCAAACCAAATACATTCTTAAAATACACAAATTAAAGTTCCATTAATTGTCTCAAGCATCAATCTATTTAACATTAGTATATTTCACTGAATCACAACCTTGTGATTCTCCAAAAGAGCTCCTGAGCCCAGGTAAGAAGATCCATGAAATACAAGGTTAGATCTCTGCATACAGGAAACTAAATCACAGAAACTGCTTAATTCATTGATACATGGGGCCAGAACAGCTTTGATTTTAATGTTACTGATTTTATTTTTAGTTAATACTTTCATTTAAGATTAACCAAAACAAATGCAGAAAAGAAAGTTAGGAGCATAAGGAGGACATCACATAAATCAGATGGGAAATGTACATGCACAAGCAGGAGAATGAAGTATTCAACTTACAGAAGTACATGGATATAAAATAAAACGAAAGTATGGAAAAAACCAGGAATCCTCATGCTCAGTCTGTGAGCTGTCTACAAACTGTAACCTTTTCATCACTGGGTATGTCTTTGTTCCTCCCAATTTTTTCTGCTGACAAACTCAGTACATGTATCAACAGTGTTACCAAGGAGTCTCTCTAACCTGACAGTGACTACCACCTATGTGTCCTTGGCAATACACAGGGGTTTATCTAGTGTTATTTTCTGAAACTGGTAGAGAGAGGATGCAGGCAGACCACAGTGCCTTTCCTGAAAAACTCTCATCGAAAGCAATAAGGAAAATTATTAAAACAAAAGGTCTGTAAACACACTGCAGCATTCTTCTGTCGACAGTTATGACAGAGCTTCTGGGGGGGTGACAGTATCTGGGGGTGAAGTTTAATCTTCCTCCCTCAAGAAACCATTTCCCCCTCCAGCTTAGTAAGAAACTTTTCACTTCTTCTTAGCCCCATTGTTCAGGGCCCTGACTTTGTCCTTAGCTCAGCCAGCTGCCTGTGGCCTCCTCAAGCAAGGAGGAACACGGGGGATCTGTGCTGCACACAGACAGGAAAAAAAGCAGCAATAGTAGAAGGGTATGGATCTTCACATTGATAAAATACCTAACACCTAAAACATTGCCTGTTTTCTTGAAGATGCATTAAACCCAACAGAACTGGATGAACTCTTTGCACACATCCCTCAGAGCAAAAGCAAAAAAACCCCAAACCAACCCAAACCCTAAAGTATAAAGACAAAAAGATCTAAACAATTGTTGGGGTTTTTTTTCCAAATCTCAGATTGAGGGGTTAAGTGCTCTGTTTCCTTTAGAGACATCTACCAGCTTCTGTGATAATCACCACCTCCTCCTGAAACATTCACTTTCCTTGTCACAGACCTACATACCTTGTTAAGGCTTCACAGGTCTTCCCCTAACACCTTTGATATATAAGCCACTGTCACAGCAGTGTTCTCCTAGAATGTCAGATGCTACATGTGTCTGACCTTTGGTTTCTGAAGCTGGTAATATTTAAGAGTCTCTCACAAATTTGCTTTTACAGAATTCCTTAGATTTATGCTAAGCTAAGCCCAGCCCATACTTAGTCACAGCTCTGCTCTGAAGCGCTATCATGTGGACTAGCCTGCTCTTCAGCAGTCTCTCACATACAGCATATCCTGCCAGGAAAACAACCTCTGCACTCAGGTATCCTCCATGAGGATAACTTGACTCTTCCAGCACTACTGCAGTCAGGTTCTGACTCTGTTTCCTTTTTTAATGAAGACAGGAACTTTAGAGTTCTCTAAAATCCATCCCAGGCTGAACAGATAGCTTCTGCAAATCCTCCAGTGCTCAAGTTTACTCAACCTGCAGAGACAGACCAGCTGCTTTACAGCTGCCTGTGTTTCACCAGTCAGACTAGAGCACTTCAAAGAGTCCTGCTTCTGAATATAAACAAATAACTGGATAGAGAAATTAATAAAGAAAGCCCCTCCAGTCTCCTCACTAAGTTTAAAAGGCATGCCTATTCTGAATGGAACGCCAAGCAAAGGGGTTGCTGTCCCTTTTGGACCTGAGCTATCTAATGCAGCTGTCATCAGTCTTCAAGATATCTTGATGCATTAAAATGAGAAATCTTTAAAAATGTGATCTCCAGAAATGCAAAGTAATTTCACTTCCAGAATTGGTAATAAGGATGGCCAATTGCTGGATGGGGCTACTCTACTGAAGATAACACGGATCACCTAATATTAGCAAGTTCTGTGGCGTAATGGGGATGGATATACAGAGTGAAACAGTTGGTGCAGGTGATCCAGTGCTCACTACTTGAATTTCGGAGGACCTTATTTCAGAAAAATTCTAGTTTCAGGTCCCATGCCCACTAGCAGCTGAAGAAAATTAGATGTGATCCTGAAAGGCATCTTTCAGTTTAGACTCGTCTGTAATGAGTCAATCTTTTGAACCATGTAGCTGCTGAGTGATGCAAACCAAAGTCTGTGAGGAAAGCTGGGAGAATCCCTTCAAAACAGCTCTCTCTAATTTATCCTAAATTGTTCATGAAAATGCACCCAACACAAGACTACAGAGCAGACTATCTGAGTTGCCCTGCCCTATATTCCAATACCTGAGCTTTACTTCTTTCTCTTCTCTCTAAGAGGAAATACATCCAAGGACTGACATGCCTATTTAATTTAGGCACCCACATACTGCAGTAGTGGGAAAAACTATTGCCCCTGAGTGACTAAATCACGTCTCAGTTCATGTAGGAAATCTATGGTATTACTAAGGATTGAACACTCTGGTCCAGTGTAGCACTTGGTGCTCTGATAAGGTAAAATTTAGAGAGAGTAATTATCAGGTTTCCAATTAAGCTACTTAAAACTTACTAGTACTGTATTAAAACTATGGTAGAAAAAGCTAGATATGCAGGCAGATTAAACCACTAATGTACGTATATATACCAGTACATAAAAACACCAAACATATAGTTAGACTCAGTCTGGAAACACAATTCTCCTCTTTAAATCTGTAAAGAGCTAGATGGAGCTTCTCCTTGGGCTTAGCAAGCAGTGCTGGGGAAAACAGCTTCCCTTACTCCTATGAGGCTTTGTGTGTAAGATTCTAGGGCAGGAAGGAGAGCAGGCAAAAGAAACCTAGCTCTAGCTTAGTCATCAAAAACTCAGGTTAAGGGCAGAAAGACCTACTGGTTTAGTCCCTGCTTCCACAATGCAGAACAAGGATGCTGTGATGGTGATAGAAGCTTTCTGGTTTTTACTGCTGTTTTGGATCCACTGTCTGTTTAAACTAAATCAATATTTTAATTATGCCCAAGTCCCCCTGCTGCCCTTTTCTAGGAAGGCACCTCTTCCCTCCCTGGGGGGAATGCAATGTCTGTGTCGGCACAGACAGAACACAATTCAAAGCATCAGGGAAGAGCTTTTCCGTTGTGCTCTCACCAGGTAAAAAGTCAGAAGCAGCTGCTACATCCAATTTTTGAAAAGTTATCAAAGCAACTAGACAAAAAGCCAAATTGGGAGTAAAATTACCAGTCCTCACTCTTAAAGCATTTCTCAAAGGTCCTCAGAGCCATAACACATAATTTGGTTAGTAACAGCAGCTAGGTTAGAACAGGCCTTGGTCTCCACAGGGCAGCTAAACACCAGTGCTGGAAATAGATCTGGGAGTGATAAAAGGCAAATGCTCTTGCAAAAACTCCTGAAGTATTATTGAGACAGTATGAAATACAGTAATATCACCTTTAGATTACTTTCCATATGTCTACAGTGTGCTATCTAATGCAGTACTCTTCTTACAAGACGAGTAACCTACTGACCTAAGGGAAGGGTTTGTAGATAGAAGTCATGTAATTTTGAGAGCTCAGAAAACATGTCTGAAAGTTTATCCACTCTGTATAGATCAAAGAACCATTGCCTCATTTTAATGATCATTTTTATGATAGAGACGTCGTGTTTTGTCCTCCTAAAGTTTGTTTACCTCCCTCAACTAGGCATGTGCTTAATGCTATACACACTTACCATAGTAACAGAGTCATGAATCACAAAAGACAAAGTGGAAAGCAAAACCAAACAGCAGCTCAAAATAATATTCACTAGGGAATCACATGTGAGAAACAGCCTGGTTCCCCTTAATGTAGGTAACTTGTAAGGCATGTTAAGTTTTACCCTGCTGAAGAAAAGAAGGCAAAGTGCTATTCTCTCTTGGGTAAAGACTCATTTAAATCATGGCAGCTTGCTTCCAATATTTCTTTTCCCCTGCATTATGCTACAGATTTAATTTGTTAACCTGCAGAGGACTCTGGGGTGGGGGCGTACAGGGGAGTGTGTTTCTTCTTGGTGAAATAACCATGTAGCAAGTCTTCAGTATGCTGAAATTGCCTTATCTCAGTAAGGAACAAAGTAGTTGTCGTGCACAACCTTTCTCCATGTGTGACCAAATACTGAAATGTTGGCCAAAATCTTTAAAATCCTGTTGTGTTGTAAAACTTTATCATTTCAAGTTCCATTGATGGATCTCAGGCTCTAAATACGACTTTCCTTAGAATCTGGATCAAGACTGAATTAGGCAGACAGCACGAATCACGGTGAAGAGTGCAAAGAGAAACAGAACACATGTTGGGCTTTATCTGGATTTAAAAAAACCCTAAACTCACACCTTAGTGAACAGTAAGACAAAACCTAACAGCACAGAACAGTCATTTCAGTGGTGTACAGGTCTGTGATGTAGAAAGAAGTGAAAGTGACTTCAAGACTTGAATGTGTAACAGGACTTGCTGTTGCTATACCTAGCAATCCAGAAGGAACTCACTAAGGATACAAAAAACGCATGGGTCCTAAAAATGTATCAAGCATGCAAAGAGAATCCAATGCTACCATAAACATTTGATGGGATATTCATACCTGAGAACAATTTCAAGATACACATACCACTTTCAAATCTCTCTCCCTTATAAAACTGCTTGGAGAGCTTTATCTTTGCAAAAAGAGTAACATTGTGAGGGGATGCATCTGGGGTTGGCTGCATTCAGTTCTCTGATTAGACTGACATTATCTGTCTTGCAAGGAACCATTCTAGTGCCAGACTGTACTGTGGTGAATGCCTTCACACGTTCCTTCTCATCAGTAAGAGTAGAGTGGGATTGTAGTCTGACTGCTGAAATACACCTTGGGCCTGCAAGAAAGTTCTTGACAGAATAGGGCAGCAGCTGGCATTTGGTTACAGCACATCTTCAAAAGCTGGTGCTAAAGCTGAACCCAAGAACTTGAGATGGGGTTGATATGCTATCACCCCCATAGGTAGCCTGTTTCAGGGGCTCATCACCTTGATTACTAAAATTGATGCCTTATTTCTTATCCGAGTCCATCTGGCTGAGCTCTCAGCACTTGCTGCTGTTACAGCTTCAGTTATTAAAACTCTTTTTAGTACCCAGAAATATTGTAGCTACTGATCAGCTAGAAAAGTAAAATCCCAGAACACAATACAGATTGAAACTCTGAGAAGTCACCAAATCTCTCACTCTTCCCCAAGACTTCCCCCCTCCCTTTGATATGTAGAGTCATTTTAGTTCGTAATCTCCTGAAGAAAGGACTGCTGGTAATGGTTGGACACTGTGCAGGTGAGGGAATCAGGTGTGTAAATTTCTAGAGAAAAGAGGAAACAAAAAAGATCACAACTATTTCCCCCTTTCTCTCCTCTTCTTTCTGCCTAAAGTCCTAATGTTACACTTCTCTCATTACTTCTCCAAGGTTTGGCTTTTTAAGATTTATACTTTCCTGGTTTATTTGGAGTTTTTTTAAACCTTTCCCCAGTTGATTGCCTTGAGCAGTGCACAGATATCACCTGATGCTTAGATATCTTTTTGAGATCTTTAATTGACATGAATAATTTTAAATATGTCACCAGTATGCTGATAGATACGGTTGAACTCTACCTAAGAGGTCTTTTCTAACCTTGTGATTTGATTCTGTCCTCGTGTCTGTGAAAATGACTGTAAAATCAAATTATTATGCTACCTTTTTACTTGAGTATAGCATGTCTTTGTTCTTGTGAGAAATGCATTCTGTATGTATAAATATATTTGTTATTTCAAATATTTTAAAAAATATTTAAAGTATTCTTGTTCCTTACATATTTCCTACTAGGTCTTTGGGATTTATTGGATAGGATAATGTAGTTATAATTTTCAGTGATTACAGATGCATAGAACGGTAGTAGAACTGTTAAGTTACAGCATGTCTTTGCATTGTGCTCACATTATGTCATGGCACTTTTAAACTTAAGTAGTTTGTAAGCTAATTTTCTTCCTTTGGCCTAACATAGTTTTAACTTCATTTTAAACAAATTGCTGGTAATGTAAAATGCCTGATTATCACCGAGTGTTTAGTTTTGTTCCTCCTGATACGTTACTTAAAAGCTGCAAGTAGGAATCCTGTAAGCAAAGTAAGGCCTAGTTCAACCCTATTAAAATGGTATTTACATTTTAATTTGCTTTCTGCTGTGTGACTGTGTTATACTGAAGCTATTAGCTGGCTCAGTGGTCCCCACAGACAATTTCCCTTTCTCATTCTGATTTTATTGTAAATGATTGTCAGCAGAGTAGAGGAAACGGCAAATTCAATTTTGATCAAGTCCCATGAGGGACTTGATTCTTCATGACTTATTCTTGTTGTTTTAAAAATAAATTGAAATAGCCATCTAATTTGAAGGTTTCCTTCAGAATAGGGGATTAAAATCTGTAATTTCTTTTATGCAAGGACTTTTTCCTTTATTGTGTTATTAGGGAGAGGCTAATATTTAAGGAAATTTTGTAGTGATTACCCCCTTGGGAAAAATGGAGTTCTTCGTTTAATATTTCCATTTTATATTTAATGGTTCGTTAAGCTGGCTTTATTTCTTCCTTTTACACCTGGTGATCATAAACCTGCTGTTTTCTTTGAAAGATAATGTTTTCATGAGTGTTTATTATAATTTAAGATTTAAATATAGCTATTTCTGCCCTCACTGCACTTAGTCCTTACTGTGAAATGGATTAATGCTTTCTTTAGCAGGCTAAAACTTAACATGCCTTACAAGTTTACCTACATTAAGTGGAACCAGGATTTGCCCTCCAGCCCCTTCAGCAGCCTGGTTGCCTTTCTCTGGACTCGCTCCAGGACCTCAATGTCCTTCTTATGGTGAGGAGCCCAGAACTGGACCCAGCACTGGAGGTGCGACCTCACCAATGCTGAGTATAGGGGCACAATCGCCCCCCTAGACCTACTGTCCACACTATTTCTGATACAAGCCAAGATGCCATTGGCCTTGGCCACCTGGGCAAACCCTAAGATTTAAATATAGCTATTTCTGCCCTTACTGCACTTAGTCCTTACTGTGAAACTGAGTAATGACGCCTTTGGTTTAAAGAACTTTGATTCCTCTCTGTGTTGTGTTACTGTGAGATGAAATAGCCAAGAATGTTTAAGATGAAATAGTGCAAAGTTAGAAGGGGACCAGCAGCAGTAGAAGAGAAGGAAACTGCGTAAGATTTAGCAGAAAGGTTAGTGATGCAGTGTGCAGGGTGACCCTCCCAGAGGTAACAGTGTTAACAGTAAATCCTCGGGCTGATACTCAGGGCGTGAGTCAGCTGGATTACAGGCATCTCTTTTGTTAGCGCTGTTTGTCTGTCATAGTGCGTCCTGTCTGTCCATCAGGGCTACCTTTGCAGAGAGGCAATGGTCCTGTTTGTCCTCTCTGATATCTGCCAGTCCTCTGGAGTGTGTCCTGCATAACCTTGAAAAGCAAATGACACAATACTTTGGGCAGTCCAGTCCCATCTTTTGGACTGTAGAGGTCTCTACATCCAGTGTCTGCTTGCGAGGTAGGAGCATTTAGTGCATCATGATCAAAGGGGAGATAGCATCAACTATGTCTTTTTAAAATTAAGTAGCTCAAATTATTAGACCTACATGAACAATCTATACAGTTTTTACTTACATAAACTGTGTATGGTGTATATTATATTTTAAAAGTAAGGGACTAAAGCCTTAGGCAACGTTACTGCTCCAGAAGAGCCCAATGGAGCCTGAAGGCAGAAAGGGAAAAAAACAGCAATTGAAATTGCTGCTGTTTAGGAACATCACACTTTTTGCAGTGGATAAAAAGCAGGCAAGGTAATCTGGGGGGAAAAAAGACAACCATAATGCAGATTTGTTCTTGCTTCTAACTACATGTTTTCTTCCCCGGCTGAAATAGTTCTTTGATACCCAGAGCTTCCGTCTCTGCTGTTGCTATGGTACCTAATGCAACTGGAACAGGAGCACACTGACAAGCAGATTTGGGAAGATGTACCCAGGCTCAATCTTCTTGCAACTCTTCTTAAAACTGAGTTGCTCTTATAAAACCAATCAAGAGCACTTATACTGGTGACATAAATTATTTAAAATTATTCATGTCAATTAAAGATCTCAAAAAGATATCTAAGCATCAGGTGATATCTGTGCACTGCTCAAGGCAATCAACTGGGGAAAGGTTTAAAAAAACTCCAAATAAACCAGGAAAGTATAAATCTTAAAAAGCCAAACCTTGGAGAAGTAATGAGAGAAGTGTAACATTAGGACTTTAGGCAGAAAGAAGAGGAGAGAAAGGGGGAAATAGTTGTGATCTTTTTTGTTTCCTCTTTTCTCTAGAAATTTACACACCTGGTTCCCTCACGTGCACAGTGTCCAACCATAACCAGCAGTCCTTTCTTCAGGAGACTACAAACTAAAATGACTCTACATATCAAAGGGAGGGGGGAAGTCTTGGGGAAGAGTGAGAGATTTGGTGACTTCTCAGAGTTTCAATCTGTATTGTGTTCTGGGATTTTACTTTTCTAGCTGATCAGTAGCTACAATATTTCTGGGTACTAAAAAGAGTTTTAATAACTGAAGCTGTAACAGCAGCAAGTGCTGAGAGCTCAGCCAGATGGACTCGGATGAGAAATAAGCCATCAATTTTAGTAATCAAGGTGATGAGCCCCTGAAACAGGCTACCTATGGGGGTGATTGAATATCACGCTACCTATGGGGGTGATAGCATATCAACCCCATCTCAAGTTCTTGGGTTCAGCTTTACCACCAGCTTTTGAAGATGTGCTGTAACCAAATGCCAGCCGCTGCCCTAATCTGTCAAGAACTTTCTTGCAGGCCCAAGGTGTATTTCAGCAGTCAGACTACAATCCCACTCTACTCTTACTGATGAGAAGGAACGTGTGAAGGCATTCACCACAGTACAGTCTGGCACTAGAATGGTTCCTTGCAAGACAGATAATGTCAGTCTAATCAGAGAACTGAATGCAGCCAACCCCAGATGCATCCCCTCACAATGTTACTCTTTTTGCAAAGATAAAGCTCTCCAAGCAGTTTTATAAGGGAGAGAGATTTGAAAGTGGTATGTGTATCATGAAATTGTTCTCAGGTATGAATATCCCATCAAATGTTTATGGTAGCATTGGATTCTCTTTGCATGCTTGATACATTTTTAGGACCCATGCATTTTTTGTATCCTTAGTGAGTTCCTTCTGGATTGCTAGGTATAGCAACAGCAAGTCCTGTTACACATTCAAGTCTTGAAGTCACTTTCACTTCTTTCTACATCACAGACCTGTACACCACTGAAATTGCTGTTCTGTGCTGTTAGTTTTTGTCTTCCTGTTCACTAAGGTGTGGGGTTTGGGTTTTTTTTTTAATCCAGATAATGCCCAACATGTGTTCTGTTTCTCTTTGCACTCTTCACCGTGATTTGTGCTGTCTGCCTAATTCAGTCTTGATCCAGATTCTAAGGAAAGTCGTATTTAGAGCCTGAGATCCATCAATGGAACTTGAAATGATAAAAAAATGATAGAAACCAGAAAGCTTCTATCACCGTCACAGCATCCTTGTTCTGCATTGTGGAAGCAGGGACTAAACCGGTAGGTCTTTCTGCCCTTAACCTGAGTTTTTGATGACTAAGCCAGAGCTAGGTTTCTTTTGTCTGCTCTCCTTCCTGCCCTAGAATCTTACATGCAAGGCCTCGTAAGAGTACTGGAAGGTGTTTTCCCCAGCACTGCTTGAAAAACCCAAGGAGAAGCTCCATCTAACTCTTCACAGATTTTAAGAAGAGAATTTGTGTTTCCAGACTGAGTCTAATTCATGTTTGGTTGTATATGTACATTAGTGGTTTTATTTTTCTGCCTATTTAGCTTTCTACCATAGTTTTAATACAGTACTAGTAAGTTCTAAGTAGTTTGATTGGAAACCTGATAATTACTCTCTTTAAATTTTACCTTATCAGAGCACCAAGTTCTACACTGGACCAGAGTATTCAATCCTTAGTAATACCATAGATTTCCTACATGAACTGAGACGTGATTTAGTCACTCAGCGGCAATAGTTTTTCCCACTACTGCAGTATGTGGGTGCTTAAATTGAATAGGCATGTCAGTCCTTGGGATGTATTTCCTCTTAGAGAGGATAGCAAGAAGTAAAGCTCAGTTATTAGAATATAGGACAGGGCAACTCAGTCTGCTCTGTAGTCTTGTGTTGGGTGCATTTTCATGAACGATTTAGGATGAATTAGAGAGAGCTCTCTGGAAAGGGATTCTCCCAGCTTTCCTCACAGACTTTGGTTTGCATCACTCAGCAGCTGCATGTTTCAAAAGATTGACTCATTGCAGATGAGTCTAAACTGAAATATGCCTTTCAGGATGACATCTAATTTTCTTCAGCTGCTAGTGGGCATGGGACCTGAAACTAGAATTTTTCTGAAATAAGGTCCTCAAATTCAAGTAGTGAGCACTGGATCACCTGCACCAACTGTTTCACTCTGTATATCCATCCCCATTACGCCACAGAACTTGCTAATATAGGTGATCTGTGTTATCTTGAGTAGAGTAGCCCCATCCAGCAATTGGCCATCCTTATTACCAATTCTGGAAGTGAAATCACTTTGCATTTCTGGAGATCACATTTTTAAAGGTTTCTCATTTTAATGCATCAAGATATCTTGAAGACTGATGACAGCTGCATTAGATAGCTCGGGTCCAAAAGGGACAGCAACCCCTTTGCTTGGCATTCCATTCAGAATAGGCATGCCTTTTAAACTTCGTGAGGAGACTGGAGGGGCTTTCTTTATTAATTTCTCTATCCAGTTATTTGTTTATATTCAGAAGCAGGACTCTTTGAAGCACTCTAGACTGACTGGTGAAACACAGGCAGCTGTAAAGCAGCTGATCCGTCTCTGCAGGTTGAGTAAACTTGAGCACTGGAGGATTTGCAGAAGCTATCTGTTCAGCCTGGGATGGATTTTAGTGAACTCCAAAGTTCCTGTCTTCATTAAAACAGGAAACAGAGTCAGAACCTGACTGCAGTAGTGCTGGAAGAGTCAAGCTATCCTCATGGAGGATACCTGAGTGCAGAGGTTGTTTTCCTGGCAGGATGCTGTATGTGAGAGACTGCTGAAGAGCAGGCTAGTCCACATGCTAGCTCTTCAGAGCAGAGCTGTGACTAAGTATGGGCTGGGCTTATCTTAGCATAAAACTAAGGAATTCTGTAAAAGCAAATTTGTGAGAGACTCTTAGGTGTCACCAGCTTCAGAAACCAAAGGTCAGACACATGTAGCATCTGACATTCTGGGAGAACACTGCTGTGACAGTGGCTTATATATCAAAGGTGTTAGGGGAAGACCTGTGAAGCCTTAACAAGGTATGTAGGTCTGTGACAAGGAAAGTGAATGTTTCAGGAGGAGGTGGTGATTATCACAGAAGCTGGTAGATGTCTCTAAAGGAAACAGAGCGCTTACCCCTCAATCTGAGATTTGGAAAAAAAACCCCAACAATTGTTTAGATCTTTTTGTCTTTATACTTTAGGGTTTGGGTTGGTTTGGGGTTTTTTTGCTTTTGCTCTGAGTGATGTGTGCAAAGAGTTCATCCAGTTCTGTTGGGTTTAATGCATCTTCAAGAAACAGGCAATGTTTTAGGTGTTAGGTATTTTATCAATGTGAAGATCCATACCCTTCTATTGCTGCTTTTCTTCCTGTCTGTGTGCAGCACAGATCCCCCGTGTTCTTCCTTGCCTGAGGAGGCCACAGACAGCTGGCTAAGCTAAGGACAAAGTCAGGGCCCTGAACAATGGGGCTAAGAAGAAGTGAAAGCCTCGTTACTAAGCTGGAGGGAGAAATGGTTTCTTGAGGGAGGAAGATTAAACTTCACCCACAGATACTGTTCCGTGTTTCCCCCCCCCCCCAAGCTCCATCATAACTGTCCACATAAGAGTGCTGCAGTGTGTTTACAGACCTTTTGTTTTAATAATTTTCCTTATTGCCTTGGATGAGGGTTTTTCAGGAAAAGACTGTGGTCTGCCTGCATCCTCTCTCTACCAGTTTCAGAAAATAACACTAGATAAACCCCTGTGTATTGCCAAGGACACATAGGTGGTAGTCACTGTCAGGTTAGAGAGACTCCTTGGTAACGCTGTTGATACATGTGCTGAGTTTGTCAGCAGAAAAAATTGGGAGGAACAAAGACATACCCAGTGATGAAAAGGGTAACAGTTTGTAGACAGCTCACAGACTGAGCATGAGGATTCCTGGTTCTTTTTTCCATACTTTCATTTTCTAAAAATGTACTTCTGTAAGTTGAATACTTCATTCTCTTGCTTGTGCATGTACATTTCCCATCTGATTAGTGATGTCCTCCTTATGCTCCTTTCTTTTCTGTATTTTTATTTTGGTTATTTTTAGTAAATACTTTCATTTGACTGTGAGATTAAAATCACTAACATTAAAATCAAAACTGTTCTGGCCCCACGTGTTAATGAATTAAGCAGTTTCTGTGATTTAGTTTCCTGTATGCAGAGATCTAACCTTGTATTTCATGGATCTTCTTACCTGGGCTCAGGAGCTCTTTTGGAGAATCACAAAATCACAAGGTTGGAAAAGACCTTTAAGATCAAGTCCAACCGTTCCCATCCTATGCTAAACCACATCCCTAAGTACCTCATCTACCCTTTTTTTTAAACGCATCCAGGGAAGGTGACTCAACTGTGGCAACCGGCCGAGAGCAACACGCAATTCGATATGAATTTTAGGTGAAGCCATTTTTTTTATTAGGTGAAATCACACAGATTATATACCTTTATTACTGCAAATGTGGCAAGCTAAAAAACTGCTAATTGGTTACACACACTGTTCACACTGTATTGATAGGTTCAATCTTATAGCTAAATATCCTAAGTTTACCTTTAGTGCCTAAAAGCATCCGCACACCTGCGGTTTTGAACTTCTTGTATTGGTTGGTTCCTAACATGTTCCATTACTCCCAAATACCTTCCCATAACTGCTTTTTGGTAGGGTAGCCTGTACCCCCATCAACAAGGCCGCTGTGTTTTGAGAATGTGATTATTAGGATCCTCTCAGCATGAGTAACTTGTCCTTTCTCATGGGAACAGAAGAATATTGTCAGGGCCTAAGTCTTGAGAAGCGAGCTAGGCCGCCAGCAGCTGTCTTCCCCAACACTCAACCACCTACCCGGGCAGCCTGTTCCATGCTCCTGGGATCCTGTGCCTTGCAGGTCTCCCGTGGATCCTGTGCCACGTCTTCCAGGCTGTCCCAGGTACTCTGGGGTTCTTTCAGTGGCACTAGATGTTTACAGTTAGATAGCTGAACCCCGTTCAAAAGGGCTTTTAAACAGATTTCATTGATGGTAGCATTGATGGCAGTGGAACTGATGGACAGTAGGGATTTTAACACTGCTATTTAGGATTCAGCTGAACACAATGAGATTTGAGAGAGTAAGACATTCTTCACTTGGCAGGCATGAACAGCTTAGTGTATGTCTATGGTTTCCTTACATGTGCGTGGGAATCTGGCTTCCCAACTAAGAACAAGTAGATACATGATATAGTGACATCCTTTTAGGGTCTTTCCTGAAGCTACACAGTTATTTTGCCAGTACCCAGGAGCCAAAGGCCAATAATCACTACAAGTTATCTTGGTTTCTGAAAAAAGATGTAATGTAATGTCAGAGGTAGAATTGCACAGATGGGCTCATTTAAAAAAATTTTCCTTTTCCGTACATTGTTGCTCGTGAAAATACTTCTGAGCCAGACTCAAATCCTGTTGAGGGGAGTGCTGGTAATGAATGCCTTGATGCAGATCAAGACTGGAAGCATTCTTTCTGTGTGACATGCCATATCTGGTGATAGAATCACATGCTCTTAGTACTTAGTGTTAAGGCATTGGAGACTCATAACATAATAAAGGTATATACATTGCTTTCTAGGTACCACTTTGATTCATCACTTAAGACTGTTCTGATGACAGTATTTATGGTGCCTTTTTTCCTGTATTGTCTCCCCAAAAGATTTTAAAAGTTTTCTTCTTAGGTGTCTCTAGAACTCTAGAGAAAGTAAAGAGCCTCTCTCCTTTAGGCAGTGAGAGCATTTCAGTCACATCTGACTTGATCAAACGTAACAGGTGACTGAGGTTGCAACTGCACTTTCAAAAGGCAGCTTTGCTGATAATGTGAAAGTTAAGCAAATAGCTTGCTTTCTAGACTTCTCAGCTGTTGTTCACAAGGAAAGTATTGTGAGAAATTCTATTCTTGCCTTTGACCCTTTCCTTCACACTTACAAATACATGAAAGTGAAAACTGACCTTCTCTGTCCTTTCGAAGATTTTCCCTTAAAGCTTTCTTAAGAATAACCATGTAAGTTTGCATGTAATGGTTTATAGCCTCTCTAATACTTCTCTTTCAAGAAGAATAAAATAGGAAATCCATTGTGGTTACATTTGCCTCAGAAGTTAGAAATATTTGCACTATCAGTCTGACCCAAAAGTAGCTTGAGGAACATTTCAGAGCCAAATAGTTTCCGTGCTCTAGCCCTGAACCTACGAGGAGCATGGTAATGCATGCAGCCCATTAAAATGAATGTTGTCTCTACTGGTACGGATCAAGCAGGGGGCTTCTGCAGGGTACACAGCTGTGGCCAGTTACACTTTTTTTTTCCTTCATTTTTACAAATTCTCATAGACAGGAGGACAGGTACTTGTCATCCCCTCCTGCTCATAGATTGAATGCCTAAAGACTTTGGAGTCCATGATTTATATGTGGTTTTTTTATGGCTGAGAGGCAGTAAGTGGAGGGTACACCTCACCGAAATTACTTTGATGAGATACTCAAGACCTGTCTGGATGTATGTCTCCCTGTGTGACCTGTCTTAGGAAACCTGCTTTGGCAGGGGAGGGTTGGACTCGATGGTCTCTGGAGGTCCCTTCCAACCCCTAGAACTCTGTGATTCTGTGACATGGTGATTTGGTGTTGAGTCAGCCAAGACAGCTGAGTGGTGGAACCACTGAGGTAATTAATTCATCAGTCGAGGATGTGCTGAAAAGCTTTTCTGAGGTGCATCATCTGAATTTGCCAGTCAGGGGTACTATTTCTTGCTGTTTTCTGCTCACACTTAGTGGTTATGAGGTTTAGAAAACTTTCTGAAAGTAATTCTGCCCTAAGTTAGGACTTAATGAGAGGTCTATTTGTAAATCAAGGTAAAAGTCCAAGAAATCTATTACCTTAATACTTAACGAAGTGCATTCCCAACATTACAGTCACAATCTGAAGAACCATGACAGTGGTTAGAATAGTCAATGTACCAGCCAGGCATAAAAGTTTCTTGAAGAGCCACCAATTATACACTTTAGGACAATATAGGGAGCCAGTGCCATTTTAAGTGATTGCCAATTTTTAACACAGTTAACTAGAAGTTAAGACCAGCTATCAACTTTCCAAATTAAAAAATATATAGCTTAATAAGATAATCAAACTGGATGACGCAATGTTTTGTAAGTACCCTAGGAAAAGAGGTTATAGTACACAGAAAAGACCAACACAACTGGTTACCACTTCCACAAAAATCATAAGTGACATTCCTATGAAGTTATTTCCCAAAATACTAACCCCATTGCCTGCTCGTTTGAATGACTCAAGATGTTTCATATTTATGGCTTAAATACACTAAGACAGGTTAAGTATAGTATTTTCTATGTATGAAGGTGTGTATTTAAATTATCCATTGTCTCTGTATATGTGCAAACCAGTTTATGGGCTGCTCTTGACAGAGCTTGAGCTCCCTCCCTTAAGGGCACTGCTGATACTACCTTTGAAAGAGAATCACAAATTATTTACTCATGAAAATGGGAAAGGAGAAAAAGCAGTTTGACAATTTGGAGGCTCTAGCCCTGCTACCAGCACCTCTTTGGGAGTTTTTGAGTAGCAGATTTTTCAGCCCCTAAAAATAAAATTTCTTTCTCTAATAGGGACCAATTAGTAATTCTATCGAGGGCTCCGTTGAGGTTGAAAATCCCTGGAGAAGATACAGCCCCTGACAGCCCTAACTCTTCTCTGCTTGTTCCTGCTTACCACAGCAGCTCAGCCTATGTCCCTTCTTGTGGGAACAGTAACAAAGGGGCATTGTGAATCCCTCTCCATTGGGCTGTCCCCTAGGTGCTTTTCTCACTCCCTCTTTTCTCCTATTGCCCTTCTAATGACGTTCCACCCTTCTGACCTTCTCCCACTGCTGCCTCCTCGAAGACCCTGGCCCTTGCTTGAATTATACCACCCTGTTGGGCCAGGATTCTTGTCCTGCCCTCACCTCCCAATATACGCACCTTCTGTGCTTCCAACTCCTCCAATCTCCTTTCCTGCCAGTCCTCCAGCTTTTCTAATATCCTTATGTCCCCCCGCACAGGATTTAGCTATAAATTGCCCATTTTTGGTCTCCCGGGGGTCCTGCCTGATTCTGCCTTTTCCAAATTCCTGTTCCAGCATGCTAATCTTTCCTTCCTTGAAATTTCTTACATTCGTGGTGTTTAATGGGACTGCCACAAACCCAGTGCCCCCCTGATTACTTCTGTGGGCAGCGCTGGGAAATGCTGCTTTTGCAAATTGAAAAGGGTTGTCCTGCTTTTTAATAGGAAGATAAAGGACACTTGTCAATCTGGATATGCAACAGACAGCACATAAGATAAGGAGGAACACTGTTAATGGAGTTTTGCTGCTGGTTGTGTTCAAAGAATTCTGGTAAAAACTATCTCAAGGAAGGCTTCAGTCAGAAGCTGAGGAATACATAGCTCTGCTAAATTTATACCCATACATCTGACAGCGAGGGGTTAAATTGTAACCCAGGACATGGGGTGGAAAGGTGAGGATTAATCTGGCTCTGAGTTCCACAAACAGGTTTCAACAAACAATCAAGCCCCCCCACTATTCAGCTGCTGTAAGCATTTGGCTTCAATGGGCAAAACCAAAGCTTTTGGCTTCAATGGGCCCCCAAACAAAACCAGATCGGCAGCAGATAAGGGCTATATAAGATAATTTAGCAAGCTCATAAATATTAATTTTCTTCACCAGTGGGAAGCAGGAACCAACCAGACACATGCAATGTGTATTATATTATGTACTATTGTGAATAAGGCACCTTGGTTGAGCCTGTAAACCTTTGAAATAGCTAATCCATAGATCAACAGGAGGGATTTCAGACAGGAATAAGATATAGAAATGCTACTGACCAAAAGCGTGCTACTTTGTTACGCCACCTGCTCTTGCAAGAACACGTAATGAACTACTGCTTCACTCACGTGTCTACCGCTTCACTCACGTGTCTACCGCTTCACTCACGTGTCTACCGCTTCACTAACGTGTCTACCGCTTCACTAACGTGTCTACTGCTTCACTCACGTGTCTACCTCTTCACTAACGTGTCTACCGCTTCACTAACGTGTCTACCTCGAGTCCTTTCTCAGGACCATTGATATTTCTAACAATTAACGCAGCCCCAACATTATTCCATATTAACATGAATCAGACAGAGATTTCACAAGGGGACCTTTTGAATTGACATGTATGTCTCAGACCAGGCAAACCCAGTCTTCAATGGATCTAAAATCGGGCCAAAAGACATGTGGGGTCTTAAAACCTCCTGGCCATTTTACCATACAACATTGAATGTTCAATTTTAATTTACTTTTTCCTTTTTTGGGGGCCCCATCATTGTAATTTGCCATCGTTAATCCTAATGGATTCTCCGGAGGTGTATCTGGTAATTTGCTCCCTTGTCTTTGGTCCTGGGTCTTCGGTTTCATCTGAACCATCCAAGAATTTTACTGGGGCAATTCCTACAGCCCTTGGTGTGAGGCACTGGAAATATGCCTTCACAATGCAGACAGAACCGTTAACCCCTTTTTCCTCCTCCCACCTAACCAAACCTCATTCTGCGCACACTGCATCAACACCACTGGCTCAGGCTTCCAAGGACCTCTAATGGCTGTTCAAGGAGCCACCCAAAAGATACCAGGAGAGACATCAGGAGAGCATTCTGCTATCAGGAGGTATTCACACATGGGACATTAGGTCATCCATCCACCCTGAAGCATTCCCACACTCTAGGTGGAAGCTTGAGGCAGTACAAAAGCTGGCTACAAATAGGGAGCACTCTGCTATGGAAAACGAACACATGGAGGGACCAACGAGGGAATGCTCTCCCCTGCCATGGGACTGGGAGACACTGAGGGAATACTCTGCTGCAGCCTCGTGGTAGTAGATACAGCTCCCCCTCTCCCCTTCCTCTTTCAAACACTCCCCCTTTTTCTTGCTGTTTTCTGCTTGCACTTAGTGTGGTTATAAGTTTTAGAAAACTTTCTGAAAGTAATTCTGCCCTAAATTAGACACTTAAACTCTGAGTGTATTCTGCAGAGAGAAGGGATAATGTAGTGCACCAGAGTCAGATTCCTGGAGATACCTTTCTCCATTAACAGCAGAAAGTGCCTGAGGCCATGAGGTTCCTTGCTCTTGGTCCTCTAGCTTGAGTGCATTTGAGCAGCTAGACTAAATGCACAAAAGGCGTGAAACCCAACTTCCATCCACTTAGCGGAGACACTTAGGAGCCCTGCTTCCCCTGACTCCTCTGTAGCCAACAGAGAGAAGAAAGGTATTTGCAGAGGAAGATGAGCCTGCTCCTTCCTCTTCTACCTCGTGCTTCAGTTGTGGTACCTGAGGTTAGACAGTGTGAATTGAGGTATTAAGCCCCATCACTTTTGGTTAAAATTAGGTTTCCATTGAGAATTTGGGTATTAAAAGGCATGTTCTTCACCATCGTTGAATATTTTGGTTTCTTACAGCTGTGTTCAGACTCCTTGTGCAAAAAGAGGTTAATCCGATTTGAGTTAGGAATCTGCTTCTCCCCATTGGTTTTGTGGGGTGCCCTACAATCCCGACTTCCTCATTTAACATCAGTTCCTATGTTAAGTCATGTGAGTTTCATTGTGTTGTATCTTAGAAGTATTTGTGATACTGGAAGGGTAAAATACATCCAAAGGCTTGTGAGTACTTGGAGATGTCTTTTCATAGAAGTAGCTAGTTCTGTCTTGCTTGACCTGCGTCATTTTCATTTATTCACACCAGCATCATTTATGCTGAAGGACAGTATTCTGTTGAAACAGGATGGGGGATAGCTTTGGTAGTTTTTCTGTATTAAGTACTTGTTTTGATAATAGGTACTCATAAAGCCCTTTCTAATTTTTTGTTTATGTTCAGAACTGATAGGAACTGTAAAGTATTCCCATTCCTTGCTTTGTTACTCTTGCCTCTTTGACACCATGTGTTCTGTCTTCTGATCCCTGAGGTAGCCCAGCAACTTCTGTGGAGTGGGGAACTGGTGCTGGATAGTTTTTCCTTGTGGATTATATTTAAAGGGGATCCTTTCCCTGATCTGCTTCATGAAGCAGCTGCACAGACAGTTGTGTCTGTCTCATGCTGCAGCCAAAGGCTTGTGAAACAGTCACGGTGATTTTGAGCTCCTTCCAGTGCTTTTAATTAAAAGTCAGCTATGATTACAGGTCTGCCATAACTTCTGGTTTTGCAGCCTTTCTTGTTAGAATAGATACACATTCATCCCAAGATGTAATCATTAACCATGTCTTTTTTACTATAAATTAATTGGGCTACTTTAAGGCCAGGGAAGGGAAGTAGGCTACTTTTGCCACTTCAAATGCTTTGCATGACTATTGCTTAATTAAAAAGTTGATACAGTTTATAGCATAGTGCAATTAATACTGGATATTTATAATCAACTACATATAAAATGCATCCTGGCTTATATCAAAAACAGTGTGGCCAGTAGGTCTAGGGAGGTGATTGTGCCCCTGTACTTGGCATGGGTGAGGCTGCACCTCGAGTGCTGTGTCCAGTTCTGGGCCCCTCACCATAAGAAGGACATTGAGGTCCTGGAGTGAGTCCAGAGAAGGACAACCAGGCTGGGGAAGGGGCTGGAGGGCAAATCCTTTGAGGACCAGCTGAGAGAGCTGGGGAAGAGTAGGCTGAGGGAGACCTTATCACCACCTGCAACTAACTGAAGGGAGGTTTATAGAGAGGTGGGTGATGGTCTCTTCAGCCAGGTGACAGGAGATAGGACTAGGGGAAAAAGCACAGAGCTGTGCCAGGGCAGGGTCAGATTAGATGTTAGGAAAAAAATTTTTACTGAAAGAGTTGTCAGGGCCTGGAACAGGCTGCCCAGGGACGGGAGTTGAGTCACCTTCCCTGGATGTGTTTAAAAAAAAGGGTAGATGAGGTACTTAGGGATATGGTTTAGCACAGGACGGGAATGGTTGGACTTGATGATCTTAAAGGTCTTTTCCAACCTTGTGATTCTGTGAAGACAACTTTAGTAACAACTGAGCAAACTTCTATACCCTCTGGATGGCTGATAAAGCAGCCTCAAGTCAGGGTTCAGGACTTTTCATTAATACAAGAACCACAACTTTCCTATACAAAAGGTGACTGCCCCACCCTATGGGACTCCCGCTGTTCAGGAAGGAGTCTTTCTGTCTGCACCTTCCTTGCCATGACAAAGCACACCATGCCACCTCCCTGCTGAAGGATGCACAAATTTACATCTCTACACGACCCTCTTTCCTGCTTTTTCTCCCTTTTGCAGCTTCTCCTCCAACAAGCACAACTGTCTTTTCTTTAGGGCTGCTTTTCCTTTTCCCACCCTGGCTCATACTCAGCCTGTGCAGTCACCTGAACCCCCCAGGTCCTTCTCTGCCAGGCAGCTCTCCAGCCCCTCTTCCCCAGGCCAGTAGCACTGCATGGGGTTGCTATGTCCCATGTGCAGGACTCTGCACTTGGCCTTGTTAAACCTCAGCCCATTGGTCCAGTCTGTTTAGATCCATCTGAAGAGCCCCCCTATCCTCCGGCAGGTTGACACTTGCAGTTTAGTGTCACCTGCAGACTTCCTGAGGGAGCATGCAATCCCTTCATCGAGGTCATTGATGAACATACTCAGTAGGAACTGGACCCAGCCCTGAGCCCTGAGGAACACCACTTGTGACCAGCCCCCAGATGGAGGGGAAGCACAACTCTTTGGGCCCGGCCATCCTGCCAGTTTTTCTCCCCTCAGAGGGTTTGCCTGTCCAGGCCAGTGGCAGCCAGTTTCTCAATCAGGATGCTGGGAGAAACGGTGTCCAAGGCTTGGCTGAAGTCCAAGCACACTACCTCCACAGCCTTCCCCTCATCCACTAAGTGTCTCACCTTGCCATAGGAGGCGATCAGGTTAGTTTGGCAGGACCTGCCTTTCATACACCCATGGTGACAGGGCCTGTTCACCGGTTGTCTTGCGTGTGCCGTCCCTCTTCCTACAGAACATCTGTGCTACAGTTTGCACGAGTTCACCTCATCCTAAAAAAGCAGACAGCCCGTGGCTATCACAGTGGTGGTGAATTGTGATTCCGATGCATCTCTCCTCATTCCTGAAGAGCAGTTAGTTAACTGCCTCCTACTCAGCTCCTAATTCCTGCTTTTTCAAGTCCTGGTGACCAGATCTATTGCAAAGGGCAGCAAAATTGATGAGATACAGACATAAGGAAAATGTGCAGCCCAGACATCAGACCTGCCTTGAAACCACACCTGTTCTGAAGTGCTTCAGGCCTGGCAGGAGAAACTGTGCCAGAGCTGACTATAGATTATAAAAGTAATTAGAAGCAGCCACTGGAGCAGCAGCACGCAACCTTCCTTTGCTGCAGTTGAGTACCTTGACCAGTGAACTACAGAGCTCATTTTTCTCTTTGCTTCTGTCCCAGTGAATAATAAGTAGTCACACAGACCAGAACAGCAGCAACCGGGAAATTTAGGAGCTATAACACTGCAAAGCAAAGAACTCAGAGAACAGCCAACTCTCCTCAGTGCCCTGCTGCTGTATTTTCAGATACTACCCAAAAATGCTATATAAATGGCTACTCTGTATGTGCCGAACGGCTCTGCAGCTGATCTACTGTAAAGGTATAGCAGCATTCTGTACTGTCACCTGCTATGCATATATATTTTAAATGCACTTAAACAGCGAATATTGACATTCTCTTCTAGAGCTGCAAAAGCCAGGGATCTCTATGGCAGCACTCTTCTGGTCTGCACAAACCTAAACTTTCAAGCCCTTAAAGCAAGCTTGGATTTACAGACTTATTAAAAATTGACACGACATGTATCAATAGCTCTTTGAAGCCTCAAAGTACAGTTGTCTATGCCTGCTGGTGACCTATCTAATATTAATAAAAGTTTATTCCAGTGCCACTGCTACAATCACTATGCCACCTACTTGGTTACATGGCACAGACATGACTTTCTGCTTCACTCCAGGAAAAGAACAGAAGGAGAAGCAGAGAACTGATTCCTATCTTGTGTGTGAGGAAACAGACACATGGTGAGCGAAGGGGAGAACAATAGAATCCACATTCCCCACACAGAACCTACTTGCACATTTCCACCTCTGTGGCAGGAGGGAAGCAGTTTGCTCTGAGCACTGAGCCAGCATTCATTTTCTTTGGGATAAAAGCATCCACCTCCAAGGAGCTGATAGGCTGGAAACTCAAATATTAGCTTATTGCTCAGTAACCTGCTTGTGTTCCCAGACCTTACTCACGCCCTGAGCTACATTACAGGGTGGCTGTAGGGTTCCAGAGAGAAAAGGCATTCTGAGGGCTGTTACTTAGGTGTGTATAACACAGGCTGGATCACAGCTGCAAACACCTCCCTGTAGGTATCTCAATATGAGACAGCTAATATTACAGTCAAGGGTGACACATGTCTCAGTTCAGTTGTCTAGCCATAGACTTCTAGAGATGCCTGACATGCCCAAAGGTGTCTAGCAGTAAATTCTCCAAGGTTTAGGTTTGCTGTACAGGTTTGGGGTTTAAAAAAACCAAAAAGTTGTGTGGGGTTGTTTTTTTTTTTTGTTTAGTGGGGGGTTTTTTAAAACACATTTCCTCTTTTAATTCTGTTACATACCATCTACTCTTTACAGTATGGGTGTAGTTCTTTACAGTGTATAAGTGTATTTACAGTATATATGTTGAATATTTGGTATGACACATTTTGTAAACCGATTTTAAGGCTTTTTTGATTAATTCAAATGTGATGCAATTCTACCCTCCCTCACTCTTCCTTTTTTCCTGGCCTGAAAAATTTTCCAAACATAAAAAGTCACCTAAAATGTAGACTTACAGGCTTTAGGTGTAAACATGCCTACCTTAAAAATTCCAACTAAACACAAACAATTTTAGGGCTTTTTTCCCTGGGGAAGTAAATTGGGTTTACTTCTCACAAAGACCTTGAAAATGCAGTTCATGATTCCATTTGTCCTGAACAGATGTAATTTGGGGAAATAATAATGTTTTAAAAGGTAAAAATAAATACTGTCTGTATTGTAAAAAATGGCAAAATTCCTTCTATTTGCTACACAATACTTTGTTCATAATAGCATAATTATTAAGTATCTGTTCAACTGACTGCCTAGAGTTTTAGTAGCTCTACACACGGTAAGAATAACAAACCATGAAAATAGTTGTGCACAAAGTTTTAAAACAAATTCATGTTATTTCCATACTGCAATATTTTTCTAAATTTAAACCTATTTTGCCAGCATCTTTCTTCCTGAAGCAGCCCATCCCATTATGTTACAGTAGAGAACTGTTCCACACTTGGAGAGAAATGAATGAATAAAAACTTCTAAGTTTGAGCACAGCACCCATAGATTAAGCTTAAAACTAGTTAAAACATTCAATTCTTTTAAACCTTTCTTTTCAAATTGCACTTTAAACCTATCATAAAGCTGAGAAAAGCCTGTTGAGCAGTCTAGTCAGACCCCTGGCCCCAGAGCAGAATGAGTCATACCCACAACATAATTCTTGGCAGCTGTTTCTTGTCCAGCTTATTTTAAGATCTCTGGATGTGGAGACCCCCAAATAAAAGTTTAATCAAAAGCATTTAAATGTTGTCACCAGAACACATGTCCTCACATCGAGCCCACATTGTCTTTGCTACGGTACAGAACCACTGGTTTCTCATCTACTAACTGACAAGAGTGCAGGTAGCCACTTTCTTCTATGCAGCTGCCCTTATGTTTTTGAAGAGTGCCATTCCTCCCTAGGTTTCCCATTTAAAAGGAACTAGGGCTGTCCACATTTTGTCAGGTATTTCTGTGAGAGTGTATTTTTGCTCTCTTGCCTATCTCTGGCCCATGTCTTCCTTCATATAAACCACCCAGAACTGAACACAGCTCTCCAGTTTACCTGTGTGAGCCAGAAAAGTTTCAGCTGACAAATCCCTGCTGTCTTTCTGTTGAAGAATCCTTACAGCAGTAGCTGCCTGTCTCACAACAGCATGTAACTAACTGCTGAGTTCTGTCAGCTTTTGACTCATCATTACAGCCAGAACTTCTCCTACCGAGCAGATCCATTGCAAGTTATCCCCCATCCTGTTACACCTTGCACTGTTTCCCCCCAACTAAACATAGCACTTTGCATTGTTTCCTACATGTTTTTCAGACTTTGTCTCCAAATGCTCAAGATTTGAGTTCTGTCTTTCAACAAGACTTCACTTGCTGACATGGGGTTTTGGGGTTTTTTTTTCCCATTTTCTTAAAAGAGAGAATAAAAATAGCAAGTGAAAACTTTTCCACGTGTACTTGGAAATCTTGGAAATCAAAAAGGCTACAAAAAATGCTATCAACACTAAATGTTCAGTTAAAACCACCAGCTTTATACTGCTTTCTTCTGTCAGAGTTCAGTCTTCTTCCAAATTCCTCAATTTACCCAGCAGACTCCCCAAATTCTCATAATGAGCAGGAAGCAGACATCCATAGTTGTGTAAAAATGTGAACATTCTACAGCCACTGCTCACAGTGCTTTAAATTTGTACTTCAGGGTACAAGGAGCAAGCACTACTTGGAGTATAGAAACTCTTAAGTTACCATGCATCTACGCTGTTCCCACTGTGTTACACAGACATAAACCAAAACAGTAATCAGCTGAGTACTAAGAAAAAATATATTATGAAAAAATCTTAGCATTCAGCATTCAGGAATGTGAGGAGTCTGAACAGCATTGCCTAGGTTAGCTTAATCACAGCACAGGTATTACTGCAACCAGGAGAAAAAACTAAGTGGTGGTAAATAAACACAGGCTGAGACAAGAATCCATGAGCACAAGTGCACGCTGAAGAAGTACAATTTAACAACAGACTGGTGTGGTGGGAACTGTTCTTACAGAAGCCCATTAAATCCCTGTGTCTGTGAGTATACCCCAGGAATGCCTTTAGCACAGCACACATGCATGGCAAGTAAGTATCTGAAACATAAGAATGAGATGCAACAGGAGTAAATCCCTCTAGAATGATAAAAGACTTATTTGCAATCCAGAAACATAACTCAGGATTAATAATGGAATATGATGAATAATCTAAATCTCCAGATTTCTGTTCTTCAGAAAAACTCCATGAATGGAAAAGAGTTGGATCAGTGCCAGAGCAGATTTAGTTTTACAAGAACAAGCAGATATACCCCATTATCTCTTATCTCTTATGGCTTCACTGGCTACCAGAGAAAGCAGCTCAGGAGATTTCAACACATTTTCTAGTTCATACAATTTACTTTAGCTGCTGTCTACAACTTTATCATATTTAAATGCAGTAATTGTACTGTGCCCTCAAACAATGTCACATAACAGTCTGACTTACTTCTATTCTAGGTTAAAGCAGATGTTGATCTATTGCACAGCAATAATTTCACAGAACCAACATGAAACTGCATCAGGAAAACCTGATTCAGTGTACTCCAGAGTGTACACTAAAAGGCACTTTTTTTCCTACACAGCAGGAAGCGTGTCAGGAAATGCTGTACTGAGTAAAGCAGTTTATTACCTCTTTTCTTTGAAGCAAAGTAACTTGCAAAGTCGCTGCTTTGGTGACAGGTTGCCACAATTCCATATTTTTAAATAGATTACACAGTAAGAGTTGCCCAATATAGCAGCACAAAGAAAAGCCCATTTGCTTTTAGACTCTACAAACTAATTAGTACCTCTAAATTCCCATTCAACTGGACAAGCTGCTATCCTGTTCTAGGTCTGTATGTTCTGTGAATACACAAAGGCAGACCCTGGAAGCACTTGCTCCTCTCTTGTTTGCAGGTACAGACAAGGGTCAGCATGAACTTTATATAACTGTGCAAAAGGAGCCTGTGCAGGTCTACAGCATATAAAATAAAGGCTAAAAAAGCATTTCCTTCTATGGCTTCCACTAGAATGAAGATGCTATGGCAATCTTTGCACAGCATTCACAATCTTTTTCTCATTTATTATTAAGATAATAAATACTGCAAATTCAGAGACATGTAAGAACATTATCCTGTCAAAATTACTGTCCTGAAACACCATTATCACACAGCTTATGTTCTCTTGTCACCCCTTCCGAGGGACAAAGGATTTCTTGCTCTGCACAGTATATCTCCCACTTTACCAGATTACCATCTTATTTCATTTCACTCTCACCTCTCCTCTTCCCTCACCACTACTCAAAGGTATTGAAAAGAAACAAGATTCATGGTGAAAAAGAAAAATGCACACTCTGGAAACACCCCAAAGTGTAAGGAAAAAACCCCTGTACCAGGAGTTGCTAGGAAGCTGCACCCAACAGAGCCTGACATACCCTGAGAGACATGCAACTGCTGCAACGTTTGAAAGCTGTCAATCCAGAGTTACTGTCAGCAGGCAGCACTTAGCACAATACAGAACCACGGGAGTTTAACAATTAGAAGGTGGCAGAGGTGCCTTTCATAACATACACTGCAGATGTATCTGTATATGTATTATGGATACCTGTTGCAGACAGATGCCTTATTTCATCAAGTCATTACTCAGTACTTATCCTGAAATAGTCAGCATCTCAAGACTGCATTTAACACAGAAAGAAAACACACCTCTGAAGACCTCCAGAGGCAAACACAGATGACTTATTTTAACTGCCTACCCCTCTCTGCCAAATCTATAAGCAGGTGACAGACAACCCTAGCTATTTGTTGTGTTTGGATCCAGCCCACCTCTTTTAGGCCAAGGCATCCATACACAACAGACTTCAAAAAGATGCAGGTGACAACAGCAGCCCCCCCATGTCCACAACATCGCCCCACCCCCCCAGCCCCTCAGCAATCCCGCCCCCTTCACGCCTCTTCCATAACTCCCTGGATGTCTGTCCAGTTGCCACAGCCCCAGGAGAGGTAACTCTACTCACAGCAGCACAGCCCAGCCTCTCCTGAACTGAAGGGCAACACTTTAAGATTTCCTGGTGAAGGCTGGGATAGACATGTTAGTGGTACAGTAACAGACTGGAAAGGACCTTCAGGAGGTCTCCAGTCCAAACTCCTGCCCAAAGTAGGGTCCAAACTGAATTCCGACTGGGTATAATGTCTTATGTTCCCAGAGTTTTAAAAGACTATCTTCTTGTGTTTTCTGATTGTGAAATCATTTAACTTGAATTCTAGGTAGCAATTATAGCCAGTCTTCACAAATGAGTGGTATGTTCAACAGCATGTTTCTTCACAAATAACTCCATCAAGGTTAAACAAGGTTTCACATCTAAATAATACCCTAAACAATGGAATCTTCTCAGTTATCTTTCTTAACAAGAAATTAAAGACACAAGTACTAAAGCACATACTTCAGAAAAATCTGTAGTGTCTAAGGTTTCTAATATATGTATGTAACGTGTGTATTACTTTTGCCACTTCAAGTGTTTTGTATAACTATAGCTAAAATAAAAAGTTGATATAGTTTATAGCATAGTGTAATTAATATTGGATATTTATAATCAACTAATTTTAAAATGCATCAGAACTGTATACTACTACATAAGGATTTGTTTGAAAATTTGTTGTCTACTGTACAGTGCAAGGTATATTTACAATATTCTTTAATACACAAACTTCTGTCAAGACAATAGACAGTAAGAATGCTAGTATAAAATGTGTGTGATCCACAAATTAGATCTGTAAGTAACTGAATTTCTGAACATAACTCTCAAGTTCAGTAGAACTTAAACTCGGAATAAATGGTAAAGGTGCACTGAAGCGACGGTGATAGAAGATGTGACTAATTGTTGCAGTTTTGTGTGGCTGTGCTGCTTCGGAGGCTTTTGTAAGTTGCAGTTACAGCTTTCTGCAAGCCCCGTATTTTGAAAACGTGGTCAGTTCAAGGCCAAATTCGAGACTGGGCCTATCAGAGCTGGTCATAGCGCCTCTGTGAATCACATATAGGAGAAAAAAACCTGCTGGCAGGAGCACTTTGACACCAGATGGGGAGTGAGAAGATGTAACAAGCTGCACAGACACCAAGGCCAGGCCTGCAGGAGGGGGGGGGGTGAAGAATGCGAAAAGACTTTCCCCTGCAGCTCGTGGTGTAGACCATGGTGAAACGAGTGACACCCCAAAGCCCATGGATGAGGACGGGGACCAGAGACACCTATGCCTTGTGAAGATTGATCCACACCTCAGCAGGTTTTCTGGGGGACTTGTGACTTTGTGGGGGACCAGGCTGGGGGGTCTGGACCCGAATGTCAGCACCCCATGGAGAGGAGCCCTGCTGAGAGGCCTGTGGTGAGGAGATGGCTCCCCAGTAGAGAGGACTCACGCTGCAGAAGTTGTGGATATGACTCTTGCGTGGGTGGGATCCCACAGTGCCGCAGGAGAAGTAGGTGTGTATGTGGAATACCCCGTCCACCCCCTGCCCCCTCCCCCACCTGAGACCGAAAACGGGAGGAAGGGACTGAAAACCCCCACTCCCCATTCCCTGCCCCTCCCTGTGCTTTGAGGGGAGGGATGAAGGGAGCAGATCTATGATTAAAGTCAAGAGTGGGAAGAGGTGAGGGGTGGGGGGAAGTATAGAAGTGTTGAGATCTGGAGAAGGAAAGCAGCTTGTTGAGGAATCGTCGGAACCCATTCCCTGCCCCTCCCCGTGCCATGTTGGGGGGGAAGAAGGGAGTAATATCGTGATGAGTTTTAAGTGTGCTAAGAAGGGAGGGGTGGGGGGAAGGTGCTTTAAGACCTGGCCGCTTCTTATCTCGTTCTGGTTCACCAGGTGTATTGCTTCTAGTAGTAATAAATCACTTTATTCTGTGCTGAGTCTGTTTTGCCCATTGCACTAATTGGAGAGTGATCCCCCTGTCCTTATCTCAGGTCCTAAGCCTGTTTTCTCCCCTGAATTCAGCATTGGCTGAAGGGGGGAGTGAGCCAAGCGGCTTGGTTGGGTATTTGGCCTCTGGCTAGGGCCAAAACCACCACACTAATAAATAGTTCATTTGAAGCATTTCTTCAGCCCCTCAAAGTCTTACCAGTCTCAAGAAAATAAAGTTTTTAAGTTTAACCTCTATCCCAACTTAATAGTGATCTGGTTTACCCAAAATAAGTACTCAGATTTAAGGTGATAAGTTATAATTCAGAAGGAATAACAGCTCTTACAGCTGGCCACCATCATCTCAAAGGTGGGCATTAACCTGTAAGAAAATATATATTTAGAAATTGTCCTCAACTACCAGCAATTCTTTGATTTAACTTTATTTCTGCTTTATACCTTTCCTTTAAGTCTTTATCATATCTTGGTTCAAGTCTAGTCAAGGTATGTTGTACAACGTGACTATATCTTCGGCAGATTAGTAATAGTTCTTTTTAATGTCATACCCTAAACCTGCTTGATTTTAGTGTCATTGCTTTCATAAGATTTTAATTCTAGTAAATAAGGAATGTTAAAGATGGTTTAGTTTTTTGGGAGGGGCAGAGTGAGAATGTTGTTTGCTTGGGTTTTTTGGCGTTTTGTGTTTTGGTTTTTTTTTTGGTTGGTTTTTTTTTCCCCCCAGGGAAGTGAGCATCCCAGAAAATGTTGGGTAGGGAAGCCTTTATCTAGAGAAGTTTTTAAGTGAGGAAAGCAGACAAACATTTATGATTCTACATTGGCTGCTGTCATCTTTCTAGATCCAGATATGGCAGGTCCTCCTTAGATACCTGTTGTCCCATCAAAAAAATGGTCTCTGCTACATGCAAATGTACCAGCTCCCAGGAGAGAGGTCCAACTCAGACTCATGCTCACATCACAAAGATGTGGCATCATACCATGGCCATGCCTTCAGCACTTGGCTAGTCTTGCCCAGGTGGAAATACTGTAGGCTCATATTCATCCTCTCTAGCTGTAGTTAACTTTGAGTCTGCATCTGTACTGATAACAGACAGCCTGAAAGGAAGATTGAAACTATTATTTACCAGTGTTGCCTGAGCATTACTATTTTCTCTCTTAATGTTTTGGCTTGTGCCAGCTTTTGCTCTCCTAAAATGCTCATCACAGAGGCTAGTCCCTAAAGGCCATTTGGATGAGAATCTCTTAAGTTTGGCAGTCTTCACCCTATGTGATCCTCAGATGTTATTGTCTGTTACATGCTGTGAAAAAGCACTACAACGGGCAGTGAGGCATCTTCAGACAGTTTTGAGAAGAAAATGAAATTAAGTGCCAGTGCCACAGGGTTCCCCAGCTATTGGCATGGAGAGCCTGTGCTTCACAGGTGGTACAGCCCATGGAAAGCTGACCTGCTCTCCAGGATGCCTCTCTTTCATTGCTACAGATTCAGTCTGAAGTGGTTTAATGTGAGATCAGCCCACTCTGAACTTGCAGAGCTTTCTGATGAGTGAGCTTCCTGAGTATTTAAGTGGAAGATTGAATGACACTGGTACATTTTTCTCCTCAGTACTTACGCTCTACCATGTGTAAGAGCCTACTTGTTTTCTCTAGAGGTCTGTACTTAAGGTATTAACGAAAAAGGGGAAAAAGTATCTTACAGTGAATATAAATTTTTCAAAAAGGCAGATGGAACTTGTCAAACACATTAGGTTGACTTTAATATCAGTTTCCAACAGTTCTCATCTGCCCTCGCCCCTTAAAAAGGCTCAGTTCCAGTGAACCCTGCTGGAGGTGAGCTGAGATGCCTCTCTGCTATTGACTCTGCGTGGGCTAAAATGAACTGGCTCAGATGTGGTTGCCCACACTGGAGACATCTAAAATCATAGGAGAGGGATCACATATGATAGGTCTGGGCATAACTTCCTGACATCACATTGGAAGTATTGTTGCTAGTAAGAGCGGGGAAGAAACAATGCTGTGGAGGATAATACAGATTTGCACTTGGGTTTGCAGTTACTATCATGATAAATAACTTGGCAATACAATACACCTGCAAACAGTTGCATGGTATTTGCCTTTATCTTTGTAGATCAAATCAAAGGGACTTTACACTGAAACAGTGATAGGTGGAGCCTCATAAATTAATAAATAGCCAATTTACAGCCATCTCTGCTCTTAAAATTATAAACACGTTGTGGGCATTGCTAAACATGAAGGAGTAGTGCTGGAGAGGACAAAAGAAAAAAGGTTGGCAGCAGGTACTAGAATTTGTGAGGATCTAGAAATTGCTTATACAGTATGGTAATGAGTAGATACAGAACCTAACCCAATCGTTTTATCCTTACTGCATTTTGTGGCTGGCATATTTTAAAGCATTGCCATAAACGTTTTTTTACTGGTTCCTTGCAGTCACTATGTAACTTTCCTTTTCCATTTATAATCATACCTAAACAGATGCATTCAGGTTAAAGTTGTTTGTCCACCTAGTCACTTACCTGTATGTACCTTTCAGCAGCTCCCATTTAAAAACATGGAGTCTAGAATACCAGTCGTCGTAGTCTTTCTGTGCAGTACACAAATTCACTCACATCAAAGAAACTGATTCCAGAACAGCCCTGTCAAATTACAAATTATTCCTAGGATAATTAAAAAATTATCCAGAACCTCCTTTTTTTTTTTAATGTTGGAATCCTGTAGTTTTCACCTGCATGATCTGTCCTAGAGACCCTGCTGTGGCAGGGGGTTTGGACCCAATAATCTCTTGAGGTCTCTTCCAACCCCTACGATTCTGTGATTTATGATTCTGTGATTCCAGGGTGTTAGAAATGAACACATGACCAAAAGCAATGTTAAAAATAAAATTAAGATGGCTTAAATGTAATAAGAATAAAGGAGGAATTTTCCATTGTCTGTTGTAATAACTGCAAGTGTTCATCCACTTACTGCTGTACTCTTAACATTCAGCTTGTGGGCTGTGAATTTGAAAGAACTCATGCTAAATGAGGTCAAAACTGCAAGGCTGAATTACTCCTTTTTGTGCCCATTGCCGTTTCCACAGAAATACAGATATTTTACGATGCATATTGACACTATTCCCTGTGTCAGTTTGGATGTATTGCTTCACTCTAGTACTAATTCATACCTCTGTCATGTGTTGCCAGTCTTCACTTTTTGAAGACCAGCTCTAAGTTTTGAAGTGTTACCATCAGTATTACCAGCTGCATGACAGGAAAGGTTATTATTCTGTCGCAGAGCTGTTCATATAATTCCTTACTTGCAATTTTTGACAGCTGGAACCCTGTCTGAACTGTGAGAAAGTCTTTGTCTAAGATTATTTGTAGATCGTCTATTCAAACATTATATATTTACGTGTATATTGAGTTTAATAAGTAAAATTTAGCTAAAACTATTTTCAATAGAGTATCCAATTTTGGTTTGAATTTGTCAGAAGAAGGATATGAACCCATTTTTTTTTGATAATTTGATACTGTGAATATAATTTTTCTGGTAGATTAAAACCCCCTTTAATATCCAGGGGTTTCCCCATGTGAATGCAATTATGTCATTCTCAATGATCAAGAAACTCTTTTGAGTACCCTATTGTAAAACATTTCATAGAATCATAGAATACCCTGTGTTGGAAGGGATCCGTAAGGACCATTGAATCCAACTTCTGGCTCCACATAGGACCAGCCAAGTCAGAGCATGGGACTGAGTGAGTGTGTTGTCCAGATGCTTCTTGAACTCAGTCAAGCATGGTGGTGTGACCACATTTATCTGACTGTCAGATATTTTTATTGGTGTTCTCTCTTCAGTGTATCTTTTACTACAATTAAAAAATTACATAATACTTTACAACGCAAATCGCCATACGCAGAGGTTACATTTTTTTTCCTGAACCTGCCTGTGCCCTTTGTCCCTGTATCTGGTATTGCAACTTTCTCCCTTTATGATTAGCTGACTGTGATGAGGCTTGATTGCATTTCTTCCTTTATTGTGTCACCTATGGTGCTTTTGTTCCAAAAACTTAAAGCTTCCACCTACCACTCAGTGGAGCATTTGGAGAACTTAAAAGGAACAATACCTGAAATGTAGGGATAAAGTTACTCTGGTCCTGAAAATGTGTGAGGCAGAGCTGGCATTAATAAAACGTCAAAGGAGGAAAGTTGAAAAGCCAAACACAGATAAGATACATACAAATAAAATAATCCTAGATCAAATAAACCTCATTTTTTTCCCTAGAACCGAGAAGTATTGAGCCCCCCTGAAAGCATGGAGCCTGTATGGTTTTATGGAGGACTGGTTGTAAGCTGTGTGCATTCAGGGTGAATGGAATAATGGTATCCTTCCACTGTCCCATCCTGACTCCATATCTCGTCTTCCAGTGGCAAAAGAATGAGGGGAATTGAGTTTTTTTCCCAGTATTATTTCCAACTTTGAATGGGAGCTAACAGAAAAACAGGGCCCACATTCTTTTTTCTAGTAGGCGTGAGGAAAAGAGGAAGGGCCTGGCCTACATATCCCACATCAGATGAAGAGAGGAAGATGGAGAATCTGCAGGACCTTTAAAATTGAAAACACATAGCAGCAACAAATTCTGGCACCTCTGAGGTGTAAAGGAAATGTTTGTATCGATATTCCTGGAGTTTTCAGCAAAGGTGGTAGGTGAGAGGTGAAGGAAATGCTGCTTGGTTTTTACATTACATGGAGGTGATGGAGAAGAATATAGGCTAGGGATCTTGTGAAGAATCAGGTTGCAAGTCATGAATTTTGAACTAAGGTCAAATGCAGAGTGCAAGGAAGAGTAGCCGTGGTGAGAGGTTACACAGGCTGTTACACAACTTTCAGGTTGAAGCCAGCTCATGCTGTATGTGCCTGGGCTCAGTCTGTAGGCAGAGCAAGCTCGGATCACTCTGCAGGCACCTGTGTGGATGTGTCCTTCCACTTGGATTTGTTCCTTCCGATTCTAGTCACGTAAAAAGACAGCATTCAGTCAGAGAAGTAGATGGGGTGGTTGAGGTGGGGATTGGAAAACGGTTAGTCCCTGCTTCTAGGATGGAGGTAGTCAAATACTGGGTATGATGTGAGAAATAGGCAGCTGTGACAAAGACCAGCATGGGAAGCTGTTAGAAATTACAAGTGAGGGGTGGCTGGATGTTGTTGGTAGTTAAGGGGAGTTACGTGAGAAGTGTCTGGATGTCAGGGATAATTTGAAAGGGAGCATTGAAGAAAGACCATTATAGGAGCAGAGCCTTGCTGGATGGGCAGTGCATAGTTGTGTCTACCTTGGTAATGATATCGGATGTTCCTAATTTGGGTATAAATGTACCAAAACAGGGACCAAAGGGGAGAACCTGTTATGCTCTGTATGTAAGAGGAGACTGCGCTGGAGAGAGTGAAACCCAAGAGTGGCAAAAAGGGAGAGCAAAGAAATAGCAGGAGGGAAAAGGAGCTGTGCAGTTCGTGTGGTGGATGGTGGCCAAGGGCACCTCTCAGCCAGCTCTGCGTCAGGTTGGCATGGACGGAGCAGGACTGTACTGAATCCCTTCCAACCATACCACAAGTTGAACCTCTGTGGCAAGGACTGCATCAGGGGAGAATCCTGTGTTTAGTTTCTGCTGCCCAGAGATGTGGTGGATGCCCTGTCCCTGGAAGTGTTCAAGGCCAGGTTGGATGGGGCCCTGGGCAACCTTGTGTGGATCCAGGCCTGAGTTTGGTGGCCCTGCCTGTGGCAGGGGGGTTGGAGCTCTCTGATCCTTCAGGTCCCTTCCAACCCTTGCCATTCTATGATTCTGTGATTCTCTCTCTCACAAACTGTTCTTAATGTTTGCAGGCTTCTTATTGATAACTCCCTTCTGCAAATTTGGCACACTGTACTCTGATTTATTCCGTGACTGAGAGTGGTCTACCTTTGTGAACAGTTATGCATCTATTGGTCTTGCATGGTACTATGTTACCAAAACTTCTCATTTTTAGAACCCTATTAGCAGTTTCACTCCAAGTAACATATTCTCTCTGCATCTAATGCATTAATCTAATTGCCATTCATTTACACTTTGTTTTATTGAAATGAAAGTGTAGCCTTTGGCCTTAAGTATTGCTCATCATCTTTTCTGCAGTCTGAATGAAAGGCATTTATGCATACATCATACTAAATTAAGAAGCCTTCCTTTTGTTGGGGAGTATTAATGTCTTCTATTTATTATTTTACAAAGCTATTCTAATTCCTTGAGGAACACATGATCTTTTCATTACAGTCTTGCTAGATCCCTTTCTTTTTTGACAGCTTAAATCTCCAAGGAGAATATTGTATAACAAAGTTGTATTTGTTTGTAAAACATTCTCGTAGTTATTTCCTTCTGGAGTTTTTGATATTCTGTATTTATTTTACACATGCCATTTATTTGACAATTTAGTTCATAAGCTATTTCATATCTCTGATACGGTTTTTAAAATTTATTTTTTAAAAGTAAGCTGATTTGCTTGTGCCTCAAGAGTCCTGTTAACACAAAGAAAGAATTTTGGTTTTGTAAGGATCATACCATAAATGTTTCATGTATTTTTCTGCTTTGCACATGTGGAGAGAATTCTTTAGGTCTTTAAAGCAATAGACCATATCTAGCATATTAGTTTTTCTTCTGAAATATTATATATGCTAAAAGTGACTGGTTTGGCTTTCCATGGAATTTCATTTATCACTTGGCAGAAATCTCAGAGTAGCTAGCAATTAAAGCCAAACAGGAGGTAGGAACCTAATGTCACATGTATAAGATAGAGGTGCAAGAAGGTCTTGCTTGGATTTGGATACACATGTGTCCTGCGTGTATGTGTTTGTTGGTTTAGACTGTACATTATTGGCAGTTGATACAAAAGGTTGCTTACTATCAGACACACAAATCCCAACTCTTTACCTTGCATCTCCCCTATAAGATAGACTGTGGAGCATTTCAGTGAATTTGTTTTTCATTCTGTCCCTTTCAACGCATAGGGATTAAACAAAGTGGGTTTTTTTAGCTCAGAGTTCTGTAGTTTAGAAATCATTAGTTGTTTCCACGGAAGGCTAATGAGGCCATTTCCAAAATACTTTTTTTCATCTTTCCTGAGGTGATAGTCAGATTTGCACAGTGAAAGAAAGCAGTGCTTGAAGAGGAGCTGATAGTGGCAACAGGGAGTTAGCCTGCTAGCTCAACATTCATCGCAGTTTGTCCTAGTTTTTTTTGTAGGTTAAAAGGCATTAATTCATACAAAAATATCATACTATGAGTGTTCCTTTTTAGAACAGAAGATCTAAATATAAGTGGTGCTGCATGTTCATGGAAATCTGCCCAATGAAGTCTGACAAGTTAAATTTTATTGCAGTATTTTCCAGTTACTGTGGGAATGAATTTGGACTGAGAGACGGGATTTCAGAAACCTGTGATAGTGTGACCCAGCTGCTGTCAACCAACATGAGACAGAAAGTAGTGCTGCTTTCCAGAAAATACTGTAAAGGAATGATGGTGGAGGCAGCAGATTGTAGTTGAAAATAAGATGAAATTTGATATAAAATATGAGGACTTCTAAGTGTTGAACCAGAAAAAAAGAGGAACTTTGTTTTCCTATCAAGGTTTAGTCAAGAGGAGCTTGAGGAGCTCTAAGGAAATCGGTGTCGGAACTGGAAATGCTTGTTGTTTTCTTACTTCAGTCTTCAGCGTACTTGTCTTGGAAATAGCCAGCAATATTATTTAGAAGTAATTTATAGGATAATCCTGTTCTGGAAAGCTGGCTGTATTACCAGTTAAGGAAGGTATGATCAAGTGCTGGTATGTATTTTAGAACCACATAAAATAACAAGTGAGAAATAATTCTCCATGTCTTCGTACTGAATCAAGTACTGTGATTTTCTTACAAAGCTGCATCTGAGTCTGTTAATATAAAAGATGGAGAAAACACTGAAGTGTAAAATGACCTGAGGTTTGTCACTGCAGAATTTTATTTACAGATTGATTTGCGATTTCAACCTTTTACTTTGAAAAGGCGTAAGTTAGTCTCTTGTTTTAATATGGGGGCACATGTTAGAGCTGCCCCGAGGGAATTCATTAAGGGGCAACTCATGTAGCCAGCCTTGTGTTGAACAGTGTATGGAGTTACCAGTGCAATGCAGAACACATTCAAGAAACAAGCGCTTCACATCAAAGTGTAAGGAGAATCCTGGATACTTTTATAGAAATGCTTAAACTGTGCTACTACCATGAGTAGCACATACTAGCACTGTGCTGCTCCATTTTATTATTTAATTGCTCTCCTAGGCTGTTGGGGGGAGGGGAGGGAGGTGGGGGCTGTGTGTGTTGGGGTTTTTTACAAATAAATACGCAAAGAATGTGTGCCCTTGGTGTAAAGTTTTATTTATGGGATGCAGGGAGAAATGGCCAGCCTCTTTACAGTGGTCTGTGGGGACAGGACAAGGGGCAATGGCTGCAAGTTGGAGCACAGGAAGTTCCGCACCAACATGTGGAGGGACTTTTTCCCAGTGAGGGTGACAGAGCCCTGGCACAGGCTGCCCAGGGGGGGTTGGGGAGTCTCCTTCTCTGGAGATATTCAAGACCCATCTTGATGCCGACCTGTGTGATCTGTCCTAGGGAGTCTGCTTTGGCCAGGGGGGTTGGACCCGATGATCTTTCTAGGTCCCTTCCAACCCCTATGATTATGTGATTCTGTAGCTGTGTGGGGGGGTGTTACATATAAGAACATGTTGGCTCCATCATAAGCTTTTACTCACCTTTTTGGTTTTCAGCTTTTTCTGTACGCTACCAGGGCTAATACAATTTCTGTTACGTAGGGAATCAAGTGTCGTACTGCTGAGCTTGGAAAGTTTTCTGTGTATTTAGGGCCTTCCCCAGTCTTTTTTTATTTAGATAAGGGTTTGCAGATAATTTTCAGCTGAGGAAGGATTTACTGGGCAAATTAGTAGGTGCTGTAAGGAAGATTAGAATTAGTAAAGAGTAGATGAGTACTGTGGGGTGAGTTAATGTGGATGTATAAAGAGGGGCTATTCTTCACAAGTATTGAAGTTTTTGGAAGCAATCTGCTGGTAGCTGGGTATAAAACGCTTGGACCCTCAAAAGACCTTTCACAAATAAATGAGTCATAAATAACATGCCAGGTTCATGTATGAATAGATAAATGATTACCAGATAAGGAATAGAGGGGAGTAAAACAAATATTCCATTCTAAGAATGGAAGGGGGTCGCCAGTAAAGTTCCAAATGTATATGTTTTGGGATACAGTTTGTCATATTTCTGTGTAATCTGGAAAAGGGATATCAAAATAACAGTGTCGCTTATGAGGGTAGTGAAATAAGGATCAGCTGTGTGGGGCTGCAGAGAGGTACCTTTGGAGAGGTGAAGCAACTGCAGGTTTGTAGGCTGGATGACACTCAGTGCAAGTTTAACGGCATGGAAAAACAAAAAAAAGCCTGTCTGAGCTGTTTCCACTCAGCACTGAGATGCTGGGTTTGTGATAGTTCATGAGTAAGTCCCTTCAGTGCCCTGCAGTGTCCAGAAAACCAAGTAAGTGTTGGGAAGGGGTGTATCTGAGGGGGAATCCAGGACAAAACAAAGAAAACAGAGTGTAAGGACAGTAAAGCAGAAAGCTCTGGTAGGCTTGCATCTTGAAAACCTTTCATCTCTTTTCTACCCATCTCTAAATGGATACTGTAGAACTGGAAAGGTGGAGAAGAGGGAAGGAGGTGGTTGGAGCTGTGGAAAGGCATCTGTATGGGAATGACAAAGTAGTTCTGGAACAGTCTTTAGTAACAGCTCTTTAGCCCAGAAAAGGATTAACAAGGAGCAATATGATAGCGATGTCTAAAATCTTAAGTGGTATGGAGAGGTGAGACAGAGATCACTCTCTCCCCCGGTATGAGAACCAGGGGGCATCAAGTGAACTTAGAAGGTGATTCTTCTCACAACACATTAACTGTGACATTAATGGTGTCAGGATGGGGTACTTGCAAAAATTTTACCTCAGTTCAGTTCCACAGAGCAGTTCACTAGTAAATTTAAAATTGCCACTTCTGGCTGCGGTTATTGAATCACTTCCAGTCTCAATTGGTTGGAAATTGGGAAAATACTCTGGAGGGTGACTGCCCTGTTTTATGAGTTTCAATGGGAAACTACTGCACCATTCAGACAAGATATAGATGTAGTTGGATCTTCATTCTGATACTGTCCATGTAGTATAAGTTGATGCAATAAAAGTTAATTTTATTTGATATGGATCATAAAATTACATAAACTCTAAGTAGATTAAGGGTAAAATCAAGGTAATGACATTGTGCTTTTAAAATCAACTATTTAAAGGCAGGAAAATAAAAATCCCAAACCATGCTAATTTAACAAAGTTGTTCTAGAGAATCATTGATAGATAATTTTTAGTTATTTTGAATTTTAAAAATTGATTGCCATATGGTACAAAAGAAAACTCTGGGTATTAATTACATAATTCTCTACATACTGTAAAAAATAGTTTCCATCGGGGTTTATTAACTAACTATTAGAGCCAACAGGATAACTTTGGTTACCAGCACCATTGCCTTTTCTCCAAAACCCAGATATTTTTGATTTCTGTTTTGGAAGACAAGCATGTAACATCTTGAAAACTCTAGCCATGTCTAATCTATTCTAGAAATGGGGTATGTAACATATCGTGCTGGCATTTTGACAGTATTTGAAAAAAATAACAAATCTTTGGACATTTTATATAAATCATACTAATAATCATAATATGGACAATTTGTTTAACTACTTTTGGATTATTGTATTGAAATACTGGATGAGGCATGACTTGTTCAAAAACTCACTGAGATTTGCTTATGGAGTCAGACTAAATACTATGCACAGCCCCTACTTGCAAATGAAGTTCTGCAATACCTAATGCTTTTACTTTTGTACTTAGCGAAGACTTAAAAGCAGATTGCCTGAGGGAATGGGGAAGGGTAGCTTTGAAAGTGTTTTGCTGTGTGTGTATAAGGTACCAAAAAATAGGAAAGAAGTATATCTGATTCCTTGGACCTTCAAAATATTGTTGGTAAAGTAATAAAAAGCCTCACTACTATTTCTAAAGGATAACAAAAAAGAATTAATGAGGGGAGGAAGGCCTGATACTCTGCTTTATGGTTGAGTACCTTAACCTTAGACAGCAAATCTCCTTTGTATTTGTAGCTTCTGTTGTGTGAAGGTCTTGTTCTTTTATGAACCTCCATATAAAAAGGTGAAGGGACTCTTCACTTTTCCCCACTTTTTCTTTGGCTCTCTTGAATGTTAAGGGTAAGAAATTAGTGTAGGTTTTGTCACCAGCTTCACTGGAAAAAGATTTTACCCATTATATCAAATAGTATGTGGTTTTCTTACAGACCTATAGAAATCAGAAAAAAGAGTAGCTTCATTGGCTGGAATTACGTTTTTTTATTATTAGCTTGCATATTGAACATCAGCAATTTTAAATGCCAATACTATTGAGGTTATTTGCTACTAATGGTTTTTAAAAGGGTAACTTTGTTTTCATAATCCTGCAAAACTTGTTTGGATCTGTATCCTTGCCTTAAATAAATATAAAATGGGTAGTTTGATACAGATCTTGTTTCTTTTTCTTGCAAACCAGAACATAATAAAGACCACCATTAGCTTGTTACTGGGGAAGGATAATGCATTCTGAGGTGAAGGATCCTTTTTGTCAGCACTGCTTTGTGGGAAGGATCACATGCCAGATGTTGAACTTAAGCATCTTGGTGATCTGGGCAATATCCTTTAAAGCTCATAAAACTCTTTCCTTGGAAAAGCAGGGAAGTCTAATTATTCTATCAGTATACATCAGTAGCAAGGGGAGCATTTCAACCCAGATTGGTTTTTTGTTTGAGGTTTTTTTTCCCCTGTAATAAAGCACTTTCCTGAGTACAAAGCAGAGTCAAGGGGCTCCCTTATATGAGTGTCTTAAGATGGAAAAACATTTTAACAGCAAAAGCAAATGTGCAAAAAAGGAAAGGGAGAGACAGAAGTGTTGAATCTTTATTAGCAAATAGATAGTCCACAACCCCTTCGATTATGATAGAAAATGTCTGGAGCCAACCAGGCTGTTAAGAGATTAAATGGAATCAAGATGCCATTTATGTTCCTCTGAGTGGAAAAATGATTATTTTTCTGTAAGTATCTCTCACTTGTGAGAACTACACTGAAAAAAATAAAATCTCTTAGTTTAAGTGTCGTTATGTTTGCTACATGCTAATTGGGGAATTTCAGTGTAAGTTGAATTATATTTCTGTAAAATAGGATGTAATCAGGCAAAATACTTCTGATTTTTATACATATAAATTTTTAAGGATATATTTTAGAAATTTGGAATGAAATTTGTTGTCTTCAATGTTGCTGTGTTCAGCTGAGGAATAATTTCATTAATTCCCATGGAAGTCAATCACATGTCCGTTTACCCTAATTCACACTTCTTGTGTCTCGCCAGAGTTTTTAAACTCAGAATTGAGGCAGTGATAGGCCCTGTTACAAAGGCTGTTTGTGTATACAAGCATTCTGTGGAGTACTTAACTAAGTACGTGCTAGGTTTATGTGTTTTTGATCATAAACACTTAAAACTGAAATACACTTCAAAAATTCTCGAAGGATTGTCAGGAGTGATGTGTTCTCTTGTGTTTACCTGCTGATTTGCAGTGCTGTAGGTGCCCATAACTGGTAAGTCAGGTATTATTGTGAACTAACAAGATTCTGTTTTTTAAAAAATTAATAAACAATGTCGCAGCATGTCTCTTTATTATGTCAAAGAGCAGTAGATGGTTATTAATGAAAAAGCCCAAGATGGCAAATTAGACTGCATTTTGACTGCTGATATCCTCTGATATGTTTATCCTTATTTCCTTATCCATTATTTCACTGAATTAATTAGGTTTCGTCCTACTGACTATATCCTATGAGTAACTGATTTTCTTGGGTAAGATGCAGATGTGTTCCTTTTTCTCTTTGTGGTCAGCAGTGCCCTGTTTCCTTTTTTTTTATATGTTTGAATTACTTAATTTAAAGTTAACCCTGTGATTTCACCTGAGGGCTTCTATGAAATAAGAATTGGCACTATAATGCATTGTCCCCCAAATAAGAAATGACGTGTCGCCCCAAACTTATTTTGCTTACAGATTAAAAAGTCTCATTTTCCTTGAAAGTTAGCTAAGAGTTTGAAGACATAAAATTCATGCTTTGGGGCAGGGGTTAAGGCCACACTACTTCTTGCCTGGGCAATGTGGAGGTTTTGTGCATTGCCACAGTTATCACTAGTGACATTTTAAGGCTTAATTGGTTTGATTCAGGATATCAAAAAGTCAGAAAGTGGTTTTTGGTTATGGAGAATAAGTGGCAAATATGGTAAGGAAATAGAGATAATGCAAAGCCCTGAGGCACCAAAACTTCACAGAAGATGTGAACTCCAGAATATTTTTGTGTTCAGGATTTTCCAGTGTTTACTCAAGATAAGTTACTTCTTCTGGGTGCACAGCAGAAGAACTCACCTTGTAAATATTAATAAAATTATTGGATCATTAAATACCAAATTGTTGTACAGTTCATAGGTTTGAACCTAACTCCACCATTTTTTGTTGGTGCTTAGTCACTTAATGGTGTTTCTGAGAATCACCTCTCCAACAACAGGGACCTGACTTAAGTACTGTGTCATCTCAGCTAAAGATGCTAAAATAGTTTCTCTGGACACATCACCATTGTATGTCTACTGATGGTTTTCCACTTCTCAGTTTTGACCTGCGCTCCAAGTCCCAGTTAAGACCTTTAAGTCTATGAAAATTAAAGCACTGTTGGGTTTTTTTTCATCTAATTAGATATTAGCAGAGCCACATGCCCTGTGCTCTGGAGTTGTCTCTGTGTGTTGCTTAATTGTCAGAACAGTCCCTTGATTGCTTGTTAGCCAGGCCATCTAGCACGATACCAAAAGCTTCCCCAATGTAGTTCTGCAGTTAGTATGGTCAAGAACATCTACAGTTGGCAGGCAGCATGCCAGTTGGGAGTGAATGTGGGTCATTCTTCAGTGACAAAGGACAGTCACAGTCATGTTTAATTTATTAGTAGAAGCTTAAATGTCACAGGTATCTACAGACTCAAAAATTCTGAAAATTACTCTTACACCACTTTGATCCATCTGTTCATATTCTACTTTTAATAAAACACTATTATACTAGCACATAATTAAAATTCTTAGAAAGTTTAACTACTAGGATTTGCATTTGGAGCTCTTTGGTTGGGTTTTTTTTTTGTTTTTTTTTTTTGAACCACAAGAGGTTTGAAGCTGTATTTTAATACTGCTCTGAACTGTGCTTTATTCTTGCCTGTGATAGCTAAAGCAAAAAGCTTTTATGTGGGATTTTTATCAGAGGCTGCATCTGATTAGCAATTGTGCTAAGGCGAATTTCAGATTAGGTCTTTTCTTCTTTGCTTCTGCTCTCTTGACTCAACTGCGGTAGAAATTGACTACAGTGATGAAATGCTCTAGTTTTAATCTTCCCAGTAAGAATCAAATGGTCAGACTGCTACCAAGCAACATCTTGGTCAATTGAATACGTCTCCTAGACTTTGCAAAAGAATGTGCTGAGCAAACGTGAAGGGTTGGAAAAGCCATTTAATAGCAAACTGCTTGCAGAGCTGTTCATTATTATTTGAAGGAATCACTGCTGAAGTATAGTGGTCATATGCTTTGCATTTCCTAAGGGCTTTTAAAACAATCCTTGCTCTAAAGGTGAGCCTGACATTGTTCAGAAAGCATCTTTGAAAAATAGCATGTGATAAACCATAGCTCAGAGTTTCAGTAACAACAGTAGAACGCTCCAGTCATTCATTTCTAACATGAGTGATTAAGTCTTAAAGTTTAATCCTAATGGAAAAGTAGTTAATTAGCAATGCCACTTCACTGTATCTGCTTCAGAAGTGAAGAACCAGTCGTGGCTGAGAAAAGTAGGGGATCAATCGGCTGTTTTTCTGGTAAGTTCTTGGAAGTCCAGTAATTTATATTGATTTAATTAATACCTATTTAAATATTAAATACTTTACACTGATTGATTATTTATCAATTATTAACTGGTGGCGTAGGTGATTCTTGAGCCTCTTGGGAGGCTAGAATCTCTCTGACGCAAAGTTACTCTGCAGTCTTTGCCAAAGAGCTAGAAAAACAGAAAACTTGTGTTGCACTGAGAGTGTGGAAAAACAAACTTGAGAAGTACTTTGGCTTTCCATCACCTCTACAGTGTGCTTAAAAACAGAGCATGGAGTAGTGTGTAGTAAGTCTCCCAAGCCTCCGCACGTATAGGATCCATAGCTGTTGCTTTTGTGCATATTCTTCTCCCATTGAAGTTGGCAGTCATTTGCTGTGACTCAAGTAGAAGTAGAATAGTAGAAGTCACATATGTTCTTTCTAATCACAGGATGTGATCTCTGAAAGGAGAACAAAGAAAAACATAGAACTGAAGGTGTTCGCACTCATGAGGGAATGTTAATTGGTTTTCCCAGGTGTGTAATAGCAAGAACATAAGCTTTAGGCAATCTTGAAAATAATTAGACTTTTATAGCCTGTAAGACTTAGATGATAAGACTTTTCTGTTTATTAGCTTCTTTATAAACATATTTGTGGCATATTTATATATTGTGTAATTGTAGCGTCTTAGCATTTTATCAGATCTCAGTTGGTTTTGTATTTTTATAAAATTTACAATTAATATGGAAGCCATAATACTCAGAAAATACGGTCTAAATAACTAGAAGAAAATGTAAACAAATAGGGTGAAATTCATAGAATAATATTTGCACTCACAAGTTGATCCTAATGATCTCAGTTGCAAAAAAGGTGACTGGACAAGGAGATATTAATAAAGATTATTTTTGTGAGATATGTTTACACTTTAAAAAAAAAAATCAGCCCTGTTGATAAAGCAAATAAAAATTTCCTGATGATAAAAAAAAACCCTAAAAAACATGAATTTGCTTCTTTATTTTAGGATGAGATTAGGAGGAAAAAAATATGAATAGAATTAGTTTAATAAGGTGCTGTGACCTAAGTCTTTGCCTGTCAGTACTACATGCAGAAACAATGATGACTTAAAATGTCCTGCATGCTTTCTTTGTAGTGGAGTTATTGAGAGAATGTGTTACTGTCATCTGCACAGAGTAATCTCTACCTAGTTGATCTCTGGTCTTATTTCTGTACGTCTTTCACAGTGGTTAAAGGAGTTCAGTCACTGTTAAACATGGCAGAGAAAACATGCAACTTTACAGGAGAGAATGTCAGTTACCTGAATTATATCTGCTTCACCTCTCAAACTCGATCCCCCAATTTCTTTGTAAGCTTTCTGGTTAGTAGCAAAACCTGGACATAGCCAATATAGGATAAATGTGATTCCTTGTATTGTAAATTACATTTCTGGAATTGATGATTTAGATTAACTAGCTGTATAGTTTTCATTATAGCATGCATATTCTTGTATATGCGTATCAAGTCTCTCATGGCTTGCCACTGTTAAATGCAAATGTCATTAAAAGATGACATTTCACAAGTTATTTTGTCACGTGTAGTTATCATGTTCTTAAAAAAGGCAGAGTCAAGGTTTATTTCCCCCTTCCTATCATCTTATAAAGACTCGGTTTTCTCTTTACCTGAAAGAAGGGTAGTTTCAATTCATACTATAGTCTCATTTATATAACTTACAAGAATTTCCAAATTCTTATTGCAATCTTATGTCAAATTATACCACAAAACAAAAAGCAGAAATAAATGTGAAAGAGATACCTCTGTTTTGTGAAAAGCAATGAGGTACAATTCCACCAAAGAATATGTAAGCATTCAGAGATAGGTAAAATGTTTCGGAATAATTTTGACATCAGTAAAGTGTCTGTTAATCTGCAGGATTTATACAGGGAGCTTTTAAAAGTCAATGATAATCTAGTATTAACAACTGCAATATATGTGGCATCAGACTTGATGAAGTTGATGCTTGTAGCTTTTTTGAATCTATGGCTTTTTCTTACAAAGAGATTTCCTTTTGTGAATGAAAAACTTCTAATGATGAAGGATTTCTGGCATTCTTCAGGCAAGTTACTTCAGTGATTAATATTCCCAGTACTGAAAGTTGTGTGCCTTATTTCTGAAGTAATGTAGCCTAGTATTCACTTCCATTCACTCAGTCTTGGGTTTTGCTGTTGAGTGTCAGGCATCTCTTTACCCCCATGTAGGTCATGGTAAAAGATATCTGTAGGTCATGGTAAAAGATATAGGCAATTTTTTTCCCTGGAAAATCTGGGCAGGAATTTACTTTTACCATAATTTTCAGGCGTTTGGAGATCTGTTCCAAGCCAGTATGCATGAGGAAATAAACTGTTGCGAATGCACTAGTAATGGGTGCACTTAGACTGTAATAAAGTACTGCACCTTACTGCAAGTGTCCTGCAACCACGACCCTTGTATATTCCTTAAATCTGAGGCATAGGAGTCAGTATTCATGTACAGTTAAAGCTGTAAAAATATAGAATATATTACTCATAGTCAGGTTGTCTGTTGACTCTCTAACTTGGGTTGAACTTCCTAAATGTCTCAGTATAAAGCATGGCTGACATTTGATTTGATCTCGTTACTGTTTTCTGACTCGTTTCTAATAGTTTCACATTCTCTGTAAAAAGGTGGCACTGGTATCACTGGTTTTCTGCGTGGGTGCATCAGTTCTGACTTGATATACTCCCAGTGACTGGGTTATCCGTTAAAACCACACTCTCATAAAAGCAATCTTAGCTCAGTTCTCTATGCCAATATTACTTGGTCTCTCAATATCAGCTTAGTTCAGGATAAGGCTTTGCTGGCTTTATATTCTTCTGGCCCTGCGTTTGACAGGTACGTTTTTTCATAGGCAGTGCAAATAACTGCACATTACCAAAAGATCTATATTTAACTGTATCATGTGCCTCACTGCATCATTACTGGGATCTCTACCAATTCTGTGACATCTGCAGATTTTAACAGTGATGATTTTATCTTTTGTTCTAAAAACACAGTCACAACATGGGATCTTAGAGAACCTAGTTAATTTTTGTGATGTTTACTCCAGTATTACTTCAAAGAGTTCTTGTTCTTTATTATTAACGCAAAGATTTTAGGTTCTCATTTTGTTTACCTTTATCAACAAAAAGATCTTGTGATCTTGTTAAAAACCAGCAGCTTTGACAAGAAGACCTATTTTCCACAAAGTCACGCTTCTTGGGATTAATTGTGCTTCGAGTCTGCACACTCTGGGTTTTTTTTTCCAGAAATACTATGTCTTTTGGCCTGTAATCAATTTTAGGGTGCCATAAATTGTGTGAGTGGCACTTCATATAAAATAATTACCACAGTATAATTTTTTTCAATCTTCCAGAAATTCTGAACAGTCAAATATTTTTAAAAATCCAAATTATTTGTTCCAGAGGCAATTTGTAATAGCCTTTGAACTGCTCATTTAATAAAATCTAATGCTTGCTAGTCAGCATACTTACTATATGGAATAAAATGTCTTTATCACAGTTCGGTTTCGCTTCCTATTTCTGTTACAGAATTTCCCTTTTTCTTTTAGCTTTCTTAAAGGTTAGCTGTATTTTTCCTTAACTGATAAATGTAAACTAGTTTGGTGTTGCTCTCGCAGGGAAGTCAGTCCCTCACAACGGGTCTGCATTATTTTGTACTTTGTGTGTAATTAAATTGTGCCCAAATTATAAGGTATCAATGACACAGAGCTCCAGATTTGAGCTTAGGTGTCCAGTCTCTATTTAAGGTCACTGAAGAGAAAGAGGCCTTTACACAGGAGCAATTGTGCTTTGAAATGCCAAGTTCTCCCTATCAGGGAGAACCCTTTTGCAAGGGTCTGATGTAGATATTTGCATCAGTGCAGCTGAATCTTAGTATCTCTCACAGTTAACGTATTTCTGAAAAGGTGGTCTTTTTGGTGGTTGTTTTTTTCCTGAGGACAGGCTGAGAGAGTAGGGCCTTTTCAGCCTGGAGACTCAGGGGGAGTCTAATTACGGCCTACAGGGAAGATGGAGAGGGACTGATTACAAGGGTGGGTGGGACAAGGGGCTACGGCTTTAAACTGGAGAAGGGTAGATTCAGATTAGATTCTGGGAAGAAATTATTCTCTGCAAAGGTGGTGAGGCCCTGGCACAGGTTGCCCAGTGGAGCTGTGGCTGCCCCCTCCCTGGCAGTGTTGAAGGCCAGGTTGGATGGGGCTTTGGGCAACCTGGTCTAGTGGAGGGTGTTCCTGCCTTATGGCAGGGAGGTTGGAACTAGATGGTCTTTGAAGTCACTTCCAACCTAAACCCATTCTATGGGTTGAGTCTGTGAATGAGGGTTCTTATTCCTTGAAAACCTAAAAATTCATCTGTGTTAAAATCAATTAGGTCTAGTGGTAAAATGTAGCACACCATAGTAATGCATCACGATATAGAGATGTCAGAATGAGGTGAAGTCACCAGCATTCTGCAAGTTGCTACCATAGATTACGTTGGGGGAGTTAAGGGTTGTTGCTCTCCTCACTCATTTTAAGCTGTGAGACTGCAGTTTCATGTAATGAAATACTTTTTCTTAGACTCTTATTACTTGAAAATGCTCAAAGGTAAAAGAAAAAAAGAAGAAATCATTAGGGAGAGGGCAGAAGCTGGCAGAACATCATTGCAAGTAACTATAATGAGTAACTTTGATCTGCCGTAGTTGAAAGATCATTACATGGTTGCCACAGAGAGGCAAACCACACCGTTTCACTTACGCAGCGCATATGAAAAGATACTCATACAGGAAATAGAGGAGATGCTGCAGATATTGCATAAGATTCAGTAGCAAAAAATAGTGCCTTTTTAGAGACCTCTATAGTGCCCTGTCTGACCACTATCTGTGGCTTCGGAAAGGATCTTACAGGCACCATGCCATACCTGCCAGTCTCGTGTGGAATTTACTCCTAACACAGCTTCTGTTGTCACTCGATTCTTTAGGGCACTGGACAAAGCCTTTTGGGACATTCTATGGGAGATCCATTTTCTGTTACTCCAGACAGAATCAAGTCCAGCTGAAATAAAGCCAGAGGTCAGCATGTGAATTTACAGGTGGTGTAGTTAAGCCTGTTGTAATAATCTTCCCAGCCGTAGTATACTTAAGTGTGGTGGACTCCTATTAAGGATCTTACTGTTATAGAAAGGGAATAAAAGCGTCGATTAATTTGTCTATACTTTGCTAGGTGATGTTGACAAAATTTAGAATAAAAATAATCCTTACTGTTTCCTACTATCTGTTGTAAATCACTTGGTAGGTCATTCTATAGCCTATCCTTATTTGCAAAACCATATTTCATTGATAAAACTGTTCTTTCTGGTAGGATGTTAATCTGTTTGGTACCATGGATGGAAAGTTCCTTGCCAGTCCAAGGTCATTATGCAGAAGAATGTGACTAACCAGAATAACTCACTTTTCAGTCTGGAAGACTCCAAATAGTAAGCGGGATCTGGACTGGATGCTGTTGCAGATGTCAGAGATCTGTAAACATTTTCTGCACTTAAACCAGGCCAAGCTTGTTGCCAAGTACTGATAAATTTCCTTATTTTCCCATGTGCTATTTACCCCTATAGTTTGAAGAATGATTTGCTTTATTTATAAGAGGATTTCCGTGTGTGTCTAGGAGATAAAATGATCTTAATAGCTTACTTTAAGGAAAAACTTATTGTTAAAATGCTTAGTATCTTCTCTATTAAAAACACTGAGTATATTCTGTTCAAAATCAGGTATTATATATGATGTAAATCATCACATTTGTTATGAACTGTGTAAGAATTCTGTGTTGTAGTGCGAAGAGGCAAAATACGAACAGCTCATTGGCAGTATGCAGGAGCATTAAATTTAGCCATTTAGTGTTAAGTGATATTCAGCTTGTTCTGTTTCTTTAATGAGAAGAGATATCTTGGCTGCAATGAGAGTGTGGCACATCTAGATTTAAAAACAACAAAAAAAGACCCGTGTATGCTAGCAAGCACTGATTTTTGCATCTTACCAGTACCTTTATCTACTTGGTAATGCAATATTTGAGGCAGAAGTCTAGTTAGAATTTAGATTGACAGGAAACAGACTTTTCCCAGGACATTCACATTTTTAATCAGCCCACAAATGATCTTCTGAATCATCCTTATTAATAAATCTACTAGAAATATGCAGAATGCAAAATAGCAACATGCAAAAAAAAGATAGTAATTTGAGAGCAGGCAATTTCAGGAGAGAAGTTTGCAACTTCTTTGTTTTCACTTCCACGTTGGCAAGTGTTTTATCTGACACCAGTGACGTTTTATCTTTTCCAGTGGTCTTTAAGTTTTTTAAAGGATTGTTAGGATCTGTGTACATATCAGATTGCACCTTTGCTTGAAATCTTGATATGAATTCTCATGAGGTTCATAGCTTTTAATATTTCTTGTAATATTCCTTGTATCATTTCATGGTTTTCTTAGCTGGCAGACACCCAAGTTTACAGGTCTTTAAGGTTATTACACGGGACACAAAAGTTCACATAGATGAAAAAATGCTATCAACTAACGTTACTGCAAAAGTGGGTCCTGAATTTCATCTGAAACATTTTATTCTGGGTTTTACTTCTGAAGGTACATTCTTGAAGTCTGCAGAAGTTATTTGTCATAGTAATTTCTAGATTTTTATGGTGCAAGGTAAAAGGATCTGCACTCTTCAATGATTCATGCTCTGTTTTTTATCTGAAGGCTGCCGTTTTGAAGGTGAGGCTATCTCATTGCAGATTCTGAAGGAACAATTACAGCTTGACTTAGTTTGCTTGCTGTTGAGCATCTTCCCTCAAGCACATTCTCTCACCCAGAACTCAAGTCTTACATTTTGGACTCGACAGAGATTTGAGTTGGAATTGTAATAAACTGTTAAAAGCAATCCAAAATTCACAGTTCAGGTAGATGCAGTCTTGCTTTACATCACCTTGATGGGTACTGTGCAGCAATAGCCTGTAGTTAACATCCCCTTTCTGATGATATCTTGAGGAAAGAAGAAAGATCTCCTCTTTCATCACAGTGTGGCTCCTCATCATGTTTTTCGAAGTCTATCACTGCCAGGGCTTTGAATAATGAAATAAATAAGGGACAGCAGTAAGTGCCCTGTGCTCTTTCACGCAGAAGGGTGAGGTGGTTACAGAGAGACAGTGCTATTCAGAAAACTGTGATCATGTTATTTAGCATCCACATGAGAAGGTAAATAGTAATTTATCAGAACAGTGACTCCTTATAGGCGTAATTAGTGTAGTGATCACAGCAAATCAATTGCTGTCAGTTACTGACAAAGATAATTGCTCTCAGCTGGAAGCTGGGGGAAAAGGTTTAGTTGTATTTACATGCTCTTGGTGTACTTCTTGGTGTTAGAGACTTGTGTTGCATGCTCGTTAACTTCAGGTGAGCTCTTTGGAAAAATAACTTGCATTAGGATGTTTGTATATGGGAAAGATAACTAAGATTACTTCTCACTTGCAAGAATAACTCCACAAAGTTAACTTTTTAATTCCTGTTGGTAGTCTTACTCTCTCTCACTTGTGTCATAAATTGAGGCTTTTCAGTGCTATATGAAAGAATAGAAATACAAGGATTTAGCCTGTGTTATTAAGAGATAAACGGTTTTTAGTTGATTAAAAGTCAAATAATGGAATTTATGTGATTTCCTGTCACTGTTGCCTTACTACAATTCATTCTTGAGTAGCAAAACAAACTTTGGATCCAGTGAGATTTTTTCAGCAGTGACTACAGGAAAATAGTGACATCTTATAGGACTTTGATGTTAGAGGAGTTTGTTGGGCAAAATATCTGGAAGTACTTTGATCCACTTAAAAAAAAAATCCAAGCAAGAGTTAGGAGCACTGAATGCCACACAAATACTAGAGCTCTCATTTCCTTCCTCTGAGCTTTTTCTTCATTGTTCCAGATGTTTTCTGAATTTTATGGGGTGTGAATTTTAGGAAATTCAAATAAAACAAAAGCTGTCCGTATAGCAGATGAATAAAATGATGGTAAAACCCCCCCTTAAGATTCTAATTTTATTTTATTCCTCATTACTGTGATTGAGGAAAAAATAGAGGAGAAGCCATGAAGGTTTCAATGAAAAGCAGCAAAATACTATAAATTTGAAAGGCATAGACATACTCTGGATTTGGTAGAAACATAAATTAAAATGACTTTAAATCTTCAATTTTGAGATGCTCAAAACTTTCAGTGGTTTTATAAATACTTATTCTTCTGTTGGATCGTAGGGCCACTGTGTGTCTGTGATTTTTAAATTTGTCTGTATCTTCCGAATTTCCTTGATCTTAGAGGTAGCACATACATTGGCCTAGATTTAGACTACATATTTAGCTTTGGAGAAATTATTTATCAGTAGGACCATCTCCGGCATGAATTAAAATGTTATTTAATTAAAAATTACAATTTGTTAATAGGGTGGCATTTTTTACCAGTTTAAGTGGTTACCTTCAGATGGTATTAGTTGGTTACGGAGTTGGTTATCTCTGCTATTTGAGAAAAATCAAAATTTCTACAATCTTTCCCCTTTTGTAGTTTAAAATCAATTCCCCCTTGTCCTGTTGATACCTGCCCTCATGAACAGTTCTTCCCCAGCTTTCTTGTAGGCCCCTTCAGGTACTGGAAGGCCCATATAAGGTGTCCCCCCTCCCCCGGAGCCTTCTCTTCTCCAAGCTGAACAACCCCAACCCCAATCTCTCAGCCTGTCTTCATAGCCTATCTTCATAGGATGAGTAAATACAATTGATTGTAATTAAATGGCAAAAGAGCTTGCAGAGCAAAGAGGCCAGCTGCATAAATAGGTACTCATAAAGTTGGGCAGACCCAGAAATTAAGAGGTCTGCCTGGTATCATGTATCGTGTCCTGAAATATTTTTGGTAACTCTAGAAATACAAAGAGGATTTACATAAACTAGTTTCTATGTCTGTTTTCTATCATTAGGTCAAAGAACTTTTTCATTTTAAAAGTGGGGGGATTCATGTATCGTAGGCTTTTTGCTTTCACCTCAGGTCTGGTCACTTGCCTAAGGGAAGCAGTAGTTAGTATTCACGGCCATCCTTTTTGTAAGTGACAACTTTTTAGTTTCCAAAGTATGGTGGAAAACAAAGTCCCTCCCACTCTTTCTGCCTTCCCTCTTTTCCAATTTTACAAATATCAAAAGTGCATCTACAACCAGGCAATACATTTTATTACTGAGAGAATTGATGAAAAATGTCTTGCAATGAGAACAAGCTACAATTTTCTAATTTTTTTTGTTACTCAGACTGATTTGCAGTTATCTGTGGCAACCATCACTCTTCCTAGTCATTTGGCTCACAGTGCTGCAGTGATAACGTGTTTACATGGCCAGTACTTGTGGTTTTTTTACCTTGCCTGAGGTTAAATGTAAGAGGAAAGCCATGCTTGTATTATGAGAATCTATGTAAAGGACTTAACTTCTTTATACACTTCCAGATGTCTATTTTTGAAATGATGATGATTCCTGCTGTATTTAATAATACAACTACTCACTTTTTACTTTTCAGTATGCAACTTTTGATTACACAGTGTATATTTTTTTAAGTTACAAAGTGTACATTTAAAAAAATCTGTGATGGAAAAGGCTTTCAATTTGTTGCAGTGTAAATAACTGGTTCGGCAGCAATACAACTACTGTTCTCTCAGTGTTTGGTCCAAGCTCACAAGTTTACTTGTAGGTGATGAATAACAATAATACTTTTATATCAATTTCATGCTGGTCTCAGGCCTCAGTGAAGCTGAAAGACGTCAGGTTTTGCAAATAATGCCACTGGAAGGCATTAATACAAAATTTCCTTAATCCTAGAAACTGGAAACATCTGCTTGAAATCTGTAGCATGTTGTGTTACGTGTTCAACATCAAGGTGGCTTTCAAAGAGTTAGTTGATTTTGCTCTCAGCAAAGGATTTAGGTTCAACCAGTGGGAAACTACTTCAGGAGGATTTAGATGGTGAAGGAATAATTGGTTTAATAACAGAAAATAAGTGAAAAGTTAAAAAACTCAAGTACTTTTCCATTAAATTTGTGCATTGCTTTTTACATCAACTGTTTGTTAATAGGCAAGTGTTACACCTTATTTAGTTCTATTTCCTGCTAACTTAATGGCAGTAATAAAGAAGAAAATAAAATGGATTACACCATAGTTAGCTTCTCAGTTACTGTACCATAATTTTAATAATAATTTTACTGGTTCACATTCCATAGTATTCTCATGATTGTTTATTTCACAATTAGGAAGACTTTCAGATTTTGTATCCTCCATCATTCTACAAATGGAAAGTACATAATTATTTATATTTTACAGGAAACTAGCATTAAAATTTATTTCAAAACAAAAAACTCCACCAGATTGTAATAAAAATGTAATGTTCTAGCATAAAAACTTGAAGATAGGGTGTGCTGGTGAGTCAGAGAGATATTAGAGCTCTTACTACAGATAAGAAGTAGTGTAAGAGCAGCTTTTTAATTGAGTAGAAATTTCTGCTTCCCTTTGAGAAATGTTAATCAATTCTAAGTCTACAGGAACATGGAAGATGTCTATTCTGCATTTATTCCAAATGGTAATTTCAGGACTCTGCATCATCCAAAATTAAGTGGTGTTGCTGTTTAAAAGTGTGCATCTCTCCAGTCGTGTTCATTGGAAATTCTTAAATAGAGAAAACTGAAGAGATAATTCTACATTTTTATCAGGATGATTTTGAAACTTCTGTAGAGATGGGAACCAGCAGTCACTGTCAGGAGAGAGGTGCCTGTCCATGACTTTTGGTTTGGTTTTGCCTGTATGTTGGTACTTTCTTTTGATGTCAGCTTAGTAGCAGCAGTTAGGACAACTGTAGAGCACAAACCCAGATCTCATCACAACCTAGTTCTAGGAGACAGCCACGATGGGCGACTCTGGAGAGCTGGAGATGCTCTTGAGCTTACTCACAGTTTGACCCTGACTGTAGAGCCTGATACCATTGCCCTCTAAAGATATCTTCTCTGCAGAGTAGCCCATGCACTATGAACATGGACATATATGACGAACAGTTTTACTGTGTTCAGTATTCCAATGTATTCTATGTTGGCCTGTACAGGTTGTTTTATGTGTGTGTGTGCATTTTATGCTCCTCAGATAATCCTTTAATGATACAATACTTCAAAATAGAAAATCCTTTTTTGCATCCAATTTGATACCTGCTTTCACTGTAGTGTCAGTTATATTGAATAATGAATTAATTTCTCTGTCAGTATTTCTGGAAACCTGCAGAATTCTTCAGGAACTTATTCTCTCCTCTGTGGATGCCAAACTTTGTGGCCTATTTCTGGAATACAGAGTGTCTTGCTTACTTGTGGAAGGTAAATAGCTTTTTCCAATCATAAATGACTAAACATGCATGTAGATATTTCTGCATATAATTTATATCTGGCTTTTGGTATTAACCTTCTGTTCAATTACACTTAAATCAGTGTATTTTGTAAGTGAAAAAAATGGAAAAGTTTTGTTTCTAGAATCAGAGAATGTGTAAGGTTAGAAGAGACCTTTAAAACCATCTAGTCCACCCCCCTGCATTAAGCAGGGACATCTTCACTACAAGATCAGGTTGTTCAGAGCCCCATCAAGCCTGACCTTGAATATCTCCAGGGATGGGGCCTCCAGTACCGATCTGGACACCTTTTCCAGTGATCCACCACCCTCAATGTGAAGAACTTTCTCCTAATATCCAACATAAATCTCCCCTTCTGTAGTTTAAAACCATCACCCCTTGTCCTATTGCTACCTGCCCTCGTGAACAGTTATTCCCCAGCTTCCAGTACCGTACAGGTACTGGAAGGCCTCTCTTCTCCAGGCTGAACAAATGCAACTCTCTCAGCCTGTCTTCATAGGAGAGGTGCTCCAGCCCTGTGATCATTTCTGTGGCAATCCTCTGGACTCACTCCCAACAGGTCCACGTCCTTCTTGTGTTGAGGGCTCCAAAGCTGGACAGAATATTCCAGGTGAGGTCTCACCTGTTTCAAAGTAACTTCCTAGATCTGTTCCTATCAATAGACTCTCAGGGGCCTACACAGGTGGCATGCAATGTTTATGGTTGTCTGGGGTCACTGTAAGAGTAGTTTTTGGTGGGTGAGGCAGGCAGTACAGTTTTCAGATGGTGTGAGAGCAGTGGTTCCATGTCACTTGCTTTAACTTTCCTTTTCTGAAAAGTTAAGTACGTAATAATTAGAATGCTCAAAGTTATGGAAGTCCAGATTTTGAAAAAAATGAATAGCCAACAAGGCTGTGTAAGAATGTGCAAGTGTACCCATAGTACACTGCACCTGTCCCTCCCTCCTATGTATTTTGTCAGCCTTCTGTGGGCCTCCTGTCTGTTTCCATCGACCTGGAATGCCGTAAGGAGCTCAGAGCTTAACCAGGCCTCTTAGCTTTGTTTGCTGTGTGCTGGGCTCACACTAGTTCATATGAGGAAATCTGGCAGCCACAAACCGTACAAAACCAAAGAGTGAGAGTGCTTCCCTTTCAGAGCTGTTGTCAGGTGTATTTTCCTACTCAGTGCTCCACCATGGTAAGCAGTTCTTGCAAAGAATGGGTTGACATGGAACATGCTGTGAAGGCAAGTTCACTTTTGAAGCTGACTTCTGGGCAGGTAGTTGACCTTTGTGCAACAGACTCATTAGTTGACTCACAAATGTTTTAAGCCTTCCACATTGCGTAAAGGCACAAAGTGACAGGAACAATTCTTCAAGGAGATTTGATTGTGATATGAAATAAAATAAATAAAATGTCAGCAGACATTTATGAAGATGATAAAGCATTACATACAATGCATGCTTAGACAATTAGGTTTTTCTGGTTAAAACTAAGTTACTAAGTTACTATATATCTCATTGTATCAGCCTTTAGGGTTCTCCCTTTTCAAGAAATTTTTTTAACATTGACACTGTTTTCACCTTCGTTAATGTTATTTCTTGATTGCCTGGTGCCCCTTATCCTTACATCTTTAAATTTTGAATACCAGCAACAAAGCATGTTATCTCACAAAACCTTAGCAATGTCATGCTCAGGAGCTCATCAGTGACACAGCAGGGGATGAGCATCAGATTTCTACTTCTCAATCATGTAAAATGTGATTTCTCACAGTATTCATTGTAATGATCACTGAGGCAACACCTTGAGTACTGTGTTCAGTTTTGGGCCCCTCGCTACAAGAAAGACATTGAGGTGCTGGAGGGTGTCTAGAGAAGAATAGTGAAGCTGGTGTAGGCTCTAGAGCAAGTTTTATGAGGAGCAGCTCAGGGAAGTGGGTTGTTCAGCCTGGAGAACAGGAAAATGTGGAGAGACCTTATTGCTTTATACAGTTACCTGAGAGAGAGGAGGTTGTAGCCAGGTGGGGGTTGGTCTCATCACCCAAGTATATGCTAAGGGAGTTTTGAGTTGGATATTAGGAAAAATTTCTTCACTGAAAGGGTTCTCAAGCACTGGAACAGGCTGCCCTAGGAAATGGTTGAGTCACCATCCTTTGAGGTATTCAAAAAATGTGTAGATACGGTGCTTAGGGACGTGGCTTAGTGCTGGACTTGGCAGTGTTAGGTTAATGATTGGCCTTGATCGTTTAAAGGTGTTACCAACCAAAAATATGCTATGATTTTACGATTTTAATTTATTTTCTTTAAACCTTCAGGGACACCAGTTACAAAACATCATCATGTCCCATTCTCTTCCTCTTACACTGGATGAAATATTCAAAGACTCAAAACAGTCACAGAAAGCCGAAATTTTAATTCTATGCATGCAAGTACTTTATTGTAATATTTGTAAATGCTTCAAGCTTATTTAAATATAGAGATGAATCTGTTTCACTACAGAAAGTTCTGTGATAGCAGAATTTTCTGAGTTTTTTATAACATTTGCAAATAGGGAGTCTGAAATATAACATTCCTCAAGATTCACATTGATTCCAGACTGCCTGGAGAGGAACTTGGGCACCTGCAGTGATCCTAAATCCCAGCCAACAGTTCAGTATGTCTCCTTTCCAATATTCTGTACCGTAACAAGTTCATTAGGTGCTTTCAGATTTTGGCTGAAAATCACTTGTTAGCTCAGATTTAGTCTGTAACTGAAGAAGTGCCTATTCTAGAAGAGGAAAACACCTGCCTTGTTCCATAGTGCAAAGTTTCTACAGACAGCTAGAAGCAACCTCACAGATGCAGGCCCTGGTCCTCATGGAGGACTTCAACCACCCAAATATCTGTTGGAAGGATAACATTGCAGGGCATGGAAAATGCAGGACGTTCCTGAAGAGAATTGATGACAAATTGCTGGCAGAAGTGTTAAAGAAGACAATGGGGAGAGTTGCTCTACTGGACCTCATAGTCACAAATTAATAAAGGTTGTTGGGGATGTGAAGGCTGAAGTCAACCTTGGCTGCAGTGCCCATGAGATGGTGGAGTTCAGCATCCTGACAGGAGGGAATAGGGCAAAAAGCAAGATCACAAGTGTGGGCTTCAGGAGGGGTGCCTTTGGTCTCCTCAGGGATCACAGAATCATATGTAGAATGCGTTAGGTTGGAAGGGGCTTTTAAAGGTCATCTAGTCCAACTGCCTTGCAGTAAGCAGGGACATCTGTAATTAGATGAGATTCCTCAGGGCTTCATCAAGCCTGACCTTGAATGCCGCTACCACCTACCTCTCTGGGAAACCTGTTCCACCACCCTCTTAGTGAAGAGGTCTGACTGATAATAGTAAAAAATTTGGTTCTCTATTTTTCTTGAACAATTTCACTGAAAAATATGAAATGGGTGTGCTTTTAACGCTAGCTGAAGTTTAGCTTGGCAAGGTGGTTACAAAGAGGACAGAGGCACTCTTCACAAGGAGCCACATGGAGGAGACAGGGGAAATGGCTCCAAGTTGCACCAGGATGCATTCCATCTTGATACAAGAAATAATTTTTTTATGGTGAGAACGATCACTGGAACAACCTCTCCAGGGATGTGTTGGAGTCTCCATCATTGGAGGTTTTCAAGATGAAGTTGGGAAGGGTACTAGGTAATTGGACAGATTTACATTGGATATTAGGAAGAATATCTTCCTGGAAAGGGTTGACAAGCATTGGAACGGGGTGTCCAGGGAAGTGGTTAAGTGACCACACCTGGAGGTATTTAAAAGACATGTAGATATGGTGCTTATGGACATGGATTAGCAGTGAACTGGATAGTGCTAGGTTAACAATTGGGCTTGATGACCTTAAAGGCCTTTTCCAACCCAAACAATTCTGTGATTCTTGATTCTGTAATCTTACCTGGATTCCCTTTCTTGGAGGAGGTTGAACAGATGGTAATCTAAGATGATACAAAACTGGGAGGAGTGGCCAACATCTCAGAGTTAGAAGGCTCTGCTGCCACCCAGTGAGATCTGGGTAGGCTGGAGAGTTGGGCAGCAAGTAATCTTATGAAATTCAACAAGGGCACTTGTAGAGTCCTGCACCTATGGAGGAATAACCCCATGGCCAGTACAGGTTACGGGGTTACCTGCTAGAATGCAGCTTTGTGGAAGAAGATCTAGGGGTCCTGGTGAACAGCAGGTTAGCCATGAGCCAGCAATGTGCCCTCATGGCCAAGAAAGCCAGTGGCATCCTGGGGCGTATCAAGAACAGTGTGGCCAGCCAGGTCAAGGGAGGTTCTCCTCCCCCTCTACTCTGCCCTCCTGAGGCCTCATCGGGAGTATTGTGCATGGTTCTGGGCTCCCCAGTTTAAGAAGGACAGGGAGCTATTGGAGAGGGTAACAAAAAAATGGCTATAAAGATGAGGGGACCAGAATGTCTCTCTTACGGGAGATACTCAGGGACTTGGGACTTCTTAGCCTAGAGAAGACTGAGGTGTCTTATCACTGCTTACAAATACTCGAGGGGTGAGTGTCAGAAGGATGGGGTCAGGTTTTTTTCACTGGTGCCCAGTGACAGGACAGGAGTCAATGGGCACAAACTTGAATGTCAGAAGTTCCACCTAAACATGAGGAGGAACTTCTTCATTGTGAAGGTGGCAGAGTAGTACTGGCACAGGCTGTCCAGATTGTTTGTGACGTCTCTGTCTCTGGAGACATTCAAAACCCACCTGGATGCTGTCCTGTGCAGCCTGCTCTGGCAGGAGGGTTGGACTCATGATCTCCAGAGGTCCCTTCCAACCCCTGTCATTCTGTGATCCCTTCTGGTCTAGGCTGTTCTATGTTGGTGTCTTCCTCAGTTTTTCTCTTTGTTTTCTGTTGTTGTATTTGACCTCATCCAAGTCACCATCTTTAGCACAGTGATCCAGATTTAAACTGACTGTATTCTCAAATAAGACATGGTATTTTACAGTTATCCCAAATATATACAGTTCCTTCCAGGATTTCTAGGATGATGAAGGGTAGAGCTTTAGAGATTTCTTTCCTGAGACTGAAATGAAGACAAGAACACCCCACTCTCCCCACCCCCCCCCCACTTTCTTTTATAAAGTATTGTCTATTTGGGAGAACTGAAAATAGCATCATTACAGATTGTGAAGAAAACCCTTGATTTTATATTTGCAGGTTTTAATTTTTAATTTCAAGTTGAAGTTGACCTGCCTCTTTTAACTTATGACAATATAGTGTGAGTAACATGAACTTTCACAACCCTTAGACAAAGCTAAAGAGATGGTGGAGGTTTTTTAAAAATATATTGTTAGACACTATTTTGCATGATTTTGCTTTTGATACTTTTGAAATACCTGGAAGTTCAGATGCTGATTATCATGTATTTTTATCTGGACCAGAAACATTGTTTTTACATATATGTATGATTTGATTTATTTCATTTACAGTAAAAAAGAACAATCTATATTTGACCTCACAGCAAACCATAAGCATGTTATTTAATTTTTTTTTAATGACCAGTCATTTACATAGCAGAGAATAAACTTAAACAGGACATGAGAGTTGCAAAATTCAAAATTTCACACAGTTGCCAAAGAAACCCCCCAACAAGCAACTTTCTAGATGTGGATTGCTGCTGGGGAGAAGGGCTCTGAAGCGGACTCTTCGTCGAGGGACCCTCTCTGCAAGCAGCATCCCCCGGGCATAGATCACCGTGGGAAACTAACTTAGAGCACCGAAGATCAGAAGGAGAGAGGCAGCGGGCGCACCCATCAGTGGTCGTTAGCCCCCATCAGCTGCCATTGTTCCTCCCTTGCACTGCCACAGTGGTGGTGACTCATCGAGGGCGGAGCTAGGGGCGACGGCAATTATCCCTCCCCAGTCAAGAGGGGCCTCTGGGAGCGCCAGCGACCAGGAGCGCTGCGAACAGGACGGGCAAACAGGGCGTGGCACGTCAGAAGGGCGTGGCACGGCAGTTTGCACGGCAGTCCGTGTAGGCAGGGCGAGCGGGCAGGGCGAGCCTTCCCTCCCAGCTCAGAGGGAAATTGAGCACACCAGCTCCGAGAACACAGGTTGAGCCAAGGGTTCCCTGTTTGTTTTTGGTTGTTTGGTGTTTCTTTTGTTGTGGGTTTTTTTTTTTTTTTTTTTCCAGATATTTGAACCATGGTGTCTACCAGGCGGAGACCATCCCCCTACAAATTTGGGGCAACCCCAATGAGGGACGTGGCTAGGGATGCCTCGGTCCAGGTCACTGGCTGCAGGGAATGTCTGAGTCTACTGCTGCCAAGGGAAAGAGGCAAGGGCCTCACCTGTGTGAGGTGTGAGCAGGTGGATGACCTCCTCTGCTTAGTTGCTAGGCTAGAGGATGAGCTTGCGAGGGTAAAAGCCACCCGGGAAAGGGAGCGTGAAGAGCTCAAAAGGCTGAAAGCCATTCGGGAAAGGGAGCGTGAAGAGCTTGAAAGGCTGAAAGCCATTCGGGAAAGGGAGCGAGAAGAGCTCGAAAGGCTGAAAGCCATTCGAGAATGCGAGATGGAAATTGACTGGTGGAGTAGCTCCCTGGCATCCAAGAGGGAAGAGTGCCAGGAAGATTCCACACTACTGAAGGCGGTCCCCCTGCCCTGCCCTAGCCAGGTAAATGGGAGCAACCCACACCCTGAGGAGGGCTGGAAGGTAGTCCCTACTCGCTGCCGTAGACACTCCCCCTGCCTCCCTACCCCACCCCCTCAGGTCCCCATAAGCAACAGATATGGGGCCCTGGGAGTTGAAGGTGAGGTATGTGAGGAGACGAATACAATCCCTCTACCTCAGAGGAAGCAAAAGCCCAGAGCAAGGAGAGTATCTGCACGCCTTGTGACGGCCTCAGAAAAGCGAGTAAGAAGAGTAGTTGTAGTTGGGGATTCCCTCCTTAGTGGGACGGAGGGCCCCATATGCAGACCAGACCCTACACGTAGGGAGGTGTGCTGCCTTCCTGGTGCCAGGATCAGGGATATTACCAGAAGGCTCCCAGGGCTGGTTAGTCCCTCTGATTATTATCCGCTCTTGATAGTTCAAGCAGGTAAAGATGCAATCATGAAGTGTAGCCTGCACACTATCAAGAGTGAATTTTGTGACCTAGGTCGCTTTGTTGGGGGGGCGGGTGCCCAAATAATATTTTCTTCTATTCCCACTTGTGGGAGGTGGGGTTCGGAGCAGGTCAGAAGAACCCATGAATTGAATCAGTGGTTGAAAGGCTGGTGCCTACACAAGAAATTTGGGTTTTTTGACCAAGGGATGGTGTACTCTGCTCCGGACATGAGTACTGCTAATGGGGCTTACCTGTCCCATAGAGGAAAGCGGATCCTTGCTCAGGAGATGGCAGGGCTCATTGATAGGGCTTTAAACTAGTTAGGAAGGGGGAAGGGGATATTACAAAGGCTGCTGGGGTAAGGCAGATGCTTTGGGAGACACAGCACGAGTTGCTGGGGGAAATAGATAAATGCCAACAGCACAATTGCAGACTTGGGGATGTTGCTCCACACGAGAGTAGGGGTAACTCTGTGGACTACCCCATGAACTCCTCGGTGGAGCAGTTTTTGCCCACCCCCTATCGAAAATCTCTCAGTGAGCTGTTGGGGATATCTGGATCTGCTGCCCCACTAAAATGCCTATACACAAACGCACGTAGCATGGGGAACAAACAAGAAGAATTAGAGATCTTTGTGCGGTCACAGGGCCACGATCTCATTGCGATCACTGAGACGTGGTGGGACAGCCTGGATGACTGGCACGCTACCATGGATGGCTACGTGCTTTTTAGGAAAGATAGACTAGGGAGACGAGGTGGAGGAGTTGCTCTTTATGTTAGAGAGCACCTAGAATGTATTGAGCTCCACCTGGGTAGGGATGAACCGTTTGTCGAGAGCTTGTGGGTAAGAATTAAAAGGCAGGCCAGTTTGGGTGACATAGTCGTGGGCGTGTACTACAGGCCCCCTGATCAAGAGGAGCGGGTTGATAATGAATTTTATAAGCAATTGGAAGTAGCCTCAAGATCGCAGGCGCTGGTCCTTATGGGGGACTTCAACTACCCAGATATTTGCTGGGCAAGCAATACGGCCAGTCGTATGCAGTCCAGACAATTTCTGCAGTATATGGAAGACAACTTCCTGATACAGATGGTGCAGGAACCTACTAGGGGAGGGCGGGTACTTGACCTTGTTTTTACTAACAAGGACGGGCTCGTCAGTGAAGTGAAGGTCGGGGGCAGCTTAGGACAAAGCGACCATGAAATGGTCGAGTTTAAGATCCTGAGTGGAAGAGGCAAGCCAAAAAGTAGGATAGCTACCCTGAATTTTGGAAGAGCTAACTTTGATCTCCTCTGAAATCAAATAGGGGCTATCCCATGGGCTGCTCTGTTTGAAGGAATGGGAGCCTGCGAGTGCTGGCTAACATTCAAACAGCACTTCTTCCAAGCGCAGAATAGGTGCATCCCTTTGAGTAAGAAATCGGGAAAGAGAGGTAGAAGACCTGCGTGGATAAGCAGGGAACTCATGAGTAAACTCAAAGGGAAGCAGAAAACCTATAAACTGTGGAAACAGGGTCTGAGATCATGGGATGAATATAAGGATGTGGCCAGGGCCTGTAGGGATGCAACTAGGAGGGCTAAGGCCTGCTTAGAAATTAAGCTGGCAAGGGACATAAAGGACAACAAAAAGAGCTTTTTCAGGTATGTAAATAGTAAAAGGATGACCAGGGATAATGTAGGTCCCTTGTTGAATGAGGCGGGTGTCTTGGTGACGGGAGATGATGAGAAGGTGGAGATACTTAATGCCTTCTTTGCCTCGGTCTTTACTCCGAAGGCTTCTCAGGACTCACATATCCCAGATGTAAGTAGGAGTGGTTGGGGAACGAGTGGTTGGGGAACGAATGGCTCCCCTCTAGTAGAGGTAGGGGTGGTCCAGGAGCGACTCAAAGGAATGGATGCACACAAATCCATGGGCCCGGATGGGATACACCCACGTGTGCTGAGAGAGCTGGCGGAGGTGATTGCGGAGCCGCTCTCTATCATCTTTGACAGATCCTGGACTACAGGAGAAGTGCCTGAAGATTGGAGGATAGCCAATGTCACTCCAGTCTTTAAAAAAGGCAAGAAGGAGGATCCCAGTAACTATAGGCCAGTCAGCCTCACCTCTGTCCCTGGAAAGGTGATGGAACAGCTTGTTTTGGATGCCATCTCCAAACAACTGGAAGAGAAGAAGGTCATGAGGAATAGTCAGCATGGATTCACCAAGGGGAGATCGTGCTCGACCAATCTCATAGCCTTCTATGATGTTATTACCAACTGGGTGGATGGAGGGAGAGCAGTGGATGTCATCTACCTCGACTTTAGCAAGGCTTTCGATACTGTCTCCCACAACATCCTGATAGAGAAGCTGAGGAAACAAGGGATAGACGAGTGGACAGTGAGGTGGGTTGAGAACTGGCTGTCAGACCGGGCTCAGAGGGTCGTGATCAGTGGAGTAGAATCTGAATGGAGGCCTGTGACTAGCGGTGTTCCCCAGGGCTCAGTGTTGGGTCCAGTCCTGTTTAATATCTTCATTGACGACCTTGATGAGGGAATAGCATCCACCCTCAGCAAGTATGCCGATGATACAAAACTGGGAGGAGTGGCTGACACGCAGGAACACTGCGCTGCCATCCAGCGAGACCTGGACAGACTGGAGAGCTGGGCAGGGAGAAATCTAATGAAATTCAACAAAAGCAAGTGTAAAGTCTTGCACCTGGGGAGGAATAACCGACTGTATCAGTACAGGCTGGGGGATGACCTGTTGGAGAAGAGCTCTATGGAGAAGGACCTAGGGGTCCTGGTTGATGACAGGTTGGCTATGAGCCAGCAGTGTGCCCTGGTGGCTAAGAGAGCCAATGGGATCCTGGGATGCATCAGGAAGAGTGTGTCCAGCAGGTCGAAGGAGGTGATCCTCCCCCTCTACTCTGCATTGGTCAGGCCCCACCTGGAATACTGTGTCCAGTTCTGGGCTCCCTGGTATAGAAAAGACAGGGACCTTCTGGAGAGAGTCCAGAGAAGGGCGACAAAGATGATTAGGGGTCTGGAACATCTCCCCTATGAGGAAAGGTTGAGTGAGCTGGGTCTGTTCAGCCTGGAAAAAAGAAGACTTAGGGGGGACCTAATTAGTGTTTACAAGTATCTTAGACATGGGTGGCAGGGGGAATTGGCCAGCCCCTTTTCAGTGGTCAGTGGGGACAGGACTAGGGGCAATGGCTGTAAGCTGGAGCACAGGAAGTTCCGCACCAACATGCGGAAGAACTTTTTCACAGTGAGGGTGACAGAGCAGTGGAATAGGCTGCCCAGGGAGGTGGTGGAGTCTCCTTCTCTGGAGATATTCAAGTCTCGTCTGGACGCCTATCTATGTAATATGAGATAGGGAGCCTGCTTTGGCAGGGGGGTTGGACCCGAAGATCTCTTGAGGTCCCTTCCAACCCCTAAGATTCTGTGATTCTGTGATTCTGTGATTCTAAGTAGATTTCATTCCAGTCTGAATGCAAAAAAAAAAATAATTGCTATGTTGATAGTCTGAAAAACACTTCTATGTGAAACAGGAAAGAAATCATGAAGCCAGAAGCAGGCATCGGTTTCTGGCTGTGAAGTGCTTGGGCTCTTTACACAAATCTTTGGATAGAAAGTAAACCAGAGTTGTAGTTTCCCCTCTTTTGGCTTAGTGCCCTTGCAACAAAGTCAAAATCATGTTCTAGGTTTTTTTTCTTTCCTTTGGAGTAATGATCAATGCAGCCAGACACGTGTACTGACTGTCTCTGGTTAACATACCCTCGGCCTCTGTCTGCCTGCTGCCTCTCACCATACTCCATACTCCCCTTCCCCTGCACATAGAATCATAGAATGGCAAGGGTTGGAAGGGACCCCAAGGATCATAGTGCTCCAACCCCCCTGCCACAGGCAGGGCCACCAACCTCAGGCCTGGATCTACACAAGGTTGCCCAGGGCCCCATCCAACCTGGCCTTGAACACCTCCAGGGATGGGGCATCCAGCACTTCTCTGGGCAGCCTGTTCCAGCACCTCACCACTCTTTCTGTAAAAAACTTCCCCCTAATATCCAATCTAAACCTTCCCTCCTTTAGCTTTAATCCATTCCCCCTTGTCCTGCCATTATCTGCCCTTTTAAAAAGTTGATTCCCCTCCTGTTTGTATGCTCCCTTCAGGTACTGGAAGGCTGCAATGAGGTCCCCCCGCAGCCTTCTCTTCTCCAGGCTGAACAAGCCCAGCTCCCTCAGCCTCTCCTTGTAGGGCAGGTGCTCCAGCCCTCTAATAATCCTTGTGGCCCTCCTCTGAACTCTCTCTAACAGTTCTACATCCTTGTATTGGGGGCCCCAGATCACCTCATGTGCTGGCACAGTCCTACCAAGTCCCTCCAACATGCAGGACCTTCTGGTTTGCATCCTCATCTGCATCTGAGTCTGTTTGCCTGCAGGTTCTTGAGGCCTCATCAGTTAGTGGGACTGATCTTTCTGGTTATTGTTCGTTAATGCTAATTGGCCAGGTTTTATGTCTACCTCCCTTCCCTTGTCCTTCCAGTTGAAAATGTCTTATTAGTTCGTGCCACTGCCCAGGTTTGTGCTCACCATAACCTCTCTGTGCCTTTTTGGCTTGTTTGACCAAACACCCTCAAAGCAGCAGACACCCACCTTCCACATACCCTGACAAGGCATCCACCTGAGACAAAGGGTAAAGCTGAAAATCTAGGTTACAATTATCCTACTTTCTAGGAAAATAGTCTAGAAACTTGGCAGTTAAGCAGCATTTTGTTTACCACATCACTTTGTGGGAGAGGAGATACAGGTAGTTGGAGTGAAAGCTGTGAATAATGGGGGTTATTTCAGGCATTTAGGCAGGAGGAGGATGTAATTTGATTTGGCATTTAGGTTGCTTTGGAGTGTAAGAGGGAAACAGCCAACTGTGTCCTTGGTTCAGGATACTTCTGATCTAGGATATGGCAAGTATCAAATGATAACTATCCAGCAAACTGTCAGGACAGCTGAGGAAGTGTGTAAAGGAGTGTCTGAACCTGTAAGATTAGGCAGTGCTGGAAAATAAATAGAAGGGCTCATTGTGACTAAAATGGATCACATCAAAGTAGTAAGTACTGCTGTGCTTCTGGTCCTGTGCAGACACTTAATAAATACAGTCTCAATCATAAAAAGTCTGGTGTAAAGGAGAAAGAGAAGCAGAGCACAAGTAGTAGAATCCTTTCCTTTAAGTCCTGTAGGTCATCAGTGGCAGATTAAAGAACAAAGCCATTCTTTATTTCTGAATTTTGATCTAGAGTCCTTCACTTCCATTTCATTACACACAGGGTATTATTGTTACTCCATTCTACACCTCATATTCTTAATAGATGATGCAATGTAGCACGAAGTGCATTAGAGGTTCCCCCTAGTGATGCGGATTCATTTACTTCTTTGGAAGTGTTGTTGCATGCATATTAAAATGTGATGTTTTAGTAGCAGCACAGTTTGGTGTTTTGCATGTCTTTGTGGTAGGATTTTTACTAATCTTTCCTGTCCAAGCTTGGATTAGACCTGTCATGCTTCGTGTAGATGAGCAAAGACATTCTTGTAATATTGCAGAATCCCTAAGCATTTCCTTGCATCTTTTGAACTGCACTGGACTGGGGTTTTTTTTGTTCTTTTGTTCTTTAGGGTTTCTATTGAGCATGGAATTCCTTGAGTAAGCAAAGGGGTAGTAGGAAAATTCACATTAACCATGAGAATTTCCATAGTTTGTGACTATGTCATGAGAAAAAAAGTCTTACTTCAAAAACGTTGATATTAGTAACTTGTAAAGAACAGCCTATGATCAAGTTGTCCTCTACATCCTTATATAGCATGCATCAGTGTTTCACTGCATGGGAACCTGATGGGCTGGTGGCCGGTACTGTCTCCTTTAAGGCAGCAGATGTTCACCTTCTGAAATTGCAAAGATGTGGAAATTCGGAATATTTATGGTTAATGCAAAAGTATATATCATAAAAGATTCCTAAAGCAAGTATAGATAGCTAGACCGTAAGGCAACTGGCTGCTCTAGAGTTGGTAGGCTATTTGCGTTTGGCAACCAAGGAGAATATACTGTGGCCATGGGAATAATCAGCTATTAGTTTGTTTTGGGGTTTATTTTTGGTATGTAAGTGAATTACTGAAGGTAAGATTTGATGGAGTTATCATTATAGAAATATGAAAGAGGGATAGAGTCAGTTTTCAGTTGCTGGTAACATTTTGTGTGTTACAGAATATTATCCCAGTCTTGCTGTTAACTTGTCACCAGCCATGAAGTGCCAGTGAGCCAGCACTGGAACCGAAATTTGAAGTGTATATATGAATGAGTTCCAAAAAGTACTCAAAGTGATAAATCACGTCCAGACTGTACTAGAGAGTCAAAATTACGCTGAGCCCTGCACCTTGTCTGTGTTCCTGTGTGGTTGGGAAAAGTATGTGAGAAACAAAATTACTTGCAGGTCCTTCCAGTACTGTAGCCTCATGCCAGAGGCAGCATCCCAAGATTTCCACTGGTGGAGGTATGCTCCCTGATTTGTCTAAGTGCTTTTGGAACTGGTTTTAACTCTTGGTCTTCACAGCATCCTGTAAGAATGAGATGCAGTTATGGGCTGTTTGAAAAGCACTCTGTTTAATTATGCTCTGTGGGGCACCAGTCACAAGGTTGGAAAAGACCTTTAAGATCATTAAGTCCACTTGAAGAGGAAGTGTTAGAATTTATGAAGACTCTCTTCATCATGATTTTATACTTCTGTGTTCATTCCCACCCTCCTGATGTTTCTCTTTCCTAGATCAAAGGGTTCTGGAAGGAGCTAGTCCATACTTCGTTATTATTTCCCTCCTCTCTGCCTTTTTCAGTCCTACCTGTCTTCTGGGTGTGTGATGGCTAGGGCTGTCTGTACTGCTCATTATTTGTAATGCTTCATGCCTAGTAATTAATGCTGTGAAAGATGCTACTGTTTTCTTGTTTTTCAAAGTAATTCTTCGACAGCTGCTGAGAAACCATTCAGCACTTTTTGAAAATGACTCACAATGACTCCCAAGACTTCTTTCCTGACAGATACCAGTTAAAGTCCATATGTGTGCTTATGGATAGCTGCCGTTACCATTTCAAATCATTCTCAAACTTCTTTGTATCAGTCATTGTTGTGGTTTTTGAGTGAGGTCCAGGGACCTGGCCTGTGCCATGGCACGTATCTGTGGAAGCTGCAGCCACGTAAGTGTGTAAGTTCATTGACCTTAGTTCTGGTGCTTAGTCTCACCAGTTGCACCCCTGCTGTAAGGGCAAACCCTTTGCCATGATGAGGCTGAAAGGAGGGGTGGAAAGGGCAGCTTTGGAGCCCTGGGAGTAAATCAGCCTTAGTCAAACTTGGAATGATTCAGACAATTGGAATAAATTTATTTTGAGGTGGGTTTTATTTGACTTGCTTTTGTAGAGGGAAAGAACGATGCAGTGCATCTCTGGAAAAAGATTGGCAACATTTTGCTTCATGAGGGAAAAGTGTAAGAGGCTAATTTTTCCTGTACAGATATACTAGTAAAGTAAGCTTCCTATCTATATTTACTGTCATCTCTCATTTATGTTCATAATTTCGTCCTTGATTTGTACATTTACATAAATCTTTTAGCCATAATTAATTCTTTGTGCTATTACTGTGTCTCTCTCTTACCTTTTTGACTCCTAATCTCATCAGTTTAACAGATGTCTTGCTAGAAACACAATACATCAGAGAAGAAGTGGTCTAGGAGGTTCCTGGAGTGTGTAGAAGACAACTTCCTGGCATGGCTGGTGTGTGAGCCAGCTAGGGAAGGATCTCTGATGGAACTGTTGTTTGTGAACAGAAAAGGACTTGTGGGAGAGGTGATGGTTTGAGGCCGTCTTGGTCAGGAAATGATAGAGCTTTTGGTTCTTGAGGGGGGGGGATCAGCAGAACTGCCACCTTGGACTTGTGGAAGAAGTTTAGGAGCCTGATTGGCAGGGTCCCTTGGGAGGCAGTCCTGAAGGGCAGAGGAGTCAGGAAGGCTGGACTGTCTTTGAGAAGGGAAATAATGAAGGTGCAGGAGCAGGCTGTCCCCATGGTTTGAAAGTTGAGTTGGCAGGGAAGGCGACCCGGTTGGCTGAACAGAGTTATGGCAGAAACTCAAGGAACTAAGGAGAGTCAATGTCCTTTGGAAGAAGGGGCAGGCAACTCAGGAGGACTGCAGGGATGTCATGAAGTTATTCAGGAAACAAATTAGAAGGGCCAGAGGCCAGCTAGAACTTAATCTGACTGCTGCAGTTAGAAACGATAAATAGATTAGCAACAGCAAAAGGAGGGCTAAGGAGAATCTCCATCCTTTACTGGATGCAGGGCGGAAGAAACAGTGACAAAGGATGAGGAAGAGGCTGAGGTACTTAATGGTGTCTTTGTGTCAGTCCTTAACAGCAAAAACAGTTGTTCTCTGGATAGCCAGCTTGCTGAGGTGTAAGACAGGGACAGTGGGCAGAACGAAGCCCATTTTCTGTGCAAGATTTACATCGCAGTGTACATAAATTCTTTGTATCAGGTGTGTGCTGTTATCAGAGCACAGTGAGGGCCAGCTTCTCCTTACTGTAGTGTAAACTGCCTCTCACTTCCTGGAATCTATGCACATTTAAACCTGCAGAGTTGAAATGTGCATTAGTTTAATTTGCTTTTCATCTCTGATATAATTTATTGTACCTGTAGTTTGGTTTGTTTGGGGTTGTTTTTCTTTTTTTTTTTCTAAATCACTGTTTTCACATTTTATTTGTTAAAAGGTGCTGCTTATTTATTTATATCTTGCTTAATGAGTGGATCCACAATTAGATCAGGAAAGAAACTACAGTAACTGAAAGTTGATTAAAATTGAACAAGAAAACCACAAGTTTGTTGATTCACTGTCACTTTTCTAAGCCCATCTTACTGTTCTTATAATTCCACAGTCCCAAAATCATCGTGTTGCACAAAGAAAAGGCCTTTCAGCCTGTCAGCTGCCCGCCAAGGCTGCAGCTATTTCAGCAGGTACCTTGCTGAGTGACCAGCAAGTGGGTAACGGGGATAGATCCCGAATGTGTAGAGCCACAGAGCAATTACTGCACTGTGCAGTCTTTCACATGTTTATATAATGTGCAAAAAGTGAGCAAGTGACATTTGAATATGAGCCAGCTGTGTGCCCAGGTGGCCAGGAAGGCCAATGGCATCCTGGCTTGTATCAGAAATAGTGTGACCAGTAGGTCTGGGGAGGTGATTGTGCCCCTGTACTCAGCATTGGTGAGGCCGCACATCAAGTGCTGTGTCCAGTTGTGGGCTCCTCACCATAAGAAAGACATTGAGGTCCTCGAGCAAGTCCAGGCTGGGGAAGGGGCTGGAGGGCAAATCCTATGAAGAACAGCTAAGGGAGCTGGGGCTGTTCAGCCTGGAGAGTAAGAGGCTGAGGGGAGACCTTATCACCGCCTACAACTACCTGAAAGAAGGTTTTGGAGAGGTGGGTGATGGCCTCTTCAGCCAGGTGACAGGAGACAGGACAAAGGGAAATGGCACAAAGCTGTGCCAGGGTAGGGTCAGATTAGATATTAGAAAAAAAAAAAATTACTGAAAGAGTTGTCAGGGCCTGGAATAAGCTGCACAGGGAGGGGGTTGAGTCACCTTCCCTGGATGTGCTTAAAAATAAGGGTAGATGAGGTACTTAGGGATATGGCTTAACTTAGGATGAGATGGGTTAGACTTGATGATCTTAAAGGGCATTTCCAACCTTGTGATTCTGTGATTTGCTTACTCCAGTCATTTCTTGGGGTACCTTTGAATGGACACAGGGTCCTTTAAAATTTAGAGAAAGGGTATAGGGATAGCAAAACATTAGAGCAGATTAGTGTTGGCCAGAGCAGTTAGAGTCAATAAAATTTTTACAAGAATATCGAGGGAAAAATGAAGGACTTGAAAGTGAGCTTATTAATAAATGAGAAGGTAGATTAAATTAATGATTAATGACTCTAAGAGGCCAAGTGCCTAAGTGATTTAAGAAAAAAAAATCAATCTTGGGGAAAATAGGAAAAAGAAATAAAGGGAAAGTCATGAGCACGCTGAAGCAGGCTGGCACACAGAGACCTGCCCCGAGCGTTGGGCGAAACACAGTTGTATGATCCCAGGCGAAAAGCTGGTGCTGAACGAGGAGCCTGAGATCCCCAGCCTGGCCTGGGCTTTCTGCTCTCACATCACACTCACGCGGCTTACCTGCCCCTGCACGCTGTCTCAGCTGCACTGTGCGAATCTGTGCAGAAGGGAGTGGCAGCTGGTGAGGCATATCTTAAGTATGGGGGGCAGGGGGAAATGGCCAGCCCATTTTCAGTGGTCTGTGGGGACAGGACTAGGGGCAATGGCTGCAAATTGGAGCACAGGACGTTCTGTGCTAACATGCAGAGGAACTTTCACACTGTGGGGGTGCCAGAGCCCTGGCACAGGCTGCCCAGGGGGGTGGTGGAGTCTCCTTCTCTGGAGATATTCAAGACCCGTCTGGACGCCTGTCTGTGCAGTATGAGCTGGGGAGCTGCTTTGGCAGGGGGGTTGGACCCGATGATCTCTGGAGGTCCCTTCCAACCCCTACGATTCTATGATTTTGTGAATCTCTGCCTCCACGGCAGACAGCGGTTCAATACCGGGGTTCGGCTGATCAGGTGAACCCCTTAATGCTGCTTTTCTCTCTGGCAGCTTGCATGATGGCCTGGCCTGTAACAAATCAGAGGGCTAAGTGGCAGTTGGACTTGAAGCATGTCAGGCAAAAAGAAGCTTGCAAATTGTATAAATATAAATAAATGCAATTGGAACACGTGAGTTTAAACACAAATTATTACAACTGTAATTTATTAAAAAAGAAAAAAAAACTGTGAAGGATTAAGACAGAAAGCTAAGGTGGCTCTGATCTTCACAAGGAGAAGGGAGCAGGGGGGAAATGATCCTCATAAATCCTGTTCTGCCAGTCTAAATTAAATCCTTAAGGGTGAGAAGAATACCCTTAGAAACAAATAGTAAATTAAAGAGTAGTGAGAATCTGGTTTAGAAAAAAAAACAAATGTGTACTAAGTAGAATGGTATTTTAAGTAATGAATCACATTCCCAGAATGTTATTACTGTCAGTGATTAAAAAGAAAATATTGAAGGGGCATAGATGTAATGTACACAGAGTCCTCCTCCCTCTCGGGTGGCAATTTGTGCTATTGGTAATTGTCTGCAGAGCCCCAAGCAGTCTGTAACAAAAGAACCAGAAGGCATCTCTCACCCTGTATTCCCTGAAGGAGTTCTTTTTAATACAAGTCTATTTTGCATTCAGGTACATACATACACTTAAATCTATGCATAGATTAGCTCTCTATATTTGAGGTATTTGTCTTTTTCCCCTCTGCATTTGTATGTATGTTTGTCTCTGGTTTTTTCCCTCAAAATGTTTCTCAGGCTCTGCAGTTGGAATGGGACAATCAGACTAATAATAAGTAGTAAGAACTAACCTGTTCACCTGGGAGGGAGGAACAGAAGATAAGACAAATGTGTTTATTTTAAATCAACTTTTATTTTATGCTTAATAGTACTTAGGTTTCAGTTATGTTAGGATATAAGCAATGTGATGGGACTGAGACCTATTTTGAAAAGAAAAAGATCTTAAAAACTAATCTAAAAGACAGCCAAGAGTGAGAGCACCTTTACTGGAATGTGCCTCTCCTTCAGCATTGACTACAGTTGTGTCATATGCTTTAAAAAACTTCAACCTACGTTTCCCTCTATAACATGTTCATTAATCTACAGGAGTGTTTGTTGAAACGGTCACCACTTCTCTGGCAAACAGCTCCGGGAGGGGCGTTTCCGTAGTGTAGTGGTTATCACGTTCGCCTAACACGCGAAAGGTCCCCGGTTCGAAACCGGGCGGAAACATCGATTTTTGCCCTGGTGGCCAAGAGGGCTAATGGCATTCTGGGGTGATCCTCCCCCTCTACTCTGCCCTGGTCAGGCCCCACCTGGAGTATTGTGTCCAGTTCTGGGCTCCCTGGTATAAAAAAGACAGGGATCTCCTTGAGAGAGTCCAGAGAAGGGCTACGAAGATGATTAAGGGCCTGAAGCATCTCCCCTGTGAGGAGAGCCTGAATGAGCTGGGGCTGTTCAGCCTGGAGAAAAGAAGACTGAGAGGGGATCTGATCAAAGTTTATAAATATCTGCAGTGTGGGACACTGGGGAAATGGGCAGCCTCTTTTCAGTGGTCTGTGGGGACAGGACAAGGGGCAATGGCCTCAAGTTGGAGCACAGGAAGTTCCACACCAACATGCAGAAGAACTTTTTCCCAGTGAGGGTGACAGAGCCCTGGCACAGGCTGCCCAGGGGGGCTTTGGAGTCTCCTTCTCTGGAGATATTCAAAACTCTTGTTTGGATGCCTCCCTGTGTGACCTGTCCTAGGGAGCCTGCTTTGGCAGGGGGGTTGGACCTGATGATCTCTGGAGGTCCCTTCCAATCCCTACGATTCTGTGATTCTGTGAAGATGTCCTTAATATTGAGGAATATTTACAGGAATGGTAAATATCCAGGAAATTCAGGTATGTGCCTGCATTTTCCAGAAAAGCTTGCAGTGACAAGTTTTACCAGAACACAGTGCTCCTTTTCTAGTTAAGGCAGCCAAGTATACAGGGAAACCCACTACCTACAGCAGCTAGCCAGTCACGTGTCAGCCCTACAACATGACTAACAGGGTTTTTTTCTTTCATCTTCGATTAGCAAAAGCAAAAGTAGAAATAATAACTTATCAAGTCTGCACTTCTTTCCACTTCAGCAGACTCCAGTTACTCCTTCAGTTTACCTGGGAAGCGCTCTGATAGCCAACAGCAGTGCACATGCTGATGAAGTGTTACTAACAGTAGTACAGGCTTAACCTCACTTTGAAGTACAACACGATGTACTAGCTACATGTACTATTATACCTATGTATCCTGTGACTAGAAAGCCTTCAGGCACTTGGCTCTTGTTATCTTTCTTGAATTACTATCAGTTTGCTGCATCTGTAACTCCTTTTGAACTTCAACTGTGGGCTTAGGGTCATTACTTAAGATAATGTGCATTCTTAAAGATCAAAATAGACAGCAAGCATCAGAAGTTAAAATAAACAGCCTTTCTGTTTAAAATACTTTTTTAAACTCCTGCAATTAGATAATTACCTATTAAAGCACAATGAGGTAACTTCAGGCTATATCATGGTCAGAGTCCATGCTGGTAGTTGCTTGTAAACATTCTCCTGGAGAAACTGGCTGATCGTGGCCTGGACAGGTATACTTTTCACTAGGTAAAAAACTGTCTGGATGGCTGGGCCAAATAGTGCATTGAGGAGAACAGACTTACTTCCAGTTGGTGACTGGTCACAGGTGGTGTTCCCTAGGACTCAGTATTGGGGCCAGTTTTGTTTAAGATCGTTAGCAATGATTTGGAGGAGGGGATGAAGTGCACCCTCAGTAATTTTACAGACAAGACCAAGTTGTGTGGGAATGCTGATCTGGAGGATAGGAAGGCTCTGCAGAGGGAGGGATGGATCTGGACTGGCTGTATCCATGGGCCGAGGCCAACAGTACAACAAAGCTCAGTGCTGAGTCCTGCACTTAGTTCACAACAACCCCATGCAGTGCTGCTGGCTTGGGGAAGAGCGGCTGGAAAGCTTCCCAGCATAAAAGGACCTGGGGGTGTTGTCTGACAGCCAGCTGAACATGAGCCAGCAATGTGCCCAGGTGGCCAAGGCAGCCAGCAGCATCCTGGCTTATGTTAGGAACAGTGTGGCCACAGGAGTAGGGAAGTGATCATCCCTCTGTCCTCAGCACTGCTGAGGCTGCTCCTCGAGCCCTGTGTTCAGTTTTGGGCCCCTCACTACAAGGAAGACATTGAGGTGCTGGAGCCTGCGCAGAGAAGGGCAATGAAGCTGATGAAGGGGCTGGAGCACAAGTCTTATGAGGAGCGGTTGAGGGAACTTGGGATGTTCAGCCTGGAGAAAAGGAGCCTGAGGAGAGACATAATCTCTATGAGTACCTGAAGTGACATTGTAGCAGGGTGGATGTTGGCCTGTTTTCCTACATAAGAATTGATAGCACAATTGCACCAGGTTTAGATTGGATATTAAGAAAAATTTCTTCACCGAAAGGGTTGTGAAGCACTGGAACAGGCTGCCCAGGGAAGTGTCTGAGTCACCACCCTTGGAGGTATTCAAAAGATGTGTAGAGGTGGCACGTAGGGAGTTGGTTTAGTGGTTGGACTTGGCAGTGCTAGGTTAATGGTTGGACTTTTCCAGCCTAAATGGTTCTGTTTTCTCTGTAGATAAAAAGTACATGCATACATGAAAACAAGCAGCCTTGAGGTGTCAGGATGTGGAGTAGCTTGTGTACATATTCTGGAAACAGCAGTCAGGCCACAGAAGGGTAGTAATATGGACATACACTGTAATGGGCTAAAACTCTTGGTATTAAGTTATTTTACAAGTGTCTTCTAGAAAAAAAAAAGTAACTTAGGTCAACTACTGTACTACAGTTCTCAAAGAGAACAGGCAGAACTCTCTTTAATACCCTGAGACTGACTCAAAACACCTATTGTAAAAGTGAGAGCAGCAGTGTTTTTGAGCTTTTGTTACAACCATCAGGAGCCAGCCATCAGGCTTTGGAGGCCACCCACGTATGGATGTAACTGCTGTCGTGGTGCTGACCTAGCTTCTCAGGTAGAAACTGCAGAAGAAACCAGCAAATGCATTTAATCTGACTACAAACCTTGAGGAAACAGTATGACATAGAAAAAGTTCATTTATTTAATTTACTTGCTAAGATCTTAATTTTCTTGCGAATGCCTTCCCTAAAGGGAGCAGAAGAAATCAGAAGAGGATTCAGCCCATGTTGTTTAGACCCAAAGTTAACCCTGTTGTGGTTTAACCTGAGCTGGTAACTCAGCACCATGCTGACACCTGCTCACCCCTCCCTCCCTCCCCAAGGGGATGGGGAGGAGAATGGGAAAAGAGAAAAAACACAACTTATGGGTGGAGATAAAGACAGTTTAGTAGGATAACAAAGGATGATAACAATAATAGTAACAATACAAATGCAATTGCTCACCACATGCAGGAAAAAAATCCAACCCCCAACAATGCCCAGCCTGTTTCCAAGCAGTGATCCCGTCTTCTGACTCGCATCTCCAGTTATGCCCAGAGCATGACACTGTATGGTTGGGAATATCCCTCTGGCCAGTCTGGGTCAGCTGTCCTGGCTCTGCTTTCCCAGCTCCTTGTGCACCTGGCAGGGCGTGAGAAGCTGGAAAGTCCTTGGCTCAGTGTAGGCACTACAAGAACCCAGCAACCACTGAAAATTGAAGTCTGTTATCAACTTTACTCTCATCCTCAACCCAAAACGCAGCACTGTATTGGGTACTAGAGTAAAAACTCTTAGATGAAACCAGGGTAAGCGCCTAAATTTTAGGCACAGCCTCCGTATTGTATTTGTCACCGGTAAGGGGACCTCCCACTATTAGGTATAAAAGTTATCAACCATTGAATAGCAAAAGGTAAATCTGTTTCTTTTGTCTCACAGTAATTAAATCTTTATTTTTGATAAGTATTATTATCTTTGGTAAGTATTTCTTCTATTTCTGCTGCAAATGTTCTTCTCTAGATGTTTTTTGTACAAGTGGCCTCTACATTTTGGGGGACATGAGAGATACTGTGGTGGTTTATCTCAGACAGCTGCCCTCTCTTTTCTTTTTCAAATGCTGTAGCATCTAATTAGATGTACACTGTCATCAAGTGTGTGCCAGCAGTGCACAAAAGGGGGAGCAATTTGATCCCACAAAGTAAACTCTGATTTAGAAAAGATGCTGCATTTTCCTCAAGGCAAATTTGAACAAAGTTATGGAATCATAGTTCTGTAACAATTTAAAATAAATCTAGTGTATAGCATGTAAATATGCAGTGCATACATATATTTATTATTCGTAAAGATAGTTTGTTTAGAATAAATACTGTGTTTAAAGTTGAAATGGATAGTGTCTATAGAGAGTCTTTTGAAATTTAATTAACATTCCTCTGAATTTAAAACTTCATTCTCTGTATCAACCATGCAGATCCAGGTTTCTGCATATCATAACATGTATAGCATGCATATGCTGTATATGTGGACCGAAAATCTAACACAGGCATGCTGTTATGGGAATATTTATTAATAACACCTAATAGGGCCATTAACAAAGGACTTTACTTGTAATAGGAGGTGGATAAGTACATTGTGATATCCTTCATAATACCAGTGTTTTCACTGTAACTGAGAACATTTTCAAGTAAATATTTTTTTACATCAGTGGTTTGTCCTAAATAGTTTAAGTGTGTTTTCCTTCATCAGCTGAATTGATGTAGCTAGCATTCCATTAACTCCATTCAGGAGAGCACGTGAAGTCTCCAAGAACTCGGGGAGAACTCAAAAACAGGCACAGAAATAAGTGTTTTATTCATTTAGATTATATACTGCACAACATTTAAGCGATGAACGTGAACTTTAACATATATTTAATATTGCCTTGCATGATGAGACTCTTACTCTGATTGGGACGAATGAGTTATGTTGTAATGAAACCAATATTTACCTAGGTTGTGCAGAACTATCACTGAGATAAATTTTGAATGAGAGAGAGGAGCTGTGTTTCATCTTGAATGATAATATTGAAGAACAAAATGAATTGATGTAAGAGAGAGAAAAGAACAAATCTTTGTTTCTGATTGTGCTTCAGCAGTCTTACTAAATCAGCTTTCAAGGCTTGAAGTTTGTATTTTTTTAACAACCTTTAGCTTGTTCCTGTTAACAAATGTAATATTTTCATGCATCTCAAGTAGGTCACAGTTCATTTTTGTAAGCAAGCTGATTCTTATGGAGCTTCCTAAGTGATGTTTTTTTCTCTAAAATAACCCAGAGAAACTAATTAAAGTTTTGGATTAATAGGTTTGCTTAGTTTCTGTGTCATAGCAAAAATTTCATATGGTAATAATGTTACTGAGTTTATTGTAAAGCTCTTAAACTGTATTAACTTACTTTGGGTGGTTCCTTGGAACTACCGTATACAAAAGCATCATTAAGTCAGTAGTTCTGTTTTATTTGCTGCGTGTTACTGGCATTTAAAATGAAAAAAATGAAGAAGCTCTCCTTCATCATATAAATTTCTGTTTCTGTGTTGGTTTGCTAAAATCTGTTCTCTTCAAGATTTTTATTATGACTCAAATACAGGGCAAGAGGACACTGTGTAGAATCATATAACGATTAGGGGTGGAAGGGACCTCAAAGATCATTAAGTTCCAACCCCCCTGCCATGGGCAGGGACACCTCTCACTAGACCAGGCTGCTCAAGGCTCCATCCAACCTTAAACACTGCCAGGGACGGGGCTTCCACCACCTCCCTGGGCAGCCTGTTCCCTTCATCTTGCTAAAACACCACAGTCAACTTCAGAAGACAAATCTTTAGAAATTGACATAATGAATTACACTACCCACTGAAAGATAATGCATTTTTGATATATAATTCTATAACTGAGCTTTACCTTTAGAGACTACTCTGTAGACAACAAACCAGTTTTATTTCCTCTTGTAATTCAAAAGTTAACAACTCTGATTTTATGCCTGATACGTGCTGTATAAATCTTGTGGGATCCTAGTTTCTGATAGATGTTTCATAAAACACACAGAAATTCAAGGGACCTATTTGTGCACTGAAAGATAAACTAAGCTTTCTTTTACTTGCTTAAACACCTAGGTCTTTCTAGACCTAACACTGTATTCACTGATTTAATTTTTTTAATGGGAAAATCTATGTTGGCCAAAGTGACTAGAAGATGTAAAAACCACTGCAAGGTAAGGCAGGATGAAAATAATTTCATTTTCTTTCTCAGCATATAATTTAGGTCACTGTAGCATTTTTGATAGCAGCTTGAAAGAGTGCAAATAAATGCAGGGTGTAATAAAGTGGACATAAGGGAACATTTATTTATATATATATATATTTATATTGGAATTTTATCCCAGCTCTGTATCAGAGTTCAGATTCTAAATCTGAGGCACTAGCCAAAGAACATTTAACACCTAAGAGACAAACGCTCAGTATATATATGTTGAAGAAAAAGGGTTGCAACAGTAGTATACTCTGGAATGAAAAACAGCTGAAGATAACACAAGCTAAACAATAGAGGTGCCTAAACTTTTTCATTGAAAACACCTACCAAGAGGACTTGAGAAGTATATTCTCATGTAGAAGCAAAGAGCCTGATCCTGTGCGTGGAATTATACACTAATTTTGCATCTGTTAAGGTCCTAATTGTGCAATCAGCTTAGGGAAAAAACTCCACTCAGTTAATGATGCTGCTCAGGAGTTTTCAGGATCAGGACCCCCATCAGCGTTTTCTGTAGCAATGTAGAATGTCTGTTCAGCCTGGAGAAAAGAAGACTTAGGGGGGACCTAATTAGTGTTTATAAATATCTTAGGCATGGGTGGCAGGGGGAATTGGCCAGCCCCTTTTCAGTGGTCTGTGGGGACAGGACTAGGGGCAATGGCTGTAAGCTGGAGCACAGGAAGTTCCGCACCAACATGCGGAGGAACTTTTTCACAGTGAGGGTGACAGAGCAGTGGAATAGGCTGCCCAGGGAGGTGGTGGAGTCTCCTTCTCTGGAGATATTCAAGTCTCGTCTGGACGCCTATCTATGTAACATGAGATAGGGAGCCTGCTTTGGCAGGGGGGTTGGACCCGATGATCTCTTGAGGTCCCTTCCAACCCCTAAGATTCTGTGATTCTGTGTGATTCTGTATTTTGAGAAGAGTGCGTTTGTGGCCCATCCAGATTTATTGCTGACCCCCATATAATCAGGCCTGGGGCAGCTAGCAGAGACATGTCAGTATGCAGTAACAGGAGAGCAGATGTCTGTGAGAACAGGAGCTTGTAAGAAACAATCCAGGAGATAAGAAACTGGAAGAATGTTCACAACTGCCTTGAAAAGGAACAACGTGACTCTGTGTGTGTAGCCTTAACCAATTATTAGCAATAGTGAGATGTATGCAAGGTGGGTGAATGGGGGATCTAACCAACAGCAATGTAACTCTTCTACTGATAGAGAAACCTATATAAGCTGTGTGTGTGTTTCAATAAACGAGCTCAGCATTGATCACATTGACTCAACAGTTTTTCCTGCCTTCCCCCTCTTGCACCATGTGTGCAGCTAAATTGGTGCTTTGACTGCGTCAACAAAAAGAATGGTATCAATGAGTGGATAAAAGGAAACTGTTCTCATTGGGATATGGAGCTAGAGAAGCTTTCCAGAACAAATATTATCCTCAAAAAAAACCCAACTCATTAAAACAAATTGCCCTTTGTGGCGTAATAAAATTTGTGTAAAGAGAAACATATGGCAGAGTCATATAACCTACTGTAGCATCACATTTGGAGTGAGTTAATTTATTTTATTGTCATAAAATGCTTTGTGGCTGCCTCCACCTTTTATCCAGATTTAAACCTAACAGTGTCTTGCTTCCCATCACTTTATCATATTGAACTGGTATATCCTTTTAAAGTAATTTTTTTCTGCAGATAAGAAACTCTGGAAGATGGGATAATTTGGGATTAAACTTGAGCTGAGGTTTGCAGACCTCTGTGTGTGGTATCACACGTCATCACTACCTGCTCTACAAGGCTTTCGACACATGGAGGCACTAAAGTGCAGGTGTCCCACTGCTGAGAAGAAAGTTTGCCTTACAGTAAGGAACAGGAAAAATGATGATCAGGAATTTAATTTAGCATTTCTCCATTTTACCCTTCATTTTTATACTGTAAGTAGTCCCCTTTTTGCAGTCGGTGGAAAAAATGATGCATATTGCAGACTTAGCTCCACTGGAACTGTGTTGAATCCCACTCAAAAAATAATCTAGGTTTGGTACCTGAAGTACACATCTACACTGCAGATGCCTGTCTTTGCCTAGATTAATCACACCATGAGTGGTGTGCTTTGAATTTGATGACAGGTGACAGATTTTTCATCATTTACCTACTGTTGCTGGCCACTATAAAAAGGTTTAGTTCCTACAGAATGTAGATACTGTGCTTTAGAACATATGCTGAGTAGAGATCTGAAGTGTTTATGCAACATACTAGTGTGGAATGTAAATAACATGGGATAATACATATACCAAAGAGATGCCAGATTAACAGACTGAAGTTTATACCTTATTTTCTCAGTGTATGGAAGCTGAGCCCGCAGTCATCAGGCTACACACCCACTTTGGAAACTTGGGAGTAGGACACGTACTACTCACCCATCCCCACTGTAAGCCAATGGTTTTATGAGCTAAGCACTGGCTCATTATACCAGGTACTGAGAGAAAAAATAATGCCATTTATTTAAAGGAAAGAAGGATGGGTTGAGACAGAGGAGAGAAATCCAGAAAGATTTAAATTCAAAATAGTCTTAAAAGCCAGGCAGAGGATCCTCTGCCCTGTCAATACCCAAGGACAAGAAATGTTAGCTCCTTCTGTTAAATGGAGGTAAAGGGGAATTATTCAGAGCAAAAGCACTGCAAACTAATAGGTTGTCTCAGTAAGACAAATACATTATGCATAACGAAGCCTTTTGCACCAGGACAGCATTTATAACACATAAATTAAAGAGTTGACATAACCAGCATGTATACAAAGACATTCCTCACCACAAAATTTATTTCAGTTCTGTGATATCCTTGAATATGTTTTTAACTTACCTTTTCTTTTGTAGAACAGCCTGTTTTAAAACTGAAAGCACTGCTCAAAAAATAGGAACATAAAAATTAAGATGCATGAAAACATCTTCTTAACTAGATTTTATAAAAGTTCGTATGCTCATCACATTGGTGGTGTTTTCACTGTGTTTCCACTGAGTATGTGTGCAATAATCAGTTCACATGTTGTAGAAGTCGTACTTACAAAGCTATTTTTTGAGAGGAAGGAAAGGGAGTAAAATAAACAATACTACATTACATGAAGTAGAACTCTTCATCTATTGTATTTTCTAAGAATCTAAACCAGATCTGACACCACACCATTTACCTTCTTTTGATTAAATTGGTTATCTATTTTCCTTTCAAGTATGTTAAAAAAAAATATCCCTTCCTTCTGAACAAATCTTCACGAACCACAGAAGTTTCTCATCATTCAAAAGATTGATGTAATGAAACATTTCTTCAAAGTCATCATGCATGCCTGGATTATAAATTACTTTTCACCTGGTAAGTGCCTTTCATTTGCTGCAGCTAACAAAGAAGGAAGTGAATGTGTATTTTCTCATAGTTGCTGTGTATTAAGCTGCTCTGGGCTCTTCAGGCAGCCGTGCAGGAAAATGAATAAGCATCATGTTGATAAAGCAGCTGTGATACAAGAATTTGAGGGTAAAAGAACCTACATTAAATAGATCATGTAATGAAGACACACTTGCAATTACAGTGTCATTCAAGGACATGCCAGTAGACTCGGGGTTGGATGAGATGACCTTTAAAGGTCCCTTCCAACCCAATGCACTCTATGATTAAATCCTGGTGTGTGTGTGTATGTTTGGTTTGTTGTGGGGTTTTTTTTTGTTTGGGTTGTTTGGGTTTTTTTTTTGTTGTAGGGGTATTTTTGGGGGGGTTGTTGTAGTTTTTTGTGTTTTTTTTTTTTTTTTTTAGAACAGTGAGTTTAATACATGAAATTTTGCGCACTTTGCACTTTAAAGTTTATTGTGATATCTATCCTTGGAAAAAAAATAATCTTCTCATAGTATTTCTATGATAAGTACATGCTCAGTGTATACAGCAGATAAAAGCAGTTTTCATGTCTGGTCTAAAGTTCATTTAAACCCACAGAAATAATTCTATTAATTTCAATGGACTTTGGGGATAGAGCTCTCTTCACTCTCCACATGTGTTTGTAGTATGACTAACTAACCTGTAAAATTCCTATTCAAGTCATTCTTCATAGGAACATGAGTAATTTCTTTAGGAATTGTTCAAGGGTTTTTGGTGGGTTTTTTTTCAATTCATTATAATTTGACCTTAATCATCCCAGTAATCATCCCACTCCCCACCTCAGGAGATCTAAGGAATATTTTGAAGTAACTAAAGTAATGTAGATACTACATTATTTGCATATTTTAAAATTGTAAATGCTTCTAGCAGTATCTGGAACAGGCTGCCCAGAGAGGTGGTGCTCCGTTCCTGGAGGTGTTCAGGGCCAGGCTGGATGGGGCCCTGGGCAACCTTGTGTAGATCCAGGCCTGAGGTTGGTGGCCCTGCTTGTGGCAGGGGGGTTTGGAACTCTCTGATCCTTGGGGCCCCTTCCAACCCGGACCATTCTGTGATTCTATGATCTAGCTTTATGTTCAAGCATATTATGTCTGCTAATGGATATGCAAGTCTGAAAGGTTTGAGGTGAAAACAGATACTGCATTTTCAGTAAGTGAGTTAAAGCTAATTTTGTCATGCTCTGCCTATTACTTCTGAAGCAAAGTGAAATGTCTGAGACATTTGAAAAGTAAGGTCACGTTCTTAATAGTTTGTTGGATTATGTTTACTATTACTCTGTTACGTCTTGGCATCAAGAGCATGACTGCATGACAGAGAAATGAGGAAGGAATAATATATTCTTAAAGGATCTTTCAATATAAAAGAAAAATAAGCTGTGTGGGATTCAACATGCTAAGGCTGGCACATAGGCTTTATGATTTGCCTGTTTCAGAGAAGCTTAACAATAGAATTCTGTGAATTCAAGCGGTTTCCTTTAAAATCCCTGATGCAGAGCAGTGATTTCAGGTGAGAGATCGTTATATTGTCTTGGGTTTTTGAAGTGTACAGAGTAAGTAATAAATAGAATGCATCTAATAAAGTGATTTAACTAGATACTGCATCAGGCTTTCATAAACAATTCTGGTCATTGCTTTGGCGTTTTGAGTGAGAAACAGCAGGTGTAGAAGTGTAGAAACCAGCTCTGGGAAGTGGTTGCCACCTGATGATTAACTGTTTGCAAAGTGGTTGCCACCTGATGTTTGCATACGTGGCTGATTCGGCAGGGCAGCAGCAGAGCAAACGACAGTAATAGATGGCATAATGTTAATGAGAGACATTTCAGTCTGGTGCTGTAATACCGAATGCAGGAGGGAGCGCTGGCAGCTGCTGTTGGAATGCAAAACAGAGCAGCTTCTGAAGAGCAATCTACTCCCCATCGTTGGCTTGTCTCATGCAGAAGTCGTGTTATGCTCCCTACGTCTCACAGGGATTCGTTTATTGGCGGTGTGAGTGAAAATGGACGGTACTGGTACGTCAGAGAGGAGCAGTGAGGCTTTACAGATCAGCCTCTGTGGTATGGATTGCAGGTACCCAGGTCTGAAGAATGATCACTTGTTTGTGGAAGATTTGCCTCTGTGTTTAATCAAGGCCAAGGAGCCACTTGTAGGCATGCAGTTACAGACTATAACCAGGCTAAGTTCACAGAAAAATAGGAACATAACAACACTTCAAACCAAAAATAATGTAATCCTTGACCATGTACTCAGACCACAAGAATCAATGATGTTTAACTTTTATGATAACCACAAAAGCAGTTGTTTAATTCTAGCATGAATTAATCTCTTTTTAAGGCATACAGCTTACCTACTAATGTACATGGATGGTTCTGAATGGAATTTTTTTAAGCAGTTTTACAGTGCAAAGAGCTGCGATTCAGGTCATCTGATTAGAGATGTTTTCAGTTTAGGTTTCTACAGCTGAGGTAATAATTTTTATAATTGGGGAGAGAAATGGGTATCTGCAGGTCGTGACTGATCAATTCCATATTAGCTATACATTCTAGAGTGGGAGGTTTAATACAGCAAAGAGAGGCTGTACAACTAACCCCTATCTTTGTGTTTGCACTGAAGATATGAGGGAGAGACATAGTCTTCATAAGTTAAAAGTTCAGCAAAGAAGCCTTTGCAATTGAGGCATCCCCTGAGAGTTGAAATTCAGAGTCCTGTATCAGGTAAAGCTGCTGTACCCCATAACAAAAAAAGAAGGGGAGGGGGAAAAAAGGGGTGGGGGGAAAGACATGCACAGTAGTTTTATGTCAGCTTGAGGAGGAGTTATGTGTGTGTAACCCCTCTTCATATCGAAGTCTTGGTAGGAAGGAGGAGGAAGTTTTTAAAGCTCATTATTCTTCCTCCTGACCCAGAGCCTTTCATATGCCAAATCATAATAATTCTGCCTAGAATTTAATTATCACCACAGTTGCTCTAGAGCCGTGAAGACTTACTGATGCAGAGGTTCAGTAAGTACCATGTAAGTTTCCCTGTCTTCTAGCTTGAAGACTCACCACCCAACTCTTCGTAATTCCCTGTCTCTCAGACTACCCCAAATTCCATCCCGAGACTCCAGCTTTACTTAAAGCCTCCCAAGCCTTATCCACACCAAGTCTCCTAGAATGTTCTGTCCTGAGACCTTGTCCCACTTCCTTCTGAGCCCTCCAATACGTCACAGGGTTTCCCCATTCCTCCAGATCGATGCCCTGCTTGATCTGATTCCTCACCCCAGGGCCATGCACCTGGCTTCTCAGCTTCTTCTGACCCTTGTGCTGCTAGCATCTGTTTTCACAACCCCAGGCACTACTGACAGCTGCTATACTCCCTGCATTGGTGCAGCCACTGGGAAAAATCATTCCTAGATCTGATTCTTCCAGCTAAATGTTAGGGGCAGGTAAGGAATATAGAACTATTAGGGAGAGACAGCAAAACATCTGTCATGTTAGTGGTCATCAGTCAGCCCCATAATTGCTTTCATATCATAAGTGACATGAATAAGAGAGAGGAGCATCAAACATTCTTTCTTATTTCTTTACTCAAATGTTGCATTAACTGAAATGAGATGATTGCTGTGAGAAGCAGATAGAAGCTCTCTGCAGGCCCCAAAAAGTTAACAACAGCCTGCTCAAGGCCAGAGTCGTTGCTGACCAAGGCTGAGCCCATCAGCAATGGTCACAGCACCTCTGGGAATCACATTTAGGAGGAAAAAAAAAAAATGCCAGCAGATGCATTTTGCCCCCAGAGAAGGTGTAAGAAACTGTGCAGGCACCAAGGCCAGTGAAGGTGTGTGTGGGGGAAGAGGCGCCCCAGGTGCTGGAAAGATGGCCATGCAGCCTGTGGAGAAACCCATGGTGGAGCAGGGGGAGGGTTTGAGCAATGTGTCCCCACCCCTCACCCCATCCCGGCTAAGAAGGCAAACAACTTGTAAGGAACTGACCAAACCCCCCGATTCCCCCATTCCCTGCCCCTCCCTGTGCCACAATGGGGGGAAAGAAAGGAGTGAAATCATGACTAAAGTGAAGTCAGCTAAGAAGTGGGGGGAGGTAAGGTGCTTTAAGATCTGGTTATGCTTCTCATTACCCGACTCTGGTGTCACTGGGAGTGCAGTGCAGGGTGATAGAGTTTTCTTTCCTTTCTTCTGAGTTGCGTCTGTTTTGCCCATGGCACTGACTGCGGGATGATCTCTCCCTGCCCTTATCTCGACTCCTAAGCCTCCCAATATATATCTTCTCCCCTGTCCAGCTGCAAAGGGAAGTGATAGAGCGACTTTGGTGAGTGCCTCTAGCCAGGGCTAAACCACAACAAACAGAAAGCCTGCATATTTTATAGTCTATGGTCTCAGTTTTATACACCAATAGTGTAGTATCGTCTTTTGCCACATGACGTAGAAGTCTTGGGTTTAACTTGACATCCACTAGAGCCCCTAAATGTTTTCTTTCCCGCAGGCAGTTGTTCCAGAGCCTGGAGTTGTGCCACTGACTACTTCTGCCCACGTGTAGCATTTTTCACTTTTCTTTCTGGAAATTGATCCTGTGTATCCAATATAGAGTGGTCATTCTGAATTTTGCTTCTGTCAGCAAGAATGCTCACAGCTATCTTGAGCTGCGCAACAACTTCAGACTTCATACTTCTCATTAAGACAAATGTTGGTTAAGCCATTGATAGATCCCTGGGAATCTCACATCAGTGTATTCTTGTTCAAGAAGGAGCCATTGACATCTGTCTGAACATCATTTTCCAACTTGTTTTGCATTATAGGAGTAACATAATTTAGACCGTTTTTAGTCACCTCATGAGAAACTTGTGTCAGTATCAGGATTTACACTAAAGCTTTTTTTTTTTAGTATTATGCAAGTAAAATCTTGTTTTACTTTCTCCCCTCCCTTCAACCCTCACCCCACTTAAAGAAATTGTTTTTGAAAAGCTGTTTTGGCTTTTAGTAATCATCCCTTTTTGCTGAGTTTTGCAGTCTTTCTGCTTGCTAATACATTCCAGTATTTTTCTAGAAATGGGAAGGAGTCTGGCTGATGTATTGGTTTTTTGGCTTTTTTTGCTTTTCCTTTTTTTAGGATAGATAGTTAACTTTTTTTTTTCTTCCAGTCTTCCAGAATCTCGTTCATCATCCCTGAGTTTTTTAAGTGCTTCTGAAACTGTTTCAGCAAATTCTCTATACTCCCTGAATTTCATGTCTAGGCGATTTAAAGCCAGCTAACTTAGGTTTGTATTCTCTAACCTGCTTATTTTTTTCTGTCTTACATGCCTTGTTGTTTGTGTTAACATCATCTGCCTACTGATTGTATCCAACCTTTTTAGTGAACATTGAAGCAGTAAATTATATTTAGGTTTTTGTTAGTGACGTGAGTTGATAGCCTTTTTTTCCTGTTGAGTGGTGGACCAGCTTATTTGTTTGTCTTTCTCTTGCAATTGTACTTAGTGATAATTTTCTTTTTTTCTCTTGTATGTTCCTTGCCAGTTGTTACACATTTTCTGTTGAATCATAGAATGCTTTGGGTTGGAAGGCATCTCAAAGATCATCTAGTACCAACCCCCCTGCCATGGGCAGGGACACCCTTTCCTAGACAAGGTTGTCCAAAGCCCCATCCAACCTGGCCTTCAACACTGCCAGCTTCTCTGGGCAACCTGTGCCAGGGCCTCACCACCCTCATAGCGAAGAATTTCTTCCTCATATCTAATCTAAATCTGCCTGCTTTTAGGTTAAGCCATTACACCTTTTCCTATCGCTATACTCCCTGATGAACAGTTCCTCTCCAGCTTTCCTGTAGGCCCCTTCATGTACTGAAAGGACTCTCTGGAACCTTCTCTCCTCCAGGTTGAATAACCCCAACTCTGTCATCCTGTCTTCAATAGAAGGTGCTTTTGTGCCTTTACTTTTCTTAATGTGTCTTTCCATGTTGTTGTTTTGTTTTTAATTTCTCACCTTAATGTTTTGAATAGTCCTCATTTTCTGTGCATACTCTTCATGTATCTGAAGTAATGATTTTGTCATTTTGCAAAGTTGGTCTTGCAGTTTCAATCTTTCTCCTGCACTAGATAATTGACAGTTGCACTGTAAGTTCTTAACAGATTTTTTTTCCAGGGAATCATCTTTTGTGAGTTTCCTGAAGTCTTTTAAAAAAAATGTACTTTGATTTCATTTTATTGTTCTTCCTTCTTCCCATCCTAGTAATTGAAAATACTGTGATTTCATGGACACTCACCTGAATCTTTTACTGTCTTCTTTCATAAGGTGTAGGTCTTCCTTTCTGTTTTGTGTAACAAGTTATTGTCAGTCTGCTGGATAGTCTGCATTGCACTATATTCCTTTCCCCTCCAAAATACTTAATTAGTTAGAAATCAGAATTACCTCTTTTCTTATGTTTCAGGCAGTATTTCTTAGATGGTTGTAAGAATTACCTGCTCAGTCTTTCTAGTTTGGCACTAGCGCAGTAGCCCCCCACCTTTCTTTCCTCATTGTTACAGAAAATAACAGCTAACAGAATAAGCAGTTAATAATAGAAAACATGATAGGGATGTACAACGAATCATATGCTTTCATCTGTTTTTAATATGAAAACAAATATGTAATATTAATGATGTTTCAGACAAATTCCATGGTTCTTGTATAGTCGTAAGAGTAGCTAGAATATTTATGGCACTTACTGTATGAAACACACTGATCAAGTAATAAATAATCCTCACAGCCTCCTTCTCAGGCAAGGAAGTGTATTATCCTAACATTGCAGAGGAATAGAAATAGAACAGAGCTCCTCCTGTCAACTTGGAGTTCCTGGAACTTGAGGCTTCCCAATTCTCAATACTAGTCAGTGATCTGATCTACTTTGCCTGATTGCAGGAAATACTAGCTGCTTGAATTGTATTTCCATGTCCTCAGTTCTCAATCCTAAGTAACATAGCATACACTTTGATCTGTTACCTCAGAAGACAGCCCCCCACTATAAGTTAACTATTATCATAGTACTATGAAACCATACTGTACAACACCCTATCAAAACAGCATATATGATGGGAGTACCTACAAGTTTTGTTTGGAGCCAACTAGTGTTTCTGATACTGGAACACAAATGGAACATGTAGTAAAACTTTACTTGAAAACGAAGCCCATTTTGCATGATCCAGAAGCCTTCTTGATTTGTTGGGGGTGTTTTTTACAAGTACTATTATTTGCTGTTAACACAAATAAAGATCTAATAGGTCCAGTCTTAGATTGGATAGCTTTTAATAGCATCGCCAGTCTAATTTGCTCACTCAATGAAATACATCGTTCAGAGTGCCCCTTAATTGCTCACTATGCTGTAACTATGACTGGCAGGTGATTTGTACGCTGTATTGCTTGTTACCACATAGTAGGAAAACCATAATTTTACTTGAGATTTTAGTAGCTGACATTCAGCTGAAGTAAAGCTGCTGAGTCTTTAAATCATTTTTAAAACACCGGATCAAGAAGCTAAATCCAGAGGAACAATTAAACACCAAACACAGTAGGTTAAACACCAGCCTCCATGGTTTCAGGCTCCTTGCCCATACTAAGTGCAGATCTCAGTGTGCTGTGTGACAGCCTGCCGAAGCATGTATTACCTATCAGCCCCTAAACTGGCAGACTTCCCTGATACGAGCGCGTGGATGGGTGCAATGTGTACAGCTGATAACTGACTTCCATGTGATGCCAGGAAGAAGTCGAATCACATCGAACAATAATGGTTTTGGATGACTTGCTCACAAACATATCTTCAGTAATGAATACCAGAGGGTGGAGGAAATTTGGTTGTCTACATTCAGAACTGTAATCTGAAAGCCTGACATTCAGCTGTTACCTAACTCTATAGGTGCTGCAGTTTCTAAATTCCCAAAGTTGCTCAACGAGTGTACTTCCATAAATATGCAGAAACACTTCAATTTCTAATGTTTAAAAAGCATTTAAACTAACTGTTGTGGCATACAAAAATTGGAGGTTCTCATGCCAAAACCCCGTGGATCTTGGCTTTTCTTGGAGGCTACTGTGGAACCAGTAGTCTTACTTTGTATATTCATATATAACACTGAACAGTATACAGGAGATCCAGGTACACTTGCTTTCTGCCTAAAGGAATGAGATGATTCTTTCACTATTTTTGACTTAACATGACAATGCAGGCTGAAATTCAAGCAGCTTTGAAAACTTTTCAAACTCCATTCTCCAAAATAAAAATAGATTTATTTCCTGCGTGCTAAAAACCCCCCACAACACTATTCTCACTATTAATCCAAATAAATAAGCAATTTCCTTCAGATAAGCACACTTAACACATTATTTCAAAATGCAGTAGTTTTTCTTTTCAGCATTTGATCCAGGATCTCTCTGGCTTGCATCCTATGCTCAGTTTTTCATTGCTGGGAGGGAGTAATCGCCGGTTTCCACTAGCACACAACATGAATGAATTTCCTGTGTGTTTTACAGTCAAGGATCAGTCCACAGTACAGCACAACAACAACAAAAAAGATCAAGGGCTGGTAACATCAATAAACAAGGATTTCCTTATCACTATGAACAGTATGAGATTTCCAAGCTCATTTCCCTCTCTGGCCTTTGAGATCAAAGATCAACAAATGATGATGTGATAAAGCAGAAAGTAGATGATCCAGCCCAGCAATGGCTTTCAACGTTTTTCTCAGAGGAACTTAGAAACCGTAACTGGGTAATTTCTCTTGGTCTGAAAACCATTATCTGTGGAGCGTTAGTGGAACCAGGCTATTTATTCTGCCCTGTGCTGTACAGGAGGCCACTGTGCAAGATAGATGGATGCCACAACCTTGGCTACACTTAAACCATTAACAATGCATTATCTTGTGTCTTATTTCCAACTGATGCACATAACTGTCAGAATGTATTTGGAATATTGGCTTTTAAATAATAAGTAATCTTCCTCAAGCAAGATAGAAGTGATGATCAGTAAACAAAATACTCTGAAAAATTAGGCAAGCTGTTTTCTCCGTCTTCCACTGAAGGCAGAAATCTCTGCTGGCCAAAGCATTAGTAAAACTCACAGTCCTCTTTAGGTTCTTGCTAAGTTAGAAAGGTTTTCTTTAACCTTCAGTGTGCTCAGATGATGCTTAGAAGGCTGTATATCTGGCTCAGTTTAGTACACAGGCATTCTTGAAAAGCTGAGGTCTCACTATTTAATGGTCTGTGGCTTCCTATCTTCAGGTCTTGTTCTCCTGGATGTTTTGTTTGTGTGCTGTCATAGGGAAACAAATTGAACTTTATTTTCTGGGACAAGGAATTGCTGCCTACCAGGATTTCACCCCAACACAGATTCAGGAAACGAGCTGGCCATGCAGTCAGACCTGGGAGAAAATAATTCTGGAGTCTTAATGTGTACGGAGATAAAAATACTCAGAATACATATAGGTGGATTTTTTAGAAGTAAAGATGTAGTTCAGAAATTCTTTTCAAGCTGGACTGCAGTGGAAGCTAATAGTTCATTAGAATGGGTACTTTCATTAAATTCAGTACAGCACGGACTGTTTTTTCACTGCAGTATTTCCCAGTTAACAGTTTCTTTGGGATGCATCAGAAAAAAGCGTATCAGTATGGTAGAGTATTCTTTAGAAAAATGCATTTTAATAACAGTGTGTAGCATCCCTACTTTAGAAACAGAAAATGGGTATTATTGAAGGCTGCGGGGGGACCTCATTGCAGCCTTCTGGTAGCTGAAGGGAGCATAGAAACAGGAGGGGAATCAACTTTTTAAAAGGGCAGATAATGGCAGGACAAGGGGGAATGGATTAAAGCTAAAGGAAGGAAGGACTAGATTAGATACTAGGGGTATATTTACAGAGAGAGTGGTGAGGTGCTGGAACAGGCTGCCCAGAGAGGTGGTTGGATGCTCAGTCCCTGGAGGTGTTCAAGGCCAGGTTGGATGGGGCCCTGGGCATCCTTGTGTAGATCCAGGCCTGAGGTTGGTGGCCCTGCCTGTGGCAGGGGGGGTTGGAACTCTGATCCTTGGGGTCCCTTCCAACCCATACCATTCTGTGATTCTATGATTATATTATTAAATTCTTAAATGGGTGATAACTGATCTGTATATCAAGCAACACATTCGTTCAAAATAGATATACCACTGGCATATATATATATATACTAAGTAATTACAGAACAATCTGCTACATTTGGTAGTGATGTACATCTGGCACATCACTGCGTCGGGCACCTTCAATAGAGTATCGGTCAGAGTTCCCTCCGCCTTTTCTCTAGTGCTAACCAATGTTTCAGGGTTTGGCTGAATAAGTCATCAGTGGTGACATATCTTACCAGTGCCAGGCGAAACCATTGCAGCCAGAAGGAGTGAATTTTAGCAGTTAGGAGAACCTTTGCTGAAAGTAATTTATGTACTGCGTTAGACCTTTTAGGTCTCCTCATTACTTTGCATATAATCAGGTGAGAGTGTTAGTCATTTGCACTTGAAGGCCCTTGCAAAATCAATTTAACACCCAGAGGTTCCCAAACAGCAGAGAATCTTAGAGTAAAATATTTCTTTCCCTTCTTCCCCCCCCCATACATTCAAAGAAAAGATCTTTGTGGCAATTGAATAAGACCCACGAGGTAGGTAAACTCAGTACTAAATTCACCTAGCATCAAACCTGATGGAATTTGCAGACCCTATGAGTGGGGTTAATCTTTTCTAATTTTAGCCTCCTGTAAAGTAGCTAAAAAATTACCTGATCTTGTTGCCTCATTTAGACTCAGCATAGCTCATGAAGAAAGAAAAGAGACTCCAGAGTGTAATTTATCCCATCCCAAGGTAGATGGCTGCCATAATCAGGATGAATTGCCCCTCAGAGTTATCTGTCTGTGGGAACTATGGCTTGCACCATTAAAACGTCTTCTTAATTAATCGGTAATCTTAGATTTGCTTCAGGGATAAAATATGAGGAGGTGCCTCTCTGAACCCACTGATTATACAAATAGCCAGAGTAGGTGAAGTATCTGACTTTTAGATGGCTAAAGTACGGTGAAATGAATCCTGCTTTGTATTTTTAAAAGGTGACATTTTGGGAGGAGTCATCTCATTATGGTGATACTACAGATTATAATTCTTAAATATTTAGAAATGTTATCACCTTTATTTCCACCCCCATGTCAGAACATCATTAAGGAAAAATGCCATTGCATTGTTGTCTTACATACCTACATAAACTAAACCATGAAAAGAAATTTAAAAAAAAACCCCAAAATTTATTTACTTCTTTTTGAAAGCTATAGATTTGGTGGGATTGTAGCAGCAAATTATTAATGATGTGGAAGTATTATATCAAGAGTTAAAAGACAGAATAAGTCAAGGCTTTGGAATTTTTAAACTGTGTTGTTATTTCTTGCAGATTTAGAAAAGATAAAACCAGTAGAGCCCAAGAAGCAGAGAATATTCTACTTGAAAGAGAAAGTAGAAGAAAAAAATACACAATTTTTCTTTTGTATGGATTTTCCCCCCACCTTTTTCATTATTCCTCAGAGTTCTTTCTTGTATGTGCCATCTATAAAGACATATGACTGTAATATGAGTGTTCACAGACCTGTGTCTGCTCAGTGGAATGGTTTAAGTTATGGTGCATTTTTCCACAGAAAATAGTTACGGGTGTCATCTTTCCTTATGTAGATGAAAGTTTCCTAAGCCACATATTTCCAATTGATCCATAATGGTTCTTAAGAATGCTGCTTTCTTCCATGGTTCCTAAATGACCAGTGATTATTAATCATGTCTTACAGAAAGTGAGTTATTTTATGCAGCTGAACCAAACGATGCAGAAAGTTAAAAAAAAAATAAAAATCCTCATGACAGGAATACGTCAGAGAATCTAAGAAAGAGTTGTTTGAAGAATGTTGTGATACTCAGCTTCAGATAAGTATTGCTCATTGCAGCTTCAGAAGCACCCTTCACTGCTGCTCACTGCACACGTGCTCTCTTCTTGAGCCTCCTAGCATGTGACTAGTCACATACTTATGACAGAACATCATTAAGGCATATTAAGGTACATTAATTTGCATTATCTGCCAGCTAGAGGAGAAAGTTATCCCTTCATGCCATTTGTTTCATCAGATGACACCTTTCTGAGGTCAGTTTCCCAGCCTCAAGGAGAGTCCTTCATTAGCAGTCATGCTGGTTTGAGGATTCTTCTTGAATGACTGATAACAGTACGCAGGAGCCTTAAGAAAGAGCAAGATGATCCTGTATATCTGCTGTGTCACCCCACTGAAGCCCACAACAGTATGTTCTCACAGCAGAACATTCCTGTAATACTTAATATGCACAGACTTCCCATATGAACTTCTGGTCACGGGAGAGAATAGTAGGGCACTTGGAAGAGTCTCAGGAGGCTGAGAAGCTCCCTGGCTGTTCACCTTTCTCTTGTTTTCACTCTGTTGTTTGCTGATTTGGAAATACACCATTCCTGCATGCACAGGATATGATAAGGGACTATTTTGTTGCTTTCTAGACAGATGATTTTCATGGTTATAGAGAAAGCTTTTACATCTTTTGAATACATGTTCAGTGTTGCAGTCTGTGTTCAAGAGCTGCAATTACCTCTCATTCCTTAGGATTAAAGTAGAACTAATTTACGTGGCTTTCTTATAGGAACTGAAGTTGAAGTTCTCTTTCCCTGGATGATCGCAGCAGATCATTGTGCTTGATTTTCCTTCCCTGACCCCATTCTCTGTGGACTGCAGTCTGGAGGAGTTGTGGTCATGTCCACTTTGTCACTGCTAAGCAAGTGTCAGGAAATAGTTTAATATGTGTTTTTCTTGTGAAACTGGATTTGTCAGGGGATTAAAAGGCATCTGCTAACTTCAGTGGAGAATAGGGCTGCTACTTTCAATCCTGAGTAGATGGCACTCAGCTTTCACTGCTTTTATCTCCTGTACTTCTTTTATCTCTTTGATCTCTGTTAGTACAGGGTGGGGAAGTACAAAACTTGGGAGTGAGACAGCAGATACACAAGAGGGAGAGAACATTACAACACCGTCTCCCAGATCACAGGAGGACGGTTGCCCAGAAACCGACACATTAGCTGTATCAGCATTGCTAACTACACGGGTCTGGGGAGGTATTGTCAGAGCAGAGGCCAAGCAGTACAGTGTGGCTCAAGTGCATGCTGCTTAGGGATAGCTCCTTCTGGTGCAGAGCTCCTTCTAGTGCACAGTGACCACATCCTTTTCAGTGCCACTTGTCTGTGTGTGCACTCGTGATTTTACATGCCTTTTTTTTTTTCTTAAGGCATTCTTTCAGTCTACAGTAATATGGAGGATGTGTCATACCCACCAAAGTGAACCTAGGGTGCTATGCTATATAATCCATGGGGTATTAGAAGGATAAAGGGAATGGAAAGCTTTCTGGAGCAATAATGGAAGAGTGTGTAGATTACTGAAGGTAACACAGTTTTGGCTATTCTGGGCTTTTGTGGAGTGGGCCCTGTAGTAGACCTGTCTATAGAACCATGGAGGTTTTCTTGGAAACAAAACCTTGCAGGAGTGATGTAAAACAAACCTGGGAGCAAGCTGTTCATTATGGGTCCAGTGGTCAATATGCATATATAAAGGAGATGCACACTGAGGTATCTTGTGTGACTATTAAGGCAACATTAAACTGTAGACATAGAAAAGAAATGGGACATTTCTTCCAACTTGCAGAGTTCTGTTGTTCAGCTTCTGTGAAGGATGCATATTTCTTTTAAGAGTTTGTTACTTTCTCCAGAAATTTGTTCTGTACTATAGATTCTATTCACAAATACATAGTTCTAAAAACATAACTAGCTGAAAGGAAATAATCTCTAGACAAAAATATCTCTGGAGGACACAGATTTTGGTCTGATTTTCTACAGCAGCAATTCAGATATAGCTGTTACAATAATAACTCATTAATTCAGAAGTTACAATTAATTTTGTAACTAAGATAACCAAGCTATACAGGTGAAATAGCAAAACTAATGATGATAATACAGTGGATTGTTGAGCTTGTCACCATCAGCTCACTCAATAGAAAAATAAGAGAGAGGCTTTTTTTTTTTTGCATGATTCATCTCCCCATAAATATTTTGGCATGATTCATCTCCCCATAAACATCTTAAGATATGTCAGATGAATCATGTCTTAAACATCCCCATAACTTTCTACTTGTTTAAAAAAAAGAGAGGATGGTATTTAGCTGTGGTGGTAGCTGCAATGAATCACTGCCCTGTGTACGTGTGTGATAGGTGTGATAAACCAATGCAAACCTTTCCTGCCTTCATCCCTGTGGGTTTCTGCTTTGGCACTGTCGTTATTTAGTAAACATCACTGCTTTCATCAGGATTGGCGTGCATACGTTCCAAGGTTATACATGAACCCAGCAGTATAAATTGGAAGGTTCTGTAAGGAGCCTCGTCCTTTGTATTGCAGAGGTAAAATGTGTATAAATAGCTGACATCACAGTATAGTTCTGGGCTTCCTGGTATAAAAAAACCAGGGATGTCCTGGAGAGAGTCCAGAGCAGGGCTATGAAGATGATTAAGAGCCTGGAGATTCTCCCCTATGAAGAAAGGCTGAGTGAGCTGGGACTGTTCAGCCTTGAGAAAAGAAGACTAAGGGGGGACCTTATTAATGTTTATAAATATCTTAAATATGGGATGCAGGGGGAAATGGCCAGCCCATTTTCAGTGGTCTGTGAGGACAGGACAAGGGGTAATGGCCTCAAGTTGGAGCACAGGAAGTTCTGCACCAATATGCAGAAGAACTTTTTCCCAGTGAGGGCGACAGAGCCCTGGCACAGGCTGCCCAGGGGAGTTGTGGAGTCTCCTTCTCTGGAGATACTCAAGACCCGTCTGGACGCCTCCCTGTGTGACCTGTCCTAGGAAACCTGCTTAGGCAGGGGGGTTGGACCTGATGATCTCTGGAGGCACCTTCCAACCCCTATGATTCTGTGATTCTGTGATATGTTACTCCAGGAGTATAGTAACATCAGACAGGTTCTCAGGCAGAGTCATTAAAGTATCCTACCAGGTTCCACTAGACGTAGTTAGTTCTGCTCAAGGCCAGCTATCACAAATATTGATCAGACTGTCAGCAGATAAAGGACCTCTTTGTGCAGCTGGTAAAATGTAAAGGATGTCCACTTCGGAATTATTTTTTCACAGCATAACTTGTTGGTTTCCACGTCCACTGATGGGTTTCTTTGGTCAATATGCACATTTTGAAGTACCCCAGTAGTTGTTTTTAGATTTGTAGAGGCAGCAAAAGAATGAAAAGGGTAAATGTAGTTGTTGTTAGACAGAAAGGGGGGAAGCTAGAGTTTTCAGTTACTTGGAATAAAAACTTAAAATATTTAGAAACCAAATACAAGGACGTACCAAGCTGATAAGTAACAGTGAAACTGAATTCACTGCAGACAAGTTGTGTAAAGGTAATCTAATTTACCTGTTTGAAAGTGGAACCAAAATGCAATCAGGGATGTTAAGTCACTTGTCTTTCCTAAGTCTTTTTACACTATTCAGCATACCATTGTCAGAAGTGAGGAAGGAATTCTTTTAATTAGATTATAACTAAACAGATGCATGCTATTTGGAAATCGGCATTTGATTGGTTAGTGAGTGTTTGCTGTTGGAATAGAAAGACTCCTGAGTTGTGGTGCTTGGGCAAGTGCAGCTGCTATTTCTGCTACCGTGTTGAATGGTGAAATGATCAGTATGCTCTCAACAGGTGATGGAGGGCAGTAAAAGCTCATGCGTGGGATGGAAAGTAGAGCTAGCATTCCAAATAGCATAAAGCCATGCAGTGAGGACATAGGCAGATTCTGCATTTAGGTAGGAATAAGATGAGTTGAAGATTGGAACTCATAATTTGGGAAATTTAGATTTCCTTTTTGGAAGTCTTTAGAATTAAATTCAACTACGTAGAGGCCAAATGGACCCCCCGCCCCCTTACAAATGAAAGAAGTGGGACTGTCCATTTTATTAAAAAGAAATTTGTAAGTTTTAAGGAGTAAGATTCATCACTTGGCTTCTCTGAACTAATCACCGTCTTTCTCTGTATAAATAGAGGAAAAAAGTGTTGTGATTCATCTTATTTCCATGTGGACACCTAAACTAGGTCAGATGAATCATGCCATCATCCTCTTTACTGATTTACTAAGATCTACTCATCTACTCTGGAGATGTATTTGGCCTTTGGAGATATCTGTAGTCAGGTGAGGAGGATCTAATCTGAAATAGCTAAAAGGAGAAGAAGCAAAACATTTGAAGCGCTGATTTTTTTGGTAGGGTGTGGCCTCTCTTACTGTGCATTTTTAAATAGTAGCTTAGATAAGTATGTTAAAATAGAAGCCCATAAATCTAGTTGAACCTGCCCTGTGTTGAAAGCATGGATTAGAGGACATCTCCCAGCCCCATGGTTCTGAGTAGTTTCATTTAGTGATAGAAATTGCAGGTCTACATAAGCTTGGGTACACAGCCATGACGGAACGTGGAGTGTGCCCAGATAGCCAAGAAGGCTAACAACATCCTGGCTTGTTTCAGAAATGCAATTTAATTTCTTATGTGGTATTCATTGCCACACCCCGAGTACTGTGTTGATTTTTGGATAACCCCCTTTACAGAGGACATTGAAGTGCTGGGGCATGTCCAGAGAAGGGCAATGAAGCTGGTGAAGGGACTTGCTCTAGAGAGGAAGTCTTACGAGGAGTGACTGAGGGAATTTGGGATATTTAGTCTGGGAAAAAGGAGACTGAGCAGGAGACCTTATTGTGCTCTATTAAAAGAGATTTTGGCAAGGATGTCAGTCTCTTCTTTCACATAAGTAGTGATAAGACAATGGGAGTTGTACCAGGGAAGATCTAAATCAAATGTTAGAAAAATTTCTTCACCAAAAGGGTTCTCAATCACTGGAACAGGCTGCCTAGGGATGTGTTTGAGTCACCATCCCTGGAGGTATTTAGAACATGTGTAGAGGTGGCATTGAGTGATGGACTTGGCAGTGTTAGGCTAACAGCTGGACTTGATAATCTTAAAGGTCTTTTCAAAGCTAAAGAATGCTGTGATTCTATGTGCCAGAGCTACTAGCAACAATTGATAATTTAACATGTATTGTTTAGTTCTTAGATTCTAAAGAATTAGTTATGAGTTGGTGTAGAAATGAATTGTCATTATATGGAGTTATACCATATAATAAAGGGTGAGTCAAAGTAGAGTGGACTACTCCAGGGGATATCAATATTTGATCCTAATATCTCATCATCAAAACAAACTACACAGAATATTCTGTACAACTGTCATAAAAAAAGTCATTCTAGAAACAGTTTCTCTCCTGAGACGACTTAATGTTGAAATATCTTCAAAATTTCACTTAAACTTGGTAAGTTTGTATACTAAAACCGCGTGTCTTTTCCTAACAGCTTAAAGAACTGGATTTTTATGATACTGTTGACAGGTGCTATTTTCCTCTTGTAATTGTGGAAGAGTGTGTTTTTCTGCCTGACTATCCACCTCCTGAGACTCTCTTTTCAAGTTAGAAATGGTATATTTATTAACTTCTCTGAAATTTGGAAGTGCCTACTTCAAAGTCATTCATTTCTACAGCATTCTTTAAACTAGGTACTGAAATATATAGCATAAACCAAAATGGTTTTGCATCACCTAAGTTAAGCAGAATTTTGCATATGCCACTAACCACTTGCAGTGATTAGATCGCTAATTACTAATATACCACAGCCATGGAGAGTGACATACAGTTTTTCTTCTTGATATAAAATGGTTATAGAAGGACATAGAAACAACTTCAACATAATACAGATCCAGTTGTAAACCTCATTGTTTCTGAATCTTCCATGGAAGACATGTATGCTTGTTTAAGAAATGCAGCTTTAAAGGACATTTTTTCCTCCCTTTTTTTTCTCAATAAAAGTGACTCAAAGTGAAAGATAATAAATGCATCTTTGAAAACCATGACATTTAGTCATAAGTTAAGTAAACAGATTCCTCAGATTTCTTCTTTGACTAGTGTGACAATTTTTAGTGAGGAATTCCTCAGACTATCAGATGCAGGAATTCACAAAACCTCAACCACCACCTAGAAGAAAGCTGTCAGATTAAATATTCAGTCATACAAAATGAATATATTGGCTTGTTTGACGTGCAAGAAATTTAGATCTGTAGCGTTGCATCTGCTAGAACCTGAGTGTCATTTCACTTCAATCTGTATCAATCTAAAACCAGCTCACTGAGTGATTATTAACAGCAACAAAGTGTTGTAATTGGGAAAAAAAGAATTAAAAAAACAGGTTCTAAACTTTCAAATATAAAGATGAGAGCTTCATATGATGTCAGTCTTCATCATAGCTTTATGGAAATCTTGCCGAGGTTGTTCTTTCTCTTCATGTGTAATTCCTCTGTGATTCCCTGATAATTGGTTTTTCTAAAACTAGCATGTAAAGTCAAGATGCTCTGGCAACCCTCTGGAAACCATGTGTATATTTTATTTAATTCTAAGAAAAGCATGTTCCCAGCTGCGCAGAAGGAAAGAGGATTTGCATAAAGATGTTGAAAATGTGTCATTTATCTACCACTAAGATGACTTTGTAGAAGCATGATCATCTCAGTTCTTTATTCATATAAATTTCAATATCGTATTATGTGTGATGACAGTTTCTCTTAATACCAGCTCTTTACAAAAGGCTTAGGGATTCACCCTGGCCAAGTATGCATGTCTCTAAGTGATTTCTCATAATGTCCCTTTGTAGTCAAGGGAGAGGAGCAAGTACTTCTAGGGAGGAGTTCACCTCAACCAAAAGTAGATATCTGAGAGATGAATGATGCCTTAGAAGTGCTTGTTTCTCTCACCTGACTGTTGGGGAGCTTTGGGTGACTAGCTCATATATGCATGTTTGAAGTTATGTGAAATCAATTAATTTTGTGACCCTCCTATATCAACAGCATTCTGCTATAAATTCTAAATTTCCTTTTAAAAAAATACACCCTTTTTATACTCCTGAGATTGCTTGCCTTCCTTATTTATCTAGGCAAATGTATAAAAATGTGTATTATAAATCATTATCAATATAATGCCATTTTGCAAGCCATGCAAAAGATTTTCAAACAACTTGATTGTGAGATAGCAGTTTTAAAAGCTGTGATCACCTGAAGTGTTCTGCTTGCAATTCTGAGCATATTTCCTTCTGAGGTAGTAAGCAATACGTCCAGAATTCTGTACTGTTTTTCTCCAGTGAGAAAGTGTTGCCTGTGAAATACACAGAACAAGGCAAAGTCAAAGAGAAAGTAAAGAGAATCTGTAATACAAGAAAGGGATTTACAGAGGGAGTGGTAAGGTGCTGGAACAGGCTGCCAAGAGAGGGGGTGGATGCCCTGTCCCTGGAAGTGTTCAAGGCCAGGCTGGATGGGGCCCTGGGCAGCCTTGTGTAGATCCAGGCCTGAGGTTGGTGGCCCTGCCTGTGGCAGGGGGTTGGAGCTCTATGATCCTTGGGGTCCCTTCCAACGCATGCCATTCTATGATTCTATGATTCTAAAGGTTTTGGTGGAGCTCTCTTTATTGCTAGTTAATTCTTTTCCTGGCACCGTGCATTTTGCTTTTGTTGCTCCCAAAATGGCAAAATGGATGATCCCATAGTTATCACCATTAAAAGCATAAGACAGACCGAAATGAGCATTTTGGGGAGAAAAGTTGAACCGCTGCTTATAACTAGATAAAATAACAATATGATATTAATTGATGTGATTAGTATTCATTCATTCATATGACTGTCATTCAATATTAAAATACCACCTACCCAGTTATGATTAAATGCTTCACAGTCCAGTTACAGTTTCGGAGTATGTTAAATAACAGATTCTAAGGCTAGATAATTTAAAATCAACAGTAGCTAAGTCTAACTGAAAAGTTAAAAAGGAATTTTCTGAAGCATTGGTGATGATTTTCATTACGTTATCAAAATTAATGAAACTCCAGAGAACTGGAATAGAAGATAATTTTATTCCAACATTTTCTAAAAAGCAAATAGATGACTTGGAGATCATAGAGACAGGTCAGCTGAACATGAGTGCTGTTGCAGCCCTGGGCCTGTTCTTGAATGTATGAATAGGAAGATGGAGAAGGAGAAGAAAAAAAATACAACCCTGAATTTGTTGATCTAAAAAAGCAAATTCTACATGGCAAAATAGTCAGCATCAGGAGAAAAGACTAACACTGAGAGATGATATTAAGTAGATTATAAAATGAGAAGTACAATTGCTAATTCAGACTAGCAAAAAGATGTAGCACTGTCATGGGTGAAATTTCATCTCACCTCACTTTGGGACATGTTTTTCTAGATTCTTCAGCATATTGAATTTCAAAAAAAAGCTAAATGATTTTCTACATTGGTTAAATCAAGAATGAGTTTCTTATTCATCCTCACAATTCCAGTATGGGCCAAAAGGAAAGGAAACCTTACTTACGGATCCAAGAGAATTTGCGGTTTCTCTGATTCAGCCTTTCAAAGGCCAGTGGTTCTTTTTAGTGTAATTACAGGGACTAATGTTTCTAGCCTGAATTTTCTATGATGCCTAATTCCTATTAATATTCCGAATAGAACTGCTGTACACTAAATTCCTACTGTCTGTGCTTTGCTCTGCTGCTATGCTCATGCCTCCTGTGCATTGCTCAGATGAATCATTGTTCTTGAGCTCTCCTCTGAGAGGAGCATCATACTGCTGGTGGAGGTTTCTTCCATGATGGTCTTGGGCCCTCTCAAAGTTAATTTTGTTCCAGTCCTGTGTTTCAGTATTTACTCATGGAGTACATTCTTACCTATTCTCTGAGTCCTTGTGCTTAGTTACACCATCATTACTTTTTTTTTTTATTTAGTTCTGCATGTAATATTTAAAGGGAGCAATTTCACCAACCACCCCGTCCCCCCCCCCCCAAAAAAAAAAGCAGCACACCCTCAAAAAACAAAAACCCCACAACTAAAAAAAAATGTAACTAAACCAAATTCAAAACCACAGGTTATGCAAGAAACTCTTGACATCTGGGTATCTGCATAATTTGCCATTAAACACAGGACAACTTAGGGAATGGTCAACCGATTCTAACTGAAGGTTTTTTGGGGGGTGTTCTTTTCTTTTTCTTTTTTTTTTTCCAAAGAGAGCTAAAATAAATTCAAGGCCAAACAAGACTTGATGAATTCTGAAGTCTATTATGACTAGTTATGGCTACAAACTCAGATGTATCACTAAGGCTTGGCAGCACAGAATTGGTTGGGCTACAGGTCGAATTTGTTCTACCTGTTTTCTTACTGAGTTCACATATAATCTATGAAATGGATTCATTTGAAATATGTGTTAATGAGGAGCAATTATAGTCAGTCTCAGATATCTTCTGGCTGCATGTATCCTTTTGATCTGTCTTGCCATATAACCTTCACAGGCAATGCCCTAATGAGTTCATTCCTTATAATTCATTTATGTGTCTTGAGGACTTTGTTTTTCCAGCTCAGTTTTCCGATAGGGTAAGTGATTAGGAGATTTTACAGTATGTCTGGGACTGTGCAGTACTTTGTGGTTAGGAGTAATAACATTGAATTTCCCACCTATACCTATTTCCCTGTTGGGTATATGTTAAACAAAGGTATTATGTGTTAATACAGGGTGGATTACATTTTTAATGCCTTTTGTTTGCCAGACAGTAAACTGTACTTGAGACATTCCTCTTGACTCCAGTAGGACAACATCCGCAAGGTGCACTAAATTGGACTGTGTGCCTTCAGTAGAGGGAGTTACATGCTTCTGGATTGTGCTGCCCGTAAAAGGAAGTATAACATAAAAGATCACTGAACATTAACGGCAACAGGCTAACACTTTCCCATAGGATTTTCAAGTCATGATAAATAGATAATACTATTAGGTTTTTATTAGATTTAGTTATCTGGATACATGTATATTATAGGCTGGTACTTTAAGCTAATCCAGACTCATCAGTTCTGTATCCCCTCTGGACTGTGAAAGGCATTCTTGCTAAATACTATGTCTATAGTTCAAGGATGGATTTTAACCTGTCCATTTTATGTTAACCTGACTTAGTGTGAATTAATTTACAGTATGTAACCTGGGATGGTGAATCGCTACTGAATTATAAGACTTCACAACTCGTTGGTCTGCTATTAATGCTGGATTTTTAATTTATTACACTATCTTTGTGTTGAATACTGTGAGTATTTCAAAAGGTAACACACAGAATTTAGGCCATGCATTTCTCAGTTAGCAGTTTATATAGAACATCTGTCTATATGAAGAAAGGGTAAAATTTAAAAAATGCATCATAAGAACTCAATTCTATAGAAATCTGTTTTAAATGTATTTTCTAAGGCATCTGTAATGAAAAGACATTTCACCTAAACTACTAGGATAAGAATTACAGGGTTGGTTTAAAATGAAATACAAATATTAGTTTGTTCTGTGCAGTATTTCCATCAAATCTGATTGATGTCGAGTTTTTGGGGTTTTTTTTAAATCTTTTTGTGAGTTTTTCTAGTAAACAAGGCATGTATATACTTTTGTATTATTGTTTTTTGAAACCAGTAATACACTGGACTGATTACTACATTGCAGTATCTTTATAATTTAGAAATACTTATGTCTCAGAAATGGAAAGGTTAAAGAAAGTGAATGGAAGACTTTTAAAGCAATGACCTGATAGTTATTTTACATCATTTTACAATCACTTTCTTAAATACACTACTACCTTAAAATAACGTATATATGCCCTGGTATGATGAATCAGTTGAATAAATGCAATACATACACCAAACAAGTGCTCTCATCTAGATTTCTTTTCCTTGCCTTGTGTTTTGTTCCTTCTTAGCAAAACCAGGGATGTATTACTGTTCTTATGAAAAATTAATGGGGTAATATATTGAGAGCTCTAGGGTTTTTTATTTAGGAGTGTACAAATCATAATTTTAAGTGTATCCAAAGAAAAATAAAGTTGAGTAGTGTGTAAACACTAGACATTATTCACAGTAGTGCAGAAGGTATCTGTAGGATTTTGTATTGCAGTTGCTACTAAGACTTCATAAAGGATGGAGATAAGAGGTACTGAGCCTGCAGATTTTAAAAAAAACACAAACATTTAATAGCAATAAGAAGAGCTTGTCTGGCTCATCTTGAGTATATTTAAAATGTCTTTTATAGGTATTGGATTTATACTGATTGAAAATTCACTACTTTTTTAATGTGGCTGAATAATTAAGACTGATGATGTTAGTCTGGGCCAATAGACTTTTAAAAGTCTATTTAAAAAAATGTAGAAACACATGGTTAAATCTTTGATACCCTAGCTGTATTGAACCAGCATGACTTGATTTGTCACTGAGGTCTCTGAAAGTGTTGTAAACAACGTAGATTGCCATCATAAGGTGTCCACAGGAGCTGTTCAATACTGAAAGTAAACAGGTTTCCTTTGCTGTCTGTCATTCTTCAGGCTGTCTTGAAAGCAGAACAAATCTTTGGATTGGCTTTGGCTGTTAGAAAGTAGGAAATGTGCCAGTGGGATAAACCAGGTTAACAAATTTTGTAAGGAATGCTGAAATGGCAATTAAACAGCACGATGCAGAATCATGAACACAAATGGCCAATATTCTCGGATGCTTTTAGAGGAGCACAAATAGTCAATAAATCATGCAGCTGATTACTGTACTCATTCATCTCTGGGTTTCTGGGGCACCAGCATGGTAGTCCAATCTTGAAAGTTTGTTATGGTTTAGACCCATATTGTAAAAATTATTGATTATCCATCTGCAACATGATTTATTCTTTCATCTAATATTTGTGCTCTTGGTAATAGGATACTGCAGCCATGGATTGTAACAGACATTTTAGACTGTGTACTAGGAATTTCATCCAGGAAGAAGCAGTTATAAATTAAAAAAACTTAGAAGGATCATAAGAATCTTATTAATGTTATTCTAAAGAGATTATTATAACATCATTATTTTACTAACATTACCTACATTAATAAATTTCATCTGGCAAAACTGATGTAAACGACTGGATCTGCAGTTCTACAAATAGCCATTTTCCTAGGAGGCTTTAATATTTTTTCACACTTTATTATTTTAAACTGTCTGAACCAAGAATGAATTTCACTTAATTTTTTTGTCGTTAATTATTCTGGCTGCTCCACGCTTTTATACGTAGGGTTCTCAAGTCAGTGATAATCTAAATTATCTAGATTCATCTGGAAATTTATTAAGGTGTCTAGGCACCACATTTTAAATGCAAAACATCTGCACAAAGTCTGAAGATGCAACACGTGGTCTGCAGGATACCCCTGCCCTTCCAGACAGGCAAATAAGCAGCATCTACCAATTGAAAATGGTGTTGAACACTCTTGGGCAACTAAATAAAGCCTCCCATAGCAGGGCTGCATTTTCTTTGCATTCCTTGTTCCCTCCAATAAAAATGAGGCATAATGTACATTGGGATGTTTAGGGCTGTTATTCAGCTGTCCTTGTGTACATGCCTCCCTGTGACCTAGGTGTCCAGACTGCCTTGACAGCTGGTGGAGATCGCATCCTTGGTTCGGTGGTGTCAAAGTGGGCACTTTGATCAATCTGATTTGCCCTGTTTTACTCTTTGTCTCTCATCTGCTGCTCCAGAAAGACATGGATTTCCCATATGCATGGATATGATGTTACAGAGATGGTGGTGATGCAGGCAGCTGTTGCTCAGCTGGCACTTCTCAGGAGATAAACTGAAGAGGCTTTGCTGTATTGAATAGGTCTCCATTGGTGGGAGCCTACCTCCTCACAGGGTCCTCATGTCAGGACTTTTGAAACAAATCCAGCCCTTTGTGGCATCACTGTGATACTTGGCACCTATGAATGATTATAGTGGGATTCCCTGTAGGAGGGAAGCACGTATGCATGCACCATAGTAACGAAAATGCCCCCTCAAACAACAGATGGGATGCACTTCCCTGCTCTTCACTGTGCGCAGTCAACACTTCTCTTAAAGTTATGTGAATGTTAGAAGAATGGAGAGGAGAGAGGGAGCAAAATCAGTCTTAAGGGTGATGTGAAATATGAAACTAAGAGTTAATAGAGAGTGGAGGAATAGAGGTAATGACTCTGATTTATAAGCCTGTATCTCGTTTTTATTGGAGAAAACAAAGAGTGCAGAGAAAGTATAAGCACATCAGTTTACTGTGGCTTCCCTGTCATCTTTTCACAATGAGTGCAATTTCAAACCCACTGAGGTCAGTGAGAATCATTTCAAGTGACCCAAAGAAGCTTTTTATCAGAAGGGAAGAAATTTACGCATAGATATATATTAGATATATGATAGCCAGACTTAGTTTTTATATTAAAATTATTCTGAGTTTTCAATTCTGACTGAAAGAATCAGTCAGACTTTGGATTGCTTTAGTAATTGCCTGATACAGTTTGACACGATTTGATTCTTCCAATTTTTAGCATCACTGTTTGGACAGTATTAACTGTACTTCATTCTTTTCCTCATTTTACAGACTCCCATTAAAAAAAAAAAGTTTAAAAAAGTGTAAAAAAAACCCAAACAAGCAAACTTGTAAAGCTTGAATCAATAAAAAAAGTTAGAGTCATAGCCATCCAGTGGATAAAATACTTGTAATATGTGTTTATATGTATTTTTATTCTCAACTCAAAAATAAGTTTCCTTTAGATTTATGTATTGCTCCTTCTGATTCAGTGAACTTCCTTGAAGTTCAAGCTTCTTGAGCAGATCTAGAAAATTCCTCAATGCAAACATTCTGTTTTGTAAGTCAGCTCTTTTCCTTCTCTGCAAATCATAAAATCCGGAGAGATGACTTCTCCTGTACACTTTAACTGTTGTATTAAACACTACTCACTGAACTTGAGGATTGCCATCGAACATGTCATATGAAATGTAAGTTTACCCACTCAGGCTTTACCGGCTAGGCAGATCTTGCAGCTTAGAGGGGATGTAGCTATCACAGTGCCCAAGTAGAGCTGTTCTGCACATTCCAGCATGAACATAGCAATTGCAGACAACACAGTGCTGTTTAAAAGCATGTTTTCATATGTGTTGGGTATATCTCCTTCTGTGGGAAGACAAGAAAAAAACCCTCTTTGATCTTTTAAAAGTTGCATTTTAGTGGAATGGAAGAATTGTGCCAATTGCTTGGTATTACCTTAGTCCATCCATTTAGCACGGTATTACTTTAGCCCATCCATTTAGCATGGTAAGAGGCATGACTCGAGGTGGAATGACTGGGAGCGTTTCACTTTCTACTGCAGCTTGCAGAATGAGTCGTGAGATGAGAACGCTAATGTATGTTATGCATGTATGTTTGTTGGGGTTTGTAATTTTAATTATCCAGTTTACAATCAATTTCCTTCTATGTTTTTTTCCAACTGTAATATATTAATATATCCTGCCAAGAAAACATATGGATTATTAGTTGTGTTGTAGCAGACTTTTTAAGGTGTTTGCCTATATACAAAAGACACTTGTCACAGTTTGTGAGAAGTTTGTCTCTTCATCTGTTCTAATGCAAAAAAAGTATCTGGTGTTAAATGCAAGATATTCTGATGTAAATTTTTTTAAGTTCATACATTAATTTCTTATTTTTTAAACATTAAAAATGATGACTTTTTTTATTTTTATATTACAGAAACCTTTGAAGTGCTTCTCAGGCTGGCTGAGAATTACACAAGCGCGCTCTTCTGCACTGCGTACAGAAACATGGCCGCTGAGGCTACCGCACGCATCCAGGAGTTCTTCACCGATCTCGGGCTCTTCATATTTGGCACCGACGTCAGCACAGAGGAGTCTGTCAACAGACTTTTTGACACCCTCTTCCCCATAGTCTACAACCACATCATTAACCCCGGTCCGACTGACATTTCCCTGGAGTATGCGGAGTGCCTCCAAACGGCGAGAAGGGACATCAGGCCCTTTGGTAACATGCCCAAAAAGGCCATAGGACAGATGGGGAGGTCTCTGTTACCCAGCAGGGCTTTCTTGCAGGCTCTGAATTTGGGGATCGAAGTGATCAATACCACAGATCACCTGCGTTTCTCTAAAGACTGCAGCAGAGCTTTGCTGAGAATGCAGTACTGCCCTCATTGCCAAGGGCTGGCTTTCAGTAAGCCCTGTATGGGCTACTGCCTCAACGTCATCCGAGGCTGCTTGGCTGACCTAGCAGAAGTTGATCTTCACTGGCGGGAGTATATTCGGTCCCTGGAAGAGCTCTCAGGTGCCATGAGTGGGACCCACGACGTGGAGCATGTGCTTCTAAACTTTCACTCACTTGTTAACGAGGCTCTTGTACAGTCTCGTATCAATGGAGCAGAGTTATCTCACCAGGTAAGAAGCTGGTTTTACCCACGCTTGGTGCAAACATGACACTAAGATAAGTAATGATGGTAACTAACACTTGTTTGGCCATTTTTATGGTGATTAACACATTGTTACCCGAGTTCAGCTTTATTCAACAATGCATTTTTCCACTACTGTGAGTTCTTACTTTAGTCATGTACATGACGTGCTAATTTCCCATAATCTGTTCATAATTTTAACATCAAGTGGAGATTTAACATTTTGGCAGTATTTACTACAAAGGCCTTTCAAAATTAAAAGAATTTTTGTGTGTAGTTTATCTTTTCTCATTCCCCATCCAACCACAGTTTTGTTCAAAATTTTACTGAGTAAAAGCTTTTGGTGCACAGTCTAATGGAAACTTGTATTTCTTCACTCTTTTGATGTAGAAATTAACATTTTCAGGACATGCATTGAAGTTCAAATTGAACTTTACCCCTGTTTCTATTAAATTCTGTTGAGCCAGGGGTGAGCAGTGGAATGTATCATTATGTTTGTAAATTTAAAATAATAAGAGGAAAGTAAATTACCTGGTGGAAAACTAATTCCACAAATATTTAATAAAACCAGAATAGAATAACAACCTGACATTTGTGTAAATGAAAGTGTTAAATTTCAGCAGTAATATTTCTTTTCAGATTGGAAACTTGTTACATGACATACTAAGAATAATTCCTAGCAATAAAAAAAAAAAGTTTTTTGTGATACCAGTGACCTGTCTTAAAAAATCTATGACTTTGCATATACTGTATGCATAATTTTACAGGTTTCAGGGGAAGTTAATTTGGACCATAATCTAAGTACTTCCTTACATAAGAGAAAAAACAACGTATGTGAGAGCTGTGTTAGCTGTGAATACATGACGTGGAGAATTTTGAGGTACTGCTAGTGAAAATACAGGTTGTTTACCTCCATGTTAGAAAGAAAGCTTCGATATCTGCAAATTTATGAAGGTTATATAAGCAGCAAAATTTGCATTCTTCCTATGTTATATTAGCTCCACAGTACATTTCGTAATTGCCTTTTTATCTGTATTCTTACATGCAGACTGCAGAATATTCTGTGTATAATGCTGGATCAGATATCTTGGTCTGGGGAGATGCCTTTACTTTTACAGTACATGCAGGTCTAAACAGGGTGTCTGGGTGTCACTTGTGTGTGGCATCAGCTGAGGTGCAGTCATACTCCTAGGGCTACTCCAGCCTGCCTCTTACATGTGGTTTTGCCCCAGCTGAGAGCCAAGCACCACGCAGCCTCTTTCTCTAAGAGGGAGGTGGTGGTGGTGGTGGGGAAATCGGGGGGCGGGGCGGGGTGGAGGGAAGGGAGGGAAAAGAACACCAAAAAAATCCCAAAACCTCATGGGTCAGGATAAGGACAGTTTTCTGGAACAGCAGAGAAGTGAAAGATAACAATAATAGGACTTTATAGCAAAGTATATGAAGCTGGTGATACAGAAATGCAGTTTCTCACTGAACCACACAACTCGGGCCCTACAGTCCAAAACCTGACTGTCCCCAAAACCATGTCTCCTGGAGCCGTGTGCTCCTCCTCCCCACCAGCTCCCATTTACACTGAGCATGCATTGGCCAGGAGTCATACCTGGGTCTTGGAAGGCAGCTGTGCTCACCAGCTAGATGAAGTTGAAGCAGCGTCTTCTACTAGGTGGTATGAGCTCAGACAATAAACAACCTGGCCTAATGCAATAAGTAAAGGATTCTTCATTTCTTACTAAGACCACAGTCTATTAAAACAGGTTCTCTGTACTCCTTGTAGTCAGGGAGTAACAGGGAAATTGCCAGTTTCTATTTATTTCTCATTTTATCTGCTTGACGCCAGTCAGCTACATTAGAACGAATCTCCCACTGCTGAACTTCCTGGAGAACATCTGTGATGTTTTTGGAAAAGGATTTTCACTTAACACTTTGGCTCAAAAAGGGATCAGGGGATCGCTGATGTCTGGCTGATTCCTCGTGTTTCAGAGCTATAAATGGCTTTTAGAGATATTTCTTGTTCCTCCTCAGAATATTGGGGGATTCCTTTTGCCTACAATTTTCAGGAACTAGCTAGAATAAGAGCATAAAGACTCGGGGGAAGAAATTTTGTTTCCTGTTTCATCCAGGGACATTTAGTTCAAAGAGTTTTAGACTTGGATTTTCAACAGTGAACTGTCGTAGGCCCAAACTTACGTGTCTCTCAGCACACTCAAACTTTCAAAATTCCAGTTTTTACTCTCCAAAATAGTAGATTTCACTCAATTTTAGTAAAAAATTAAATGGGTGAAGAACCTTCCACCCCATGTTTTGACTTAATGAAAATTTCAGATTGATCCAAAACAAAACCCTTCATTTTGGTATTCCTGAACGCTCTGAACCTTCCTTCCCTCTTCCTTCTGCATTGTAAGGAATACTAAAATTTCCCTTATAGTGGTATTTTGTGCCAGTGTCTTCATGTGAAGATCAGGTGGGTTTACTTCTGTTAAGATCTTTTTGTACAGAATCACTTCCAAACTTCAAAACCAAAATACTTAGCTTTTCACTCGATCTGTGTCAGACCTGTGCATTTAGAGGTATCTTTCACTTAATCTCTGTTATAATTGACTAGTCTTTTCTCTCTTTGTCCTGTTTGGTCAGATATGACTGTGGTGCGTTGTTCCTTTGAAGCCTGGTAATCTGTTCAGTTCTGAGTATCTGAGTGTGGCTTAAGTATATTTTATATTTGCCCATACATTAGGTATCAAGACCTAATTCTAACATGGAATAAATAGTCTTTCAGCTTTAAGAGGCAGAGGACATGGGTTGTGTCAAAATTGGCTCATTAATATTTATTTATTTTATCTTCAGAGTGACTCATGAACTGCTTCAAATTTTGATAAGCAATTAATGCATCAGTGAGTCTAACAGACACCGAAAGGATAATTATGAGCCAGAAAATAATGGCTTGCTTAGGCACGCAGCAGTCTCTCCAGTTTAAAAGTGAATTTCATCGCAGGGAGTACATTCATGAGGTTTAAAGAATTAACTAAAAAGGAAGTATGATATATGCTCATACAAGTCTTAGTATGAGAGCCAACAGAGTATCCTGCTTAGTGATAACGTGCAGGTCTTTATCTAATTACATGTATGTTTGTGTTAAGGATTTTTTTTTCTAACATGTTGCATATATCTCTATATTTAAAGTAAGTGTGTATTCGTACTTTAAGCTCTGTGTAGTGTTGGAAAGACCACTAATGCCTATATAACATGACTTCCAGTAATCTACAGCTTTATAATTAAATCTTTCCTCCAAACTTTACATTAAACTGTTCTTGATTCTCCAAAAATCAAAGGTGTTTGGGATTAATACTGAATAAAAGAGATGAAAAGGAATATTGATTAGTTGTTCATTGTGTATTCTGGCCACTGATGATTTGGGGATGTGGAGGAAAATGAAGTATGTGACTATGATATTAAGATCTATATGTGCATATAAAAATGTGGGTATCAGAAACACAACGGAAGAAAATAAGGACTGTGATCTTATTGGCATCATGGGGACGTGGTGGCATGGCTCTTATGTCTGGAATGTTAGGATGGAAGGATACAGGCTCTTCAGCGAGGAGAGGCAGGGGGGACGAGGAAGGGGTGTTGTCCTGTATGTTAGTGGACTGCATGGAGTTCCATCTGCTGATGGATGAGGAACTGACCAGGAACTTATGGATCAGGGCACACTATAGCGAGAGTTTGCTAAGGGTCACCTGCCCAGGAACACGGAGCAGATGAAGGCCTCAACAGACAGACAGGAGCAGCCTCATGTTCACAAGCCCTGGTCCTCATGGGGGACTTCAGTCACTGTCATACCTGCCAGAGGGGCAACACAGCAGGGCATAAGCAATCCAGGAGGTTCTCAGAATACATTGATGATAACCTCTACAAGTGGTAGAGGAGTGAACAAGAAGAGGTACCATGCTGGAAGGCCAACTGTATCCTGGGCTACATCAAAAAAAAGCCTGACCAACAGCAGGTCAGGGCAGGTGATTGTCCCCTTCTTTCTGCTCTGCTCTGATGAGACCCCCACCTTGAGTATTGTGTCCAGCTCAGGGGCCTCCATTACAAGGACATGAAACGGTTGGAGTCCAGAGGATGGCCCCAAAAATGATCAGACCACCTCTCCTATGAAGATAGGCTTAGAGGGTTGGGCTTGTTCAGTCAGCCTGGGAAGAGAACGCTCCGGGGAGACCTTATTGTGGCCTTCCAGTACCTGGAGGGGCCTACAGGAAAGCTGCAGAAGGACTGTTTATCATCAAGCGTAATGATAGGACCAAGAGTAATGGGTTTAAACTAAAAGAGGGGGTAAATTTAGATTAGATATAAGGAAGAAATTCTTCACTATGAGGGTGGTGAGGCACTGGCACAGGCTTTCCAGAGGAGCTGTGGCTGTTCCCTCCCTGGCAGTGTTCAAGGCCAGGTTGGATGGGTCTTTGGGCAATGTCTAGTGGAGGGTGTCCCAGCCCATGGCAGCAGGGTTGGAACTAGATGATCTTTGAAGTCCTAAACAACCCAAACTAGTCTGTGATTCTGTGAAAATCACAAAGCCAAATTCTGGTGCTCCCTAACTTTGGAAGCAAGGAATTTGTGCTACAGGTTTGGTAAAATTCTTACATGCATTTTTCTATGTAATGTAAGCCTACAAAAATCTGGAATGGGTTTTTCAAAAGTACTATGTCTTTCCTTTGTTCTAACCAATATGAACTTCCACTGGACTAGTTTTCCAGACAGTTGGGAGATAATGAAAATGTCAAACTTGTGGAAGATCTGAAGTCCTAGATTAGAATAAGACTGATCTTATTCTAATCCTGAAAGAAGATGCAAGTTATGTCCTTTATAAAAAATATGCATATTTATATTGTATTAAAAGAGACTTCTATCTTTATCTTTTCTTAATCTGTCATTGCTACCAAAAAAACCCAAAACCCACAAACCCAGATCTTTCTTGTGTGATAGAATGCTATCAGGAAGAAGAATTTAATAGGCTCTATTTAGACCTTTATTTCCTTATCGATTACTTTTGCTTGAAATTACTATAAACACTGAAACAGCCAGAACTGCTGTAATAGAGAGATGTTTTCAGTTTAATATTCCTATGAAGAGACATTAACAAGCATTGTAAGTAGAATATTTGGGGGGTTGTGGTTTGGTTTTTTTCTTCTATTCCTTCTAGTACCTGTTTGATACAGACTGTGTTTTACCGGGGTCTTCCAGAAAGTGAAGTGCTGTAGACATGCACGAAGCAGAATCATTTTTTTTAGATAATAAAAATGGAATGGAAAGAAGGTGATGAAAGACATCTTTGGATATACATACAAACCATACCCCTGCATGCTATAGTATAACTGCAGTTATTTTTATTTTTGGAAAGGAGTAAGCTTGATTGTCAGCAAAAGACCAGGTTAACAGCATTCTCAATTGTAGAAAGTACTGTGCTTGGCAATTTGCTAACTTTTATAGCTTCATGGGTTAAGACACTTAGAGAGATGCAAGAGGTGAGCATCCTTTGAAGTAGCTGTCCTGTGAACCCACTTCCTTAGTATCTAAAATCTCATTTATTTACTGAAATGATTATATGTTTATAAATACAGCTGCTTTATGCCAGCTGCTTCATAGCTACTGCTTTTTGGTTGCTTGCTTAGAGTACAGTAGTTAATCATGTGAAGCAAGTTGATGAGCTATTTGAAGTCATATGTATATATATATAAAAATCTATTAATGTTATTTCCATGTGAGTCAGTACACCCAACAGTATGAACACAGAAGGGACATATATTCATTATGTTTGTGATTATTTTACCATTAGCTTATCTTATTTTGCCTCACTAGTGCAGGAAATGTTCATAATTCTTTACTATCAGTGCTGCTTACCCTTTAGTAAATAGAATGCAGGCTTTAATTCAACATCTTTGGATTTTACTTTTTTACATGCTTCATAATCTTCACATTTTTCTGATGACTCCTAACTTCTGGATTTTCAAACTGTTAAAAGGAATTAATATTAAACCAGTATTTTTCAAATGGGGAGGTTCATACCGGACATTAGGAAGCATTTCTTTACCAAGAGGGTGGTAAACACTGGAACAGGCTTCCCAGGTAGCTGCTAGATACCTCAAGCCTGTCAGTGTTTAAGAGGCATGTGGACACTGCCCTTAACAGCAGGCTTTAACTTTTGGGTCAGCCCTGAAGTGGTCAGGCAGTTGGACTAGGTGGCTGCTCTAGGTCCCTTCCAACTGAAGTAGTTCTGTTCTGTTCTATATGCTTTTATTTTATACCTCTTTCTGATGATTCTTAGTGACAGGACCAGAGGTAAGGAGCACAAACGGAGACACAGGAGGTTCCCGTGGAACTTCACACTGGCACAAGTTGCCTGAAGAGGCTTGTGGAATCTCCAGCTTGGTGAATAATAAACTTGGAAAAGAATTGTTTAACTCCTTTCTAGTCAACTTTATGATCGCTTAGAGCAGCCGAAATAGCTCAGTTGGGAGAGCGTTAGACTGAAGATCTAAAGGTCCCTGGTTCAATCCCGGGTTTCGGCAAATTGACTTTTCACCTTGTGTTCTGTGTGAAGTTTTGGGTGTGGCGCCCTCTTTGGTGACCAGTGGCAGAACCCAAGGGAGATGTAATAAGCTGCTTTAAGTCGTATATTAGGAGGAGGTTCTTTATTTAGAGCGTGGTCAGGCACTGGAACAGGTCTTGTGTGGAGCCAAGAGTTGGGCTTGATGATCCTTATGGGGTTCTTCCAACTCAGGATATTCTGTGATTCTATGTGAAAACACTTTCACAGTGTTATTTATAGTATATATAGTAACATATAATTTTTAGAAATTTACTATCATTGCTATGTATAAAATAGAGTTAAACGGAATTATTACAGAATGATTTTATTTCTTATTCTTTTCTAAATTAAGCACATTACAAAGCATAATGATAATAAATTATGACTGCTTTGGTTTATTATCCATATTCTTTAAATTCAAACTACACAGTCAATCTCTCTATTGCAAACACTTTAGGTAATTCTTTTATCTGATTGGAAATAGGTATGTTTTGAGAAATGGGTTTTCCAAAGAGCTGACTGCATTCATCTGTGATTCATCTGCTGCTGTGTAGACAACTTTTTCCAGCATTTGCACAATGTAGAGACATGCAGATGGTGTCATTCTGAAGGGAATTCTCCAATGTTGCAGCAGAAGAAAAGCATCTTGAGGGCAGGGATAATTTACCACGTTCAAATCCCAGATTTCCCTGTCTTTAGTAGTTTTACACACACTTCTGCTCCTTCATCGCGATTGCTGTGATTATTTTGGAGGATCAGTCACTCTCCTTTCATAAGAGACCATCCTCTGGATGATGAGGAGAAAGGGAGAGTGAGTAAGGGTGAAGGAAGTGGGTTGGGGTACTAGGTAAGATGTGCAGGTCCCCCACAATATATTGACACCCTACAGGCTTAGGTTACAACAGTTGTCCAGGAGCCAGGACACTGCCAGGTTTCACTGTCAACACCATCCCATATCTTATTGAGAATGTAGTGTACATTGCAGGTGGGCTGAGTTGTAGCTGGTTTTAAGCACCTCAGTAACATCAACTGATATGTCACTGGCAAAAAGACTGTGTCACCATAGGGGGAGGACAGGAAGGCTGAGCAGTTGGTAACAGGTCAACAGGGTACTCAGCAGCAGGATCCCACTGCCAGGCCAGAACACATGTTGCAGACACTGTTGATTTTCAGGGATGAGTCCCCACCAAGGACAGACTACCATCTCTCTGAAAGATATGATAGCTCAGATATGTGGCATCTTCTTCCTCAGCTGTTCCTCTCATGTTTGAGATTATATATGATACAAACTACTTCACTTGGCTGTTGACCTGTCTCTACCTGTGTTGTTTCCTTTATGAGGAGATACCTTCTGCGTGCTTTGATGCTTTGTTTCCATGGCAAAGTGTGTGACACTGTCCTCTTGTCATCCAGCATGCCAGCTCTTGAGCAGCATCTGGCTGCTGCTGCCAGGGCTCTGCTAGAGGATGTCAGGACTGCAAGGGATAAATGTTGTTGAGCCTTTCTTTCCCTGTTCACCCTTTCTCTCTCATTCTGTCTGGACCGTTTTCACCTTCTTCCTCCAGGCATAATGCTTCATTTTCTTTCTGGAAACAAGTGTGCAGAACGCTGTAACCATGAAGATGTCATTGACACTTCCCAGAGGATTTTTCAGGGCACTTCCAGATTGATGCAGCAAGTGTCATTATGTTTTCAGGATGTCAAAAGCCTTCATTTTTATAGCATTGAGGGGGCAAGGTTGTAGTTTCATTTTTCAGTGGGTAAAGAAGGTGAAAAATCTCATCAGGGAATAGATGGAGTTTCCAGTGGGAAGAGTTTCTGCAAAAATGGAGAAAATATGAAAGGTCTTGTGGCTAGATGACATTCACCCTGCACATAGTAGTCAAGATAAATTTACTTTCAATCTTCTCTTGCTTTAGATGTTGATTTAGAAGGGGCATACATCATGGGGTAATTATAACCACTCTGGTATCTTTTAGAAGGGCAACAGAGAAGTGAAAAAGCCATCTAGGAGATTTGGTGACAACTTCCTATCATAGGTGCTAGGAAGGAAGGGTGGCCTGCTGGGCTTGGTACTTTCAAACACAGAAGAATGTGTTGGGGATGTGAAAGCCAGGAGCAGCCTTGACATGGTAAGAGTTCAGTATCTTAAGAGGAGAAAGCAGTGCAAGAACGAGGACCACAACCCTGGATTTCAGGATACCAGATGTCATCCTCTTCTGAGATCTGTTTGGGAGAATCCCATGGGGTATGGCCATGGATAAATTTGTTGTGGGAAAATTAATTATTTTGTTCCTATCGCCAGACTCAGTGGACTCAGCCTTGTACTCCTTTATTTTCAGCAAGTGTGTATTCCCATTACCAGTTTGTAAAAGAAAAGGGTCAAGTGAGCAACATGCCATAGAGTTCTTTCATACTTAAAATATATATATATAATTAAATACATAATGTTCAGCAAAACAGACTTTGGAATAAAATTGTGGAGTTCTGCCTGAAAGTTCTGGCATATGTCTCTGCAATCATTACTTTGCTGAATTTAAATTGCTAGATACATTGATAAATTTAAATTACTTCACATGATCCATATAAACTGTTTTGTGGAAACTACCAAGGTCCTAATCTAACGTGTCTGTTCTAATCTCATTGTGTTTTAAAGGAAGGTTTGATATCTAACCTAACATGCAGTTGGACACCATCTCCTTCCATTTCTCTCCATTCACAGATATGCCCCCAGCTGTAGCTGTGAAAAACTGGTGCTTGTGTAATAAAGGTTGGAGTATTTTTATACATCAATCTTTTTTTTTTAATGTAGCATGGACTGAGTGTACTGCAGTCATGACCTCTATCTCATTTAAATTCCTCTAGTGTTTCCACTCTTTGCTGCTGTAAAGCCTTCTGAGGCTGAACTGGGCTTCATTCATTGGAAAAAGGAATGAAGAACTTTGAAGACAAAGCAAAAATCAACAAAACAAGTGTTTATGACTTGCTTGTAACTAACAAAAACTTGTTTTCATTAAATAGTGGGCTTTCTTCCTACCAGAACATACCTAGTGGTTTGACAGCTCTCACTGTCTTTTCTGGTTTGATAAACCTTGCTATGTATTTCAGTAGCGTGCCCTTACTGAGATCTGAAGTGTTACCTTTATTTCTGTAGTCTTCTCCTCACATATTATATACTATCAATATAAATTCCTGTGCTGTTTTACAGATTTTTGTAACTAAAATCAGTGCTTTGCTCATAACAACAAAATCTCTGCTGCCATATTTAACATAAAAGTAGTGGTATTCACATATTGGGTATTCATATATCAAGATATTTCTTGAAAGTTGGAACCTATGTTGTAAGCTCTGTGTTGCAGAGTTCTTCTCAAAATCAGTGTCCTTTTCCAGCACAATTGGTCTGCTTGCTCTTAATGTATAGAAAAGGGGCTTCAAATCATTCACAGAATATTAGCAGAGGCATAAGCATACAGTTATGCACACATTTTGGAAAAATGTATGTTAGTGTATTGTTTGCTCCTTTCATTTATCAAGGCATTACTTCTCAAGTGAAAATTGGAAAGGAGAACTAAAATTGATACACATTGCTGAACATAACACTTGCTAATATTAGTGTCTTTATTTTAAGGTTTATGATATGCTGACAGATGGGTGGCACACACTGGAAACACTCCCTTCTCTCGACAACATCAAGGATATAATAGCAGAACATTCAGCCATGAAACCATGTCTGTCTAAATAAAGTCCTTTAATGACTTTAAGTCAAACATTCCTCATCATTAGAGTATATGGCAACATGGTGTTTGTTACCTGTTTCAAGATTTGTAATTTCCAATTCCTCATCTTTTTGGTCAATTTTCCTTTCATTTATGGAAATGAGAGAGGACATATTTCTCACCTTTGGTGACAAGAGGTTCAAATCCAGTGTCCTGTTCATGTCTCTCACTTTTCTGAAAAGTCTTTTGTTCATTCATTTCCCAAATTGCCCAGGTTTCTCCCCTGCAATGCCTGCAGTGGAGTTACTTCTTGTACAGGGTGCAGGTGCCCCTGGAAGCAGGGGCAACAGTGGCAGCAGCTGGCAGCCCAGCACACCAGGCCGGGGCTGCAGGGCAACCACTCTGAGGAGAGGCCGGGGCTGCCCTGGGCTGGACGCTGTGGGTTCCAACTGGATCCAACCCACCTACCGCCGGGCACAGCTGAGCCCCTCAGCCAGGGTGATGGCACCTCAGGGAAAATGTATTTAAGAATGCATAAAAATGATGCACTGTAGTGAGGAGGAAAAGCAGTGAGAGCAGCATTCCCTCAGGTACCAAGGCTGGAAAAAGAGGAAAGGAGGTGCTTCAGGCACCAGGGCAGGTATCCCCCTGCAGCCATGGAGAAGGCCATGGTGAGGCATGCTGTCTGTCCCTCTCCAACCAGTGCAGCAGGTCATGGTGGAGAGCAGATCTCCGTACTGCAGTCCATGGAGGACCTCGTGTTGGATCAGGGTAGAAGTGTTGAGGAGGAAGGAGCAGTGGAGATGAAGTGTTATGGACTGACCATATATCCTGTTCAATATCTGTATCAGTGATCTGGATAAGGGGATCGAGTGCACACTCTGTAAGTTTACAAAACACCAAGTTGTGCAGGAGTGTTGATCTGCTGGAGCGTAGGGAGGCTCTACAGAGGCATCTGCACTGGCTGGAATGATGGGCTGAGGTGAACTGTATGAGCTTCAAGAAAGCTCAGTGCTGAGTCCTGCACTTAGTTCACAACAACCCCATGCAGTGCTGCTACTGGCTTGGGGAAGAGCGGCTGGAAAGCTTCCCAGCATAAAAGGACCTGGGGGTGTTGTCTGGCAGCCAGCTGAATATGAGCCAGAAGTGTGCACAGGTGGACAAGGCAGCCAGCAGCATCCTGGCTTATGTCAGAAACCGTGTGGCCAGCAGCAGTAGGGAAGTGATCATCCCTCTGTACTCAGCACTGGTGAGGCTGCTTCTCGAGCCCTGTGTTCAGTTTTGTGCCCTTTACTACAAGAAAGACATTGAGGTGCTGGAACCTGTGCAGAGAAGGGCAATGAAGCTGATGGAGGGGCTGGATTACAAGTCTTGTGAGGAACAGCTGAGGGAGTTGGCATTGTCTGAAGAGGTAGAGAGTGAGTGGGATACCTTAAAAGAGGTTGTAGCAGGGTGGATGTTGGCCTCTTCTCACAGGTAATAAATAAGTGTTAGAATGAGAAGAAAGGGCCTCAAGTTGCACCAGGAGAGGTTTAGATTGGATTTTAGGAAAAAGCATTCTTGGACTTGATGATCCTAAAGTTCTTTCCAACCTAAATGATTCTATAATTTTGTGATCACAGCACCCACTCCCCATCCCCTCTGCAGTTGTTGGGGAGGTGAGGTAGCGGATGTAGAAATGAAGGAGTGAAACTGTACCTGGGATGAAAAGGAAAGGGGCTAAGAGGAAGGTTGATTTAGCTTTATCTTTGTTTTTCACCATCCTAGTCTAGTGTTAATTGGAAATAAATTAATTTGGTCTTCTCCTAGTTGAAGCCCATGACAATAACTGGTGAGTGGTCTCCTTGTCCATCTTGACCCATGGCCTTTTTCATCTTGTTTTCTCCCCCTCTCCCTTTGAGGAGGGTGAGTGAGAGAGCATCTGGTTGGGGGTCTGGCAGCCACCCAAGGTCAACCCACCACACTTACCAATATACACACATAGCGTTGGCAAGCAGGGCTGAGTAGTGCGGGTTTGCATAAGGTATGTTCAATATAGGCTGCCAAGTAAAGAATGTAGGAACATATCATGACATGCATTATGCATTCCTATTTAATGTGTTTAGTGCAAACCCACAGTCCTAAATTGCTTGAATCTTTTGTTAAATCTTTCAGTTTGCTCCACTTTGTTCTTAAGATTGAGATCTGTTTTGTCAGGAAAGCATATGATCTTTAATATACCTCCTTTTTTTTTTAACAAAAGCTCAGGTCAGCTTTGGTCAAAATGCACAGGTCCAAAATGTCCTTTCCCTTTCCATTGACTGCACAGGGACTGGAAGGTCTGAAAAACGTGGAGTACACAGTCTTGGCTGCCATCACTTTCTGGTTTTAGGTGACCTGCTAGGTGTCTAACTCTGCTTTGGCACCATGGCAGGCTTGTCTGAATGTATCCACTGGGGAGCTGAACTGAAGGTAAGGAAGATACTGGAAATGCTGCACTCTGGTTCCTTGCTTTTGCAGCAAGAGACGAAAGGATGCTTTTCACTCCTTCCCCAAAGCCAAGAAAGAGGCATGATCAAGTGTAAAGGAAGTCAACTGAGAGTCCTTTCTGTATGCCCTGTATGCATTTGCTTTTCCTCTGCTCTTCCTTTTTCATTGTGAAACGAGTAACTTCACAAAGAGAGCTACTGAGCTGAGCAGACTCCTGGTGGCACAGTTGGCCCTTAAATCACTACCAGCCATTTGTACTGGAAGAGAAAAACTTTGTGAGGGCCAATCCAGAGATTTTTGAAGCAAGTGACTTTTTTAGACTATTTTGGTCCCTGGAAAGATATTAACATGTATGAATAAATGACTGTCTTGTACATCACAAAAGTTCCTCAAAGAAAAGTGGTTTGTCCAGCTTCAAATAAGAGGGCGAAGAGGCAACGCTTAATATACAGATACAGGAAGCAAAACCAGCAATGTCGTAGACATTGTTTAGAATGGGGGAGAAACACTTAGGTTCTCTAAATGCTGACTGACAAGAGTGGGGGTTTTTTTCTTCATATTTTTTTTTCAAATTTTTTTTGATTCTTTCTTACCGTGAAAAGCTGACCCTCCAATTATCTTAATAGTTGTTGGCAGTGCCTTATGCTGAATGAAGTAATGCAAATGTGCACAATTTTATTGACTTTTGTTGCAGATTTAAAAAAAATGCTCTCCTCTTCATTACTTTGGAACACAAATTGCAGCCTGCCTCAAAGTGTAAACACATTGTGCAGATATTCTGACACAGCCAACTTGTTTTGCTTCCACGAATTCTTTATGTATTGCAAGTTGTAATGTATATTTTTCAAGTGAGTAACATGGCTGATAAAGGCTGTAGAGCCACATTTGTGCTTTCATTGACAGTCACATTCCTACTGAAGATCTTTTGGTTTGCACAGGTGACCCTGGATAGACTTATGCGATTTAACCAACAATTTTGCCGTATCAGACAAGAAGTTGTAATGTTAGCCCTCTACACTAAGGCTGTCCTTGCAGCTCTGGGCACACAGAAATAAGGGCACACAGAAAGAAGGAGCAATAAAATCCATTTTAACCACTAGAGAGCTTAACAAATCAGTCGTAACTGCACGGAGGCAGCTGATCTTTGGAAAGGGCCACTGCCGGTTTTATATAATTGGTTTTCAGAGGAGAACCACAAGAGTGTTTTCACCAAACAGAAATGAAACACCTTGGCATCCACTGAAGCAGACTTGGATCGGGAGAGCTGGCAGCCTCTCACAAGAAGCAGTTTTGTTGAACTGCCTTTGAAGAGGTTGAACTGGCAGTGCTGTATTCTGGCTGTGGGGTAACTTGGCTGAGAACATTAGGATTTCCCCTGACATTTAGCCATTAAAAAAAAAAAAAGGAGAAAAAAATAATTTCCTTCCCTCCCACCCCCCATTCAGGAGGAGAAACTATTTTTACTGCCAGACTTGCTGAGTGTTAGTCCCTCATGAAATGAGCAGCAGAATTAATACCATTTAAGGTTTTAGTAATTAAAGAGAAGAAGACACAAATTAAAAGTATATTAAGTAACTCATACTTAATGGGCTATTAGATTTTATTTTACAATGAGAACATGCAGAATTATGAAGGAAATCAGAGATAATTAAAAACCATCAGGGGTGTTAACAGTCTCAAGCACTTTGTCTGGAGCATTGGTTTTGGTAGATGGAGGAACAGGAGGAGCGTACGAGTCTCAGTCACTTTGAAGTTGTGGTCTGTGGTGCCCAGATACCAACAGCTCAGACAAACCTGCAAAAACAGGTAAAAATAATTGCTGATTCAAAAAAACCCTCTGATTTACAAACTGTCATAATTTTTGTCTCTTTCTTGGTCCTCCATCTGGACTGTAGATTTCCCCAGAAAGGTACACAGCAATGGCACTGATGCCATCCTAGTACCAAAATTGAATAATTAGTTCAGTATCTCTGAGATGCACTTTTATTTATATATCACAGAATTTTATATATTCCCCTCCCTGTTGTCCCCCCTGACTCCAGCATGCAGTCCTCTCAGTTTTGTCTGATTAGGCTGCCACTGCCTTGCTGGTGGATCTGCATTTTGTCTACCTGCAGTTTGCATTTATCTTCACTCAGTGCCATCTGGTTGGGTGTGGGGGCAAACTATTATATTTAACAAGGTTGCTTTGAATTGGACTGGTTATTTCTTGAGCTTGAAACCGCTTCCAACTCTTTATCTCGCTTGAGAAATTATAAATGCACTTTTTCATGTATCACCTGAGCTTTTAATTACAATTTTGAATAAAATTGCTTTTAAATTATCATTATTTGGCAAGTCCATTTAAGATTTGACTCGCAGGTGATTATAAGTTGAGTGTTTGTTTGTTGCAAGCATTATTCTAAGTGTCAGCTTTACTCTCTAGTTCTCTAGTCTGCTGTTCACAGTGTTTACCCCTTTCAGTGTGTCTTGGACTTCTCTTGCAAGTTTTGTAAAATGATTAAGCCGATGTGCGAAACAGAAATTGAGGCGCTAACTCTGGAGCTTGCTTATAGTTCTGGATGCCTAAGATGTACTACTAAGTGTCCTGTGGCTACAGGGAAGAAAATGAGATGACTAGTCATAGATAGTATGGTAGAAAAAAGATAAGGATCTCCTGGAAAGAGTCCAGAGCAGGGCTACGAGGATGATTAAGGGCCTGGGGCATCTCCCCTATGAGGAAAGGCTGAGAGAGCTGGGGCTGTTCAGCCTGGAGAAAAGAAGACTGAGGGGGGATCTGCTCAATGTTTATAAATATCTGAAGTATGGGACACAAGGGGAAACAGCCAGCCCCTTTTCAGTGGTCTGTGGAGACAGGACAAGGGGCAAAGGCCTCAAGTTGGAGCACAGGAAGTTCCACACCAGTATGTGGAAGAACTTTTTCCCAGTGAGGGTGACAGAGCCCTGGCACAGGCTGCCCAGGGGGGTTGTGGAATCTCCTTCTCTGGAGATATTCAAGACCTGTCTGGACGCCTGTCTGTGTGACCTGTCTTAGGGACCCTGCTTTGGCAGGGAGGTTGGACCTGATGATCTCTGGAGGTCCCTTCCAACCCCTACGATTCTGTGATTCTGTGATAAAGAACAAAGGAACTAATATGTTGTTTCTGCATGATTTTACCATGTTATAAACGGTAGTCGTACTTCCCTGTGCTTTCCTAAGACAATCTCATTTAATGTCATTTTCCACACTTAATGAGAGCTTTTTCTTTCTGGTTGCAAACGCATTTTCAGTCAGTCTGTCCCTGCCGTCTCACTCCAGCTTCGGGTTACAGTGAGTAGAACTTCAGCCGTCCGGTCGCCTGAGGGGATTTAGCTGTACGGAACAGCATTCTCTTGTGCCAAATGCGCGCACCCCTCGTTTGCAAGAACCCGAATGCTTTCCCAGCGGGGAATACTGTCCTGCCCCCCGCGCAGGCGTTCGGGCTCTCGCACAGCCAACGCATTGTGCATTGCAGTGGAAGTTGGGCGCTGAATAAGCAACTGTTGCAAGCAGCAGAGGAGAGGAGCCTGCTCCGGGTGCTCGGAACTACCGAAATGCTGGTGCTCCACCTCGTGGTGAGACTGGAAGGAGACAAACCCGTTCAACTTGACGCTGGAAGCGTTGTGGGTATGTTGGCAGGATCCAGCTCCTGCAGCAGGACCTCAAGTGGGTATTACTGTGATTTAAAAAAAAAAAAAAAAAGAAAAGAGAAGCTGATCTTAAGTAGGGAAATCTTCATTTTACAGCTGCTCAGAGGATCGGGAGGTGCCAAACCGCCGCGTTGCATGGTGATGGAGAAGCCGACCCCTCCTGCGGTGCTCGCGGAGGCTGACTGGCAGGATGAGGTGCAGAAAAGACTATGCCATGGTCTTCGTTTTATCCTCTGTCTGATAACTCAGGCACCTTCCTGGAAACATCGCACATCCACTTGGAAGGGCTAAATCTGAACTAGGGGCACTGCATAAGCTTTTAATGCATTGCTTTTCTGGATTAATATTTTGGGTAGTTTGATTAATAATTTGTTGCTGGAAATGCTTGCGACTCATCAGGAATCTGTTTCTGGAAGAAAACATTCACTTGTGTGTTCCTAGAAGGTAAAATTAATGACAGGGCATTTTTTTTGGTAACAAATACATTCTCAATCAGTCCATCCCTGCCATCTCACTCTAGCTTTGTTTTAGAGTTAGTAGACTTCAGCCACCCGTTTGCTCATGAGTGGTTGAGAGGATTTAGCTGTAAGGGGTGCTGGCAAATTTGTGATTTGATAGCTAGAACCAGTAGCCACCAGACTGATCACCAGCAGAAGCGTGCATTAAATGAAAACAGTTTTTAAGTCCCTCTGTGGACTACAGCTACACTGCCAGTTTACAGATCTGAGAGACTGCATCATGATCTAGTGAAAGCTTGACACGTACCCCACTTGCAGGAAATATTGGAGATATGTATATATGAAAGACTTGCAGTGCTGGCTAAACTTACCAAAAGAAGCATGAAAAAGTTAAAGAGCAATTTTCAGACTCCACAGTCTGTTTCTCTGCTAGAGCTGAGAGGTTTTGTATCCAGAGAAGTGTTTTCTTCCCTGTAACTCTGCACAGCAGTAAGAGCTAGTGGAACAGACTACAGACACACTGTAAGACTGGAAGATGCTCATCTTTTCAGTGTATTTCACAACAGCCTGTGACCTGGAGAGGAGCAGAGAGTCTCAAGATCCCTGGCACAGTGGCAGCATTTAAAGATTATGGCATAGTTAATCACTGAGACTTGGCATATCTAGCTCGAAAGTGCACCACAGGACTGTGCATGCAGCTTGCTTCAGTTGTTTGATGTAAAACCATTTCAGCAGAACTGCTGAGGGCAGAAACAACCATTTCTATAGTGGGGGATAGAAAAAACACCGAGCCAACCCAAACAAAATGTGACTGATTTCTCCTGCTGAGCATGTGAACTTAGAGGACAGTATCCCACCACTACTGATACGATGCTCACATCATTGTCCAGTCCTGTGTAACCGTAAAAGTTTATGATGCTCTGATTTTCCAAACTGTAAGTAACCATAAGTAGGCATTCTACAGAATTGCACTAAGCAAAATCAAACTGCCATAAAGTTCATGTGTGGCACTAATTGCAATTTAACTGCATGGTTATTACAAGAGCTTTTAATTAACCCAGTCATCATACTGTGGCATACAAATTGTGCATAATAACAGCATGCTGAGTATAATGACAATAGGTTTGTCTGAACTGTGAAAATCAGGAGTTTTATCATTTTCTGAAGGTTTCTTTTATGCCCTTGAATATAATGTAGTATTTAAGAACATTTGACAAAAGAAACCCAAACAACAAATACCCCCCCAGTAAGTTGCCGAGGCTTGTCTGTTTTAAAATTTTCCTGAAATTTGGTGAGATGTGTAATTCTCTTGTGAATAATATTTTTTGTGATTTTTTTCAGTCTCACTCTTCTCAGGGTATTTTCAGTTCCCTTGGAGAATAATTTTCTATTCTCTTTTAGGATTTTATGTTGAAGCCAAGGAAAAATGCTGTTTGTGGAAACTTTTGGGGGGAATACCCTTTCAGTGAAGCTGGAAGATAGTAAGAATATATTCTGATCAGATATCACTGCAAAATGGTCATTTGTGTAGTGAGAGTATTCCCTGTGTTTCAAAGTTGTGATTCTGGCCTGGGTACATCAAGACCAGTGGTGTGGGTAATAGCATTGAATAAATTCTAACTTGGAAGGTTAATTTTGCATTTTGGATATAGTTGTAGTTCTTAACAAAATGGCATTACACTTATACCATGTGCTCATTCTGGAGACCTAAAGAATTAATTAAAAAAACAAAAAAAACCAGTATTATAGAAAGTGTGTGTATCTCTTTTTGAGATTGTCATCATCCCTGTACTGGGAAATGAGATACTGACTTTTTGGTTCTAAATTATTTGCTTGACAGACAGAATAGGCACCTGACGGAAATAGAAGACTTTGACCTTATTTTCATGTGCACAAGTTTACCGAAGAAACCTTGTGACAATGAAGGCTGGGACAATGAGGGAGACAGGCCTGCAGTTGGCATGCAGATGCAGGCAATGGTTTAAACATGACCTAAAAGTGACAGCAGCTGGTGGAGAGTTTTAAAAAGGCAGATTGGGCTCATCTGTGTGAGTGATACAAGTGTGATGAACCAAAAGAAGAACCAGCACCTCCCAAAGCAAATCAGTCAGTCAGTCAGTGGTCCCAGGGGCTTAGATATCAGGGGCCTGAGAAAGGTGACAGAGATGGTGACAGTATCATTGTACATGCTGAAGGAGCTCATCCTGCAGAAGCTGTGTCTGAAGAAAGAAGTGAAACTTTGCTCACGACTGGTGAGCTAGCTTTCACTTTGGGAGAGCTGTTGCTGCCATTAACAGAACAGAGTTCTCAGCAGTGCTATTACTGTCATGCACTGCTTTGTGGCAATGACAGAGGTGTATATGGTGATGTACAAACACTTTTTATCATTTAACTGATGCTGTTTTCAGAATTTTCCAAAAATGGTTTTTGGAAAAAGATCTGTCAGTTCTTAAAAAGACATTTCAGATGTTTACTGGATTTTTATGGTATTTATATAGAGAAATTTTACCCAAGATTTATTTTTAAGAAAGATCTTGTATTTGTAACTAAGGTTACTTCTAAATATAACAGTAAATGGAGATTTCATGGTATTGCACAGTGCATTTCTTGAGACACTCAAAGAGAATAAACACAAAGCTCATTTGACAGTATTTTGAAGAAACTGTATTAAGTATCATCCATATTCCAAGCCAGTATGCCCGTAAACATTATTGATTTTCTTTATTTGTTCATTTTAGTCAGAGTAAAATATAATGAGATTTTATTGTTAGTTCAAGAAATACAGATTGCTGGGGATTCTCCTGCCTTCCTAGTAGAGCTGAATACGTACTTTTTTCCAGTTTACTATATCTGGAGCTATTTATTTATTTATTTATTTATTTATTTATTTCCTCACAACCCAAAGGACCAGGACTCATCTGCTTAGGGCCTGGATTGGCCAGTGACTCCTCTCCACCATGCTTCCTCTCCGCTCACAGGCTCCCACCCTGCAGTCAGTCTCTGAGAGTGCCTGGAGAGCTAAGGTGCCTCTTTCAGATGGGCAAGTGTCCTAAGGCCTACAACAGCCTGCACACCAACCCATGCCTGTCATGGAACCGGGCCTCCTGCTCAAACACTGGGTTCTGACTCTCGTAGCCTGCTAAACACTTGTTTCTATTCTTGGTAAGACAAAGAGTTGTTGAAGGGTGCATGGCAAGCTGGAATTGCACTAACCCAAAGCAAGCTTTGTCATAAAAGCTGATCATAACCATAATTCTCCCCATGTTACATCAGTGAGTGTAAGAGAATATTAACAAAGAGAAGCAAGGTCAAAAGCATTTTTTCCCTCTGGTAGATCTGCATTATATTGGTGTAGAGTGGCTGGTGGGAGAGACTGCTGCAGAGGCTGTTGAAATGCAGCACTGAAGGAGAAGACTCGCATAAGAATGTGTGATACCTAGAAAGGGTGTAGAGATTTATCGAGGCGGGCGGGGTGGTGAGGGTGTGGGAGTCCAGTTAAGCTGAAGGAGAATTTGGGATGATGTGCTCTGAAGAAGAGCTAATAGGGGAAATATTGGAAAGAGAGTGAGGGAGGTTTGAAACTGAATTTGAGGACAAGAACAAATACAGTCATGTGCTGTCCAAGGAGACACTACCTCTGATAAGAAAAGGTGGGGTGAATTCTTCAAGGGATGTTTAAGGTGTATCCCATAATGGACATTAGCCGTACATCCAGGGACAATTATCTTGCAGGTAAATTCATTCACCTCAGTTGAGGGGGATTCAAACTGTATCTTGGATGCCTAGTTTATGACATGAATTGCAGCTAAAAAAGAAAATTCACATTCAACTTTACCCTCACTTTCAATTCATAAGGTGAACACTTGTTCATATGTCATAATAATGCTGATTCTTCTTTTGACTGGCTTAAGCAAGTACATTCAATGAGTCATTGTCACCATTACACCATGCATAACAACAAAAAACCTCATTAACTTTAGATATGTGCATTTTATTTTAAATTTTAAATGTATTTCTTAACTAACACTACAGCAGTTCTTGGCTGGAAAAGTATTCCCTGAGACTTGCACTTTCCTCTTTAACATGTGTGATGGTAAATCAAATTAATGAGGTTAAATTACTTTATTTGGGGATAGAAAATGATGCAGGAAACAATAATTCATGTTACATAGCATATGCACCCTTTTCTTTCTCATGGTAGCATTTTTAATGTTTCTGATTCAAAAATTGGATCTGTGTCTCAGATCCAACAGTGACCCATTTTTTCTTTTTTAAAAAGTCAAAAACCTATTGAAACCGAGTTTTCATAAATCATGGCCAGTATTAGTGTGTCAGTAGTGCATGTGTGTTAGCCTACACAAAATGCTTGTTTTTCAGTCTGCCTAGTGTCTTTGATGTGATCCCCAGCATGAATTACCTCTTATTTAATAAATATGTATGGCCCTAATTATTTTTATTCAGTGACTGGGAAGAATAATGAACTATGAACATGAATTGATGTTTTCTGTAGTACAAAATGCTTCGTATCACATTTTACAAGAAGAAAAAAGGAGTTCACATGAATTTGTATCTATGGACATCTAGATCAGAAAGCCAGACGTATAAAATCCCTTGATATTTTTGATATCTATGGTCCAAATCATTAAACTTACATCTTGGATCATTAAATTTACATCTAGCAGAGTTGTAATCCAAGTTTCCACCATGCTAAGTGTTCACTGTGTACTCTGGGTAACTGTGCTGAACATACCATAATAATTCATCAACCCTGAAAGAAAGCACAAAGTTCAATGCATATTGAAAAGGCGATTGGGGTATATTACAGAAGAAAGTGGAAATATGCTAGCTTTCCCAACACATCCTGTTCTCTGAGGTTGCTGTTATTCTTGGCATAGCAATACACCTTGTATCTGCATACACCTGGAAGACAAAAAGCCAGAATTAATCAAGTGGATGTGGTGACTTGCTTGTACACCTGGTATTCCTTCAAATGGAGCAATTTCATTTGGGTTTTTGTTACTGTAAAGGAGTAATTATGTGTTTAGTGCATTGATTATGGCTGTAGTGTTGAGAGCTATGATAATTGATAGTTAGCTTAATGTCCACAGAACATTGTGTCTTCCTAAAATGAACTTAAGTAGAATCAATAGATACACAGTAATTTTGTTTATGTGTGTTCTTTTCCTTTTTCCTTGTGGCTTTTTTTTTCTTTATAGGTGAACAAAGTATGTGGTCCTCCTGTAAGGAAGCCTACGCAGTCTCCGGGTTGCACCTTTGATCAGAACGAAGTTAATCAAGGGTTGAAGATGGTCTCAAGAGACAGTGAAGAAACCCTCACCAACAGAAGAAAGTAAGACATTAGTTTTACAGCCAGAAAGAAAGAATAAAGTAAGCTCTTAATTTTACAACAGAATAGATTGCATTCAATGCAATGGCATGCATTATTAGAGGGTAAAGACTGCAAAGAATGAAACTGTTCAGCACCATAATCTGATCTGGTACATTGTGGAAAGAATAGTTCCATGTCTGGATCTGTTTTTCTGAAATAATGGGCGTGGTTTAAAGCATTTGAAGAGTGGATAGTATCAGTAAAATATGAATGTTAGCTCTATCTCTATGTGTAAATTTTCAAATTACATTTAACTTCCACATCAGCAGGTATTATTAAATCTGTCAAAAAGTGACTGTAACTTTTATCAGAAGGGTATTTCTGCATATTGATCAGAAAGAAAAAAAAAAACACAACACAACTGTTCTTATATGTGTTTCTACTGTGAAAAATGAGTCCACTAGACATTTAGGGCTAAATCTTAAAATCCTTTTTCAAGCAAGTCCAACTATTTTTTGGGGAATTTTTCTTTTTGTTTCCTCTGTCTCTTTTGCCAGATTACAGTGAGTTCAGATGACAGCAAAGGTTTGGGAGATTTGATCTGTACCAAGCTGAGCATTACAGGGTAAAATTTGAGCATATGAGCTAAGTGTGTGTAAGCTGCCGTTGTAGTCTGTGGAGAGGAGGACTCAGTTCAGCTGCCCACACAAGCACAAGCACCCAGGGCCACTTGCGGATATACCCTAGGGTATCCCAACTGATCTGCTGCTGCCAAATGCATGCAGATCTCCTGTCAGTTGTATCATATACTCCATCCTTCTGCTAATATCCAGGGCATCTGAGGGCATCTCAAAGGCTAATCTACCTTTGGACAAATTAATCAAGTCTTTAATGATGCTAAGAGGTAATTGCACTGTAAGGAGAAAGGATTGCATTATGCTCAAGAGCATAGGCCCTATTATGCAAATAAAGTACAACGTTAAAATCAGAAATTTCATTTCTATCATGGCATTTGCTAAGATACAGAGAGGTTTTCTTTGTTCTCTTTTTCATTTCATTTCAGTCTGTAGTGCAGAAGGAGACTGAAGTGAGAGAATCGCAGGGAATAATTGCTCGCTCCTGATGTCTGGGGAAGAAAAAGTGCCTCTGAGCTTCAAAAGCAGACTGTTCTTGTTAACACAAGGTCCTTCATGTTCCAGGTAGTGGAGAAAAAAACACAAACCCACCCAACACAGGATTTAGAGAACATTGTGAGAAGGGAAGGAGAAGCAAAACAGAAGTTTGGTTTAGCCAGCCAGAGATTTTTCAGGCAATACCCATTTTGCAGGCACATTTTCTCTCTTTTCCATAGCTAAGCAAGTGCCTGGTATTTTCTAGCACTCTGCAAACATGAAACCATATTCTAAAATCTCTGTCCAGGATTCAAAATAAGTGATGTTTGGATTGACCTCAGGGAGGGTGCCCAGAAGAAGACCTTAAGAAGCATCAGAGGCAGTGAGCAGTGTTGTTTTCTCACGGCTTCCTGCTGCCTGAGATGCTGGAAGCATTTTACAGCGTGCAACAGGCGCTACAACGAAAGGTGGGCAGGGAGGAAGTTTAAGATCCACTGACCCTGATTTCTGTTTAGCAGCATCATAGTTGAGACCATCTTCGTTTGCTGCCTCCTGGATCACCTCCTTCCTTATTACTCACAGTCGCTTTATATTCCCATGGCAACTGTAACAATTCCTCACCTGGAAGAGCGACTTTGGGGGATGCTAGCAGCCTGCTTTTGAGAAGTGCTGTTCTCCAAATCTAACTCCACTTTATTTACCTCCCATGGACTTCTGGCGGCAGGTTGCTCTCAGCGACTTTCACAGGCTTTAGCAGAAAAGAATAAGCCTCTCCTAGGCTGCGTAGGCTCAATCCATAGCAGTTATCTGAAGAAAAACAAATGAACAAAAACACTCCCTTAAATGTGTGACTCCTAAGAGTTCCCTGATTTCCTAATGTTTTTCAAATGCGTCTGCAGGTGAAAGTTTCTGTTTTAAAGTGCATGTTGAACTGCCTCTGCCTGGAATTTTTATAAACTATTTTTACCATCAGAACTCATCTGGTGTTTTCATGTGCTGCGTGGTACAAGAAGAAAAGCAAATTTCTCTGTGCTTTTGCCATCAACAGTTGTCAGGTGAATTTGTAAAAAATTCTGAGCAAAATTTTAAATAGTAACATAAAAACTTGAAAATATGTAGGCTTTTTTCCTTCAGAACTCAACATTGCAGACAGCTTTCAGCATGAAGAATACATTTTTTTTAAAAACCAAACATTTCCAAATAAACAGATAAGAAGTGTCTGCAAGCTTCCACCTACTGTAATTGCACATTTGTGCTCAGCTGCCTATAATTACATGCTATCTGGTCTAGAAGATGACGATGTGAAAATTGACATTCATACCATCTGCCCTTTTAACTACTTTGGCCAGACATTAACAGGGGCTGAAATCAGTTATTATTTCTGCATTAATATTAGCTTTGCTTCAGGATGTATTTACTAATAAACTGAATGACCTTTCTCTTAAAATGGAGTTTGTCACACGACATTATGGTAGCTGTATTATGTAGGAATTGGTTGTGCAGAAGAAGAAATTCCAACTGTTGTACTATGAGAGGACTCTCTGGTTTTCATACAGAATGTAAACTGAAAGCATAGCCAGAACCAATCTTGATCCCAGTTAGTGGGGAATGAAAGAAAATTGCAAACAGGCAGCGCACACTGAAAGCAATTCTGGGCATAGAGAAATACAAGTTATGACTATTCATGGCTGGGAGACTGTGGGTGAATCATACTTACATGTTTAAAATCTATTGCACATAGGCAATTATATGATCACACAATCACAGAATCATAGGGGTTGGAAGGCACCTCCAGAGATCATTGGGTCCAACCCCCCTGCCAAAGCAGATTCTCTGGGACAGGTCACACAGGGAGGCATCCAGACAGGTCTTGAATATCTCCAGAGAAGGAGACTCCACAACCCCCTGGGCAGCCTGTGCCAGGGCTCTGTCACCCTCACTGGGAAAAAGTTCTTTCACATGTTGGTGCGGAACTTCCTGTGCTCCAACTTGAGGCCATTGCCCCTTGTCCTGTCTCCACAGACCACTGAAAAGGCGCTGGCCATTTCCCCCTGCATCCCATACTTAAGATATTTATAAGCATTAGTAAGGTCCCCTCTCAGTCTTCTTTTCTCAAGGCTGAACAGTCCCAGCTCACTCAGCCTTTCCTCATAGGGGAGATGATCCAATCCTTTAATCATCTTCGTAGCCCTTCTCTGGACTCTTTCCAGGACATCCCTGTCTTTTTTATACCAGGGAGCCCAGGACTGGATGCATAGTTAAAATTTACCCTGCCCAAGATTTTCAGAACAGGTGTTTTAGACTTAGTGGGGCACTCATAATACAGCTAATAGGCACAGTAAAATCTAAATTACTGTGGCTTGTGTAAAATATTTGCCTTACAGTCACAAAAAGGAACATGTGTCTTTTGAAATTACAGACCATATATAATCACTTAAGTTTTATCTGTTTTAATTTAGAGTAAACAATACTTAACAAGTTATCCCCTTATGCCATTCTAGGTCTGTATTCACTAACTATAGGGAAATGTATAGAATATTTCTGGTATTTTTTCACAACTGCAGACACCATACAAGAAGTAAACATAAAAGAAATCTTGCTGGTTTACAGAGCAGTAAGTTCAGTGTTTGCTGGTGCCTTTCTCTGTGCCTGCAGGTCACAGATAACTTCAGCATGGTGTGATGTTCTAAACCAGAATGAATAAATATTTTTTTCTCAGCAAGAATGGGTGTCCCAGGAAGAGATTTTCAATACATAAGCAAAGAACTTATAAACATAAATAACCACAATCCAGTTATAAAGATGCCAACTAAAAAGTCATTGATTTGTTTTGCTTTAACAAACCTTATCACCATCTCTGGGCATCTTGAAAATTATTTGAAATAGAAATGCATCATTTGTAACCTACCAGCGTAGCACATGATAAAACTGATGTCATTTTTCAGGCAGTAATTTAAATATCCACTAAATATTTAACACTTACACCTTAAACTCATCTTACCTAAATCTTGAGTTGCTCCATAACATAAACAAATGCTCTTTGTAGTATTTTTAACACTGTGTAGGGAACTAGTTGGTAGCACTTTTGAAAAATAGATGACTTATATACACCTGTTTATTTTATTTGCTATGGTTTTGGGTTTGGTTTATTTTGGGGGTGTGTGTGTGTGTGCATATTTGTACAAATGAAACGTTGAAAACTGTATCACAACAATGCAAGAAAATTTGGTGCTGGAGGAAAATAGTTCCTGTCCAGAGTAAAGTAATTTTGTTTGAACTTTGACCAGTGAGAGTATTCACTTTGTGAACTACTGAAGTGTGTCTGAGAGATCAAGCTTGCCTAAAAGGCAATTGACAAATTGATTAAAGAATTCATTGGAGCCAAAGGAAAGCAATAGAGTAAACACATTCTTGGTAGGTTGTTTTCTTCTTGTAGAAATACACAACAGCAACGCTACCTAATGTTACTGCTGATGCTGTCAATTATTTCCTGTTTTTCCCTGCACAGAGAATTTATCAGCCAGCTCCGGCTCTACAAAGCCTTTTACGGCGGCCTGGCCGATCAGCTCTGCGGTAACGAGTTGGCAGCTGCCGACGGGCTCCCGTGTTGGAACGGAGAAGATCTTGTGAGAAGGTAACTTCCTGACTCAGCTTGTGTCTTTTCTATTTTCCTGTTGCTCTGAAGTGGCTTCCAAACTCAAGTCAAGTCCATTCTTTCCCTAGGGATGTGTCAAGGTTGGTTCTCCCTAGGTATGTGTCAAGGTTAGTTTGGAAAACAAACCTGCATGGGTTTCATTCTCTCAGTCTTCACCTTTAAACAGTAAAATAAATCTTCCTGAATCTCTATTATTAAAGAAAAAAAACCCCAGAATTCTGTTTTTCCAATATACTGGAAAAGAAGCTGGTTTGGTATTTACAAAATACAATAGGAGGAAGAGAATATGGATTTTTGCTTAGGCTTGATCTTTATAAAATGCTCCTTCTAATGCAGAGTGTGTGATAACGGACTCACGCTATTTGCTTAAAGTTTTCTCTGGATCTGAAGAATGGAGCAATCTCAATATATATGGTTTCTCAGGAGAGAGCTAAAAGTTAAGGCATGAAGATAAAACAATTTAAAGTTGAAACACATGTCCTGGTTTATGTATGCTGTGGATTGGGAGACATCATTCAGCAGCAATAGCAAAGAAGAGATAGTAATAAACTGCTCCGCTCCTGGATATGTATCTCTGGAATCAATATATTTCACAGTTTACAAAACACTAGTGTCTCTGGATGTCAGAAGGATCTTCAGAGATCTGATCTCTATGTTTTTGCTTTATTGCTCTCATCACCAAAACAAGTATTTCTCTGAACAGGAAGTACTTGTGATGACAGAGACTGAAATATTAAAAGCTTTATTGCAATTATTTTTTAAATAAAGATCATGCCATTAGTGCAGCATATATTAGTAGGCAGTATCACAGGTCATATCAAGGAAGGAGAATTATTAAAGTGGGAGATAGCTGGTACCACGTAGAAGGAGTATTGACAGCCTGTGCCTTCAGGTGTCTCTGAAAAGATTAGGTAGGAGCTGTAATTTATTGATCAATGTTTCATAAGAAAACGTACTGGATACCCTTTCAGCAACCAGCTACAGGACTACTTTTCTTTATCTTCCTGAGCAGTCCAGTGCTTTGGCAGCACCAAGGCCCAATGGATGCTTGACTCTCTTGATACTCTCATTGGGAATCTTTGTCATAAGGTTTCAGTGTTCTTCTTAAGATAACATGTCCTCTCTTTAGGTACCTGTATTTGAGATTTAATATCAACTTCATCTCCTACCTTTTGTTTTGCTGCTCTGCCCCACACGAGTTATGCTATTCTTGACAAATGTTTCCATGAAAATATGAAGTTAGCATCTTCTAATTACTTGCAATTAACAAGGTTCTTGAAAAATTTTGGCTGCTCCCAGTCTTACTACTAGTATGTTGTATCTTTTCAAACCTATGTTATTGTATTATATGGAACTATTAGATTTTAGATATGATACAATATTGTATTATATATTATATTACATTACATTGCAGTTGGAAGGGACCTACAATGATCACCCAGTCCAACTGTCTGATCAATTCAGGGCTGACAAAATGCTAAAGCATGTTATTAAAGGTATAGTCCAAACATCCTTTGAACAGGCTCAACGCATCAAACACCTCTCTGAGAAGCCTGTTCCAGTGTTTGACCACAGTCTTAGTAAAGAAATTCTTCCTAACGTCCAGTCTGAACCTCCTCTGGTGCAGCTTTGAACCATTCACTTGTGTCCTGGCACTTGATACCAGGGAAAGGAGATCAGCAACTCTCTTTCCACTTCCCCTCCTCAGGAAGCTGCAGAGAATGAGGTCAGCCCTCAGCCTCTTTTTCTCCAAACTAGATAAGCCCAAAGCCCTCAGTTGCTCCTCACAGGACATGCCTTCCAGCCCTGTCATCAGCTTTGTTGTCCACCTTTGGACACATTAAGGGATTTTCACATCCTTCTTAAATTGTGGGGCCCAGAACTGCACCCATTACTCCAGGTGAGGCTGCACCATTGCTGAATACAGCAGGACAATCACCTCTTTAGACTGTTTGGTTACGCTGTTTGATGCACCCCAAGGTATAGTTTACTCTCAGCAGCCAGGGCACACTGCTTCTGTTGAGCTGCTGCCAACCAGTACCCCCAGATCACTTTCTGCAGGGCTGCTCTCCAGCCATTCCTCTCCCAGTTTATACTCATACCCGGTGTTACTCTGCCCTAGGTACAGAGTCTGGTGTTTGGACCTGTTAAATGTCATGCCACTGATGACTGCCCAATGCTCTAATCTATCTTGATCCCTCTGCAAGGCCTCCTGTCCCTCAAGAGTGTCAATAGCACCTCACAGACTGGTATCATCAGCAAATTTGCCGATGGTGCATTCAACTTCTGCATCCAGATAGTTGATAATGTATCGAACAGGACTGGTCCTAGAACTGAGCTCTGAGAAACACCGCTGGTGACCAGTTGCGAGCCAGGTATAGCGCCATTCACTAAAATCCTTTGAGCCCTTCAGCCAGAGCACCGTGAACCCGCTCATCCCACAGTTGGACAACTCGTCCAGAAGGATGCTGTGAGTGACAGTGTTACTCAAATCCAGAAAAACTACACCCAGCACCTTCCCTTCATCCACTAGGTGGGTGACTTTATCATAGAAGGATACCACATTCGTTAAACAGGACTTTATGAACCTGGTGCCTGATGATTGCATTGCCTTTTAAGTGCCTTTCAGTAGTTCTCAGTTGGCCTTGCTCTGGCTAGGGCAGTGGACCCAGCACAGGTGAGCCAAGCTGGCCAAGGTTGTTTTCCATGCCACATGATGTTGTGTTCCCCATAAAAGGGGGCTGGTTGGAGAGAGCCAGGTCTGTTGTCTGGTTGTAGTCAGGTCAGCAAGAGCTCTGTGTTATCATTGTTCATGTATCCTGTTGCTGTCTCTGTTCCCCTTTCGCGGGGCTGTGTCAGTAACTGTCCTTATCACAACCCGTGGGGCTTTTCCTGTTCCTCCTCCTCGTGAGAGGGGTGAGCGAGCGGGTGCATGGTGCTCACTCGCTGCCTAGTGCTGAACCATCACATCAGTATAATCTGAATTTTTCAAGGAACTGAGGTCAGACTGACAGGTCTGTAGTTCCCTGGGTCTTTCTTCACATCCTTCTTGTGGATTAGAACAACACTGGCTGTCGTTCAGTCAGCAGGGACCTCCCCAGAGTCCCAAGACCTTTGGTAGATGATGGAGAGGGGTCCTGCTGTGACATCCACTGGCTCCTGCAGTACTCTGGGATGAATCCATTGGGCCCCATGGACTTGTGAACATTTAGCTGGCACAGATGGTCCCATACAATTTCAGTGTCCAGAGAAGAAAAGTCGCTGTGCCCACACTAACGGTCCTCTGACTCAGTGGACTGGCATGCCTGAGGTCTGTTTAATATCATTAGAGACCTGAAGCAGAAACTGCCTTGAATGCCTCTGCTTTTTCTTCATCCCAGTTAATCAGATGACCACCTTCAACAAGTATCAGTCCAGTGTTTCCCTTGCCCCTTTCTCTTGCTATTAACATACTTTAAAAACCCCTTGTTATCTAACACAGCTCCAACTCTAATTGAGCTTTGGCCTTTCCTGTCTTCTCCCTGCATATACAAGCTACATCTCTGTAATCTTCCTGCAAAGCTTGACCTCACTTCAAGTGATCATGGAGTTCTTTTCCCCTCTTGAGCTCCATGAGGAGTTCCCTGCTCAGCCAAGCTGGCCTTCTGCCCCACTGGCTTGACTTGTGACATAGCAGGATTGCCTGCTCCTGTGTTTCTAGGAAAACTACAGAAGAGTAATCCCAGAAGCATTATGAGATCAATCCAGAATCTAGGAAACTCAGTTTAAAAAAAAAAGAAGGCAAAGAATTCTATTTTTAACCTGAAAAAGGAAAGCTATTAGGAGAAAATGCAAAGTACAAACAGACTGTTGCTGGAGGGAAGAAAAGTATGATTTATCTGCTTCCATAGTGGCTAGGACACATAGGAAACACTTAAAATACATTCTAAATAAATGTTAAGGAGAATCTTCTAGTGGCAAGGACAATAAGGGACAAAGCCAGGTAGTTTTGGTGTCCAGCATCTGCCTGAAGGAGAATGTTTTAGAATAGGCAAAGAAAGCTCTGAAATGATGCAGCAAAAGCTGATTTTTCCTTAGAGATATGGAGATAAATTGGATAACCTCTTAAAATCTCCTCAAACCCTCTGATTCTGAATCTAGGATTATCTAAATCCTGTGTTGCTCAACTTCTGTTGCCATGATCCCAGGATACTGTGACATTTTAGAAGCAATAATGATCCGAGCCAGCATCATCACATTTCTCTGTAAATATTAAAGAACACCTGAACCTGTACACTCACTTTCTTTCCTTCTTTTTTTTTTATTCCCTTCCACCCCCCACCATATAAAAAAAAAGATATTGGCAAATCCATCTGTGCATCGTTCCTGGCACAAGTGGAGGAAAGTCTGTATTGTTCACATTAGCTAAAGGTAAAAAGATTTTATCAATTCTAAGATTTTTCCTAATATCTGTCTCATTTTGCCTTCTGAGTGGTGATGAGCTGGTGATGGTTCCAGTTTTGGGCCTGACATGGGAAATCTATATCATAAGCTACATAATGCTGGTGTGAGTGTATCAGGGTCTGAAGAGATTGCTGAGGCTGTTTGCTGTATCTATCTTTCAAGCTACAAGTAGCATTAAGCCCTGGACACAGAAGATAGATATATTTAAAAAATAAATAAGTCTTTGCAGTTCTTTTTTATTATTTTCTGTGTATTTTCTAAAGGAAGTAGTTCAGGGTTTTAACAGCTGTAATATCATATCTCAGATAAATCTTACAGCCTTTGCTGTCTCTAATGTCATCTAAAAGATTATTAAGCCTGGATGGGAAAAGGTCAGAAAAAGAAAAAGAGGATATTATTGAAATGAAAGCTTACTTAACAGTTTACATTTCATATGCTTCAGCTGTTTCCTTTTTCATTTAAGCCTTTTTCTTCTTTTTCTTTTTTTTTTTTTCCCCATCATAATGTCATGGCAATATAGCCCTTGGTTCTGAAACTAGAAATTGTTCTGAATCTAGCCTGTTACATGGTGTAGGACCATGCTTTTGTAAAAACTTAGGCCAGTATCACCAAATTCCTGTATTCACGTCAGACAGAATTAGTAACAGGCAGGACTTTGAGGAGGAAGACTACGCTCACAAGCTCCACATATTACTGCAGAATGAGGGAGAACACATCTCAGAGGAGTCTTCAGTCCTAATGTTTTACCCAGTTGTGTGACTACAGTGGCTGGGCATGAAATTCAAACTTCAAATTTAAAGGCATAACTGAAGGCCACGACAAAGTATTTGGAATACAGTATTAGAGGGTCATAGGATCAGAGACTGATTTGAGTTGGAAGGGACCGCAAAGAACATTTAGTTCTAAGCCCTGTGCTGTGGGCTTGGACACCCTGCCATGGCCTGGGACATCCTCCACTAGACCAGGTTGCCCAAAGCCCCATCCAACCTGGCCCTGAATACTGCCAGATAGGAGGTGGTCACAGCTTCTCCAGGCAGCCTGTGCCAGGGCCTCACCATCCTGTGAGTGAAGAATTTCGTCCTTGTATCTAATCTAAATCTGCCCTCTTATAGTTTAAAGCTATTACCTCTTTTCCTATCAGTACAGTCCCTGATAAACAGTCCTTCCACAGCTTTCCTGTAGGACCCTTTGGATACTGGAAGGCCGCAATAAGGTCTCCCAGGAGCATTCTCCTCTACAGGCTGAACAAGCCCAACTCTCTTAGCTTGTCTTCATAGGAGAGGTACTCCAGCTCTCTGATCATCTTCGCAGCCCCCTCTGGACTTGTTCCAATATCTCAGTGTCTTTCTTGTACTGGGGACCCCAGAGCTGGACACAGTACTCCAGGTAGGGTGTCATGAGAGCGGAGTAGAGGGGAAGAATCAGCTCCCTTGACCAGCTGGTCACTCTGCTTTTGATGTGGCTCAGGACACAGCTGGCTTTCTGGGCTGGAAATGTGCATAGCTGGCTCATGTTGAGCTTTACATCAGTCAACACCGCAAGTCTTTCTCAGGTCTGCTCTTAATCCATTCTTTGCCCAGACTGTAGTTGTGCTTGGGATTGTGCTGACCTGTATGCAGGACCTTGCACTTGGCCTCACTGAACTTTATGCTATTCTCACTGGCCAGCTCTCAAGCTTGTGAAGGTCCTTCTGGATGGTAAGCCGTCCCTCCAGTATGTTGAGTGCACCATGCACCTTGTTGTTGTGGGCAAACCAGCTGAGGGTGCAACTCGATTCTGCTGTCCATGTCTCTGACAAAGAGGCTAAACAGTGCCAGTCCCAGTGCTGAGTCCTGAGAAATTCATTAAATTCAGTATAAAAGAGGAATTGTAATCGATAAATTACGCATTACTGAAGCATACAAAACCTGCATGCAACAGGTCAGAGTTTCATTGGCATCCTAGTGTTAAAGCTAAAATAACAGGACCTGTGTAAATAGACTGAGATTGTTCTCGTTCATGAACATGAAGTGGCTTAACTGATGCTTACACAGTTCTGGTAGTCCAGAGTGCCTGGCTATAATGTGGAGAGAGATAGATTAAAAAACCACAGATGAGAAGAGAATATGTACTCTACATCTTGAGACCTATGATTCCACTGAAATCAAAATAGATGTGAGAGAAGAAAATAGTAAGATTATGTGTGGTGAAGGATTCAAGAGTAATGGAGTTTATTAAAAACAGCTAATCAAGTTTGGAAGATTTAAAGTATCCAAATTAAGAGGAATTGAACAGCGTGATTGATTTTAATTACTGAACAAGTTGTTAGAAAGTGATTATAATAAGCACCTATCATTAAATAAATGCTTAGCTTTAGCACAGCTCTTCTGCTGGGGAAAGGAATTTTCTCTTTCGATTCTTAAATATTCTGAATCAAGACCACAGTCAGGAATACATTCTTAGCCAACAAAAGAGGAAAAATGGTGATATAAGGAGATCTAATGAATTCCTCATAGTTTTCTTCCCTCTGAGCTAGTCATTGCTTTCTAATGAATGTAAACTGCCATCAAAGGCACGAGTTGCCACCTATGCATAAGATTTGCCTGGGCAAATTGAAATGTGGGAACAGCCCATTATGGCTCTTACTGCTTTATTGCCAACAAGGACCAGTGACAGATGCACAGAGAAGAAATAATAGTAAATATGTGCTTCCTCACAGTCTGAAGATTTGGAAATGCCTGCCCCAGAACTGTGAATGTTCAATCTTCCCATGAACTCAGGAAATCTTAGCAGCAGTAGCATTCCAAAGCCAGCTTAAGGTTTCAGATACCAAAACCACTGAGTCAACTTCAGAGGTAAATGGTGGATAGAGATATTTGTAAGCTGAATGTTTTCTAAAGGAAACTAATGTTAAATTGATTTTGAAATCCGAATGCTGGAAATCTGATATATTTTAGTTTTGAATTGCTGCTGCCCCTTTTAGGGCTCCTTGAAAGTGAAGTCACCAGCATACGGCACCTGGGCTGTAATGAAAAATCTGGCCTATAAGAACATGGGGCTCCAAGGATCCTTCCCTGAATTCAGGAGGAGGATTTTTTTCATCACACTTTATAAATTTTCATTTGGAAAACTACTGATATTTTTGATGACTAATCAGCAATACCATTAGTTTTATCACTGCTCCCCCAGTCACAAATAATTTCTTATTGATTCTTCTTGTCAGAAGAATGAGGGGGGTTATTTTAATGTTTTCTGTGTCAGCGTAGAAAACAAAAGAGATTTCTATTTCTGGCATCAACATGCAATTGAATAATAATAAAAATAATTGTATTATTCTAGTTGCTGTTTTTCTGGAGGTAACTTTATGTTATCTTTACTTTTGAGGAGGCTTAAACATTTTTAGGTTAGCTTAATGAATTCAGGAATTATAGTGGAGAGTATAATCTGTACTATTTATTCCAGAGAAAGACAAAAATTAGAAGAAAGAAGGATACTGGTTTCATGGGAGTTATATAAAAGCTAAGTAGTTTATATAAAAGGTGAAATTCAAATCCCTGTATCAGTAGGGTTTAGGAGACCCACGTCTGACAATAGAGGGAAACATCAAATGGCATATGATCCCATATTAATTGTGGGATTTGTTCTCTAATTTGTCATGAGATATAAAAATAAAATAATTCCTGCTTTGACAATGGTAATATCAGCCCTTGATATACACTTAGATAAATCTCATGACATTTCAGAATGGAATTTATTTAATTACAAAAGAGCAGCAAAATATGTATTGCATTTGATTGCCTCAAAATAAATGATCTGGTTCTCCTTTTATTTGCTTGAGCAAATACATAATTTTCTGCAATGTTTGTCCTCGAAACATTTGAGTCATTTGTCATGCACAGCAGGGGTTTTAATAGGAGGGTTCTAACACTGGGTGAATTAATTTTTATTAAACTGGTAACAATTTACAAAATGCATTGGCTTTTAAATTGAAAAAACATGATTAGAGCAATGTTAAATAAATAAGAGCATTCATAAAGTCACAGAAGTCTGCTGAGAGATAGGCATAAGAAAGAGCAGTGGAAGCATATGCTAGGAGGTTGAATTATGGCATCACCATACTTTCATTTTTGAGTGTTTTGTTCTTTCATTTTACCCAGCCATCGAAAAAATAGATTTACTCAATAATTCAATATCGATGGTCTGATGATGCTTAGAAGTTTTCATAGGGAATTCAGGACTACTTTACCATAGTTTATGACATGAAATAAGAGATGCAAAAAAACTCCCAAACAAACAAAAAAACCCCCCATCACATTTTTGTATATTAAGGTTTCATATTAATATCAAGGAAAACTCATCAAGAGGCTGTGCTGCGTACTTCTAGAATAAGCCTAACATAAAATAAATGTGAATCATAGCAGATTATAGTAGACAAAAGATTTTTCTATTTGTGTCTCTGAATTTCTTATGAAAGAAATATGATCTAACTGAATTAAACTTTGATCTACAGATACCTTTCAAATAGTAAGTTCAGTGATATTTTACAGTGAGACCCCTTTCACACAGTGATGCTCTGAAACAGTTCATATTTGTAAAATCAAATTATTTATCACCTCTGGCCACAGCAATACAGCTCTCAGTGAATCATTTAAACAATGTTTTGGGTTGTGAAATATCTTCTGCAGGGTGTTCTTTCACTGTAATGTTCACAACAGTACTCTGTAGGCTTAACAGTCCGTGCTGGAAGCTTCTGAGTACTGATGCTCAGCACCCCAACATTTACAGGTGTTCCTTTATACTTTTATATCACAGTGTTGCATCTGCTGAAGACCTTTCTCTTGGCAGCTCTAGGTCAGATTTTCACTGAGCATCCTGCACTGACTGTGAAAATATTCAACTGAAACTTAGATTATGCTGGGGGTTTTGGGGTTTAAATTTTCACAGCTGAATTAGATACTCAAGCCAGGTGACTTCAGAGATCTTGAAATTAATTGGGAGTCTCATGGTAAAAACACTGATTTTTCCTATGTGTCTAATTGTGAAAGTTTCTGGTAAGTTTTCCTCTGTATAAGAAATAATTTGCTTTTAATAGTCCTGGTTTTGTGAATGCTCTGTAGATTATTATGTGTACAGCTTGATTTTGTTAATGTCATTTGTGTAATACAGATGATAAAAAATTGGTATTCACCAAGTAATATTAATGCATTCAAGGACTGAGTTCACTCATTACTTTTTCTAGAAATGAATATTATTCTTTCCAATTGTGTCAAATTCTTCTTTCTGTTTTGTAGTTAAAAGAATCATTATATCCACTTTAATGAAGTAAAACTAATCTGCCATTCACAACTGTGAGTCTACGAGCATCTACTTCAGAATACCATATCATCTGTTCTCTTTAATAAAAGTTATGGTTTCTTATCTTCCTTAGCAGCTTAACTTCTTCTTACATTCCTTCAGTGTTGTATGATGGGAAGCACAAGTTGGCTCAGATTCATTAAAATGACTATTTAGTTCTAACTGTTTCTGTTCTAACACCACATTCTTAGGGCCAAAGTTTTTTAGCACTCAGCCACATTTGGTCACTTGGGAAAATGAAGCTGAATTAATGAAGGCTGTGAATTTAGAAATCAGTTACATTAGCTCATTTTCTACTCAATTAATTGAATGGATAAAGCAAACCGAAGCTCCTTTAATTCAGAAAGAATTTTAATTATGAAAATATAGTATCCTTCACAGAAATTCAAAGATATTTTTCCTAGACAAGTTAAAACATTTCCATCTTTGGTATGTTCTGAGTGGTGTTTTGAGTCATGAACTTGTAACTCTCTGTAACTACCTGAAAGGAGATTGTAGCCAGGTGGATGTTGGCTTCTTCTCCCAAGTAACAAGTGATAGGACAAGCAAAAATGGCCTCAAGTTGCACTGGGGGAGGTTTAGATTGGATATTAAGAAAAAATTGTCACCAAAAGGGTTGTGAAGCACTGGAACAGGCTGCCCAGGGAAGTGAGTCACCATCCCTGGAAGTATTTAAAAGATGCCTGGATGTGGTGCTTAGTGACATGGTTTAGTGTTTGAACTTGGCAGTGCTAGGTTCATGGTTGGACTTGAGGATCCTAAAGGCCTTTTCCACCCTAAATGATTCTATGTAGGCAAGTACATATGTGCTGTGTGCTTCAGTGACAACTGTCCCTGAAAAAGGCTGAAGCAAGAACTAATGAACATACCTAGCTATTCCATGCTGGAGGCTTCATGAATGACCCATTCAAGCACTGGTGTGAAGATGTCCAACTCTGAAAGGTTTTCAATTTTGGGAAGTGCCTAGTGATCAAAGTAGCAGAACTACATTGTTACATTTATGCAACAGGAGACACTGTAGATTCCTCCTGGAAATGTACTTCATACCTTTTCCTTTATTTCCTTTGGGGAAAGGAAATATGAAGCATAAAGCACAGTCCAAATGCCCAGCAAACTGTTTTCCTTCGATAAGAAAAGACCCTGCTGCTGCTTTTGATAGGCAGGGTTACCAGCAAGACCTTCCTTCAAGCTGTTAGGACTCATATATATCTGAGAAAATTCCATGCCTATGGATGGAGGGATTGTGCTGTAGCGAATTCTCTATAGGAAGAAGTAGCTTCTCCTCCTAAGGAGTGTGAGGCATGAATCTCTGCCATGTTAAACATATTTATGTCTTATGTTAATAAGAGCTTGCCATGTTAAAACTTGTGATATTATTCATCTCTTCAGCTCCAGGTATTTTTCTGAAGGCAGATATAAATGAACCTTTTGCCTTCTTTTTCAGTAAAAAGATAAGTAGTCCCTTGTAGGATGCAACTCAGTCTTAAATAGTTGGATAGAATTTCCTAGAAATACTTGTTTCTCCCCCTTGGCTGTAAATGACATCAGTCTAAAGGTAGTGGTAGAATTTATGTTATTTAACTTCAAAATATCTAGACACTCATATATATATATATTTAATCTACTAATGCAAAGTGTCTATACTGAGATTAAAATCCAAAATACCCTAAATATTAAACCTGAGAGATTTATCCAGAACTATTATGCCGAAGTGTTTGAGATGCTTCACCAGAAACCTAGGTACTCCTGTTGGCATATGTACTGCAAGTAACGTCATATGGCAGCACTGATCAGTTGTTGCAACTGCTGATTTTCTGGTCAAAGTGATGTATGAAGGTAGCTGGGGTAAGCAGCATGAAGGATTGTGCAGGACCACATGCCCCTCTAGCTCTTTCTCAGCAATTTTGGTCCAAGATGGAATGTACTTTTCACAGAATCACAGAATTGTAGGAGTTGGAAGGGACCTCGAGAGATCATCGGGTCCAACCTCCCTGCCAAAGCAGCTCCCCAGCTCATACTGCACAGACAGGCGTCCAGACGGGTCTTGAATATCTCCAGAGAAGGAGACTCCACCACCCCCCTGGGCAGCCTGTGCCAGGGCTCTGTCACCCTCACTGGGAAAAAGTTCCTCCACATGTTGGTGCGGAACTTCCTGTGCTCCAACTTGGAGCCATTGCCCCTTGTCCTGTCTCCACAGACCACTGAAAAGGGGCTGGCCAATTCCCCCTGCATCCCATACTTAAGATATTGATAAGATACCTTGAATAAGGTATACAAATTTCTGGGTTACATAGTTTCCTTAAGTTGCCATTTTTTAAAGGCTAGATAAAATCAGGAATGAATTTTGAGAGAGTTAAGGTGTTTATGGCAAGAATTTTAATTTTTCCCTTAATTTTCCCTCTGTTTTCTATTTTCACTGTTAGAGTGGTTATGGCATCTAGAACTCCAGGTTTTATCATCTCTTATAAAGTGCTCTAAAAATTTCTCTGTCAATGTCCTTTTTACAAATATGATGACAACAACATTTGAGGGAAGCTTGTGTTCCTCTACACAAGTGTGTTCCTACCAATCCTTCTTTTAATACGTCTCACTTTCATATCCTGATGTCTTTAAAACCTCTGAATCACGCGTAAGTACAACAGTGATAGAGGAAGTAAGTAGTAAGCCTGAGGTTTGATAAACCAGCTTTTTTTGGTTGTTTTTTCCTTAATGAAATACTTCTGGAATCTACAGGCAGGATAGTGTGACAGGACAGTGTGGCAGATACCTAGTATTACGGTTTTCAGTTCAAATAGCAAAGCGACATGTTGTATTCTTCTCAACAAAACATTATCAGTTCCTCCTGACATCCTTGTACAGAAGCTGTTCAAAGTAAAGTAAATACTAAAGATCTTAAAAACACCCAAAGATTTTTATTTAAGGATACTTCATTTTCTACTGAAAATATTAAACAAGATCAGTTAATAATGCTGAAGTACCGAATGGTAGAAGAGCAGTTCTGAATGCAGAGGAGTTCTGAACAGCAGCTAATGGAGAGAGACCACATTAACCATTATGGTTATTTTTTGAGCAAAATCCTCCTGTATTTGCAGATTTTCACTACACTTTCTTCAGTGTCTTGAACAGAAATCCCAAGATAAGGCTAACTGGCTCTTGACAGTGTGTATTTCTAGCACAGGAAAGATTTGTCTGTGATCCAAACCAATGAAAGCTCATTCTGTAGTACTGCCCTTCAGCCTTTTGACAGCACAGACTGTATTCACAGGGATCTTGGCAGTAATCATTTAATTTCAAATTCCTATTTTTATATCCAGAGAATTTGGTTTTCAAAGGGGAATTTTTACCAGGCAGTTCCAGAGCTGATAGCTAGAGTCTGCCACCTCTTCTGTACTTCTGCTTACTTTGTAAAGGAATATATTTGCACCAAAAAAAAAAAAAAGTTAAATAATAGAGTCAAACAGTCAGAAGTTGTTTATTTGCTTAGAGAACTTGTGAAAGATTTAAAATGAAAAAAAAACCAACACCCAAACCTCTTTTCAGTTAATACAGTTGATTCTTTTGGATTCAAAGTTTTATAATTCCGTATTTGAGTATACAAGGAAGACTTTGTTTGAGATTCAACTGATGCCTTCAAATGCACAAGAGGTGGACATCTAACCTGGACTTCTTCAGTCTATATAGTCAATGGAGAGAGACACATGCTACACCGTAGTCATGTGGAGTGAGCAGCACAGAGGAGATGCATGGCTTGGATACTTGAATCTTGCCCTCAAGGATGTCTAAGTCCAATGGAAAAAGGTTTTGCAGCTTAAGAGGACAGATAGAGACAGTTCAAAGTGCATTTCATGGCTGTCAGAAAGTACGTACGTAAACGGGTCGCTTTCTACCCTGTGCTTCAGGGAGCCATAGTTGCAGGTGCACCATCCTTAGGTAAGTGTCATCAGAAGATGACGACTGAAGGTAAAAGAAAAACAAGTTTTTTGGTGAACAGCAGCTGAAGCTCATCGAACTGCTTCTCATTGCTTCCTTCTTTCGGATCCCTCTAGGCTTCAAACTCCTGGGTGGAGAGAGCCTACGTGGCAGATGCTTCAGCACTGCCATTGGAACAGTTCATAGTGATAGATACAGCACACAGGATGAGTCAAACAGATGCTCATGACAAGAAAAACTCTTGTCTCAGCTGTGTATACAAATTGTAGTGGAATGTGTGAAGAGAAGCCATATGTAAAAAGACCCTACAGTTGTTCAGATAAGCAGTTTTCTCTAATACTTCCATCACCTCCAGAAAGATTTAAACTATTTGGGATTTGCATTGCTTTTTTGGGTTTTGTTTTTTTTTTCTTTTTTGTGAGCATAAAACAGACCTTGAATAGCTTAGATTATAATTTTGTAGGAAGTCAACACATTCTTTCTCTAGGGACAGAACAACTCATGTCCTAGGAAGTCTTGTCTTCTGATAAATAGGCAATGTAGTAAGTTCACTTTTCTCATTTATATGTGTGTATAAAATAATCCTGAGTTTATGGGCTTAAACTTGCATGCATCTGGGAGTAATGCTACTTTGCCTTTATCTGTTTGCCTGCAATCAAAAGGTACAGATACATCCTGTAGTCACAGTTACTATTTTCTTTCAGTTAGGTGGTGAACACAACTAAATTCACACCACTGGGAGTAGCTTTTGGGGAGATGTGAAGACAGGTGGATTCCCTAACTGAATTAATGTGGGGGAGATAAACCTGAGGGAAAAATGAGATCCATCAAGTGAAATCTACTGAGGTGTGATAGGATAAAAGTGGAGATTTCACTCTGAAGCTAGGTTCCATTCAGGGAAGCCTGAGGACAGACATTGTCAGATTAATAGATCCCACCCCCACCTATGGGAAACTGTATTAAGAGGACACCTGGAAAGCAAACGAGATTTCCAGTAATATTTTTATTACCCACATCTGTCTCAAAATATCAATGTTGGTCTATAAAAACTGGCATTTTTAAAAATTAGAATACATTTCTGCTTTTACCTTAGTATTTGTACTAAGTTCAAACTAATTATAATTCCTTGATAACATCATAATATTTGGGAAATAGGTAAACTTTCTGCTGCAGAATGTTGTTTCCAAATAATAACAACAACAAGAAAAAACAACCCAGGACCAATCAAAATTAAAATAACCCATGATGAATCCACATTAAAAAGTATTATGTTGGAGCATGTTAAAAGTTGTAACCTTAGGGCATGTTTTTAATCATACACACACAGCAACAGCAGCAACAACAAAGACACCAGGATAAGAGTGATAACAATATGTTCTCCTGTGACTGTGGTTTTCTCTTAAATGAGACCACTTTCCTGGAATATTTGGACATCTAACTCCAAAAGAGATTTCCAGCACATAAACTTGAAAAAGTGAATAGGCAATAGTCCTCCATAGTTACCAACAATACATGATGCCTGGCCAGGCGAATGAAAAAGGAAGGTATTATTCACATAGTGTGCAGTTAAATCACAGAATCTTTGTCCCAAGATGTTGTGGAAATCACAAAAGCGTATCTGGGTTCAAAGAATGGCTATACAAATTCGTGGAATAATCCCCCAGGGACTCTTGATAATGTTACAGCATAATTGTCCAAAACTAGAGGGGCTTTACCCAGGGAAGAGAAGGGAGAAAGTGTAGCAGTATATGTTTTATTCAAAGAACCTGCTGGCTAATCTTAGAGCGTGGTTGCTTAGAGTGGAGCTTCTTGGGTTGGAGACCTTTCTCCATTTGAACTTCTTCACAATACTATACTGGGTATTTCTGAACCATTTTCTTCTTGTAAAAAGAAATAGATATTGTTGGGCACTCAAAGATATACAGAGCAGTGGAAATTTAATGGTTCCTCACACTTGTGCTTTCCCTTCAAGGTAAGGTAAGGTGGATCCACAATGCCCCGGCTTTGCAGCAGTCCCTCAGAGCTGGGAAGTGAGAGCCAGAAGTTAGAGCAGACACACTTTGAAGTTTTCTGGGATTCCCTGCTTTCACAAAGAGATACAAGGGGGTGGGGATTTTTGGTTTTGGTTTGTGGGTTGTTTTTTTTTTTTCTTTTTCCTTTTTTATTTCATTCACTATGAAACACCTAAATACAAATTTAAATGAATACACTTAAATTTCATGTTACTTCTCTAGAAGAAAATAACGGCATGATTTTTTTTCTTTCTCTTTCTGTCATTTAATATCACTTTTTATTTTTTGTTTACTTCATATTTGCACACCTTTCTCATCCAGTATTTTTCATCCCTTTCTCTCCATTGGTTTCCATCTTCTTGTACCTATTATTTCTTCTACTTCACGCCTTCCTTTTTTGCGCTCCATTCCTTTACGTTTACCTCACTGGAATCAAATTAATCATCAAACAACAATGGTAAAGTGTACTTCATCATTTTATTATTCCTGGGTTTTTTTCCTTCTGACTTGAAAATTAAGTGAATCTGTTCACGTGTATTTTGGAAAAGAGCCCTTCCTCAGGGACAGTGCTTGGGTTTGCTTTGCTACTCGTGTCTTGAGTTTCCTTGCTATAAATTCAAGTGGCTATCAAAATAAGTCATTAAAAGAATGTGGCATTGTAATCCTGAGGCATGTGAGGAAGCACTTCACAGAAGTCAGCCTTAGTTTCATGCACTTGTGGTGGCAACTGCAGTTCACATTTCATGACCCTATTTATGATCAAAGAAAAACAGTTAAATTAAATGAGGGGGAGGAGGGGCTATGCATGCTACAGATACACTTGTTTGAAGCGCATCCGATCTGATTAGGTCCTAATCATTCCCCTTTGTTCAAAGTTCCTGTTTCCCCGTGTTCATAGCATTGCCGAGCGCAGCATCAGCAGAAGCTCCGGGTGAAAGGGTGTGAGCAGGGAGCGGAGGGTTTGCCTTCCCTGGCCGCCCACTGGAGCCAGAGCAGCTCTTTCTCTTGCTGGGTCCAAGGTTGCCACCCAGTGGAGAAGACTGCAACTTCTCATGGTCGCAGGCTCGGAAAGAGAAGCCTGCGGTACTCCCCGGCCAGCGAGGCCTTTATCCTGCAAGGGGAATACCTCCGGGTGGTCTTAATGTGAAAAGAGCAATGGCTTCGGTTGTGCCTGGGTGGTTTAACTGAGATTGAAAAGGTGCAGTAGCGATTTGGTGGAGTCTTGGCGGTAAAGGGCTCTGGGGATCGCCTCCGTTCTCTCGGTATCTGCTGGTTTTGGCCAGTGTGTTACGTGCGCAACAGCCCACTACACCAGGGTAGCTCTGTTGTTATGAATGTGAAAGACAGCAGTGGATCAGAGCTGTGATTTGCAACAGTGTCTTGAATCACAGAATCATAGAATGGTCTGGGTTGGAAGGGACCCCGAGGATCATAAAGCTCCAATCCCCCCTGCCACAGGCAGGGCCACCAACTTCCAGGCCTGGATCTACACAAGGTTGCCCAGGGCCCCATCCAACCTGGCCTTGAACACCTCCAGGGACAGGGCATCCACCACCTCTCTGGGCAGCCTGTTCCAGCACCTCATCACTCTTTCCGTAAAAAGCTGCCCCCTAATATCTAATCTTGTCCTTCCCTCCTTTAGCTTTAATCCATTCCCCCTTGTCCTGCCATTATCTGCCCTTTTAAAAAGTTGATTCCCCTCCTGTTTGTATGCTCCCTTCAGGTACAGGAAGGCTGCAATGAGGTCCCCCCGCAGCCTTCTCTTCTCCAGGCTGAATAAGCCCAGCTCCCTCAGCCTTTCTTCGTATGGAAATCCCACAAAAGTACCACGTTGCTCACAACTCTTTACAAGTTATGCCGTGTGCTGTTAAAAATCTCTTCTGACACAAACTTCATTCAGCCACAGCTACATTTAAACAAGTAGCTCACAGCTTTGAGGGGCGACAAACCTGAAAAGCCACTGGAACTCCAGAGCTAATTTCCAGTTTATATTACTGAATTTTCTGACTCATTCTGTGCTTGTTTCATTTAAGTGTTGTAATTGCTACACAAAACATGTAGGCAAGCGTTGGCATCCACCAGTACTTCAGTAGTGTATCATGTGAAAATACTTTGAGTATTTACAGGAAGGAGGATGCCAGAGGATGAGGAATAAGAGTACAGAAAAGTACAGGGACACTCTACTCTGAGGAACAGAAATGACAGGTAGAGACCAGGAACTTCCCTAGCAGAAGAAATCCCTGAGGAGCCATTTTTCTGCCCTGATCCATGACCCTAAGGGTATCCAGCACAGAGCAAACACAAATGGAAGAAATTACTGGCTAAATCCTTTTTCCTTTGGAGGTCTCAAAGTCTTTTCAAATTGTCACTCACATTTTCATGTGAAAAGAAGCCTCCTTATCTAGTCTATTACCTGCTATTTCCATTTTTTGTATTCTTTCCCCAAAGGCTTTGTTGGGGGAGAAGAAGAGAGGAGGGCAATGCTGATTCTGCTTTTAATGGCTTATGTAGTGTATCCAGACTTGCCATGAGAGGTTCTGCTTCTTCAAAGTCATCTTCCCATTGGGATGCCTCTGTTGTTTACTGATGGAACCAAGTTGTAGCAGATAAGGTGGAAACTAGAGGATATAAGCTCTACACCTCAGTACTTTTCTCATTGATTGCAGTGTGAATCAAACAAATGCATAATGTTATTTATCCTTTTCAGAGGAAAAACATGCATGAACTGCTGCAATTTAGGATTCTAAAAGGAAACAAAAAAAGAGATTTTTAAAAAAAATTTTTTTTAACCTTGTTTGTAGAACTTCTATTGTTAATGTGGGTTCAGAAGGAGAGAAACGCCAGTGTTGGGAAGTGTTCTCTGGAATTACTGGTTCAAACTTCAGTAAGAAGTTAGCACTATACATTAGGTCGTTTAAGATTGTCAGTCATGGAGATTTCACCAATGGTCTGGGCAACCTATTCAGTGTTTAATTGATCACAGGTTGCAGGGTTGGTTTTTTTTTTCATATGGCCAGACAGCATTTCACCTGAGCAGCTTGTGCCTGTTGCCTCTTGTTCTGTCACTGTACTTCCTTACAAAAAGAGTATCCCCTCCCTCTCTGTACCTGTGTTTTAAGTACTTTATAATGTGTGTGGTGAAATACTGCTCTAGCAGGAACATGGTGCAGGTGTTATGTGAGTTATGTGCCTCTGTTTTGATGCCTCCTGTTCCTCTATTCTAGGAGTTGGACTTGATGATCCTTAGGAGTCCCTTCCAACTCAGGATACTTTGTACCCACTAAGCTTAGTCTTTCCAAGGCTAAACACACACATTCATTTAGCCTTTCTTCACATGTCAAGTTCTCTAGCTCTCTGATTGTCTTGGTGGCATCTTAATGGATTCACTTAGCTTTTCAGGCCTGCAAAGAACAGGTATGTTGCTGTGGCATTTTCAATTGTGGGGTTTGTTTTGTTTTGTTTTGTTTTTTCCTTCAATCCACTATCAGGCTTGAGTTTTAATTTGGGAAAGGTAAAAAAAAGCACACTCAGAAATGGACTGCTTTCCTTTAGCATCACATCTGTCACACTTTGGACACAGATCTGGGCATTTTTCTAAGACCGATCATTTTATTAATTGATTTTATTAATTGTCAGAATTAGTTGTATTATTATTCAGCCTTCACATAGTTTTATTTGTACATGTTCTTGAAGATTGAAATGCAACATAAGGTTGTGGGATTTGGACTTAATTTTTGGCTTTTGTTTTTCCCCTTTATAATTGCAGCTTTATATATTTTCGATGTTTCATATACAAACATATATCGCAAATTATTAGTAATTTGCAACTGAGAAACAGTTAACAGCTCAGATGTGGGAGAGTTCTCAGAGGAGAGGAAAAAAATTCACATTTTAAATCCTGAATCTGTGTGCAGAAACTGAAAAGGAATATTTTCTTCCTAAATTATGGACATGTTACAAACCTGCTTGCTACTTGAAGAAACACATTTAGATGCATCTACATTAGCATTTTGATTTTGATCAGGAGCATGCTTTTGAAGCAAATCTCTCAGTCATCTCCAGTTGCTGCACTTCAGTTCATGCCTTGGAGCAGTCTTGGGACAAATAAATGGGATTCCTTACAAATGAAGCTGAAGGAAGGTGTGCCTGAAGACTGCACCTAACACACCTTAGCTACTAACATGCGGTCTCTCCGGGTTAAGGGACATCTAACCAAGTGTTCTCTCCCCTCTGAATAGATGTATTGTAGATAGTGGGCCCTAAGCACCAAGTTTTTACAGAAACAAATTTCTGTAAGCCTGTTGTTAGAGCATTTAACTACTTGCTGGTGTTGGACATGACTTGTTATGGCTCTCACAGGGAGCTGTGCAGGTGTATGGGAGGAAGGGAGGCTGGCAGGAAAACCACTGTGCAAAACCTGGCAAATCCAGGCACATGAGGGGAATTGTCTAGATTTCATTTAAAAAAAAAGAGGGAGGGCATGTGTCCTAAATATATTTGAATTCAGAATATGGCTTGTTGTTATTTAAATGGATTATATATAACAACAGCCTTTAAAAAAATAAATCTTAATACTTGTATTGAGGAGGGAATTGTTAAATTACATGCTTGATATAAAGGCTTGTGATTGATTGAAATAATCATGTTTATAGCAACACAAACCTTTTAATGAGACATGATGAACCGGGACATCTAGTTGAATGGAGGAAAATAAAGTGCAACACTTTTCCTCCGAGTGGAATATACGATCTGTTGTTTCAGTGGGACAATCACTGCGTACAAGCCACCGTATTGGGATGTTTCTCAGCCTTAATTGCCCTGTCAGCTACAATTAGAGGTGTTAATGTAACTGTGAAGTGCTACAAATTGCTTGTGGCTTTTTGCTCCTTGCCATTCTCAGCCTGTCTTGCACACACACACACACAAATAAAAGAAAAAGAAAGGAAGATAGGGGAAATGGGGGAATGACTGAGACCTCTTGCTGTGTCTGTTATTAAGGTGTGCTTGTTATGCGCCCTGGGTGCAGTTACTCACTCCATGTGCAGCCAGTGTTACGGTGTGAAGGTGCCTGCAGCAGCACGGTTTAATTCTTCAGAGTAAGGAGGTAAATCTTCATTGTGTTAGGCATTTTTCCTGAAATAGCTGTAGCTATAATAGGGAAATAAAATAATTTAAAAAATTTTTAAAATTACTGTTTTGGCCAACGTTGTTATTAGTATGAAAACCTGTGATTTCCACAATCGTCTTATCTGCTTACTGATCTATGGGTATTTGCCGTTGTTTGGTTTTTTTGTTATAATAAAGGAGATGACATTTTTCAAAATCCTGCCATTGTGATCACCTAGAACAAAGGGATCGTCTTAGCAGAGCAGCAGAGATGTTTTACTGTTGGAGGAAACAGGCTCTTTTAAGTGCGGTGCTGAGGGTAGTGATTTGCCAGTTTCAGTAGGCAGTAGCAAAAGGTTACTTGGTCCAACAGTAATAAATAAAGCCAAGGAGACAAAATAAGTGTATGAACAAACCCTACGATACTGTACCCTGTGATAGACTGAGAAGAAGGTGAAATGCAGGAGATTCATAGCAGGGCAACCAAATGCTCCCCTCTGTGTGGTAGGTTAAATTTGATTTTCTTCTGCTCCTGATAAACTCCTAGTTGCAATTGTTCTGTGGATTAATACCCTTATTTCATGTTGTTTTGAATAAGCTGCTCGGCATTTGTGCGGCTTTAGAGATTGCACTGCTTTTCTGAAGGGGCAGATGTCTCTGAGAGTGGATTCAACGCCCTTGTGTTTGCTTCAGAATGGGAGAAAAATCCAGCAGGCTGTGGGATAGTTTTATCCTCTTGCCCCAAATCTTGAAAGACTGAGTAAATTGTACACAGTGAGGGGCCCTTCAGTATAATCACCAAGTGATGGATGACTAGGAAAGGTGACAGAGCACCTGTTTGCTCAGTTGTGAACTATGTATAGTGCTTAGTGAAGCCATTTAAAGCTCTCAGTCACCGTTATTGGTTGTTTCTTTGGATTACTGATTACTGGAACCCATCAATTATATGGCAATGTTTTAAATAGGATTAATACAGAGGAAATACATTTTTGTTCTTTTACCTGCGAAGTACAAGTACCCTGCTAAAATAAATGTAAATTTATGGGCGTAAAGCCTGATCTTGTCTTTCAGCCTACACTAACAGGGGGAGATGTCAGGATTTGAAAATAGGAAAAAAATAGATGAATCGTTAGTCTTCAACAACATGAATGCTTTTGTTAATTTTGAAGGCAAGCACATGTCTGTATGTTAGGCAAGTTTTAATCTTACATAATTTTTCTTAGCCAATCAAATGAGCAATTGCTGAAGTAGTGTAATTGTTAACAACTGTAAAGACAAAAGTGTTTTCAAGAATTATACAAACCCTGGGAAGTCATTTATAGAATTAGTAACTATTAAGACTTTATTTTTTTTCATAATGACAAGTATACATTGTTTTACAGATGAAGCATCACTGAGTTAGGTACCTGTGTTCTTTGTGCGCCTGCTGACACATCTGAGGGGGGAAAAGGAAAATTCAATACACTGAAAGCAGTAGTATGTTACCCAGGTAGACTAAAAAGATTGTATCACTGGTATCTGACATAGTATATAAATAAAACCTAGCATGATACTTGCCAACAAAACCCTTATTAGGTTAATATATCACACCCATATAAGCGTGTTCGAGTGTGTGTGTGGATTTAGCATGCAAAACCACAACGGTATTAAAGACCAAGTAGCAAAGCTGTTTGACCTACAATACGTGGGAATTAAAATTGCCTACCATTTTAATCTTTTTATATCATAAGAGTTTGATTTCCAGTATTCCTGAGCTATAGAAAGTGTTTTGAGGGCTAGACTGCAACGCTTACAATATCACCAAAAAGATATTTTATGAAATATTTTTCTCGCCGAAGGGAAGTGTTTCAAACTGGCATCTCTGCACACCCAGCCTGTGGGAGAAAGAGAAAGCAGAGCCTTTTTTCTACTCTTAAAATGTCTCGGGGGTGAAGCTGTCATGTTTTCTCTACTACTTCTCTAGCCTAGTCAGGGAAGTGGACTTGAATCTAAAAAAGCGGCGTTTAAATACTGCCACAACATGTTTGTTTGAGTGCTTCCAGTTCTTGGTGTGCAAATGCTGGGAATAATGGAGTGTGGTTTTACCCTGTGCTTTAGGCACCTTGCTTTGGGCTTTTACCTAGGCTAATCTTCACAGCCATCTTAAATAGCAAACATAGCTGGACAGGCTCTGTGGGAAGGCAGTTGGGAAGCCCAGGGTTAAGCTTCTCCTCTAAGCAGCTCTTTTGAAGAAGCACTCACCTTTCTCCCACGATAACATAGGAAGCCTTGCCCAAATCCTTGCTATTCGTCTTTCTTCCCGGCTTCCTTTCCCTTGACTTCGTTGTCTGCTTAAAGTCAGACCATGAAAAGGCATTTTGAAGGTAAATGCAGTCAGAGGAATACTGGTGAAATCAAAGGAACTGCTTATGTGTGTAACCACACGCACACAAAAGTACTTGCAAAGCTGGGGTGTTAGATAATGAAGTCTTTGAGGAAGAAGCTCTCTGTTGGGCAGAGTTATTTGTTAAATAAATAGTAACCAGCAGGCTGTACTTTTGCAATCAATAACTGTAGTATTTCTTTTCATGTTTGTGTTTAGATAAAAATGTATTTATGCTGAAGCTCTTGCAAAGATTGACTGAAACTTTAAAAGCCACATAGTCACTCCAATATTTCACATGTGCTTTTCACCAGAGGGTGACAGTTTTACTTTAGTGTAAAGGGCCTTATGCTAAACAGAGGAAGAATTATGCTACTGTATTTCATAGATACAGCTGTATTTGTAAAGAATTTTCAACTATATTGCCATGTCAATGTGTGTATACATAGAGACATTATTTCTGTTTATTTAAAACTACTGTTTCAGATACTGGACTATTATGCTTGACCCATTGCTGATATTCTAGAGCAGAAGGTGATTAACTGCAGCATTTCTCCTGTTCTTGCTTGTAGATATCTAGAGGAAAGATAAAAAAGACGGTTCAAGGAAAAGAAAGAAGGTCAGGCACTCAGACTGTAAAAACTGGTATTACTATCAAACTGGAAAAGTTTTTACATAAAATAATATTTTTTCCTGTTCTTTATATACAATTAGCATAAGTTCTATACCTTTTTTTTCCTCCTTTTAATCTGTAATTCAACTATGAACCTGCTGACAGAAAGAGCAGGTTAAACTGTGGATGACCAATGGCACCCTGAAACACGATCGAAGATGCACAAGAGCCCTGTATCAAAAACATAACTGTGGGATGTTTTGCTCTTACAAAGATCTATCAGGAAAAAAACCCCAATCACCTAAATTACCGGTTTACTTTGTGCATTTTTTTATAACAGACCTTTACTTCCTTGTTGATTTACTAGATGTGATCATTGGAGCCAGTGGGTGCTAGAAGTGTAGGACAACTAAGTACTGACATGACACAATATTAAGGGAAAGTAAGCTTCTCTTCCACCCACTCACCCCCCCCCCCAAAAAAAAAAAAAAAAGAATCCTAGAATCCTAGAATATACTGAGTTGGAAGAGACCCATACAGATCATCATCGAGCCCAAAGAAAATGTTTTATTATTAATGCATCCTTTTTAACTTAATGGGTGTATTTACCTCTCTGGATTGAAGTGAATAATCGTTAGAAGAGTCATATTCATAAACTTTTAGGCTGAAATTCTCATACTTACTTGAAAAAAAGATATATTCTTTATACTGTGCTCTTGGTACAGGCTTCGTCCAGGAGAGTGAATTTAGGAGTGAGATTTTCTAGGCCTACCCAGTAGTTCACAGAGGAGAGGGTTGCGTGTTGACAGAGGAGATGATAGGAAAGAAAGTCTAAGACACAGTGCAGTAGGAAATACACTGGGACCTGTACTGCAACCACATTCCTTTCTCCAAGGTATCACATTTATTCAGATCAGTTAACAGCTGTTGGTCATAGTGCTAATCAAATAGATAACATACAATGGGAAGGTCTGGAGTCCTAATTATTACACCCTGAGCCATCCTTTTTTTTAATCCTGCCTCACCTCACTCTTCAGATGGGAATTTCATAGTTGATACTGTCTTACGTTAGTTTTCAGATGCTACATTCTTCACACATAAGGTGGTATCTCCCAGTCATCAGGCTTTATCTGGTAACGCTACCCTCCCTCCCCCCTGCCTATACTTTTATATCTTCACATCAACCACATTTTGGTTATTTGTGTAAGATCCCTAATGGCTCATGGAGCGGAGAACAGCAATAATTTTTTTTCAATTATCTTGGCATACCGGAGGAGATATCTGAAGAGTGAAATTCAATAGGGAAAAGTCCAGACAGAGACAAGTAAGTTCCCAGCACTTACTGGATGAACCGATTAGGAAATAGCTCTCCAAGAAAAGGTAAAGCAGTTGTGCTGGGTGGCAGTCAGCCTGTATTCCAAGCAGGACTTGCTGCTGGGCAAACAGCAAGCATGTCTCGCAGTGTGCCAAACAGTCGTGCACTTTCAGTTCCATTCAGCATGAAGAAAGGCTGGGACAGAATCCTGTGGCCACCGAGGGTAGTAAGCAGGGCATGAAAAGAGCAAGCTCCTGCTGAGATCTGTAAGATGTGGTGGTATTCACACAACATCAGGCTGCGGCGTGCCCACGGGGTTTTGGGTCTGTTTAGTGGTTAGGTGCATGTGTGTCGTTTTGTGATGACACTGGCTCCATGGTTTCTGAAAAGTGAAGTTGCTGTAAAGCAAACAAGGGAGCATTATTGTGGGGAAAATAGGGAAACCAGTAACACTCGTTATGTCAGGGAGAAATAATGATAGCTATGTCTGGGAAGAAAGAGATGATTTATAGGTGTTTCGGGTATCTTACATGGAACTATGTAATCTATTTTGGCAGCACTCCATTTACTCCACAGTAAATTAAGTATCTCTACACTGAAATTAATAGGTATAATGCCACTCTTCCTGTATAAAGACAGAAGTCTTCCCAAAGCCCTCTGATATGCAAAACATTCAAGGTGCAAATTTCTGTATTTTGGTAGTCAGATGTTACTCTATAGACATTTGCACGGGTCAGAAAAATCTATTTGATTTAGGCCAAAACCGTTAATAACATCAATGGCTGACAGTGGTCTCTCAACCAATTCTAGCAGCACACATCTTGGGGGCACATTCTGCCTCATTGATAGGAACATTACAGAATCGAAGAATCAACAGAATCATTAAGGTTGGAAAAGACCTCCAAGATCATCTAGTCCAACTGTCCCCTTACCACCTGTATTACTCACTTAACCATGTCCCTAAGTACTTCATCCCATCTTTCCTTGAGCACCCCAAGGGACAGTGACTCCACTACCTCCCTGGGAACATGTTTCAATGCTGCAATGCTGTATAACTAGTTGAGCTGAACCAAAAACTATGCTCCTAGTAAATGTTACGTCTATACTTTAAAAGCAAAAGTAGTCCTCATTGGTAATGGTCATGATTTGTGTGCAGCAGATTCATCCTACTTCATAGAATCATTAAGGTTGGAAAAGACCTCCAAGTTCATCTAGTCCAACCATCCCCCTACCATCCATCTTACTCACTAAACCATGTCCCTAAGTACTTCACCCATCTTTCCTTAAACTACCTGAGGGATGGTGACTCCACTACCTCCCTGGACAGCCTGTTCCAATGCCTAACCACTCTGAGAAGAAATTTCTCCTAATTTCTAACCTGACTCTCCACTAGGGCAACTTGCAGACATTCCCTCTTGTTCTATCACTACTTATCTGTGAGAACAGGCTGACCCCCAGCTCACCACAACCTCCTTTAGTTGTAGAGAGCAATAAGGTCTCCCCTGAGCCTCCTCTTCTCCAGGCTAAACAGTCCCAATTCTCTCAGCTGCTACTCATAAGACTTGTGTTCCAGACCCTTCACTAGCTTCGTTGCCCTTCTCTGGACATGCTCCAGGGCCTCGATGTCTTTCTTGTAGTTCCACTGTTGACCTATGGTGTGCACCACTGGTGACTGTTCTCCAGATGGACTTTGTGCCTCTGATAACCACCATTTGAGCTAGTTCAAGCAGTTTCCAATTCACCTGACTATTCACTTACCTAGTGTGCATTTCTTAAGCTTCTCAATGATGATGTTATGGGAGATAGTGTCAAAAGCCTTGCCAAAGTGGTTGTAAACAGAATCTACTTACTTGTCCTTATCCACTAAACCCGTCGTCTCATTATTGAAGGCTATCAGGTTGCTTTTACTTTCATAAAGACATTATTGAGAGTGGAGTGGTGTCTGACAGCTCTCTCACAACCCATGGGTTCATCCCACTAGGACCCAAGGGTTTCTGGGTATGTCCACTTTGTTTAAATGTTCCCTAATCTGTTCCTCCCACTGAGGGTAAGTCATCTTTGCTCTCGGTTTTTCCATGGTCCTAAAGGACTTGGGAGTGAAGAAGGCCAGTGATACCAGTAAAGCTGAAGATAAAGTAGCATTGAGTACCTTGTTTTTTTTCCATGTCTTTTGTTGCCTGCCCAGCAGCAGTCTCACATTTTGCCTGGATTTTTTCTGTTGATACACCTGCAGAAGCTTTCCTTGCCTTTTGTGACTGTCTCCAGGTTCAATTCCAGCTGGGTTTTGGCTGTCTTACTCCCATCCCCGCATCCCATCTCTATATTCCTCCTGGGTAACCTCACCCTGCTTCCATCTTTTAAAGACTTTCTTTTTGTGTTTGAGTGTACTTAGGTGCTCCATGTTCATCCATGTATGCCTCTTGCCACCTTTGCTTGAATTTCTCCACAAAGAGAGTCTCTCCTAGCAACCACATTGTCGAGATGAGCATCTGTAATCCTCTGTGCGGTAGCAACAATTACCCAGGAAGTCCAAGCAAAGCACAACTTTACAGTACGATTATAAAGCTTGCAAACAAAACCACATCACACTGTACATTCAGAGCAACAAATTACAATTAGTAGAACTTAACAAACCTGGAAACAATGCTACTATTGGGTGCCAAGAATAAGGCTAGAAGTTGAGAGAGAATAAAAGAGAGAAAATAAGAAGATATCACCACCCAGGGATCCAGTGTAGTTTGTCATAAAATTGTCGTTCTTGGGGGCCATACCAGATGTCTTGAGTCTGCATTCTGTATGCTCCCTGGCCCCACCCTTCAGGGGGGCCGAGCATATCTTGGGCAGATTCATGTTGAGTTGCTGAGTGTTCTGGAAATGAGTCAATGGGGAAGGGGGGTCCCAAGTGGTCATTTGACCCCCACAACTGGGTTGATGGAGCATCGACCCTGTTCAGTGGCCTCACACAGGACTTTAGCAAGAAGGCGCTCTGCCTCTTCAGGGCCCCACTTGCCGGTCACTGTTCCTTACCAGATAAGGACAGGATCCTGGTTATCAGGGTGGCTACTGACTGAGGGGCGGCCCTGGCAGGGACACTGTCCAGATGGTTCATCAAATGAGGGAGCGTAATGTCCAGTTTGTCAGAGCGGCTGCTTTGAGATCAAGAGTCTACAGGCCCTTCCAGCCTTTGGAGGATGGAGGCCCCCACAGATGATTGCAGGATTGAGCCCCTTGTGAGGCAAGAGACAGTCCACAAAACATTATCCTGCCTCTGCAGGTTCTGTTATCATGCAAGACCGATTGAGACAAACCACACATTTCAATTCCCACAAAATGGTATTTGGAACAGTGCATGTTCTTTCTACTGTTTGATCTGAAGATCTTATTTTCATGGCTGAAGCATTTGGTTGCTTATTGTTATTGTGTGTCTCAAGTACATTTGATAGTACCTTGCTATCAAGTACACTTGATAGCACCTAAAGGAATTTCACTTAAGTACGTGAACTAATCTCTGGAAAAAATACAAATAGTGTGAAGTGTAATGATATGGAGTTCTGTTACTCAGTTTCTTACTCCTACTCTACAGTTAATCACCTGTGACAATCTCTGGTATAGATTGTAGAAATACCTGACACACAATGCAGGCAAACTGGGAAGATTAAAATTAGTGTTTAAATTTCCATTATGGAATTATATTTATGTGGCATGAGCTGATTGAGATTATCTAATATATACCTATTTGGCTATCTGTCAAAATAATTTTACAGCACTTTAAAGACTTTTCTTTGTGTTATAGATTAGATATTCATTCCAGGACTCCAATACCATTAATTTATCACAGGCTGTCTAATTACAATGCACATTAGTTTCACAAGAAGAGTAATTACTTTATTGTATTGATACACTTGTCTTATGTAAAATCAAGATTTGAATTTTGCTCTGAAAGCATAATTTCTGTATTTTGTAAACTGTGAAAGAGACTTGGAAGTGATTAAGGTGATAAAGGATCCACAAGTTATTTTATTTTTTCCCTTAGAAAGATCAATCTCTTTCTGTTAAAATCCAGTCCTATTTGCTCTTCTGTCACAGAAAGGAAAATGAGTTTTTCTCAGCACCTCTACTAGTAGTTAGATGACATCCATGTGATTAATTTGACTTTTGGAATTACTGTTGGTGGTAAAAATATTAAATGATGAAGCATCTTGGAAGGCAGATGAAATAAACAGAAAAATTATGAAATTTAAATGTCAGTCTCCTTGGGAAAGATGCTAAAAATATTAAGTCATGTGAAGATGCAATTAAATTCTTGAGGTGGTTCTAAGTATTTTCTATGTGGCTACAGGGAGTGAGATTCACAGAGTAGTAATGTATTACCTGAAAAAAAATTGCTAGCAGTAGGAAATGATCCCCAAATCACATGCATGAAAATATTAATATTAAAGTTGGTGATTTGTCAATCTGTGGACAACAGCTTTTATTTAAAACATTCTGTCTGAGATATTAAAATGTGCCCAAAAGATTCCTATTAAAATATTTATTTATTGGAATTCTTTAAGTTTTGAAAATATTAATATCCTTTGTTTAGTCTATATATTTTTTAATTTAACATCTTTTTATGCTGAATTGCAGTACATTGGTTTCTGTATTTTGGTATCGTTATTTAAGTTTCCAGCTATAGTTTTGCCTCCATTCTAGAAGGAAATATCAATAATTAATTACAAAGGGCAGACAAGCAAACATTGTCATAAAACCCAGTTCTTAAACTAATTCTCCTTATCTTCTTCCTCTTGCTGACTGAATCTATACTTTCACCTAGAGAAAAACAAATTTCTGTACAGACTAATATTTCCTGATCACTTTCCCCAAAACCTTATTACTATATTAAATAAAGTGCAAAGTCAAAATTAAATTAAATACTTAAAAATTAGCAGTGATGTATTCAACTATATATGAACATTGGGAATGTGTATAAAACTGTTGTGAAACAGTTGTTTGAGTATAGCAGAAATAACTGAGGATGTAAATTTAATTATTTATGCATGAAACAAATTATTTATACATTTACACCCATATGTAAATGACTTACGTATTATTTATGGTTAACCTTGTAACTGTTAAACATGCAGAATGGGGACCTACACCAGGTTCCATAAATTAATGGATTAACTGTGGTTTAAATCCATCAGTTGAACAAATAGGTTAATAAAAATGCCTCCCAGACTCACTTGTAAATATCAGCTGTTCCCAACATCCCTGACAATACCATAAACCCCCAGTGTAGTTACTGATGATGTGCAGCAGTTGCTCAGCTTCGAAGGTGCGTTTATATCAATTGACAATAATTCAGGCTCGAGCCAATGACGTTTTTGGGCAGAGTACAGCTGAACATGTCATCATATGAGCTTATTTAAATGATGTGTACATGTACAGCATTGGATTGTTCGTGTGGAAACCTCTGTAACTGCTGAGTATCTTTCCAGTCACTGCTTTGAAAAGGTTTGGTACAAAACCGAGCTGTTACCACTGGACTGAGCAGGACCACAAAGTGTACATAAGGTCCCAACACCACTGGTTGGCTGCCAAAATCCTTGGAGTAGGGTCATGTGTACAACATGGTGCCATGGCCTGGTGAAATCCCAGGCCAGTGAAGCAATCCAGAGTGTGAGGATCTGATCAGTGGATCAGATGTGGTCCAGCTTAGCTCCAGGTGTTGGATGGAGCTGGGGTTGGAACAGAACCCAGGTTGTATGGGAAAACGGCAGAGTGGGAGTCAGAGCAAAGAGAAAATTGGAAACTGCTGTCATGATGTAGCAGGCAAGAAAATGAGCAGATAGAGATATTTTTCACTACTGCTCAGGTACAGGTACAAAAGATGAAAGATGCCATAAAACAAATGTTTTTGGTTTGGTTTGGTTTTTTTCTTTGATTGCCTGAAAGATACCACCATGGTATTAATTCTTGTAATACATGTGTGGTAAAAGTGGGAAATGGAGTGCTGAAAATACAGAATGTCCAGCTGTCCCAGTGAAATTGGGTCTGACTCCAGCCCTGAATACTGTATTCCACCTTACCAGTCTCTGATGATACCAGGGAAAGGATGATAGGGTGGAAAAAGAGAGGATGCACTCCAGTAAATGAAAAATTAATGTAATGATTTGTGGCTCATTTATGTTCATTTTCCTATGGCATCCTGTAATGTTTCTTTTATATCTGGAATAACTTGATAATGACTGTGCCGTAGGCTACAGCATGGAATTCTCAAGTGTGCGATCTCAGAAGCATCCACCTTTTCCCCCTCTCTCTGTCGTGTAATAAATTCCCAAGTGAATTGGGAGAGGGTACTCAGAACCAGCCTGCCCTTTCAGTAACATTACCACCAAGGTGCCTTTATTAGTAACACTGTGCAGTTATGCATTTTAAAGACTGGTTTACCATTGTTCATTGTTTTTATTGTATGTTTTCAAGCAATTCTGTATATTTATATTGCACCTGTCACTCTAATGTCCAAATGCCAAACAATATTGAATGCTGCTAGATCAAAGTATAAGTAGCATTTTCATCTTTTCTTCTGTCATGAGAAATGGGGGACAGTTCTGTCGGAAGTTTGCTTAGTTGCACTTTTTAAAATGGCAGCATTGCTCTCAGGGATGAAAGCTGGCTGGAAGTTGTTTAAGGATGTAGAGTTGGGCTATTCTCAAGTAATATTTTATGGGTAGAGATGTGATGCAGTAGGCCTTTCAGTGACTGTTGAGCTTTCTAGGCCCACCCGTTACTCAGGAAGAGAGCTCACTATTTTACTGACAAAAGTTGTGTTTTGCTGAAGTCTGCATCTTTTATAAAAGCATGGCAAGGAAATATCTGAGAGTTTGATGTCAGCATCCCAGTACAGGAAGAAACAGTAAGTGCTGTCACTGAGATTCATAGCAATTTAGATATGAGAATACTTGAAAATGGAGTAAATTCCTCTTTTCTTTCAGTGAACTCGTTATTTATAAGGTAATAACAAAAAAAAACCCCTATGGTATAAAGTGTGACTGTGGTTTACTTGTCAATTGAAGGGCACTATCCATATGTAATATGTGATTATTAATGAAATGGAAATGTTTAATGCAAACCTACAGTTCATGAATCATGAGATTTGTCAGAATGTTACTGTAAGGATGATCTGGCTCAGAGTTCCACAAGCTGTTTTTGGCAATGTCTAGGCCATCAGACGACTCATGGGGTGTTGTAAAGCGACAGCCTTGGGTTGCCTTGAGACCCCATCTCAGCAAAGACAGCCCATTGGGAGCTGTGTAGATAGCTCAGTCTTGAGTTGTCCTGCAATATGAGACTAAATGGGCAGTGCTGCCTAACTCAACCGATACCTGGGCTGAACCTTCAACAAACAATATGCCCTGAGTCCAAATCAAGCCACTATTCAGCTGTCCAGCAGTAAGATAAAGGCAAGCCAGAGGGTCTCCATTTGGCCTTAATGGGCCCAGACAATGCAAAGAGATGCAACAGATAGTGCATAAATAAGGGGGATCACTGCTAATGACAAACATGGAAGGTGGCATTGTCCTCTAGGGCACAGTCCTGCCCACTGACACATACATCAGGCAAAAAAATCAAATAAACCCCCTTGGATTTAGTCTAACAAGGGGGAGCCTCTTTTCCAACTCTGCCAGGAGACTCTTCCCAGAGAGATGGGTAAGTGAATATTTGCTGTGGTTTAAGTTTGTAGTTTCGTGTGATTAACACATGTGTGGTACCCAGTGCGCTTGTGATAATGTGTTGTGTGAATCTGCTGTGGTTGTAATATTGAACCTTGTGAATTGCCTGCGGGCGGTAGCAGTGAGTGAGGTGACTCTGTTGCAGGCGGTAATGCTGCCTTCCGTGACTGCTGTGCTGGCAGTAGTGTATTTTGTGACTTCCTTGTGATTGTGGTAAGTGTAGTCATACTTCTAAACAGCAATAGTGCATTTCTCCATTGTATCCATGAAACCTGCAGTAGTGATGTACTGAATGCATGTGGTTCAAAAATAGATCATTATTTTTAAAACCCTGCACTTGAGTGTCTTTCTGTCACAGGTATTTCAGAAAATAGTATTTGGGACGTGCCTGTGATGTAATTGAGTGTGGTTTTCTACTAACATCTGTACTGATGTGTTTTGCAGTAAAAGTCAGTTCCCACACATTCCCACACATTCACTAATACTGAGCATGCCCACACACGTCTGTATGGGATTATAATAGTAGCAGTGAACATTTCAGGAGGAGTTAAAATGATTGCATAGACACTTAGAATGAGGTTGTAGAGTTTAATTTGAAAGGAACACGTGTGAAAAAAGGTAATCATGATCAATGGGGCTAAGTTGTAGCTAATACACTGAGAAAGAGTACAGTGTTTGGTAGAACTCCTTTGTGGACTGCAGGCTGATTAAATGTTACTGTCTTCTGAGTGAGCTGAACCAAATTCTGTATTGGTTAGAACCCTGGTTCATCAGAGTAAACAATGTAGGTACAGCGTACTAATTGAGGTGTCAGTGGTGTCTGAAATATTGCACAGGGCTGGCAGGGACAGAATTACACAAGTATTGGTTGGAAAGGAACTCTAGGTATTGAGTAGTCAAGTCCTCTGTTCTCGGTGACACAAACCTATGAGAGACCCAGGCCTTTTTGGACTGGTTGCAGGAGGCCATGCCTGGTATCTTCAAATGACACTAGATGCCTCTGTTGAACCTTCCAAATCAAACTCTGGATTTTCATTTACAGGAGTGGGAGTGTGGATACCTGTCTCCTGGGCAGACACCAGCACTTCTGTGTTTGCAGTCTGGAACCAAATACCTTCCCCACTGACTGACGTTGGCGGTGTTGGAAGCAGAAGAGGGAATTAAAATTGTAGGCAGGTTACAGTTGTGATAGGACAACAGGAAAAACAGACTCACAGTGAATTTTTCAGAAAACTTTATATTCCTTGTGTTAAGAATAATATTTTAAGTCAAATTATAAAAATGTTATTTGTGACTTTCTGTGGTTTCTTGGGCACATAAAAAGATAATGTTTCTGACAGTGAATAGTTCTGCAGTAGCAGAACACTAATCAAGATAACCTACTAGTCATTATTTTTTTTTGGGTTTTAAAAAATTTTTCTTTTGAGGTATCCGCTCTCTCTCTTAGAAGAAAATATGTTGTTTGAATATTAAGTGATACCTGTGTTCATGTCTTTAAAGTTGCTTGTGAAATAAACATATTAAATAGTTTTAGCCTCCAAAGCTGTCAAATTCAAGCTACATTAAAAAAAAAAAAGACATAGAGAAGTGATGGAGATGTACTACTATTATTACTTTAGACATTTCTCAGTTCAGATTCAGTTATATTGGAGATCTCTGAAAATATCTTTGTAGTTAAGTTGTTTACCATTCTTGTTTTCAAGTACAGGTCAGTTTTACACTAACATTTTCAGAATTTATTTTGTAATCATATTACCATCTGGAATAATATTTCTACTTTTGAAGTGTTCACCCCCAAATTAGGTTTTTGGTTTTGTTTGTTTGTTGAAAAGGGTAGATTTAGGTTGGATGTTAAGAAAAAGTTTTTCAATATAAGGGTGGGAAATCACTGGATCAGGATGTCCAGAGATGTCCAGAGACATAGTGGAGTCCCCATCCCTGGAGACATTCAAGGTCAGGCTTGATGGGGCTCTGAGCAACCTGATGTAGTGAAGATGTCCCTACTTACTGCAGGAGGGTTGAACTAGATGAATTGCAAAGGTACCTTCCAACCTTACGCATTCCATGATTCTATATATGTGTGTATATATATATGAATATATCTATGTCCCCTTCAGAGAGATGCACACACAAACAGACACACACATTCAAGGCTCAGTAGGACTCCCTTGATCCTCAACAGCCAGACAACAGAAGATGTATTAAGAAAATTTGTCTCGGTATCATCAGGAAGTATAAAGACTCTAGAAAGAAGAAAGGGGGAGTATTGGAGAGCACAAAAAATGATCCATATATGAGGTTGACTCCAAGGAAATTGGTCAGAACAGGAAATCTGAATTCCTTGTGGTCACAATGGAAAAGCCAGGAGCAGAGATCCACCCCAGCACTCCAGTGAAACGCAGATGTGAACGTGCTGCGTTGCAGGTGCTGCAGCTGTGCCTGTTGCTCAAGGAAGTCATCGTGCCACATAAATGAAATGTGGCAAATGCAGTTTTTAGAACTGCTTAGAAATGCTTCCAAGCTGGATCCAGGGCTAGTTCCTCAAGGGGTGAAACCAAGCCTGTACAAATATCTCTGTGCAAAAAAAAGAAAGCAAATGTCACAGTAGAGTTACAGCTGACAGATAAACAGAGCTTTTTTGAAACCGCCGGCATTTGTCTGCAAACTGTTTATGTGCCTACAGTTAGATGTAGGAATTTATTTATCCTTCTATATATTTGCAGAACCAAGAATTTATTTATTTATATATTTAGTTAATGTCTTGAAGCTAATGGAGAAGTATTTTCCCCAGCTGAGCAAACTCCTTTCTGTTCATAGGCAAGATCAGTGTTTCTGTGATTTAAGCTTCATGATTTTGTAAACGATGCATTTCAAAATAAATGAAATCTGCTAGAGCTAACACCAAGGGTGTGATTAATCTTAGCTAATTTTAGATCTATACAGTGTACATCATTAACCAGTAGTGTTGAATGTCATTTAGAGTCAGTGGAGAAAAGTGCTATTACCATATCAACTTGGGATATGAGACTCACTTTCCTGATGACATGCATCCAGTGTGACATTTTAGGTACTGAAGGTATCTTGTTTGGCCTCTAGATGCTGCTTAGGTGTTCCATCACTTTCTGTGATTATACTTTTATTTTGAAGGAATCTGTGTATCCGCAGTTTGAACTCTACAGGATTATTTTTATTGGTGAAAATAGTTAGTTGATACAGTGCAGCTGAAATCAGGAAGTAGGATGCAGAATTCCAATTTCATTTTTTTCACTCTAAATCCACATTCTGCCTATGAAAGCAGATACTTCAGTAAAGGATTTTGTGAACATTTTGAGTGAAAAAAGTCAGAATTGAATAGAAATACTTGAAAGACAGTTTCAAAACTAAATGTAAATACAAGAAATGCAGAAAATGTGTAACAGAAGAAAGTTAAATTTTCATTTGGGTATACTTACAGTCAGAGGCTGATTTTTCAACAGGTTTTGATACCAGGTAAAGTCAGTGCAAGTGTTACATATTTGTACTGCAGCATTTCAAACCAGACCTTGGAATTCTGGTGGTGAAGTTCTCCAAATAGTTTTATCCATGAACAGGTAATTTTATAGAATAAGATCACGGAATGGTTTGGTTCAGGAGAGATCTCGAAGACCGTCTAATTCCACTGCCCTGTCATGGGTGGGGACACCCTCCTCTAGCTCAGGTCACCCAAAGCCCCATCCAGCCTGGCCTTGAACACTACAGGGGAGGGGACAGACACAGCTTCTCTGGGCAACCTGTGCCAGGGTCTCATCATCCTCTCAGGGGAGAATTTCTTTCTAGTATCTAATCTAAATCTGCCCTCTTTTAGGGCTTAAACTCATTAGCTCTTATCCTATCACTACACCTCCTGATGAACAGTGCCTCCCCAGGTTTCCTGTAGGCCCCTTCAGGTACTGGAAGGCCACAATAAGAGCTTGCTGGAGCTTTTTCTTCTCCAGGCTGAACAAGCCCAACTCTATCAGCCTGTTGTCACAGCAGAGGTGCTCCAGCCCTCTGATCATCATTTAAAGTCAACTAGAGTTAAACCTCTGGGGGTGTTTGAAGTCAGATGAATGCACAGCAGGGTGGGAGAAAATGGCAGTGACTGAGAAGAATCTGAAGTAACTAATAAAATGAGAGCTAGAGATTTTTAAAGGAAAGGGAGGAAAAGCAAAGTCACAAAGGTGACAGGAAGTCTAAAGAAGCCACTGTATGCCACGCAATGAAACAGGATGAGTTGAAAGTTTTCAGAGTTAAACATATGAGACAGGACAATAACACCGAAATAAAAATAGAGAAGAAAAGGTAATCAATCTATAAAACAGATCAAACATTAAATCACCTATGAGCGGCATACTTCTTAATATTTGGAAAAAGCACTTATCTACATGCCTTAGAAGGCAGAGGATAAATATGACTGTTTGTTCAAATACATCCCTCCTCTGGCCTTACGCATGTCCCCAAGCATATACAGACATCTCAGCCTTGCTAATTCTGCTGAAAATATTTTTCACTGTTCAAGCAAGGTTGTCATTTCTATCCCCCTGCCAGCTGGCCCTCTGCTGATATATTGAAATAACCTGTCATCTGAATGACAGCTGGCAGTAAGAGGACTTCTGGTGATGGAGTTGATTACTAAGCTTCATTGACAGAAATAAGTGGTTTTTGCCTAGTCTTTCTCCAGCTTCCCTTCAGGCTGGAGAACAAGGATAAATATTCATTGACAGATTTTCAGTTTAATGAGAATGCTTAGCCATGTGGATTTTAATTTTCTGTTCTTTTCTTTCTCTTTCTTTTCTTTTTTTTAATTGGGGTGATTTTTGGGTACAGCCTCTAGAAGAGACTTCCCTCTCTGATGCTGTATTTATACTATTATTATAATATACATATATATGCTATATTATACACTAATATAAGATAGTCAAGGTTATCTCTTTTCTTTCAATACATTACTTAAGTTTATTTTCCCTGTCTCTGAAACACAAGAACAAAGCCTGAAGAGATTTTTTTTTTCATGCTTTCAAACAAAAATGAATGTTTAATTATACAAACTAAAATACAGGGTATATTCACAGCCTTTGACAGCATGCAATGACAATGGAAGATAAAAGGAAATGATCCACTCTTTCCCCCTGAAAGATACTCTTAAAAAAATGCAAGCAGAGAGCTTATAAAGAAGGGAATGGCTGCAATTATCAGTGGGGCTTTAAAAATGTTAGACACTTTGTTTTCAGTTACTTCAGCAGTTAAACTTAGATAAGTAAATCTACAGATAATAATCGAAGTTATGTGTTTCCTTAGCTAAATATCATACTGTAAATACTACATCAAAAGAGATGTACCTACCTGTCCTAGGGAACCTGCATTTGCCAGGGGGATTGGACTTGATGATCCCTGGAGATCCCTTCCAACCCCTACAATTCTGTGAATCTGTGAATACTAGTGTATAATTTTGAGGATTTGCCTCTTCTAAAGCGATGTCTGATACATTTATTTTAAAAGAAGCTTTTACCTTTCTCTCACGTTCTTTTCTTCCTTCAAAAAATTTGTTCATTCTTTCTTTTAGCAATACTAGATTTTCCTAAAGACCTTTCTAAAAACTAAAGAGCCTGAGCAAATTCTTTGAAATGAGGCAGGTTGGAGGTAGCTCAATGCTGCCTTAAGTGGCGATGGTTTGCAGAGGGAGTCAAGCCATATCAAAGACCACCCTGCCACACCGAGGGTCAACAGTCCTCCACAAAGCTTAACTCCAAGGCAGTCTTTGTGGCATCATGTAAGCTGAAGTGAAATTTTGTCCATGTTCTTGTAGTCTGCTTTTATACAGCACATACTTGTTTAGGCTGACATTTTCTAAGGTATTTTTAAAAATGAAATAAAGTAAGTTTGGACACATTTAATGAGGAGCTTTAAGATCTTTGATGTTGTTCTATATTTGCAATAAAAAATAACCATTAGAATTGTTAAAAACTTTTTCTGAAGATGGTGTTTTATGACAGTGTTCCTGCTAATGGCATTTTCACTGAGAGGACATCAGAAGGTTCCGTGGCAACCAAACCCAAAGTGCCCAAAGCACTCTCACTGTGAGCAGGCTGACTTAGAAAACCAATGTTATCCTTTACAGTCTCTTTTACATAGTTATTTCAGGCTCTCAATGACTGGAAGTAGTGGGCATTTTATGATGCTGATGTGCCTTTAAAAGGGACATTTGCAGCTGTAATTCAGGACGGTTTTTAATTGACTGATAGAAATTGCAGAACTGAATGTGAACAAAAATACGTCACTTTGACACTAATGCACTTATATGTTATATAAATATTACCTCTGGAATAAAATAATTGATTTAATAAGGAAGAATTCTGTTACATTGTAAAAGAGGTAGAAGGCAAAATTTACTGTAATTTTGTGCAATTCATTATTGTGAAAAAAAATCAAAGTTATAAATGACAAAATGTATATGTGCTTTGTAAAATTATTTGCACGTTAATAAAAGATATTTAAAAGTTATGAATTAAAACATGGTTGAGTAATAACTGTGGCAGTAACAATAAGCCAGGAGAAAGGCTAGATAGGGTTATGTTAGAAGAGCTGTGTTCTTAATCTTGATGTGTCAGTAGTTCATTACGCAGCCTTTTACAATTCATTTTGCCTTTCTCTGTTTCCAGAAATAAGCAAACTAAATAAGGAACCACTTGCCTATCTGCCTTATGGGGTTACAATGAGTATCAATTAGATCATGCTGATAAAGTATTCTGATAAAGTTATCATTACTGTTTTAATAATCAAAACTGGTCGACCAAAGTTTTACAGAACAGTGTTGACTGATATAAGAAAACACAGGATAATATCTGTCATTGGATTCCTTAACTTCATACCCTTGTCAGGATTTGCAAGCAGGATAATGTGTGATATTTCTTATCTAGACATAGCAAGCTGAATAAAGAACAGATTGTCAGCCTAATATATATCACAGTGGCTCCAGGGCAGAGCAAATCTTTATGGTCAATTTATGAATGCCTGAAATGTTTTAACTAGGAATAAAATAATGCAGACTGGCAACTTTAACTGTATTGTAATTTCCCACTTCAAATTTTTTCTTGCTTGAATGAATCGGTTCAGCAATGGTAGCACAGAATTAACCATATTCCTGAAGTCTCAGAGCATTAATCACTTTTGCAGTTAAAAGTGAAGGAATTATTAATGCATTTATTCTAATAGTTAATTTCACTAAGTATTTATATTGAATGAACAATGGTTCTATATTGTCTTCAAAACCCCTCAAGGAATATAAGAATCTAGATCTGTGGTCCAACTTTAAATTAAATAAGCTTGTGCACACACTACAAGAAATAACCTGGATGGATTTACCTTTAAACTTCTCAAAGAAATAACTCACCATAAGAAAATAATTGTTTGCAAGAGAATCTAATGATCAATGACATGTAATTCAAAGTAATATATTTATCTTGCTTAGCAGATTGTTCCAGCGGAAAAAAGCAATCACATTTATAGTTTTTAAAATAACCATAAGTTTTTCTCCTTATCAGTCCCAGAATTTGCCTAAAAAATGAAAAGCTGTTCTACTAGGCAGACGTATCTTTGTCTTTGCCAAGACTATATTAATTGTATGTATGTATGTATGTATTTATTTATTATGCCATCGTGTTTTATAAAGAAGCCATCATCTTACAGGATATAAAAAGACATTAACTTCCCGAAGTTAATATTGTTAAGTTCCTAAAGTTAATACTGGAAAAAAGCCTGTGAGTAGATTGCATTAACCTCAGACCTTTCCTGGCGGGTGAGGAGAGAGTATGGACAGGCTGTTGGTGCCTGGTTGGGGTATGCGTGCATATAGGAACTGGAAAATCAGTTGGAAATGTCTCTCTTTCAATATATTCCCACATTGGCCACGTTGTGGAGCTACAACTAAGTGAGTCAGAAACTTCCAAGCATCCTGCCAGGTTCACTGAAACAGCGTTGTGTGAGGCAGAGCGTTAGACAATGTGTGGTGTGCACAAATGCTTTTTAATATTACTTTGAAATAATCTTTTTTGCCTTTAAAACTCTGGAAAAAATAAGATGCACCTCAGCGTTCTGCTTCAGTCATGCAGCTGTAGTTTGAGAATAAGGTGTGTTACCGTGAGCAAGAAGTATTCTAGTACCAGAAGAAATTTTCCTTATTCTCATCAGCTTATGCCCAGAGAAAGAGATGTAACAGTCTCTGCTTTAATTACTACGGAAATTGTAGTTGCTGTTCTTGCTCAGCCATTTGGTCATATTTTTAGAGAGGAATTAGAAGTTTTCTCAGAATGATTTCTCAGAAGTGTTTGCTTTTTCTTGTTATTTTTACTGCATTTCAATGCATGTGCATTACTGATTTTCATATGTATACTCAAGGCTTTAAAACATTTGCTTCAGCTTTCAGTAAAAGTCACTAAAAACTAAGAGGGCCCTGGCTCAGTGGCCAGATTGTTGGCTGATGTGGTAGCAGCTTGGAGAAACTCGGGTCTTTTAAGAACTGCCAGGCATTTGTTTGTTTTCAGAAGATTCTGGGCTTTGATCCGCAGGTGGAAAAAACGATTTTGACTTATCAAACATGCTTTCTGAAGTATTTGTCATAAAAAATCATTTCTCCCCGAGGCTGACCACTTCAAAACAGCTGGTTCCCTAAGAAAGCCCAGCTTGGATGGTTTTGTAAAGATCCCAGAGTATATAGGTTATATATTTTCTGGTAAAATAAATAACTTAAGCTTTTTTCCTCCCTGTCTCTCCATCTCTCTCTTTGACAGGGCATATAATAGCTTCTTTCTGCTTTTTTTCAAGAGTCAGAAGTGAGCAAAGTGGTGGAAGATTGTGAAAACAAAAGGGGGAGCTCTTGCTGCACTGGCTGTGACACAGAGGCAGCTGCAGGAAACCTGGCGCTGCTGATTTAAACCTCAGAGCAGAAGGGGAGATTTAGGAAGGGTTTGGGAGTGATCTCTCTGGCCGCCTCTAACGCCCATGCGACTGTTGGTGAAGTTCCTGGAAGATTTATGCTTGAAACGACACTTTATACCATGCCACGCAGACCTGAGCTTTCCCTCTCCAACGTTGGATTCTTCCCTTAATCTGTCTGATTGGTAATTACTCTGTAAAGCATACATGCATAGATAGAACTGGGAGCACTGGTTTTGGTTGTCTTTTGGCCTTCTTTTTCAAAATGATACATGTTAGTATCATAAAGTCATGTTGCTTTGAATATAGCCTTTTCCAGGCAAAATGCAGGATGTGTAATACAAGCACCATTTCTTAAGTATAATCAGACCTGGGTCTTTAGGTGAATAAACTAAACACTTAAAAGTCATCATGATTTAAAAGTCATCATGACAAATCAATCCACAGTTGCATCGAAATTCTTCTAATTTCAGTGTAATCCTTCTGAGCACATATGCAAGTATTGTGGCTAATTCCCTTTGTGTCTGCAGGGTGAAAATATAACTGAAGTTTTTAAAGGCCAGACTCTGGAACAGCTAAATATTTGCAGTTTGGGAGGCATTTACACTTCAGGACACAAAATGCCATCCCTGTTTGTATGTTTACTCTTCAGTCCTGACAGGGTCTTAAATGTTTAATGTGAGAGGTATTTCTTCTGCCCTGAGGGGAAAAAAAGAAAAAAAAAATCACTTTCCCTCCTCTGCCAGCTCCTTTAATAGCAACAACCTCTTGAGCATTGGGAAGGACTTTTTTTAATCTTAAAATACATATATGGTATTTGTAAAGTTGACTTCTAGTTATCTCCAGTTATCTTTAGTTATTGGTGGTGTTTTCCTTTTTACATAGATGCTTCTGTTATGGTTCCACTGACAACCCTGTCACTTTCTGCAGCTTCAAGAAGAGCCTTGTACCTTTGAAATTTTCATTATCTTTTGTCTGGCTGCCAAGATTTCTGCCACTGTAATCTGGTGCTGCAACAGCAGTATCTTGTACTGCCAGCCCAGAGACTCCAGATCAGAGGGAGAGAAGCTCCAGAACAGAGCAAAGGTATCAGTGGTCTTCATTTTTAAGAGTATTTTCCCTGTCAGATCAATTGCAGGGGCTAATGTCAGAGCAGGGACTCAGAGCTTACTGCTGGCATAGAGTTAACTACCAAACCCCCCCCCCAAGCCCCCAAAGCCCACTGGATTTGACAGTGACTGAAACCCTTTCTATCCTGTCAGAGGTGAAAAGAAGGAAAAAGTGGAAAGTGTGATGCCTGATAATGGGGACGGACCCAGTATGTAGCGCTGCATTAGGTGGATGTTTAACTACCTGCTTACAATGCACGGACAAATGAAAAATACTGTATCTGAATTACATTCAAGGACAAGGCTGCAATCCAGTCTCTAATATATATATTTGTATATGTACAGAACTGGTCTAATACTACACATTGGACTTACGTAGGAAGCTGGGTAAATAGTCAAGTTCCTGGCTGCAAAAAAAGCTAACCCACTGCAACAGCATTCCTGTCAGGATTTTCTACATGAGCTGCAGACATATCTGTGACATGTCTGTGATTACAGTAAATCATAGCATTATATCAGATAGTTACTTGCTAAAAAGGATCCCGTGCAGACTGCCCTCCTCATAATACCATTAAGCAGGAGTTGCTTCAAAGTACTTTGTCATTCACAGCCACTGTCATTCTTTGCCATTCAAACAGCCACTGTTTGGAGCAGGGCTACTCTCTTTACAGAGAGAGTGGTGAGGTGCTGGAACAGGCTGCCCAGAGAGGTGGTGGATTCCCCGTCCCTGTAGGTGTTCAAGGGTTGGATGGGGCCCTGGGCAACCTTGTGTAGATCCAGACCTGAGGTTGGTGGCCCTGCCTGTGGTAGAGGGGTTGGAACTCTATGATCCTTGTGGTCCCTTCCAACCCAGACCATTCTGTGATTCTGTGATTCCTGCTTGGAAAGAAAGGTGCAGCTCAGAAAACATGAAGTCATAGTGCTGTCACTGTTATCTCTATGTTACAAGGAGTAATGATAACCAATAATTGCCTTGCATATGGCATATATATAGGGCAAACCTGGAGAAATTACACTTCTTAAGGGCGCTACCAGTGATCTAATTTTCATTCATCTGCATTTTTAAATACTTCTTATTTTTTAGTTTTAGAAGGTCCGGTCCAAAGATTACCTGTCCAGAGTTTGTCTATATCCCTTTTAAAGACACAAGAAAAAGCAGGTAGAAAACAAAGTTGATCAAGCCAGCAGCTTTTTGCTTTCCTTACAGCCAGATGGTACTCATTAGCAGTGAACTGACTTTAAAAATTTCCCACTGTATCCCTTATTTTTCCCAATAGAAATTCCAGCTCAATTCTGGCTGGAGAAGGTGGGCTGTACAGCCTTTTTCAAATTTTATGGAGTGTGTTAGATCCAGAAATAAAGGGATCATCTAAAGGGAAAGGTATTGTGCATATGAGGCTGCCTTGGCAGATGTCACTTCTGCAGTACATGGGGAGTCTTTTATCCCCATTGTGCATCATAGCACTGCTGCTTAAAAAGAGGACAAGAGCAAGGGAATTGCAAGATATTAGGGAATTTATAGATCAAAAATTAAACTATATGCTTTAACTAAAATCCAGATAGTTTATATCTCAATATTCTTGTAGAAGCTGAGTGCACTTCCCCTGCTGGTAGTTCACAGTTATTGCTCATTTAGTATTAAAATCCAGAAACAAATTAATTTCAATTATTATTATATTCCATACTGGTCACTCAGTTCCACACCTAGATGAACTGCTTTCACTAATCCTGATTTAGGACCCTGCCAACCATGCCAATTTATCTCAACTAGCTACTGTGAAGAAATTATACTCTATTCTAGCCAAAAAAAGGAACAGGAGCCTTTACCAAACTACTGCTAGTTTGTTTAAGGGTTTGAGTGCATGCATCAAGCTGCACCCTGCATCTACAGTCAGTCCACTTTATTAACTCGTGGAGTGAGATACCTCTTGATTCTGTGTCATAAATATGTGGCATATTGCAGATCAGCAGTAAGAGTCCAGTTGTTTGGTAAGCTGTTTATTTATTAGTAGTACTAGTTATATACTATTTCACATACAGAATCAGTTGATTGTATACATTTAACATGTTGGATTGGTGTAATTTGTGTCATCTCTTGCCACACTTTGATATACAGAATGATTATAAACAATGAATACAATAAGGTAAAAACTTAACAAAGCTTCAATTGGGTACAGCATCAAATTCAAAATTCCAGCTACTGTTGGTGACCATCCAAAAAGAGTTTCCCACCAGTGATATTCTCTATCTTTTTTCACTCATACCAGGACACAGTGTATCTCCTCTGCATCATGACGGATGATAGTCAGGGGTCTTTGTTGTTCTGAATTTGTTTCAGTAATTGACTCAGGTCATCATGTTGCAACACTTTTCTTACCAATGTGAGATTCATTCCTATACAGGTAGTCAGTAAATCTTGATGCCGTGTATAGACTGCACCAATTGGTGGGTTGTGACAGAAGCTGCATTGTTAATGTTGCATCCAGTGATTTTGGTAAAATTACAGATACTTGAGAGATTATTTGTGTCTACAGTGGTGTTGTCTATAAATGTAGGATCACAAAAGTTTCTTATACAAAGACATCTATTTCTAACATATATAAACAGAGTTTCAGGGGTTTCATCAGAATGCATTTCAAAATGCAAACATCTTGTTCAGTGTCAAAGACAAATGTCTTGAGACTCAATGGTATTACTTTCACAAATAAATCTGTGTTGTTCCTGTACAGCATATGCATGAACATCAACAGTTTGCTACTTAGCCCCCTTTTGTTGGGCCCATGTTCTCTCTCTATGTTCTAAGAGATAGATGACAGTTCTATTGTAATTTAATTCAAACACAACGATTTGGTATATGTTTGTATTGCTACAAATACCATTTTGTGGGAATTGGAATGAATGGTTTGTCTCAAACAATCTGTCTTGTAAGATAACAGAATCTGCAGAGGCACGGTGACACTTCATGGGCTGTCTCTTGCCTCACAAGGAGCTTGATCCTGCAGGCATTTGCAGGGTGTTGGACTAGGGCCTCCATCCTCCCAAGGTTGGAGGGGCCTGTAGACTCTTGATCTCAAAGCAGCTGCTCTGACAAACTGGACATTATGTGTAATGGGGTTCTTATTTGAGAAACCATCTGGAAAGTGTCTCTGCCAGAGCAACCGCTCAGTCAGTAGCCACCCTGATGGATCCTGTCTTTATCCAGTAAGGATCCTGTCCTTATCCAGTAAGGAACAGTGACCAGCAAGTGGGGCCCTGCGAGGCAGAGCGCCTCTTGCTAAAGTCACGAGTGAGGCCACTGAACAGGGTCCATACTCCATCAGCCCAGCTGGGAGGGAGTCAAATGATCACTTGGGCCCCCCCTTCCTCACTATTCTTGGCACCTAGTGGTAACAGCATTTCCAACTTTGCTAAATTCTACTAATTGTAATCTGTTGCTCTGAATAGATAATGTAGCACAGTTTTCTTTGCAAGCTTTATAATTGTACACAGTTGTGCTTTGCTTGGACCTCCTGGGTAATTGTTGGAACGTGACATCAGTGTATACTGTTAAAAAAAAGCTGTGGCTTTACTGTCAGTGGGGTTATAAATAAAATTTACTATATACCACTAGGACTGGAATTGCCTTTCAAATTCAGTTGCATTATCCCAGACTAGCTTTTGAATTTCAGCAGCAAAGGTGCCCTCCTCACCTTCTGTTATAATTGCTGCCACAGTAGATTCTATCCATAGTTGAGCCTGAATACAACTGGAAGTGAGAGAGACATTAATTTGGGCTGCACCTAGTGCATTCACAATTAGTTGGTGGTCCTTTTCATTAATTCTTTACATTTGGGTAATATATTAGATAAGAGCTATTGGTTAAAGAAGATTGCAGTGGACATTCTAATTTGAGTAAATTACTTGTTGCTAAGCTTATTTTGTTTGCTAAAACTTCAGTGTCCATGCTGTTTAATGCTCCTAATCCTGTTCCTAAGATACCAGTCTCATCTCTTTTTGTTCCTTTTGAGATGTGAGGGTTTGCCCATGCAACCATGCTTACCTCCTGCATAGGGCTTAAGAATGGTGACCAAGTAGGTTTAATTGCAGAGCTGTTGATCTGCATTGATAGTCCAATTTGTTAGAGGGGCTACAGTGGGTTAAACCACATTCCCTTTGATCACATACGTACAGTCCAATTTCAGAAATTTGTTGGGCAGGTGTTGAGTGAGGAGTGGTGAATGTTGCCACCCTGGGCTTGGTAACGTCTGTTTTAAATTTAAATGATAGCTCCACATTCCTGCATGCCCAGAAGCTGATTACGAAAACAGGTAGTACTGAAGCGAAGTTGTACCAACGAAATTTTCAGAGGCTCAAAGTTTCATATCTGTGGTGGTTGATGTAACATTGTACACAGAAATCTCAATTTCCTTCTCATGGGACTGGTCATCCAGCATCCTATTTTAATTTTTTCCCCTACAGTTCCCCAAAGTCAGGGAACTTTATTAACATCAGTTTAGTTTTTAATCTCATCTCTATTTGTTTTTTAGGTCTATGGCAGTCCTGTGCATGACCACAATGGAAAGATGTAAATCTCCCTTACTAGAGAGTTCCTGTAGACCTGGTATAATTCACAGAAGCTTGAGACCATGGCTGCTCTAGGGCTTTTTGACCACAGGTTAGGAGAAGCAGTATAGTTAGTATTTGGAACAGTAACGTGAACACAGCATTTCTGTTTGTCATCTTGTGGAGTGCTGTAAGAGAAAAATAGAAACTTCTTGTGGTGGGGAGGCTCCAAACAGGTTACCCTGTTAAAAAGAAGGAAAAATCCATGGTGCACTAATCCCATGTTTTGCACTGCTATCACTAGCTTCCCATGCAAGTGAGCAATGAGGTTTACTTAGTCTCATAGGTACACTTCAAATCTGTGGTAAATTTACCAGGACAGGGTGTCCCGGCTGTAAGCTATCAGATATTTTCTATCATCAAGCTCAACTTTTCAGACAATGCCTGGCTCCCAGGGCTCCCAGTGAGCCCAAACTGATTGTTTAATTGATGAAGTACTTCGGAAAGTTGAGTATCCCACTGGGCCTCCGTGTGGCTTAAGGTTCTTTTTCAATAAGCTGTTAGCTCTTTCTACCATCCCATTTGATTCGGGATAGCGTGAGGTGTGGGATACCCATTGAATTTCTTCTTGTTTGTCCCATTCTTGCACTTCCTTACATGAGAAGTGTGAGCCATTATCACTTTGGATGACATCAGGAGCAGGTAGGCTTGAGAAGCAAAACGATAGCCTCATACTTTATTTCATTCATTGGCCTTTTGGCACTTAGCATAAGCAAGCCGGAGACTGCCACTCCTGTGAGGTTATATTGATAGCCCGCAGAAGGTTTGAACGGCTCAATATAATCAATCTGCCATGTAGACCATAAACTTTTCCCTTCATTGATAGATAGAGGTGATGCTTTAGCAGGATGATCTGCTTGTAATTTTAATCTACACTGGGGACACTCTGTAAGAATAGTTTTACAAGTTTTTCTGTTTATAGGCCAGCCTTCACTATGTTCAGCAAAAATAGAGTTGTTCTTTACCCGTGTGACCTAATTTTTGACGTAGCTATTTTCCCAATCAATGCCACTCAGGATTTAAGGAATTTCCTAATTTTAGTCACTACACCCACTTTTTTTTTCCTTTTTTATTTTTTTTGGTGTGGCTGCTTTATTGTCCTTGGTGTGAGTTTTCACCAACCCCATCTTGCATGTTGTTTTTTCTGGCTATATTTAGTATTAGTCACCAGTCTTGATGGGAGATTTGTTTACTTTCCCCTTCAGGGATTCTTATTGACAGAGACATTGTGGGGCACCAGCCCACACAGTGTAGTAGTCTACATGTGTGAATTTTGCTCCATTCTGTGCTGCTAAAGCAACTGCTCTTAATTCTCCTACTTGTGTCCTGCCTTCACCTTCTTCTGTTCTTTGTTTGCCAGTGATGATGTTTAATGCAGCAGCCTTATATTGCCATTTAGTGTTTGTCCTTTTTGCTGAGGCATCAGTGAACCAAATGTCTTCTGTGGGTGTTCCCTCAGTGAGGGGAAGTGCATTTAAAATTGGTGAGGTTTTAAAAGGTTGTTATAAATGCTAATGGATCTGCGTTTATAGGCATCTGTAATTTGGAAACTTTAGTATGTCTTTTGGTTAATTTAATTCCTTCTGCTGTTCCTGCCAAGTAGGCATACCATTTTCTGACTGTGTTTGTGCTACTCCTCCTGGGGGAGCAGTCCCCTTTAGGACTGCTTCTAGCATGTTAAATGGTCCTCTGTATTTCATGGGCTGTCTCTGGTGTTTCACTGCTCAGATGAAGGACAAAAGTCCCTTTTGCCTTTCAGAGTATGTCTGTTCTGTCCCCTTAACTGCAGTCAAGCTCAATAATAAAGGTCTCTGGTCTGTCAGGGACAGTTTTGAATAGGTTACAGTAAAAACCGTCTTCAGCACCCCCCATTCAGCTACAACAGGGTTGCATGGGTGTACTGGTCCTAATGATTTGATATGTTTTCAATTCTTTAATCAGATTTTTTATTGCCTCCTTATGTTCTAATTTTCACTCCCAGCGTTTGCCCTTCCCCAAAAGCAAATATAAAGAACAAGCAATGGTAGAAAATCGGGGTACGTGCTTTCTCCAATATCCTAAAGTTCCCATTAACTGCTGTAACTCTTTCCTAGACTGGGGCATTTATAGACATTTGATTTTTCTTAAGGTACTACCTACTATCCACAAAGTACCTAAAAACTTTACTTCCCTAATTGGTCTCTGACATTTCTCAGGTGGGATCTCAGCTTCTGCTTTACCTAGTGCTTGCCACACTGCTTCCTGCTGCTCCTCTCACCTTTTCAGCCAAAGTTCATCTGATTTCAGTATTGCCTATATATTGGCAAAGTTTCACATCTCAAGGGAGTGAGACTGTAAAAGTGCAGCATGAGCAGTCATGGGTGAATGTTTATACCCCCGTGGGAGTCTGTTAAAGGTATGTTGTATCCCCTCCAAAGTAAAAGTAAATTTCTGTTTATCTTCTTCCTGTGAGGGGGCCATAATGAACCTATCTTCCACATCTAGGACTTGCCACCCATCAGTGTGCAGCTCCTCGCAGCGTGGCTGTGACATTTGTGATACATGTTGCTGTAGCCATGTTTTGGCATTTAAGCACAGATAAGGAGTTGTTAAATGCCATCACCTATCCAGTTCTCAGGCTGGCCTGACCAGTGAGTTGTATGGGAAACAATGTGCCTGTTTTTGCAAGCCTGCTGTTACCTCAGAAGTTCCGTTTCGTGCTGCAGCTGAGATCGGGTACTGTGGTGCATTGGTAGTCTTTGAATCGGGGAGCGCAGGGGCTGTGTGGAACAGGCGTCTCGGTTTCTGTCAGGGTCACAGAATCACAGAATCATAGGAGTTGGAAGGGACCTCAAGAGATCATCGGGTCCAACCCCCCTGCCAAAGCTGGTTCCCTAGGACATATCATAGAATCATAGAATCATAGAATGGCATGGGTTGGAAGGGACCCCGAGGATCATAGAGCTCCAACCCCCCTGCCACAGGCAGGATCACCAACCTCAGGCCTGGATCTACACAAGGCTGCCCAGGGCCCCATCCAACCTGGCCTTGAACACCTCCAGGGACGGGGCATCCACTACTTCTCTGGGCAGCCTGTTCCAGCACCTCACCACTCTTTCTGTAAAAAACCTCCCCCTAATATTTAATCTAAACCTTCTCTCCTTTAGCTTTAGTCCATTCCCCCTTGTCCTGGAATTGTCTATCCTTTTAAAAAGTTGAATCCTCTCCTGCTTATAAGCTCCTTTCAGGTACTGGAAGGCTGCAATGAGGTCCCCCCGCAGCCTTCTCTTCTCCAGGCTGAACAAGCCCAGCTCCCTCAGCCTCTCTTAGCTCCCTCAGCCTCTCTTGGCTCGCACAGATCAGAATCAACATTTGAACCAAAGGACTGCACGCTGCCCTCTGGCAGGCACAAGGTTTGGCTGTTCAGAACACCAAAACCCAAAGTATTTTCATTGTGATCTTTGCCTGCAAAACAAGCAGACAATGTGCACTTCTCACCTAGGAGCCATAAATTAACTTTTGCAGTTTGGCATATAGCTCTTGCTTTGGTCAGACTGGTATTTTTAACTCTTTGCTGTCCAGGTCATAAACCCAACATCTTGGCATCCTGTTGTGTTAATGTTATGTTCCCATATCTCTTAGGGATTTTACCAATTGTCATTGAGAACCAACTGGAATTAAAATATATGGGATATTATTATTTACCCATCGATAAGATTCCACTTGCTGGACTGGCAGGCTCAGTTGCTGTCCTGGCTTTACTTGTTTTTTAGCCTCATGCTTTCCAATTCATCCCTAAGAGACAGGAAAGGATTATCACTCTTTCTTCTAGCTGGAGATGGCACTGGAGTATTTGGAGTATGCTCTCTTCTTTTGTCATCATCATGTTTCTGGAAGGTTTGAATTAGGCTCAGGATAATGCCAGTAGGCTGTCTCTGAATCGCAGCTCCAGGAATGCCTAGTGCCAATACTTTCCTCCACGGTTCATTTCTCCACTCCAGAGACTGCTCATGGGTCTTCAGGCATATTTTCCTTCAGTCTAGTTCCTGTACCCTGTGGGGGTGTTTGTTTTACTGGTTGCACTCAGTGATCTCCTGCTTGGGGTCTTTGGTCCGCTAATGAATCATCCCATGTCATTTCATGGGCACGATTTACATCATTGTGCATTAATTCTCTGGTCAGGAGTTAGTTGTGGGGATCATTATCACCTAATCCCTCATTGTGTTCTGTGTCTCTCTTAATTTCTGCCCATTTTGCAATTAAGTAAGGTTTAAGAACTGCTGAGGCTCCTCTAAGTAGTGGTTTTAGCATCACATAATCAATCGTAGCAGATATTGGAATACCATAGGATTCTCATTTATTCACGGCTTGTATGCAGGCAGCTTTTGTGCTGGCTGTAGAGAGCTTGCTTAAGAGACTTTATGGGAATTACAGAAGGATCATCTCTATAGCATCTATTCCCCTCAGCCCAATAAGCTGCCCTGCTCATGATAGAAAGGGATTCACTTGCTGGGCCAGGTCTGAAATTTAAGAGAATTTCTGGACCTCAAAAGCCATTTGCTTCATCTCCACTCAGCGTTATTCAGTTGCCACCACTTAGGCAGACTCACCACAAATACTCAGTTTCACTTGGCTTTTTGCTGTATCTTTTTTCTAAATTTGCCTATTGGAATGGATCCCAGGGAGTGATTCACACAGCATATCGTGGAGCACCACTCTGAAGTCATTCAGACTGTTCTGTTTTAATGATGGGTCTGCCTTCGTATTCAGGGGGATTTCAGGGAAACAAAGAATCCCCCGGTTCAATACTGTCAGGATCACCCCATAACTTCCCATCCCATTCTTCAGGGGATACAATTAGTTTCCTAATGTCTGCGTGTCAGGGGGATGGGGAGCCCCTGTAAAGCATCATCTCTTCCTTTTGTTCCAATTTTTTTTTTTAACTTTTCTTCCTGTAATTGTTTCTGCAGCTGCTCAATTTTCAAATGCAGTATTAATACAGCTGCCTTTCTGCCTTCGATTTCTTTCTTTAGGTCCTGCTCCTTTTTCTTCCTGTCTTGGTAAACAGCTTCTATACAGGCACCTACATTTTGAAAATAATTCCTCTCCTTTTTCTATCCTTTATATGTCCCCTGGCCACCTTTAGCTGTTCTTCCACAGCTTCCCAATCATGCCAATTATCACAAGCCCATTCTTCTGAGAATCTGGGATTCGGATTTATTCCATGCTTCTGTAAGTAATCAGTGATACCATTTGCCATCCTGCTGGCTATGCCAGTTTGTCACAAATCCTGATTTAGGATCCTGCCAGCCATGCTAGTTTGTTGCAACTGGGTGATTTAGATCACTTAGCCACTGTCAGAGGTATCAGCAAAAGTGCCTTTAATACGATGTGGTAAAATGCAACTTAGCAAACTTGGATGGCAGCGTTCACTCTGCTACTGTGTGGCACAATCTTTTGAACAATGATTCAAAACTACCAAGTCACAAGTCAGGATCACCCTGCTATAAGGTTATGAGCAATACCCACCTCTTACTAGAGACCTGCTCTTGATAAAAGCTCTCTCTGCCTCGAGGACCAACCTTGAGAGGTGTCCCAGCTGTAGGGGAGGTCACCACCATGCAGCCAGGCTGCCTAGCAGGGAGAGCTCAGGAGAGGCTTGCTTAGACTGTCATATTTATGGATTAAAGTAGCTGGCTCATAGTGAAATTAGGTGTGGTGCAAAAGATACGTGTGAGACTCCTTGTACCCATAATTTTCTTTGTTCCTTGACAAACGAGTCTTGGAAAAGGCACCTGGTATTCATGTGTTAATCACATGATTGGTCTTCCAGGCTCATGTGCATCAATGCTCACTGTATCATTCTGCTCCTTTGTGGATTTCCAGAGAACAGATTGAACCCAGAGGAGCTCTTGACCAGGCTGCTCCTCAGGCCTTTACCTCCTTTGAAACCTGCACCACACTACCACTTGTTTGGTTAAAGGGTTGAGTGCTTCCATCACAACCATGCTTCCATAAATTAAAGTTCCCAGTTAGAACAGGCTAAGCTGATATCCATTTCCAGGTCTTCTGCTTCCCTGTTGGCAATTCCCAATGTAGTTTGACAGGTGAAGGTGAGTAAAGAAAATTAACTTTTAAAGTTTTTAACTTTTTCTAGAAATATAGGAGCTCCCAGCCAAGCCCTGGCCAAGCTAAAGTTGTGGTCATATAAGCAATATGGCAATATATATATTTATTTATATTTTTATATATGTATACATTTATGTATGAGATTTTATATGTGTATATAAAGTAAATAGTATTCAGGAATGTCATGTACCTGGGCTTTGGAAAATGATCATCTATCCTGCTGAGTTGTTAGAACCGTCCCTGAAAGAGTTTTGATTTGTGTCAACTGGCACTTTCCCAGACAATTCCCAGGCATCATTTGGGAGTTAAAAGGTTCTAGGCACTGTTCCCAATAAGCAATATGCTGCAGTCACCCTGTTTTGAAGGCTAAGTCATTTTACTAGCATAGGCAAAGGCTGTTCCACAGCTGTTTATCTTGGTGTCGGGGAATACTCGTAGCACACAGATATCAATTAATATAACACAGACAGATCAGGTATACTGGAGATTGAATTGAAATATTCAGGCTCTGTGCATGTTTGTTGGGTACCTACCATTTCAGAGTAATTACCTTCCCTTCAATGTCAGTCTCACAAACTCACATTGTCTTCGCCAGGGAGTTTAGCGTTTAGTTTTCTCATTTTTTCATTAAAGCAAATGATTTCAATGTAGCCTAAATTGAATACATCTAAATGGATGCATTCTGAATCAGATTCTAAATTGAGATGTGACAACACCATGTGATAATGGCATCCGTGGTGTCAATATTAGAAAACACAAAATCTTTTTTTCCTCTCCTTTCTTTAGTGATACAGACCGCACAGTTGCATGGTAGCAAGCTGATGTAGTGTATTTAAAATAATGAGCTCCTTTTTGCTTCAGAAGTTTTTATATTACACACATCTTTTCAGCTTCTAAGTTTTATTTATAGCAGCAAAGTAACTTCCCGCATCTGGAATTTTCGAGAAAATGCCATGATTGCTATCTTGGGGCATTTTCCTGGATTTCCTTTGGGAATGATTAAACAAGAGGATGAGAGGGCAGACTGTGCCCTTTTGTTTTACCTTGTAAACATTTGCCATTTAGATAAATATTCAACTACGCTTGAGAACTAACCAGTGTTTGTGGCTTGCGTGCATAGCCAGTGTAAGTGTAGCTACACTGTCACTTGTCCATGAACTGATTTGTGACCCCAGCACTTCAGTAACAGCAAGACAGTATCACTGCCACTGTCTGTGGCAAACAGACGGAAAACAGAAACATGCAGAACTTTCCCAAAGCCATACAGCTGCGCTGTACCTGCCAACGTGCTTCTGGAATTTACACAAGAATTTAAGGAAAGTGTGCTGTATCAGTTCTCTTCTTCAGTTACAAAACCCTCCACCATCCATCCACATACTGAGTTCTAGTCTGTCTCTCCTGCCTGAGCATCGGCTGCACCTTTGCTTTTACACCTTCAGTTGCAGTATAACCTTTAGAGGGTGCAGGGCATCACAGTTACTCAGTGCAGACTCTTGGCAATGGGGGCACACAGGTGAGCTTTAGATTTATTGTTCTATTCCTTAATCAGACCCTGAGTTTCAGCTGCAGTTTTCTGTTTGCTCCCTAAATTCCTTCTTTACAATTTTTTTTTGATGGACTAAAGAAGCTATTTGCAACTTCACATAAACTCTATGCTGCAGTGACCTATATCCTGCTGAGATGGCTTCAGTTTGATGAAACCTAGGTAGACTTTTGTTTCTTTTGATGTATCTTTAATCTTAAGAACTCTTAAGAGTTTCCTGCTTCCAAAAACATTCAATCTGGACGACCCATTCTCCTAATCTGTCTTTTGGGGACTAAATAGTCAGCCCTTCTTCTATCTGGCTAGTAGTCATTCCCATATTTAGGTTGTGATCCTCAGCACAGAAGAAACCCAGGTGTTTAACTAACAGTCTAAACCAAACAATATATATACAAAACTTCTAGTCTCTTGCTCAGTCCCAATGACATAGGCTACCCATATTTTACATCAGTTTTGTAATCCTAAATCTTTAAGTGACTTCTATTTGGATGTCAGTCACAGTAGAATGTCTATTTCCAAGTTATCTTTTCATAACACAGAAGCAGCATGAATTTTCCAGTTTGTATTGAGGTATATCATCATAAACAAAACTCCACAAAAATGTTTTATCTTTGCAGTGTTACTTACACAAATCATTAAAATGGAATTATATTTAAAGTTCAGACCTTCAAGATCTCTGAAGATGAAGGAAACCCTGGCTATCAATCAGGTGAACACTCAAGACAGACTCAGCAGCCTGATGTCACTGTATCAGTGCCTGTTCCTCACCTGATGTAACTGGCATCTTCCCAATCACTTCCCAACAGTAGGATATCCAAAAGAGTCAAATAACTTTATGTGCTAATACTTGCTGAATTCAAATCAGGGGACTGAGAGGGTGGTCGGGCACTGGAACGGGCTGCCCAGGGAAGTGGTCACAGCACGGAGCTTGACTGAGTTCAAGAAGCATCTGGACGATGCCCCCAGCCCCATGCTCTGATTTGGCTGGTCCTGTGTGGAGCCAGGAGTTGGGCTCAGTGATCCTTATGAGTCACTTCAACTCAGGAGATTCTGTGATTAAAAAACCACAGCATTTATCTACTATTTTAGAAGTCAGATTCCTACCATATTGAAATGAGAAGGGGCTAGTTCATATTACAGATGCCTCTGGAAAGGTATACTGCATATATGCTCAAAGACAGATTATACCAGTTTACTACAGTGCTGACATTTTTAGCATTATTGCTTTTACATTGTTGGAACAAGGCTTGGGACATGGTGTTAGTAAGGGTGGAAAGGACTCTGGAATAATGAGTCTGCATACTTGTGTTTTGGAGTGCAAGATAGCTTTGTCATGCAGATCTGATGGTTCTTGTATGGATACAATTCTGCATTACTGTTCAACATTTTAGATGTCTGCCTTAAGCCAAGTTAAACTGCACCTTAAAATACAATACAGATATTTAAATACTCTGCTGGTTTGAGATGCATCATCTTTAAAAACAAATATGAATGGAAGCTATATAGTATACAGTGTCTTTGCACTTATTAAGATGGAAGTATGTAATACTTATATTTAACCTGAAATATATAATATAGAAGTAGAATATGAACTTCTATTTCATGGATTCAGTTGTGTTGCCTGTGTTTTGGAGGGCAGTTAGTATAGTGGCATTTTATAGTCAAGCAAATACTTCCTCAGAATGTTTTAGACACTCCCATTAACGCTGGTTCAGACAGGTTTCAGAGGTAATATTCCTCTGAATGGTTTTGAATTACTTTCAGACACTGGCATTTAAGTATCTTTTACAAATGTTATTCAATCTATATGACACTCAGCTTCAAGACCTTGTTAGAACATATTTATTAAAGAGTGGAAAATATAGCTGGTACAAAGTCTATGCTTAAGCAAATAATCTTTTTGAAAATTTAAAATATAGTTGAATGTTTCCAGTAAAATGATCCCATATAACAATACTCATGTGAGAAGTCCAACTTAAAAATACCCATCTTTCATTCAAATGTATAAATAGTGGATTTGGATATTACATTATTTGGATAGAGTATGTTGGTTATGGTCAGTTTGTAGCAACCGTATGAATTTCTGAGTATTTAGAAGATTTGCAATTAGGAAATTGAAGACTTTTTCAGTTAATCATGTCTTCTTCTTTTGTGTCATTTTTTTTTTCCCTCCGAGATGTTTTGCCACATCTGTTTTGTAGTATTAATAATCAAATGTCAGGACATTTTTTAAGTGACCTTCCATAATTTACTGACTGAGGAATTTTCTGCCTAAAAAAATCCCCCCCAAAAGATAATGAATATTACATAGCCACTTTAATCATTTGAGATTCAGAAAACACAACTGCTTTTCTGGTCACAAGGGCAGTTTGACCAATAGCAATGTCAGTGTGCAGTCTGAGTCTACCCCAGGGCAGTAACTTCAAACATCCCTTTATCATGATGCAGGTCACAAATCATGTTGCACTTGTCTCTAAACAAAAGCTAATGCTTTTCTGAGTTCAGTCTGAGTTTATTGTGTACTCTAGATTCTTTGGAGACTTTATTGCACAAACAAGCACACCAGTGCTCTGTTCTGAATATTGCTCCTTACCAAGGTTTTGTCTGAATTGTCTGGCTACGTAATAATCTTTGTATGTTTTTTTAATGAACTGGCTAGCCAGTGCATTTTGGGGGCAGTTTGTCTTTTCTGAATGCACAGTTAATGAAAGCAGCCACTTCACATTTGTGCTATAGTAAATTTTTATAGATGCACGCATCAGCTGAGTCTCTCTGTCTCTCTCAGCAAATATATCCCAGTTGCTTTAAATCAAATGAGCTACAGCTCTGACAGCTATGTTTACATCTTCTTTCACAATATAATGTGGAAGAAAAGAGAAAAAGATTATATATACTAGTTCCCTTTATCAGTAAAAATCTAGCCAAACTGGCTCACTTCTTGTGGTTTTTTTTAATGATTCTGTGTGTTCAAAAGAGAAATTTAAATAAACAGTCCTTAAATTTCCATATATCTCTCATGTAAAATGTCTAAAAATAGAGTGTTCAGCTGGATTTTTCCTTTCTTAATAAGCTACAAAGCAGATACTTTATCAGAGTACTTATATGTGGATTGGATTTCTGCTTTGAGTGAGAGTCAGCTGTATCATTTACTTTTAGACCCAACCTAGAGTTTCTCAGAACTGGATAAGCTGTTTCATGAGTTTAGATTAGCTCAGGTGATTAGGGTTCTAAATCTTTTCTTCTAGTTTGTAACCTGCAAGGGCTAACATTGGATTTAATAATTAGGAATCACATGCTAAGATATGAGCTGTTATACTACAGTTTCTTGCACTAATGTCTATATATCCAGAATATACACTAAGAATCCAGCTGTTCTGTAGAGTTGATGTCATGGTTTATCCCCATCTGACAAAGATGCAACACATAAGTGCTCTCTCTCCCCTCCCTCCCCTAAAGGGATGGGAAGGAGAATGGAAAAAAAACCCCTCCTGGGTTGAGATAGGAGAGATTAATAGGATAACAAAGGAAGAGAATAGCAACAACAGTCACAACAATAATAAGAACAACAGCAACAACAACAACCAAGTGTTGCACAAATGCAATTGCTCACCACAAGTAGAAAAATCCCCACAATGCCTGGCCTGTTTCCAAGCTGTGATCCCGCATCCCATCTAGCTTCCCCAGTTACATATCTGGAGCATGATGCAGTATGGTTGGGACTATCCCTTTGGCCAGTCTGGGTCAGCTGTCCTGGCTGTGCTCTCCCAGCTCCTTGTGCACCTGGCAGGGCATGAGAAGCTGGAAAGACCTTGGCTCAGTGTAGGCACTACATGAACCCAGCAACAGTGTGATACCCACATTATTCTCCAAAATCTCATACACAGCACTATACCAGCTACTAAAAGAAAATTAACTCTCTCTTATCCAAAACCAGGAGAGTTGCCTGGCTAAAAGTGTTAGTAGAAATGAAAGCGTGTCTGTAACAGATTTACAAATGAAGCATGTGACAGTCAAAAAGTATGTTATGCTCTTCCTAAATAAAAGTGAGGGTCATTTAGTTCTGGCTTATATATAAGTTCCATGGACTTTGTGATACATTAAGACTAGCTTGAGAAGTTTGTAAGCCATAGTCATTACATGACCTAGGAGACAGTAGTGAAATTAGGTTGTGTTTTCCAGATATTTTAACTTTTTTTGGTTTTAATTAACACTTGGATTTTGATTATTTTATCATACAACTGCACAGTTAAGCAGTCAAATAAGACACATTAAGCAAATTGTGAAATAATTATGCATGAGTGCATGTACAGCTTGCACAGATTAGCGATACAAACAACTTAATTACACAGAACAGAGGTTTCATCAGAAATCCCACGTAAGAATCCAGAGCAATTTAAATTTGAAGGGACCTGCAGAGGTCATCTAGCCTGACACTGAGCTCTGATCAGAGACAGTTTATTTCAGGTTTTTCAAGGTCAAGTCTGTTTGAATTCTGACTATCTCTGAGAGAGAAGTCCGCAGCCTCTCTAAGCAACCTATTGCTGTGGTTGATGAAATAGCTTCTGAACTTTTTTGTGGAATTTCTTTCAACTTGTGTTTGTTGCCTTTTGTCCTACCACTATGCACGCTTCAGAGGAAGCTGGCTTTGTCTTCTCTAGACCTTCCCATTTGGTAATTGTGACAGCAATAAGATCCTCTCAAACTGCCTCTTCACCAGACTGAGAAGATGTACCTCCCTCAGACTGTCTCTTTTGTACTGGATGCTTCACAAAACATGTGATCTGTGCTGAACAGAAACAAACCATCTCTTTTGTGCTGACTCCTGCCCAGGATGCTGTTGGCCTTCCTTGCTGCAAGGGCACACTGCTGACATTGCTCTTACTGTCCACCAGGACTCCCAGGCCCTTTTCTGCAGTTTATTTCCAGCCTATCAACCTCTAGTCTTCACTGAGAAATGGAGTTACTCCTTCCAGGAACAGTACTCTGCCTTTGCCTCCCTTGAACTTCAAGGGATTCCTGCTGGCCCGTTCCTTAAGGCTGTAGGGATACCTCTGAATTGCAGCCCTGCTTCCCAGCAGATTGACTGCTTTTTTTGCAATTTAACACAACCAAAAACTTGGTGGAAGTGCATTTCTTGTCATCCTTAAGGTCATTAATAAACCCATTAAACAGCACCAGGCCCACAATTGACTCTACTGAAGTAGTTTCCAATTAAACAATGTTCTACTGATCACAAATCATTAAGCCTAGTTATCCAGCCAATTTTATACCTACCTTACAGTCCATTTACCCAAGCCATATCCCACCAGCTCGGCTGTAAGGATACAAAGTCTTGGCTAAATTGAAGTTTTAGGACATTCATTGGTCTCCCCTCATGACAGAGCATCATCACAGATGATTACCGTGAGGGTCAAGCACAGTTTGCCTTCAGTATTCCTGTGCTGCCTGTTCTCAGTGCTGCAGTTCCTTTCTCCTGTTTCTACCTGTACAGAAAAGAGTTTGAGAATATAATGACTTCAAAAACTTTGTAAGCAGCTTATGCCATGATTAGTGATAAAGAATGTTGAATTTATTTGCATAATTCTATTTGAGAAAGTACAACTTCAGATCAAGGAGCACACTGCAGCTGTGTTAGTGCAGTCATCTTTCACGTATCTCAGCTACAACCTCCCTCTCACATCAGATCTTGGACAGGAGACTGTGCATTTCCAAAGCTAATTTCACTAAAAAAATGCAAATAAGAGTGTCTGTGGAGAATGAACTACTGACTATGTCTGGATTCAGGATGATATTTATGGAAATAAACAGTCACAGATTTTGCACTGCTAAGTATATCTTGAACAAAACGTTAGTGACAGGTGAGATAATAGAATTGCCTAGGGGACACAGCGAAGGCGAGGAGAAAGGGGGAAAAGAGCCATAAAACAATATCCAAACCATATCAGACTGCATTTGTTTAATTTAAAAATAGAGCTACGTGAGTGGAAGAGGGACTTTTGAAAGGTTTGGATGATCTGTGAATGTAAAAGCAATGCAGGGCTGTGCCTGAGGTTCTGCATTACAACGCTAACCTTTTCTTGTCACTTGCCAGGTAACACTGTTTTGTCGGGATAATCTCAAGTAAGGCACAACGTGCTGAAATGATGTATATGATGTAACAGAGCTGTTTGCCCCTCAGATGGGCTTGGTCAGCCTGTTCAAATGAAACAAAACGGATCATATGTGCATGAGAGATCAGTTTGTCTTGTGCAGCAAAATTAGAGGAAATAATTTTGTTTAAAGAGGAATGGGGGGTATTATAAGACTGAAAAAATGTTTTAGGGCCTGATTCAGTTTCTGCTGAATGGGTGAGAACCTTTTATTTGATTTCAGTCAAGGGAGATCTGATCTCCAGTGGCTGAGCTATTAGTATTCCAGTCATAGTCAGTGAAATAAACATATTAATTAACATCCAGGAGAGAAGCTTCATAGATTGAATTGGATGTATTTAGGAATGCTTTTACACATGTCTGTAGATGGCATCAGTGTACTGTATGCAAGGCAAAAATAATTAATTATGATGATAAATCTTTCTTTCCTGACTTCTGTTACCAAGTAATCAACCTGGAGAGTTGAGCAAGTGCTCTAGCATCTAGGATACCAATTTTCTGAAACAGAATGCAAGGCAACAGGGAAAGAAATGCAATTTTTTTTTCTTTTTCTTTTTTTTTTTGTTACTTTGTTTTTTGTTTTGGTTTTGTTTCATTTTGTTGTTGTTAGATATAAGCACAGAGTCCCTCCATATTGTTGGTGTCAGCATTTTTCATAAACATTGTCTAGTCAGCACTGAGAGAGACAAGTTTAACGTTTACAGATTTTTCTTGTTGGGTTATAATAGCAAATTCTTCCTGGACTCTTGATTTACAAAAGCAGAAGGTAGACTTGTTGTTCTAGACTAGAATCTATACAAATACCTCTATAGAACCAAAGGAAAGAAGAAATGCTGCTTATGCTCTTCCTGCCCTCCCAAAAGCGATTATTTTTTACAGTGAGCAAGTTATCAGTGAAGAGTATTTTCAAATGGAGCCTTTAACAGCAGCAGAGATCGTGTGGAGGTAGAACCTGTATTACCCCCCTATGTGGGCTCCAGGCATTGGTCTTTTTCAGCGGCAGCTGTGAAGTCCCGTGTAGTACGTTTTCCCATCAGGTGGGAGCTAGTGACCTGTCAGGATCTGCACTTTGGACCTGCCAGTGCAGCAACAGAAAGGTTTGCAAGCTTTAAAGTATGCTATCTAACCTCTTAAGGGCATCGAACATGCGACCCCTGAAATTGTGACTTTACAAAGTGTTTACAAATGTGCAGCTCGCCTTAAGTAAGTCTCACAGTATGGAAGCTGCCCTGTGAGGCGTACAGACCAGTTTTTCTGAAGGAGAGGACAGGTATTACAAAACTCTGGAAGAAATAAACATTCCTTTCCTACTAATTAGATTATTTGGAGGGTCTTCTTAAGCAATCCTGTAAGCCTTTCAGAGCAGGGTGTGCAGTATCCTCATTATTCTGCATTAGCCTGAATGCAGTTGTTCACAATTAATAGTCATTAGTTGGGACCGAAGCCCTTTGTGGACCAGTACAACAAGGTATCTCCCCACAGCATGGTAACGGTGAGGGGCCAAGAGGAGCTGGAGAAATACTTTGAGCTCCATGTGTGCACTGTGGACTGCCACCTCAGCAGGGGAAGGAGAAGCAGGTAGTTACATAAACCTGCAATCACACTGCTTTTCCCCAGGATCAGGGATAGGTCTCGGTAGCGTTGATTTAACAGCAGAGTGATGGTCAAGATGCCTGGGATTTCCATATGCTCTTGATTGTATCAAGGGACTTACATTTTTGTTTAAAATCTTTTAAAGATACTCCATAAATCTAGTTGCCATAATTAGGGTGAAGTGTGAGGGGTTCTAATTGTGCTGATCTTTTACATTTAGGCAGCTTAAACCCCAACCAGCCAGGCATAAGAACACAGACCTAAAAAAGGTCTGCTGAACCTCAGCTGTGCCCTACCACGAAAAGCAAGACCATGTAATCGCCACTGCATGTTTACCAGGGTCTGTGCAGTGAGTGATTAGGCTGTGTAATTTCTTCAGTCTCTTGAAAATGTTTGGGTTTTTTTTTTTTCATTTCCTCATTTCAAGTTATTTCCAGGAATTTCTCCTCAGCAAAACAAAATATAGTAAAGCACAGTATTACTGCTGCTCATTTCGGTGATCGGAAGCACTGATATTTGTATATTTTCTTGCCTCCTGTGCCTTTAGCTTTCCTAGTTACCACCATTTCAGTTAATTTCCTTTGCAGGCATGGACTTTACTATTTCTTTTCAATAAGAAATCCTCAATGCTGTAAAATGACTTAAGTCATAAACATGACCTTAGTTGGTGTGGCATCAGTCATTCTGAGTAGATTAAGGTGACATTTTTTGCTGTTTCAGGTCATGATTTTTAAAATAGCTCCCTCAAGTAGTAAACTTAGAACCTTTGCTAGGTTTAACTGTTCTACGTGAACTAGATTGTGTCTGTTCCCTTTTCTATACTGGAGTTGAACAATATTTTCTAATGCTAGAATTTTCCATTTGTACTTTCATATAGGTTTTACCACCCTGAAGTGTCTGGATTGCCAGGGCAACTTTAATCTGCTCTTGCTTTTCCCTTACCTGGCAGTTAAGATAAATGACTATAATCTATCAAGGGTATAGTAGAAGGTAAATTAATTCCTAATGGTCAGCATTTGCTGATTGAAGTGAGGTGGTGTAGACTCTATTTATTTTTTTCATTGTACCTTGCAGATGTTTTAGGAGTTTTTGAAAACAAATACCATATCAATTTTTCCTGAGTACTGTAAATATACCTGCTCAGTGTCCTGTCAACAAATGCCCAGTGGCTTATATAGAACACCAGCTGTGCTATATAAATTTGTAATAAGTAATTTGGGGATCAGAGATACCCACAATCTTTACAGAAAAAAACCCAACAAAGAACTTCCATGTGATCTCTAAATATACTCCATTAAAATGGAAACAAGAAGTATTCCAGTCCTGTGTTTCAGAACCTAAGAAGGAGGGGTGGGGGGGAAAGCGTGTCAATTTCTTCCACATTTTGCTGTTACATTTTGTCACATCCTTAATCCGCTTGCAGCTATCAAAATACTGTTGTCCTAGAAGCTGTCTGCTTTATTCAGTGCACTCAGGATTTTAAGAATGTCACCAGTGTAGAGCAAGAGGGCCTTAAGTCACACCTGTCAGCCTGTGAAGCTCAGAGGGGATTTCCCAATACAGTACTTCCACATTTTCAATAGAGCACTCTCTTGCTCAGGTTTCTGTTTAGCAGTTTTTATTCAGATCACACGCTTCTCTGTATCCTGGGATAGAGGACTGTTTTCACAGGAAAATATCCAGGGTCATAGGTCTTATTTTCCTTGCTAATAAAGGGAATGGAATACACTGAACACAACAAATGAGGTTAGCTTAGTAGAAAGAATTTGCAGTACTGAGTGGACTAGATTCTCACTTGGTATACACTGGCGATCTGTGATCACACAAGAACTGACCCATGTATTGCAAAATTCTCTCAAATATAGTTCTAGATTGCTAATGTCACAGTAAGATTAATAAAATAGCTACACTAGCTAGGATCACTGGACTGACATGTCTGATCTTGCCCTAGTCATTCATTCTGCAAAGGTCTTTTTCTTACATCATCATTTGAACACCTCCCCTTTGAAGAGAGGCTGAGGGAGCTGGGCTTGTTCAGCCTAGAGAAGAGAAGTCTGCGGGGGGACCTCATTGTGCATACAAACATACATGCATACATTGAGCATACCAACAGGAGGGGAATCAACTTATTAAAAGGATAGATAATGGCAGGAAAAGTGGGAATGGATTAAAGCTAAAGGAGATTTAGAATAGATATTAGGGGGCAGTTTTTTACAGGGAGAGTGGTAAGGTGCTGGAACAGGCTGCCCAGAGAGGTGGTGGATGCCCTGTCCCTGGAAGTGTTCAAGGCCAGGTTGGATGGGGCCCTGGGCAACCTTGGGTAGATCCAGGCCTGAGGTTGGTGGTCCTGTGTATGGCAGGGGGGTTGGAACTCTCTGATCCTTGGGGTCCCTTTCAACCCAGAGCATTCTGTTATTCTGTGATTCTATGATTTGGCTTGGTCACTCCTCGATCTTCTGCCTTCATGTCAGGTCCACTTGCTGCCTCACATCTCAAATGATACGTGCATTCATTAGTGCCTATGTGGAACTTTGTAGCAAAACTGAATATGCTGATTCTGGCAGAATACCAGAATATTTAAATAAAGCTTATTTGGCAAGCTGCTTGAAGAACAAAAAGATCTACCTCTGTTAATATGTCCATGGTCGGCCTTTTTCCATGTCCATGCCAATTTCTTTCTGATGGTCAATATGCATTTAAAACTGTAGTGGTTCTGCAGCCATCTACCCACTTTCTGGTTGTTAGGAGGGCAAAGGGAAACCATATTAAATGTTGTTAGTGTCTTCATTGCTCAGGCTTTACAATCCATATATATGTTGAATTGTGTGCATTTTGGGTGTTTTCTTTAACTCTGTCTCCAGTATTTTGCACTGTTGCTGACATGAGGATCTAAGGCTTAAGAAAAAGATCAGCAGGTCAAAAAAGAGGAGAGGTCCACTATTTGAATGTCATTAGCTGCAAATGGATTGCCAATGTAAAAAATAGATGCTGTGTTTAAGTATGTTATTTCAGTAAGGCTTTATGATGGCTTGAAGCTTTATAACAATGGCAAGAGAAAACGTGCTTTTTCCATCTGTTACTATAAAGTGATTATTTTTTTCCTATTTTCTGACCATTTTTGCTTTGATATATGGAAATAGGTCAAAAGGTATGAAAATAATGCTGAGCAGATAGTATCACAATGATTTAGTGAAATTGGAAAATTTTGCATGATCATCTTTTACAAAGTAGTAGGTATACTATGTAATGGATTTCCCCTCCTGCTTCAAGACGCCATTAAAGAAAACCCTTTGGGACAGAAGTGATGAAAAAGGCCTGGATCGATCTCACTGCATGTGTTTCATCTCTTTCACGCTCTTCTACAATTCTGAAAATTGAGCCAATAGAGACATGTATGTAAGTGGATTAAATCAGCAATTTTTCTGTTGAAAAGTGGCTGAGTCTACTACAGTATAAATTTTCAAAGGTCTTCAGGCAGCTTCTTTTAAGCATTCGTAGTCATTTTCCCAACAGGGATTTAGGATTGTGTGTCACTTAGACATGTCTGAAAATTACTCTTGGATTTGTGTGTTGCCCAATTTGTGGTTTTTTACAAAATTTTCTGCTCTGGATTTTGCTCTTTTCAATTAGTGATCTGGTTTCTAGGGAATGAGGAACAGGCACAAATGCATGGAGACACATATAAGTTGATTGTTGCTGTGGTCTAGAAAGGAGACAAAAGCTGAGGCCTATCGGTCTTCACATTTATTTATATTTTTATATATAACTTTGGTAACTCATGATTATTCCTAATGCTTAGCATCATCTTTCAGAAATAAGTTAAATTTTTGCCTCAGCCTTTGGGTGTTGCACTCAATCGATTCAATAAAATGTAATGAGGGGGCAATAATCCAAAGAAACGTCTCAAGCACAGTGGACAGGTTTAGATAATATTTTGGCTGTTACGATCTTTTATCAACCTGGGCTTGGGTGGTGGTTTTGCTACCTTTTTTCTTTTTTTTCTTCTGTGATATTTGCTAAAGGACAGGATTGAGTGAAATGAAATCTGTGTTAATGCTAGGTACTGATGAAATGTTATCTTGTTACATTTTGAAAAGAAAAGAAGCTTCACAGATATTCCTATCAGGAATGCACTCATCCTTTGAGCATCTCCCCGTGCATGAACAGCTTTTTAATTTAATTGGCAGATCAAACTGCACATTTACCAGTGGAAAAGGTTACCGTACCTCATATAAATTAAAAGGCCATCTAGCAACTTGTTTAAGAATGAATTTTGGTACTAAGTTTATATAGGATTTTGAAAATTAATTATTTCAGCCGACATTAATGTTTCAGCTATATGTAAATTATGCATTAGAATGTAACTGCAGAACAGGGAGAAATCAACTCTTCAATTTTGGCTGAACATAAATTACACTTACACTCTCTGAAAGATTCCTTAACCCTGCCAGCAATGTGTAAATGGCCTTTGGTATGAATGAGAAGCAGGCTTACTGTAGAATTTTGTTAGAAGGAAGTAAAAGCTTTGCTTCTTAAATTTTTAAATTATTATTATTTATTTAATTTTAGCACCTTAAAGATAAATATTTCAAATGAGGAACTACGTGTCCAAACAGTGTTACTTGTTCAGGGGGTGTTTTGCCTACAAATGCCTGAGATATTTAAAATATAACCTTCAAGTGTTGTCTGTCACTGATAATGAACTCTTTTCACTTTCCCTTCCCCCTTTGTTAATTTATTAACTTTAGCATTATTTTAAGCTAGTCTTTCTGTTTTAAGAACCTCATTCTATACTATACAGCACTTCAGAAGTGTTTATTTTGAAACTGAGAAGGCCAAAGAGTAATGCAGTACTGCGATATAGTCTGTAATGATGGAGGTAGAACACCATGTGTAGCCTATCAAGCAGTTATTGAAATACATCAAGAGTTATTCTTACACAGTTTTAATGGAAGAGAAGGCATCTTCTTGCAAATATTGGAGCAGTTTAAAGTTTAGATTTTCCTAAGTCTGTGCCCTAAAGACTACACTGTTTTGTTTCTCTTCTCTCTGATAAGAACTTAGAGATTGTTAAATGGAAGAGTATACTGTGAGATGCTTTCAGTGTAGGACAAAGCTAGCTAAAAAGTTCATCTACTTGTTACATAAATACAGGAGAAGGAGTGTGTCTATTGGCCTACTGGGTAAAAAGACTCAGAGAATTCACATTTTCAGTCCACATATCATAATAGAGTAAATATGTTAATTTAGAACAAGCACAAATGTTTCAGAAAATTCTCATCAGAGTTTTATGTAAATGAGAATATGCTATACTGATAACAATTTTCAATGGCTTTCCTAGGACACCCTAGTTTGGACAACTTTTCTATGTAATGTCTCTCAGAAGGCTTAGAATATGCATCATGCTGGGTACCACATTTCTCAAATAAGTAATATCTCAGATGAATAATTAAAATATCATGAGGAGTTGGACTTGATGATCTTTATGTGTCCCTTCCAACTCATTATAGCCTATGATTCTGTGATTAAAAATATTGATATGGCAGAGTTTGTGGACAGAAGCAATATGTTCTATTAAATCAAATTATATACCTGAAAAAAAAAAATCTGAAGCAGTTGGTTAAATAGTTGTGATCACCTCCAGGGAATAACCATGACTGATACTCATCTGTCTGTCTTGGCCTCAACCATACTACCATTGTAAAATGGGAGACAATGATATTTTCTTTTTCCAAGAGTATTCCCTCCCAACTGGTAGAAATGTTCTGGTAATTATCATTAAATAGAGAAAATAATGTAATAAATGTTAATTCTTCAGTGACATACCATTATCAAAAGAACATATTTTAATAGGCTGTTGTTTTTACGAATTGCCTGTCTTGTAAAGTAGCCAGAAATTCTCAGGAGTACTGGTTTTTTTTTTCCAAAATTGTTATATTGTAAATATTTACTAGATGTCTGTCTGTCTATCTATTTATCAATCCATCTGTGCATCTATACGGAATGTTTAAGAACCATTCCACAAACACTTTTTTGTGGGATTCCATTTAAGATCATCTTATTTTTTAATTGTAAGCTCGATCCACCATGTGGTCTTCTTTCTTTTTCTCAGAATAAAACCTTTCTTCTGTCAATTGCCATGAGCACTTTTTCATTTCAGTTTTTGGTGGGAAGGTTTTCAAACATTTGGAGACAAATGCAACAACCGTGAATGAAATAACTGCAGATATTTAAAGTAGGTGCAGGCATCAGGTTTCTTTTAAGAAGAACATAAATTTTTTGCATTGTGGCTACTTTTTTTAAAGAAAAATGAGCAACAAGGAATTCCTCATCTGCCAGCAAAGGAAGTGCAAAATATTTCAATTTTCTAATGTATGATGAACGCTAGGTTTGTGGAATGTGGTTACGCATACAGAATTATCTGTTAAAGTAGTCTGAAACAACAAATGGATGGTGCTTATCAAAGAAGTAGATGAATTAAGATACCCTCTGACAGGACTGTTACTGCACTTCTGATTTTAAAAATGGATTTTTTGCGCAGGGTTGGAAAGCACATGTTTTCTGAAAACATAGATTAGGGTGTAGAATTCAATAAATTGTGTCATAAATTGAATGCAAACCATATCTAAGCATGCCTTGCAGTAGGTGAAGTAGAGATAGGGTTCTGCAACAGTAAGCATAGCAGGCAAAGAAACCTGTTATATTTAGGAAAGAGGACTTTGGAATTAATGTGGAAAAATAAACGCATAGGTTCTACTCTGCTTTATGTGTCATGGAATTTAATTAATTACTGCTGCCCAAATGCTTTTGGATCTTGCATCTAAAAAGCAGATTTGACACTTAGCAATGTGGTTAATGCTGTCCAAATTAGAATCCTATAGTCATCTTTTTTTTTTTTTTTCTTCCCCCACCTCCCCAAAAGTAAAGTGGCTCTGAGAGCCCTTAAAAAGTAATTCAGAATACCTGAGGTTGGGAGCTTTCTTGTGATTGTGTGTAAGGGAGCCTGGGATCTGTGGTACAATTCAAAGCTTTTCTCTCAGTGAGAAGCCAAGTGGCACTGGACCTACAGAACAGCAATAAAGATGAACTTAGGACAGCCCAGCATGTAACCATGGGCTAATGAATAAGATGTGCATATTTCATAAAAAATTAGCAAAGGTTGCCACCTATGATACTTTGTGGAGAAGGATAGACAAATGGGAGATGAAATGGGAGATGCTTAACTGTGGCATATCAAGACAAACAGCATGAACTGCACATATGGCAGTACTACTCAAGGCTGGGAAACACGGACAATTTAGTTAATCACTTGGAAAATGAGAGATTTTTCACATGAGCATAACAGTCTGTAGAATTCTTTGCTGAACTGATTAAATACACATACACACACATATATGCACATGCATGCACACACATACATACATATAAATGAAGGAGATCAAGCATATATTAGATTATTTGGCTTGAGGTTTCCTGTCATCTACTCTTCATTTCTTAGTACACAGCGGTGTGCTTGCTATCTTCCACACAACCCTAAGTAAGGAAACTTGTGAGAGGGATGCTATTTGATATGACATTTAAGTATCTATATCCATGTCAACAGGTAAACACATTCCCTGAAATTCTGTTGTAGCCAATGAATTATCTCCAGTGGTACCTGGAGAATGATCCAGCTGGTCAGACACCTGAGACCCTCTTGAGGTGTCCAAAGAGTGGTGTTTAGCACTGTTTGTGTTACTCTACTCTTTCCTGCCAAGTTCATATGGGTGTACCCTTACGGAGGCAGGTCACGTTTGCTGGCCCCATGTAGATACATTAGATACATGGTCTCAGATAATATTTAGTGCTTGTATTTACAGAAATGAATAAAGATCCCATTGTCCACAACATCACCTACATATGGAGATAAGCAGGCTGCCCAGAAAATTTGTGAATGCCCCGTCCCTGGCAGTGTTCATGGCCAGGTTGGATGGGGCTTTGGGTAACCTGGTCTAGAGGAGGGTGTCCCTGCCCATGGCAAGTGGGGGTTGAACTAGATGATTGTTGAGGGTGCTTCCCATCAAAACCATTCTGTGGTTCAATATCAGAGAATCACAGAATTTTAGGAGTTGAAAGGAACCTCAGAAGATCATCTAGTCCAACTCCCCTGCCAGAGCAAGATGACCTAGACTACATCACACAGGAACACATCTGACTTGGGCTTTGAATATCTCCAGAGAAGGAGACTCCACAACCCCTATGGGCAGCCTGTGCCAGTGCTCCATCACCCTCACAATGAAAAAGTTCATACTTGTACTCACATGGAACTTTCTGTGCTCCAACTTGTACCTGTTGCCCCTTGTCCTGTCGCTGGCCATCACTGAGAAGAGCCTGGTTCCATCCTCCTGATTCTTGCCTTTATATATCTCACTTTAATATAGACAATTAAGTTTAGGCATCCTGATCTCAGGCTGAATGTCAGCCTTGAGACAGAAGAGCTATGTTTCAAGCTGAGTTTGAGCCCTAAAAGTGGTGTGTATACATACACAGTGGAGCAGGCAGTGCTGACAAGAGATAAGCAGGCATATCCTGTAGTGCAAACATGGGACTGATCACAGAGATTTCCATACAGAGATGGAAAAATCTACACTTTAGATTTTAGGTTTTATTAGCAAGTCAACAAGCAGTTAAATGCAATTAATAGATCAGTCAGATAAATACTTATCACACAGTAATTAACTTTCATTTATTTTGCAGAAACAAGCTATAAAAATGCCAATTATTAAAGACAAAAGAATTGAAACATGGGTGGTCAAATAAGATCTCAGGTTCTAACTGTGAGCAATTTTATGAGAATCTAAGTGAGAATAGAACTGTCTCAGAAAAGCCTCATTTTACTAAATAGTAAACATAATTTATTTATATTGATTTCAAGCATGGTTGTTTAATGCCTCATTCATCTGCCTACTAGGGCATGATTCTGCTTTCTTTAAGAGGACATGTTGTTCTTGAGTAAGAGTCTCTTGCCTTTACTTTGAACTGAATGTAATATGAATTTAAGGTTTAAAAGCTATACATTTAAAAGGTGTTAATGTATTTATTGTAGACTGAAAAGCATGTGGCCCCATTCTCTAAACATCCATTTATAATTGTTGATGAGATTCCCTCTCAGTTTTCTCTTCTCCAGACTAAAGACCCAGCTCTCTCAGCCTTTCCTTATATAGAAGATGCTCCAGTCCTCTATCAACCTTGTAGCCAGACACTGGACACTCTCCAGTAGTTCCCTGTCTTTCTTGAACTGGGGAGACCAGAAATGGACACAGTTCTCTAGATGTGGCCTACCCAGGGCAGAGTAGTAGGGAAGGATAACCTCCCTTGACCTGCTGGCCATGGTCTTCTTAATGCACCCTAGGATACCATTGGCCTTGATCACAGGGGCACACTTCTAGCTCATGGAGAGCTTGTTTTCCACCTGGACTCACTCATCCTCTGCAGAGCCACTTCCCCACAGGTGACCCCCTAACCTGTACTTGTACTTATTTCTCCATAGGTGCAGGACCCTGCACTTGCCTTTGCTGAACCTCATTATGTTCCTCTATGCTTAACTCTCTATTCTGTCCAGGTCTTGCTGAATGGAAGCACAGATTTCTGGAGTGTTGGTCACTCATCCTGGTTTTGTGTCATCAGCACACTTAGTGAGAGTAAACTCTGTCCCCTCATTCAGGTTATTGATGAATGACAGGTCTCCAGCTAGGCTCTGCACTGCTTATCACAACCCTCTAGGCTCTGCCATTCATACAGTTCTCAACCCACCTCACTGCCCACTAAGCTTGCTCATGAGGATGTTATGGGAGACAGTGTCAAAAGCCTTGCTGAAGCCAGGGTAGATAGTATCTTACATTCTTCCCTTATCCAGCCAGCCAGTCATGCCATCATAGAAGGCTATCAGATTGGTCAGGCACGGTTTCCCTGTGGAAAATGGAACAAAGCACATAATAGCCTTCCTTTCTTTCATTTCATTATCTATAGCATCCTGATTTTCCACTGGATGTTCATATATTGTGAGGATGTTATTTGCAGCCAGGAGTACGATAAACACTGCTGTACTTAATGGTATGTCTATAGAATATAAATCTTAAATATCTATAGAATATAAATCTTAAATTTATTTTTATGTCTGGCATTCTTCAGGACTTACAGTTTTGTTCTAGTCTGTGCAGGAAATCCAAATCATAATGGCCATTCCACAAATTTACATTTTAAAAGTCATATGCTAAATAATGAATATCCTTTTTAAATTCTAGGTAGAATCTGAGGTGAGAAAATTATCAAAAAAGAGACAATTCTGTATTTATTCGGTTTTAACTGGGGTTTTTTTTGCAGAGATGATAAGGATGATATTTTTAGGCAGAAGGTGGTTTTCTGCATGTAAAAATTGTGATGATGGAACTACCACTGAATCTTCCTGAAAAAATGTGGGGGGTTTTTATAAGCAGAATAATGCAAAAGATTTGCAAAACAAAGGATGGTAGCAGAATGAGGGGCCCTAAGGTTTAGGAATATAATTGCGAAAAATCAAGTTCAGGGACATTATTCAACTACAATAGGAATGTACAGAAAACCCAAGGGGAGTGGGTTTAAAACAGATCATCTAGGCAGGAAGCATCTCTTGTGCTCTATGACCATACTTCATTCCCATGTGGTCAGAAATTCAGAAGGAGTTCCAAAGGCTGCTCATGTTATATCTCGTGTAATGAATAGGTCAGAGAAGGACTGAAGAATCCTTTACAATTCTGCACCTCATTGTAGTCAATGCACCATCAAACACTCCTGATGAAAGATGGAAAGTTTCAATTGTTCTCTAAAGACTGAAAAAGGTCTCTGCAGGCATTTGAAATGAATAGAACTGGAGGAAATTATAAGTCTTCTAAAGAGAAGATTGCAAACTCAAAGTCCTTGCTAAGGAGCAGTTCAAAATATGATTTGACCCTGCAGGATATAAATATTCTCTTTTCTGTTAGGTTTCCTACCTAGCTAATTATGTATTACTTTGCAGTTTGACATGGTAGAAGGAAAAAAATCTATAGTGATTCTCAAAAATGCATGCGAAGAGAATATGAACGTGAGGCAGGGAGGCTGTGCCATTTGTATCTATATAAATATATAGATATAAAATTTTATTTTTTCAATATCCAGACATCAGACAGATTTGACCAGTGTACAGAGAATTCAATTTAGTTTTGACTAATTGGATGTGATAACAAACTTCTGTATTAAAAGATAAAAGAGATTTTTGTTCAGTTTATTGCAAGGAATATAAAGTCAAGGAAAGTAAGAGATGAAATATATTCTTATTGAGAGAGATACCCTGTTATCATTTATAAGAAAATTGAGGAATTTAATCAAGTAACATACTGTTTACTATTGTGAAAATGATAGAAGAAACTATATAAAAAAGATTGCTCTTGGGTTAAGTGGGAAATATACTCAATGTTAATGATAGGCCTCTACTGTTTTGTTTGGTTGGGGTTTTTTTTTCTTTTTTTTTGGTATTGTATAATTTTGTATTTCATTATAATTTATTTCAATTTAAGTAAATCCTGAAAAATTCTTTCAAATTATCAAAACAGACACGGTATAGCTTACTATGATCATGGCTGTAAAAAACAGGTGATCCTTCAGGTTTCCACTGCAGTACTGGATGCAGAATAGCAAATACCTGCATAGCCAATAAAACATGGCCTCTTTTAAGCACATGGTTTTGTCCTAGTATGTGTGGGGAAAGTGTTACAAATGTCATTAGGGTAAAGATAGAATGAAGAGACGCTTTGCAGATGAGACATTTTAAGATATAGAGACTACCTTTATTTTTGGCAATATTTCAAATAGTTGCCTCAGCTCTTACAGATTTTATTGCCAGTTGGATTCATTTTGTTAATCTTTCAAGTACTGGAAATGAAAAGCAGATGAATCCATGATGTGCCCAATTATCTAGTGCCTTAAATAGCTCTATTAGTTGAAATAATAGCAAGAACGCTTGATGGCTGTTCTGTTGAAGCTGTTGCTTTATGAGGAAAAGATGGCACGCTGGGACAACTTGTCTTTCCCAAATGAGTCTCCCAAACTTTACTTGTGGAGACTAGAGAAGCATTCAGTTGCTATAGCTTTTACATAGTAAAGAGAATGACTAAGTTTTTGGAATTAAACTGGATGATACTATTGTAATCGGACAAAAATCCCACCCCCAAAATCAAGATATTTTAGATAAACTCTTTAAGCTTACATACCATTAATGAAAGTCCATTCTACTGTGTTTCTGGTGTGAAATTAAACTACAGATAATGTTGTCATGCACTTGTTGGCAAACCTGAGTTTACAGTGGCAAAATCCATGCCAAATTAGCTCCTGTATAGTGTTCAGTACTAAACTAGCTGCCCGACTGGAAATTATGTAAATTGCCAAACACACATTTTGGAAACTGGAATTCTTAAAGGCTGGCACTCTTGTTGAAAAATATTTGTCAACTGATGAGCCTGCAAAATTCAGATTATCACCCTTATTCTGTAAAATGGCAAAATAACAGAAGGAGAAGCAGCTGGAAGAGGAGGAACAACAGCAGGAGGGATCATAAAAGTACCAGTTTGAGGGTGATTTACACCCTCCTCACTGGCTCTAACATAGTAGCAATTGCAGAGGAGACTTGAAAGGAGTGCAGGAGCATAAGAAGAGCAATGGAAAGCATTAAGCTATGACCATATGTAAAAGTGTTTTGAATTGACAGGTGACACAGTAACACAATTTTATAATGATTCTCTTGGGTGCCTATTCTTAGACATATCTTCTTGCAGCATACCTTAGCTGTTCTTAGCTTGCATGGTGAGGTTGGGAAATATGCAAATGAAACCTTGCTTATAATTAGAAGTCATAATTAATTGAGGCAAAGAAATCTGAACAATTCATGATTTATTTTGGAATATGATGAATCTGTATTTACATTGGGCCCACCTCTCAAGCCTGTCAAAGTCCCTCTGGGTGGCATCCCTTCTCTTAATCGTGTCAACTGCACCACACAGCTTGGTGACATCGGCAAACTTAGTGGTGGTGCACCACATCATGTTGGCACTGTTCATGTTCCCAACAAACATGTTACTGGTCACAAAACTGACCCCTGAGGAACACCACTCATCACTGCTCTCCATTTGGACATTGAGCCATTGTCCACAAGTCTTTGAGTGCCACCATCTAGCCAGTTAATTATCCACTGAATAATCCATCCATCAAATCTGGACAAAGTGTTGTGGGGGGGAGGAGGAAGGGGAGAGGGAGAATGTGTATGTATGTGTGTCTCTCCCTCACAACAGCAGAATAGAAGGGGAGAATCCCCTCCCTTGACGTGCACATTCATAGAGAGGGCAGTGCTTTTGATCTGTGTTATTCCATGCTGTGTATTTTCATCAGATGTATTGTCCTTTTACCAAGTTTGTCATACTTTGGGTTTAAAATGGGTAGAGGATTCAAGAGAGCTGGGGGATTAGCACTGATGGGTACATAAATAATCTGATCACATAAAACTCATTCAGAATGAACAGAAAAGGAAGCCTGAAAATTGAGCTTTCCTTGCAGTAGGATGTGTTGTTCTTTTGGCTTAAAATCAAAAATAAGTTATTTGCTGTGTGATGGGACTGCTTTTCCATGTGAAGGGTTTTTTGGGGTATTTTTTTGTTTTGTTTTTTTTTTTATTGTCTAACCTAAACTCTGTTTTGCTTTGGTTGTATTTAAATATATAATGCATTACAAGATGTAAGTTGTAGTAAGACCTTTCTATGTTAATGGAGTATACTGAAATACAATGAAGACAAATGTTCTCAGCCAGTGAATGCTTCCATAGAACCATAGAATGATAGAATGCTTTGGGTTGGAAGGGACCTTAGAGATTATCTAGTCCAACCGTCTTCCCATGAGCCGGGACACCTTCACCAGATCAGGTTGCCCAAAGCCTCATCCAACCTGTCCTTGAACATTGCCAGGGATGGGGTTTCCACACCCTTTCTGGGCAACCTGTGTCAGTGCCTCACCACCTTCATAGTAAAGAATTTCTCCCTAACTTCTACTCTAAACCTGCCCTCTTTCAGCTTGAAGCTGTTGTACCTTGTCCTGTCACTACAGTCCCTGATGAACAGTCCCTCTCCCACCTTCCTGTAAGACCGACCCCTTTAAGTATTGGTAGGCTGTAATTAGGTCCCCTCGGAGCCTTCTCTTCTCCAGACTGAACAAACACAAGTCTCTCAGCCAGACTTCATAGGAGAGGTGCTCTAGCCTCCCGATCATCTTCATGGCCCTCCTCTGGACTCGTTCCAAGGGTTATATGACTTTCCTGTATTGGGGACATCAGAGCTGGATGCAGTACTCCAGGTGGGGTCTCATGAGATCAGAATAGAGGGCCAGAATCACCTCCCTCCACCTGCTGGCCATGGTGTTCTTGATGCAGCCCAGGACACAGTCAGCCTTCTGAGCTGCTAGAGCACACTGCCAACTCATTTCGAGCTTGTCACTGATCAGCACCCCAGGTCCTTCTCCTCAGGGCTGCTCTCAATCCATTCTCCACCCAGACTGTAGTGCTTGGGATAGTGCCAACCCACATATAGGACCTTGCACTTGGCCTTGTTGAACTTCATGCAGTTTGCATGGTCCGATCTCTCCAGCCTGTCAAGGTCCCTCTGTGTGGCATCCCTTGCCTCAAGTGTGTCCTTGCTTCAGTAGGTTTTATTTTATCTTCAGTGGTTAAAGAGTACATAAAAAAGAAAATGAGATAAATCACATTCTTACATTTACCACACCAGTCTTGATGTTTCACCTTGCTGCAGCGCTGGGGCCTTGCACTGAACCTGTTAGTGATAGATGGCTAAGATCCAAGACCAAGCATGTGCTTTAAAATTAATGATATTATTTAGCAAGGATTTGAATTAAGATTGGATGATATTTAAGATACTGCAGCCTATTTCTTTTGACAATCACTTTATGTTCCTACATTTTTATCTTTTAACTTTTTTCTTTACCAAGCAGTAACTTTTGTCATGACTCAAAAATGATTAAACTTGTAGTAAATTTAATTATACATTTTTTTAATACTTCAATTAAATACCATGTTTTGGTTCAGCAGGAGTGAATGTACCATGTAGAACTTTGTTCCATGGTTTGAAACTGTGGGTGTTGTATTCAGAGTCTGTCCCTTGAGTCAGAATAAGCCACAACACAGCTCAGACACAATCTGCTTTTTTTGCAGCAACAACTAATGGAGAAGACTAGTTTTGCTCAAGAATTTCACTGAAGTATGTCTCTGAGCAATAGGAATGGGTGGTTTGTTGTTTTTTTTTTCTTTCCCCTTGCTGACTTGAAGTTAATTACTGGCATAGCAACATGCCTGAATTGACTCTGACAGCCAGTATTGTCTTCAACAGTTAATGAATGAAGAGTTTACTTGGGAACGATTTTAAAGGGTCTTTCATGGCATTTAAGTACATTTTTTACAAAATCCAATTTCCCTTGGAAGATTCATTTTCTCTTTTGTCTTTATAGTGTTTGTGCTCTTCAGCCTACAATATTGTATGGATTTTTTATATTAAATGTTTTATGTTATGTGAGTTTCATAATTTTCTGAAATACATTTCAAATGGTCAGTCTTTAGCTGATCCATGTTGGAGTCAAACACATTAAGATATTCGAAGGCCTGTACTGTTGAGAGCTGTTTCTAGGTCATAAGGTTTTATTATGTACAATCACAAAATGTGGTGTGGTTGGCAAACCCTGCATTGGTTTTTGAAATTACTGTGCTACCAGTATGTTCCAATCAATGAGAATCTCTGAGCCATGAACTTTTATTGATTCGTATTCTCCTGGGTAACATGAATGGCCTTCCTTAAGTCTTCCAATTTCACTATCATGATTTTTTTTTTTTCTGAAAACACAGCTGAAAAGAATGACAGGTTTATTTATGCAGTTGCTTTGTTGTGCAACTCCTCCAGAGCCTGAAACAAAAGTAAGTGCTAAGTAGGAATAGAAGTGCAATGGTAACTATATTTTTGATTTTGAGACCATTGGTTAGGACACCTGTGCAGTAGTGCCTCACTTCTGGAAATAAGTAATATTGCATTAAACCTGTTCAGACTTTTGGGAAAGATTTAATTATAATAATTTAATATTGTTCATTCTTTGAATGTCAATATAATGCTTTCATTATTTTCAACTGAAGAATCATAGAACTGTAGAATGCTTTGGGTTAGAAGGGACCTCAGAGATCATCTAGTTCCAAGCCCCCAGCCATGGGCAAGGATGCCTCTAATGTCACTATGTGACAACACAAAATTCTAGTCATCTTACTGCACTGGTATCATTAAAAATACTTGAACAGGAATTTCCAGCTTCACAGCTCAATCTCAGTCAATAATGCCAAAGGCCAAGGAAACCATGGTCATCTACTATGGGAATGAGCAACTTACTGTTCTGATGCACAGGACTCAATGGAGCTACCTTCTGAGATCCCATTTGCTAGACATACACTTAGCAGTACTGAAATAGCAGCTCTGTGAGGAGTAAAATTTAACCAGAAATACCATCTGGATTGTGTCTCAATCAGAATGATGGAAGTCTTTTCAAATAAATACTTGGTTCCTGTTGAGCAGAAAAGAAACTAATTAAATTGTTTATTGTTTTTTCATTGAAAAAGATCTCATAGCTACTAAAACATAATTATTTTAGATATCTTCAGTCCTGAAATCTGGATGATAAGCAAATAATGGAAGAGAAATTGAGTGAATTATGTTCCAGAGAGCTCCATGCTTCACAGGTCTGTCTGTGTGTATACAGCTGCGCTACCTCTGAGATTTATGCTGGCTCATTTAAACAAAAGCTGGAGATAGCTACATTTACAGATAGGTGTATTCAGCAGGACTTGGTGAAGGTCACAGAAAGCTTGTGACAGAGGGGAATTGAACTAGGTGTTCCTGTAATTCCAGATCAGTTCTGTAATCACAAACTGCCTTTGCTTCCAGGTATCCAGTCAGTCCCTGCTTCTGCCAGAGATTTTCTGCATCATGAGTCAGTTAATAATTTGGCTCTGATCCACAGAAGGATTTATGTGTACATGTAAGAAACTGTGATCATCAAAATGCCTACCTTGGCACCAACAGTCACCAGGAAATTTAACTGAGAACGGAGTTCTGGCTCTGTGTGTAGGCAAAATTATCTTAGGCAATCTCAGGCAGAGCAGCTATGTGATTATCTCCTCTCGAATTTGAACAATGATCATTAAATTAGGTTTCCTTCTCACTAAATCCCCTACAAGCCCTATGTCTTCAGCTAGCCTATCAAATGCTTTCCGGGTCAGACCCACACCTAACACAATAGTGATATCCAGTATGGTTTTGTTTTGTTTTTTTTAAAGAAGTGGTAACTGCCACTTGCTCCATTAATTCTCTTAAGTAGTTGTTCTGTAGCTCAGCGCTGTAATGAATCCCATTCCTGGTTAGGGAATAAAGCTTAACGGAATTTTCCCTATTTATTGTTGTAGCTTAGAACATCTTTAGGCAAAGTACAGTCTTGCTTTAGTTTTGCTTTATGCTGTGCATAAGGGAACAAAGAGTCAGTTTGCATTAAATTATTTAAGGTGTTCTAAAAGGTTTGCTGAAACACATTATGACAGTAATGGTCACTCTGAAAATTACTTGCTATAAGGAATGTAAGGCAGCACATATGTATAAGCATATATAGATATACATATCAACAAGTAGTTTCTGTGGCTGAATATGAACAAGCTGAAGGGTAGGCAGTAAAAGTATAACAATTTTCTAATTATCTAATCATTAACTGTCAATTGGAAGCAACGCCACAGATAAATATTTTTCTGTAGATTTTGGAGAATAGAAATTTTAAATTTTCTTCCCTCATGCCATGTTTTTAAAGTCTTTTAATACCATTTTCCAGAACAAATTACAGCTGTTCTCATTTTCGAGTCTGTCTCTGGCTTTTCAGTTCTTGTATGGACCAGTTTTGCTTCCATAACTATTGAAGTTTATATTTTAGATTTGATTTTAAAATTTAAAAAAATAAAATATAAAGTTGTCTTTTATTTTTACTTGTATGTTAACCACATTGATGAATCCTATATAAATTTAGACTCTATCATACTATAGAAGAAAAAATGTATTCTCGCGTGTTTATTCCTGAGAGCATTTAAACTAAATTATTTCCTTCTCATTGAAAATGGCTTTAAGACTATTTGAATTGAAAATACAATTCTATCTAGAAAAGGTTTTACATCTATTTCTTTCTCTTTCAATTTTTTTTTCAAGTTTATTTAAACAAGAATGTTTAATTTATACATACATGTTTTCCTACCTAGTAGTCACAGCTGGCTCATAGAATGGAATCTTTAGAAACACATGAATGCATGTAGCCAAGTTCCTTTAAAGCTTAGAACTGATTCCACCAAGCAAGTAAAGAGTTTTGCTAGATATTCATTATATGAATGTGCATAGGAGTGCAGTGGCATGTATGTGAGGTAACATATGGTGTTGGCATGAACTGCAGTAGTTGTACTGACAGTAGATAAAATTAAAAATTCAGGAACTTGGGAAAATCAATTCATTGGTCTGTAAATTACATGATACAGTGATGAATTTTTCCCCTGCATAATATATGGTTGCACTTTCTCTCCTCCCTTGAATCTACCTATTAGAATAAGTTATTTTGACAGCCAGAAGTGATTGCTGAAGTGAAACTCCTGTACTGATGGTAATGTCTGTCTTTTTTTATCATAACATGCAGAACACTTACACCCGAAGATCTCTTGAGGTCCCTTCCAACCCCTAAGATTCTGTGATTCTGTGTGATTCTGTGATTTTCTTTAATGTGATTACTATAGTTACCTATTCTAGAGTGTGTATATTGGCTTCCATTTGATCACAGAATTATCTTGAAAATGTCTGTTGCTTGGTAGGGCTAAGTCCCAGATGAGAATGTGAGACCTTTTTTGTAATTTCTCTTTTTACTGTTGACTCAAAGATAGTCACCCACATAAGCTCCTCAAAAATGCTGGTGCACATAGTACATTGGGAGATACACATTTGAAAAAATGCTGCTCAAAATGTGATTATGCCATGTTCTGTCCTAAATCAAGCTCATCAAACTCATCTACATGTAGTCCATGAAATTCTACTTGAGATACAGTGACCGAGTCCTGAAATCTCATTTGAGCCTCATTTGTCAAATCTTAATTAAAAGACTTGTCTCCTAAACAAGGAGCCTCCTGTATTCAGTGATGTAAGAGACTAGATTCTTTGGGATATTCTACACAATGAGGGTTTAATGTTTAATAACAGATTTACCTATTTGAATATATTTAGCATTACATGGTATTTTGATTTAACAAAGTGATACAGCAGTCTACTGTAATTGCAACACAGGCATAATGTAGTGATTGAAGTATACAGCTGAACTGCAGTGCAGACATGATTTTTATTATTGGTCCCTATACTCTCACCATCATGACACCAGGTGTCCCCAGTTGCTGGGAAGGACTGTGGGTAAAAGCCAATTCAAGATCATTTCTCTTTTCAAATTTCCTTTCATTAATTTTCCAGTTTTCATACTTTGTGTTTGGTCCATCCATGCATGTATTTCCCCCTTGTCCCACTCTGGTCTGGCTAGCTAAGGAAGGCATCACTGTCTGCTAATTATCTCCGGTAAGGCTATTTATCCAACGTGCAGACTCACTGGTACCGCTGTTTACCTGCTACAGTGGTTACTCTCTAGTCCCCTGTGTGTTGAGTTCAGATTTTTCTTTGGTGGCCGGTGGTCATTCCTTACCCTCTTCCCTGAGCTTGTCTTTCTTGCCTGTATCCTCAGAGTTTTCTCCTGTCGTGGGAGCATGTTGGTCATCACAAATGGAGAGAGAGAGAGAGAGAGAGAGAGAGGAGGAGAAGACACTTATAAAGCTGAATCAGACTTACACAGGATAATTTTCCCTTCAAAGTTGCCTCTATCTCTTCACTGACTACAGAGGGACTGTTGGGCAACTGGGCATGTAGTATTAGCACTTTTAACCAATTGCTTAATAAGGTGGAATTAACACAGGCCTGTGTGCCTCTAGAAGATGACCTCCCTCTGGAGAGCTGTCTTGTAGCTGAAAATGCCAGTTTCTTAAGCAGATCAAAAGTTTGGGGTTTTTTTTTTTCTTCCCCCCCCCCCCCTCTATATTAAAATCACTGCTTGACTGTTTTATTCAAAACTGTTCTGTTAGCTGTACATTATAGCAGACTAAACCAAGAAGTGGTGTGTAAAATCCCACTTTGGGGATTTGATCAATTGCCATATTTGTAGTTCATTAGACCTATGTGTCTGTTCTTGTATATCTATGCATTCCCCAGGTAGGTCATGATCACTATATGTGAGGGTATTGGGCAATTTGTGTATGCCAGCTGGTGAAAAATATCACAGGATTGCACCACATGGTATCACAAGCTTCACTGTAAGATTTTTTTGTTTGTTTTTAGAAACAAAGAAATTTTAATATCTCTCTGCATTTAGATAGATGCATATTTATTTGGTACACTTACTGGGATTATTCACTTAAATATTAATCAGAATCTGCTAGCATTTTTTTGCCTACTAAGTATGAAGAAGTTGATTAACACGAACTAAGACAGTATTGCTCTATAACATAAGGAGCTCTACTCAACTGGATGTTGATAATATGAAATCAAGTGGAAAAATAACACGGCTGATTGTTTATTATGTTCTTTCATACCCCATTAAAAAAAAAAACAAACCAAAAACTTTTGTAATTTGAATTTTTTATTTTAAGCCACAAGAAAAAAAATAGTCTTGTGTGATTTATTCCAGCTACCCAAACATACAATGTGGCATGCCAACAATGAATAAAAAACCTCCCTCTTTGTATGTAACAAGAGTGGCAGCATCAACAGACTTAATATTGATGGAGGTCTTAACTTATTTTAATTAGGTTAGCTAGAACTAAAAACTTCTGCTGCATTCATCTCTTGTCACTAAAATTATTGTAGAATGTCACAGGTTTCTTGCTGCAGAAATCAAGTCATGAGCTAACATTATTTTGAGTGTCAAGCTGTTATCTTCCATCAAAAAACAATGCAGAGCAACAGACAAAACCTTCTCAAGTCCTGTTATTTATGCTCATGTACAAAATCTTGTTTTCTCCTGTAATGTGGCTTGACAAAATGGGTTGTCATGATGGTATAAATATAATTTCTAATAACCACCTATGTCATATTTTATCTTCTGAAAAGTTTTCATTTTCCCAACAATTGTAAACCATATAAATATTAAATCAGAGAATTACATTCTCTTTAGTTACACAGGTCATTCCATTATATTTTTTGTCAATTCCACATAAAATTTTGTCAGTCCAAGGGCATTATTATTATTTTAACTTAAGTGGCTTCTAAAATGCCTATCTGTGAAATAGTCCATATGCCCAGACCACACATTTTAATGAATAAGCATTTTTTATTTTCCCCAGTGGACATAGTCTCTCTGGGGTAAAAAAAAAAAAAAAGCACAAAAACCCACCAACACAAGAGCCTGTATGGCAGAAGTCACCCTTGTAGCCTGCCCTGCTCTGAAAACCTTACATGCAAGACCAACACAAGATCACAGTGTGGGCTGCAATATAATAAATCATCACAAGTGACTCAAACCATTCCAGAAACAATTAAAAATTTATAAATAGCCACAGATTTGAGAAAGACAAGGAGAAATACTCAATCCATGGCTGGGAAGAAGAGTTCATGTTAGTAAGCGCTTCTTCACGATACATTTCTCAAGTCAGTCCCTCAAGGATCAAACTTTTCAAGGTACACTTGTCAGAGAGAAACACATCCAGTCTGACCTTGCCTTTCCATCAGTTTTCGTCTTTGCTTGCTCATGTGGCAGATCTCCTTCACGTACAAAGCTTGTTATTGGTTTGGCTCTTAACAATTTTGTGAAATATGTTTCTTGTTTGATCTTTATTAATCACAGTTTATGATTAATAGTTAAACAGAATGAAGGAAACATTGAAAAAAAATGTTATGTTTGTAAAGTTGATATCCTTAGAAGTGAACTGGCAAAGTAATATATAGTTCACATTATATGGATCACATATTCCTTCATTATGGTATAGAAATTATTTCAAACATATTTAGAAATTATAAGAATGTATTTACATAAAGTATATTAAAGACTGCAGTCAAGAAACATTGTTAAAATCTTGATTTAAAAATTTTTTCTCAGGGCTTGATTATATTACATCCAGTTTAAGAACCAACAAAGTTCCTCAAAGAAGGTAGACGAAAGCAAGCTAGAACAGTTCATTTACTTGGGAATAGATTGTGTTTCCAGTCTACAGAAATGTAGAATTAAAAACAATGTTTTTCTGAGGGACAAAAGTTTTCCTTGAGGCAGTTTTGGAATCCCTCTTTCAGAGAATGAATCAGAATGAGAATTATTTATCTCATATTTGCATTCTGAAAATTACTACATCAATATGAGGAAATTTTCTAAAGATCTACTAGTTACTCTGAAAGTTAATGTGGTAGATTTATTCACAGTGAGAACCTTAAATACAAGTGGAAAGAAGGCAGTAACCTATTTTCCTGGGGGGGTTCTTGAGGTAGGGACAGTATTACTAACACAAAAATGTAAGTATTTTTCCAAAAGTAAACACCCTGCAATTTTGAGAACAAACCTGAGATCAAGGGATTCCAAAGATTCTGAAAATAAATATGATTTGAATTAATTTGTGTGTTTGAGGGATTTTTTGTTGTTGTTTAGTGGAGGTTTGTTTGTTTTGGGTTTTTTTTAGTGAATTTATTCTAGTTCCTTCTATGCACTTGCTCTCTGGATTGATCCTCAATATATTCACAACTGAGAATTATCTATCAGCAATGCTTTTGGATTCAGATTTCTTTTCATCTTTTTTATATAGAACTTGCTGTCAGTCTTTGCTACCTGATTTCAGGTTGGATGGATTGGATGAAACCTCCTATCTGCTTTGTTGGAGGGCTTAAGATAGTATTTGACAGCATATAGGAGAATTTAAGATAATTAAAGGAGAATTTAGGAGTTATGCTTAACACTGAGCTTCAAGTATTTAAATGTCTGTTTGAACTGCAGCCAAAGAGCTTACTCTTAATTTGTCCACAGAGTATGACCTACTTAATGGCCAACATTGAAAGTGTATTGCAGAGCTGGTACTGTAACTTCCTGCTCTGCGTAACCAGTTTACCAAGATCTTCATGCTTCTCAGTTAACAATCATAATCACAAAATTACAAACTGGCTGATATGCTAATATGTTTGTTATTAGCAATAGGTGAGTACAAGCAAAACCTAGCTGATGAAATAGTTTTGTGCAAGAGAAAGCTATTTTGTCAGAAATGAAACACTGATAGACTCCTAATTTTTTTTTTCCTTTCTGATCTAATCCTTTGGAAACCCTGCTCCCCTGACCAGCTTTCTGCTCTTCTGATTTGTGGCTCTGTGTTGTTCTTAGTACCTGTGTGGTCTGACAGACCATTTTTCTGTGCTGTTGACCTCCCACATAAAAAGATGTAGTAAATCTACCCTGGCAAGGATGCCACTCTATGAAACAAATCATTCATTTGTAGCTAGGTCCTCATCTCCTGGAATTTACCTGGCAGCTTACAAGGAAGCAGATTTCCGAGGATGTTTAACATCCCATTCAATTATTTAAGAAAATAATTTTCTCCTCAAATCCACTGAGCAGAATAAGCTTTAAAGTTTTTGATTTTCTGACTGTCTTAATTAATAACAAAGTAGCGAAACAGGAGTATGCTCAGATTATTTTTTTAGTTGTAATAACATTGTTATGGTTTTTTTACAATCTTCTAATCTGAAATAGAACTTACATACACACAAATACTTTCTTTTTTCCTCCTGAGGGAAATCCCAATTACCACATAATTGAAATGACTGGTCTGAAGATTACTGATTGATAAAGAAAAGTGTATATCTGAGTAGCACAATGAAGAATGTAATACACAATTCAACACCAAGAAATGAAAAATCAGTAACCATACATTCAGATAATCACATTATGGTTGATGTTGAAAGGGATCTCTGGGGGTCACCTGGTCACCAAACTCTCTGCTTAAGCAGTGCCACCTAAAACAAATTGCCCTGAAACATATTTGGAAAGCTTTCAAGTATCTCTAAGGATGGAGACTTCACAACCTCCTTGGGCAACCTGTGCCAATGTGGTAACCTTCGCAGTCAAAAAGTGTTTCCAGATGTTCAGAAGGAACCTCCTGTGTTTTTGGTCTCTTGACCTGCAGCTAGACACCACTGGAAAAAACCTGCCTCCCTCCCTTCAGGTATTTACATATATTGATAGGATTCCCTCCAAGCTCTCTCTTTCTAAAGCTGAACAGCCCCAGCTCTCTCAGCCTTTCCTCATAGGAGAGATGCTCCAGGCCCTTCATCATCTTTGTGCTTCTCTATGAACTCTCACCAGTATGTCCAAGTCTCTCTTGTACTGAGGAGTCCAGAACCCAGAACTGGACACAGCACTCCAAGTGTGGCCTCACCAGTGCTGAAGGGAGGAGGAGGATCACCTCCATCATCCTGCTGGTGACACTCCTGATGCAGCCCACTTTGCAGCAAGGATACATTGCTGTTTCATATCTAACTTAGTATCTGCCCCCAGGTCCATTTCAGGGGAGCTGCAGATACATTATCTTTTGTTAAGAAATACTTGGTAGCAAAAGGGGATGCATCCTAAATAGTTGTATAGTCTAGACATATGCTGAAGTCTTTCCTACTGAAAACTGATGGTCAGTTCAATTTATTACAAGACTGTGAATATCTGCCTTAGAGTTTACTGTTCATCTCAGTGGATTCTATAGACAGCTGATTTAGTCACATCAGACTTTCAATAAAATGAAGATGGAGTGGTCCTTGAGATTATTATCCTTTAGATTCATAGAGAAATGATATCATGTTCATTTTAAGCACTATAAAAATAATTTAAAAAGTTACTTTCTAAATTGGGGCTTCGTGTGTATTATTTGAGATGGTACTAAAGTGGCACTTATAAAAATTCTAGAGTAATAAGGTCATCTCCTTTAGCAATCTCAATTTTTTTAATATCAAAACAATTGCTTCTGAGCCGCATATTACTGCTGACCCATATGTTGGCCTCTGAGCCAATAAATACATGGAATTACTTATCTCATGGTATAGAGACTTGGAGGGGTGGGAAGGATATTTGCCAGAAACACAAACTATGGTTATATTTAATCTATTTGTGCTCTGATAACCTGAATACTAATGACTCAAATGAATATTAATGACTTAGAATTCTATTTTTCCTTTAATTTTTACACTTTAGATCCAAATCCATAATAATGAAATGTACCATTCTGGCTTTCAAAAATCATCAACTTCACATTGATGCAGCCTGATCACTCAGTGCTACTCTGTTTTCTTCCTCAGTTTCTAGTCCAACCCTCTGCACATCAGAAGTTTGCAGGGTTCTTCATGTGACTCTTATCATTGTTTGCTTGACCTTATTTCCTCTTGAAACTGTTGACCAAATTCTGGTTCATCCCTGGCTATTAAAAAAAATATTTTTTGGACAAGATTATGGAACAGCTGAATTCCAGCTCAAAGCACCAACCTCTTTGGGCTTCACAATTTAAAAGATTTGGCTGTTTTTATGCAGTATGCAATCTTTTAAGTGTTATCAGAGCATGTGTCACTGATTAGGATGCATTTTTAAAAAGACAAAACAAACCAAAACTGAGGATTTTACCCCATTAAAAAGGTAATTTCCTGCTTCCTTTAATTCAGTGGTTAGGAGTATGCAACCCAAGTAGGGAAGTATGTGTCATTTCTAATGCCTGCAGGTTCAGGGCCACTGCTTGTCACAAAATCCACAGGATACAGGCCTTCGCAGGCATCAGGAGAAACAGTCTGTCCAACTGGTATTCTTTGGTATGGACTAATTTGAGATTCATGAGTTCAAAAAACATTGCAGGAATGACCATGGACTTCTAGCCTAATGAGTAGGATGGTTTGCTAGGAACTAGAAGTCAAAGTCACAATTTCTGCTGTCATGAATATTTCATCATTTATCCAGTAACTGTAAAACAAAGACTATGTTCTTTTGTATAAAGGTATGGGAACTTTTATCTTTCTCCATTTCCTCCCCAGCTATTAACAACAAACCACAGTCCTTTTTCTCTCTGGCCAAATCAGTCTATAAATGAATGACCTACCGATGCGAATGACTGACTTTTTCAACAGAAAGGAGTTTCCTGTATCCAGCTCTTTCTTGTGTTACCTCATGGAATAAATCTAAGACACATCAGTCACCTGAATCATTATGTTTAATTGTCTCAGTTGACAAGGAAGTAAATTACACAGAACTAGCAGAGTTTATAGAAAACAGCTCATTGAAGAGAAATATTTTTAGATGGCTTCAGATTTGTGTGTATTGATAAGAAAGAATGTTTAGCTCCAGAAACTTACTAATTCCTTTTTTGCCAAAACTGACCGTGCTGGCTATTGTGAATCCCTTAAATTTTAAATTTCTCTTTCTCAAGAGATTTTGCATAAGGAATTAGGCTGTGGTTTTCCTGATGTCAGCCAATGGCCTAAAATGTGTGACTGAAATGTCGCTGCAGCACTCTTGTAAAGTGTTGGGAGACCTGGTTTCCAGTTGCCTGTTCAATGTTAAATCAGGAGTATGTAGAGACACAAGAGTAAACCTATGTTCCCAAGTCCCCTGATACTGAAGCATGTTTTGGTTTTTTTTTTCCTCAGTGAATGTCCTCATTATTAGAATGCTTTTAAATTCCAGCCATTGTTCAAAAACATTCTGACCACTTCATTTGGGTCTATGATACAGGACAGAAATACCTAAGTTTGGCTCAGTTTGTAGATCACAGCAGGTGTATACACACTGTACATATATTTGTGTGTATATATATGCACGCATACCAATATTTAACTATACACAGGAATTATATATACTTTCACATTGGAAGGTTCATTTAATATTTTCAAACGTTTAATACTTGCTGCACAGTGCTGTTTGCCTGAAGAATGTTTTTTGGCAACACTTTGACCCCATTCTCTTGTCTTCTTTCATCAGCTTTTCCCATAGGGAAGATAGCCCATTTGACTTAACATTATCCTTGAACCCCTTGTTACTTACTTGACATTAATTTCTGTAACCAAGGCAATATCATGAGCGAAGTTCAAAATCAAATCTCTGAGAGCAGCCTTGTTTAGATTCTTCCTTCAGGCTGCATACTAAGCAGTCACAGGGAGTTTCCAGACTTACCATAGACTTCCTCTTCTCTCCTTCCCATCCCAAAGGAAGGAAGTGGAATCCTTCTGTTTTTAGGAGGAGCTTTTGGTTTCAGTAGTCCATTATAATGTGTTTAAATTTCTCGTATTCTACAGAATATTTCAGTAAATTAAATACTTTGAGCTTTAGAAACTTTTACAGATAAATAAGTGTTAAGATGACTTTATGAATGGAAAACTGGAAAACAAATGGAATAACAGACTTGCTGCAGGGAGCTTGTGACTTCAGGAATGAGTACCCCCAAGGCTAATGCAATCTTGTTTCAGTTTACTTAATTGGAAGTGTAGTATTGTGTCTAGACATGTTGCATATGAGGCACGCCCAATGGGGATGACAAGTCTTCATTTCAGGTGAGCTATTTCCCTCAAGAAGCTCTTTTCTTTTTTTCCTCTTCTGCTCTGTAGGGGAAACTTAGGCAATAGATGGCTTATTTTAAAATAGCTAAAGATATGTAAGTAGAATACAAGTGATAATCATTTTATCATTTTCCCTGTACTTATGGGGGCATTCTCAGGGGAAAACTATGTCATATTTGCCTAAAGTCTCATATTAAGATTTGGGTGAATGGGAAGACAGTGAAACTGCATCACTGGCACATGTTCATTGAAATTTTGTCTCAACAGGGCAAACCAATGAATAATTTAAGAGATTCATGTGACAATAAAACTGAACTAATTAGTTTAGGGCTTCTCTATCCTTCTGTGAAAATATCTTTATTGCAGTTGTCCCATGAACTTTTATCTACTGAAGAGAAAACAAATGCATTTACATCCAATCATTTATATCTAAAAGAAAACAATAATCCAGTGTTTTAAATGAAATTTGTAAAAAGAAGACACAAAAAGGGGTGGCTGGGAAGAAAGGGAAAACAAAAAATTTATTAAAGCTCCTAAGTCTACCATACAATCCCCATCTTTAAAGAGTTAGACATCAGCTATGATGGCTTTCTTAGCTTATACATTTATTGTCGTACCCACAAAAATTAAAGAATGACTTCATCTTTTTAAAGACACGTTAAAAGATAGTGCTATGACATATATGAATTCAAGAACCATTGGGCTGTAGTGTTGTGGAAAACAATGAAACATTCTCAAATGGTTTTTTATCCCATCTTGTATCCCTTGTACCATGCTGTGCTTTGCACATAGTATTTACAATATTTCTATTCTGTCTGATATTAAGACAGTGCATCTAAAATATACTTCTGTGGTACTGATATGATTTAATCTAACAAAATTTAAAATTAAGGACATATGTCTTAATAGGCCAGGTCAAATACCATCCTAATGGCTTCACAGGCAACTGTTCAGTCTTTTCCCAACACTTCAGTTGATTATGCTGCTATGAGTAGCTTCTGATATTGGAACTCTTAATGGATATGCCACTAGCTTTGAACACGACTGTATTTAAAGCCTTTATTTAAAAACCTCATTGTGGTCTATGGCTTCCTGACAAGGGAGAGTGAAGGGGCAGTTGCTGCTCTCTCTTTAGCGGCCAGTGATAGAATCCAAGGGAACAGTATGAAGCTGTGACAGGGGAGGTTTAGGTTGGATGTTAGGAAGAGGTTCCTTACTGAGAAGGTGGTTGGGCACTGGAACAGGCTCCTCAGGGAAGCAGTCACAGCCCTTGAGCTTGGCTGAGTTTAAGAGGCATCTGGATGATGCACTCCGTCCCATGTTCTGGCCTGGCTGTCCCTGTGTGGAGCCAGGAGTTGGACTTGATGATTCTTATGGGTCCCTTCCAACTCAGGATATTCTGATTCCATGAAATCTGGCATTCTAGGAAGGACTTAGTTTCCCGTAAAAATTAAGTAACACTAGCACATAACTGGCATTATACTGCAATGCTTGCTTCTACTATTTAATAAAATACAGCATGCTGTAGAGCTTCTGATCCATAACTCTGTATTTGTTCTTCACATGAGCTGCTCACTGCACTCTGAGAAGAGACAATGCAGGTATTTTGCAAATCAGGTAATACACATGCATCCAGCAAAGTTGCTGTGAATACGAAAGCTGTGAAGTAAGAAAACAGTTACAGGTTAGCAGCTGAACAAATGTCTTTTTTTCAGTAAAATGCTTGATATAATTTGTATAAAAATGAAACCAATCCAAACTATATAGTAACACAGCTGTGAACTGGTTTTCCTCCCACACAGATGGCCATGAAGTAAGCACACTGTGGAAGTAAGTATGTAACTGGTTTGAATGAAGAGGCAATCACACCCAATATCTCCTCAAGATAATATTGTAGTTTCTAGGATTTAACAGTATTGAAAATGGGAACAGATTGGATGAAAGTGGTTTATTTATGGGGAAAAAAACCCCAAAATGCCACCAAAAAACCCAGACACAAAACCAACCAAAACTGAACAACTAACCAAAGCCTCCACCCCACAAAAGAAACATTAAGCACATAGGTGTCATACAACATTTAAAATAAAAGCATCTTGTGTTGGATACATGTAATCGATTCCTAGTTTGCAGCATCATCATTCATGAACATTTAGATAAACTAAGATGATAAAAATGAATCCAAAGCTGTATTGGCCACTTGCATTGATTTATTATTAATTCACCAATATTTTGCTAACTCTGAGTGTACTCTGGCCACAGAGAGGGCCAGGGAAAAAGCAGCTTGACTGCCATGGTGATTTTCACTGTTTATAATAAATGAGAAAAGATCTGTCAAGTGGCTCATACCAGTGGATTTGCTGAAACAGCATTTCACTCTTGGCACTGCACACTGACTTATGTTGATTCCTCTGTTTGACCTTTATTTGCTGAATCACCTTATTTTCTTTTGTCAATAATTGTACTCAGGTTTATTATCTGCTCGACAGTCCTTCACCATAACTTATCTGTCATTTTGTGCTAATTTTCCATAAATTACCTCAGAAGAAAACAAGCCACTCAATAACAAAGAATGGATTGTGAAAGTGCACCTTTGACATGATTTGTAATGGGGTAGGCCCATGTGGCTGTGAGATAAATAGTGACTGTGCCAGTACTGTGTCAGGTATCAGTCCCAAACCCCCAAATTAGCAGGTGCATTCCAAGTCCATAGAGGATACTTTGGTTTGTGTACTGAAGCATTACCTTGGACAAAAAGTGAAATGTCAGACTTCGGCCTCCAAGGTTTGGTGTCTTACTTCGCACCATAGTTACATCACCCTTTTGCCACTTCCAAACAGTGATATTTTAGTGTCCAACAGGGGAAGGAAGTTTCACAATTTTAGACTAGTTAGGCTTGATAGCTTTGTGTTTCCAAGTTGCTTGAAGTGCTTTTCCAAGATAGTTCCTTTTGTTTTGTCAGCTATTTGCTATAAACATTTATGTGCTTGTTTATGATAATTAATATCTCTCATTTCCTTGCTCCATTAAATGAAGGTGCTGTAGAATTATCAAGCTTGTAAGGGGAATTTCAAGAATACTACAAGAAGAGGGAGATGCTGTTGTTGTTATTTATCTAGTCTTAGTGTTGCTTCCGTATGTGCTGCTTAGTTATTTTCTAATGCAATAAGAACTTGTTTTCTCAGTTTTAAGCATGTGACTTACCCTAGGCACCTAGTTTAAATGAAATATCTGTCTCAAAGCTCCTCTTCAGTTCTTTTCCCTTCAACAGAGCTTGCAATTACTAGACCACATTTATTTGTTAAGGTGCCTTACAGATTGATAGTGGCTCCCTCAGGTGGATTTTCTTCTGCCTCTCTGAAGAATCTGGGCATTGTTGGAGTGAGAAGTCCCCTCCACCAGTGTGCGATGCTTGTTACAGTTTGAGTTTCTCTTTACCAGAGCAGAGCTGTTCTCTGGGGTGTTTCGTCTTGCTGTTTGTGGCATTCATTTTGCATCATACGTAGGAACAGTGTCTCTGCCTGGAATTCAGCAGCATACTGCTGAGATATGTGCACATAGATAACTATTACAGTGGTTACCATTAATAGACAAGGTGACTAATTTCCGTGGTGTCTTTTAAGTGAGAATTCTTCAAAAGTTCTTGAACTTCTGAAACAATGTAAAGATTAAATTTTGAAACAAAACAAAATTCTCTGACATTGATAACTTGATATGGGAATTTTCTTTACAGTAGGAAATAACAGCACTTACAGGGAAATGTATTTATGATACATTTTTCATGGTAAGGGTTACAGAGAACTGGAACAGGCTGCCCAGGGGGTTGTGGAGTCTCCTTCTCTGGAGATATTCAAGACCCATCTGGATGCTTACCTGTGCGACCTGTCCTAGGGAGCCTGCTTAGGCAGGGGGGTTGGACCTGATGATCTCTTGAGGTCCCTTCCAACCCCTATGATTCTGTGAATCTGTGAATTTAATCTTTCATAACGTCTGGGCAGACGTGTTCCAGGATTCTTTGAGTTAATGTGGACTAATTCTGTTCCAGGATTCTTTGAGTTAATGTGGACTAATTCATTCCGATGATGTCCAAGAAAAGGAAGAAGAAAAATGAGCAGGAAAAGATAGTATTTTAATAACATTTTATTTACCTCAGCTTGGAATAGACTAATTAAACGAGTTAATGCAGATCCAGCCAAATTTGGTGTGCTTCAAAACTGTCAGAACTGTGCTACTGATAAATTTTTAAGTGTGATGAGAATGTATTTGCTGTGCTAGAAGAAAGCTTCAAGACATGAATATTCAGTGTGCAAATTAGAACATTTCTTCTGAAGAAGAAAATTTAGCTTTAGCTAAACTTCAGTAAAAGTTGCATTCTTTGCAAAAAGGGGAGTCTTTCTTAACTTTCATAACATCCTGTACCAAATTTCAGATGCTTAGTAAACAGTCCTTCTAAATACATGTTCCATGCATAGCAGCTGGGGAGAAGCTGGTGCCTTGGAAGTCTCCAGAGGGACATATAGTTGTTCCATTAGCAGTTCTTATTACTTATTAAGAACTTATTTGTGGAATATACAGCTAATGTCAAAACTCTGATGAACTGGCTTCCAACTACTATGTATAAAAGCCTTTCAAAATTTGTCATGTCCAAATTAAGACTGTGAAGGATTGTTGAGGATTTTTTTAGTTTTAGAAGAGCAATTGTAGGATTAGAACATAATGGAAAATTATTGAGATGATAGGTTTTGTGCTCTACAAAATAAAAAAGGTCTGGTAAATTCATTTAAAGAGATATTTCTAAAGGCTTCAGTGAGATTAGTCTTATTCCCATGAACCAAATTCCAAATGTTTTTTTAATGAAGTACCTATTTAAAAAGGAGTATTCTGAAGACATGTCACTTAGTTTTCATATGTAGAAAAACTCAAAGGTTGACCTGTTATTTTTTCCTTTAACAAGGCAGGTCTACTCAATGATAAAAAATTAATTGCATATCTTTTATTAGGCATGTTTTAGCCTAAATGATTACAGGAACATATTTTTGTCTGGAGTACAGATAACACAATGTTTACTCGGATGTTTTCCACACTTCATATTTTCTTTAAATTTAACAAGTTTATGCGTAATTGTTTGGGTTTTGTTTGATTTTTGGTTAGTTGGTTTTTTAATATATAGCAAATTACAGATCTAAAAGTAAATTGAAAAATTCAAAGACCTTTTACTTCAACATAATGTTGATACATTTTAAAAAGTATTGCAAATTGACATTGTATCTGTCCTATAACTTCTAGAAATAAGGTCCCATACAAGTAGGTGTAACATATTTTCGACAAGTTTTCTGAGGCTACTTTTGCATTATCTGCTCTTAAGTCTAGACAAAACCAGCCAACACATCTGTCCAAGCCCCAGGTGTTTTTTATGATGACAGTGATTCTTTCATTTGTTAAATTTTATTGATTTGTACCACTGAACACCCTTACTTGTTTGTTGCTGCACATATTTAGTATTCAGGTAATTGTTAATTTCTCAATTAGCAGTTACACAGAAGTTTGAAATGTCCAGCAGTGATGAAGATGCTGGTAAAAGTAGGTGTAAAACAGCAATTAATCATAAAGAAAGCAAGCTGAGAAGGAGCTATTAAAAGTCATATCCCAAGTCTGAAAGAAACCAAGATGTAGTAGGCACACTGTGCTGTCTTACCATTCTTAAACACAGTGAGACCACATAAATGCAGGTGCTTGCTTGTAGCTTGTAAGTGCCAGCAGCCTAAGCTGTGAAGTAATTTAGAATTCAATTAACAGGAGAAGCTGAACAAAACAAATCCCTTAGCAATGCCATTACATGAATGCCTTCTTTTCCAAACCAGGACATATAACCCAGAAAATCCAGTTTGTGAAGAAGGAGCATATTGCAAAAGTTGCATCTTCATTACTGTATCAATGACAGTTAAAGGAGATGAATACAGAAAAGCAAGTACAGTAAATAAAAACATAATTAACAAAACAAAAAAAAAGCTATTTAGTCTCTTGTATATTATATTCTCTCTGTCTGGAGCTTCCTAAAAAGGCCAAGGAAGTGAACATCTAGTTTCAAACTGTTTCTCTAGGATTTCAGTGCTTACTTCAAACAGTCAGCTGATGAAAATCAGTTTTGCTTCATTTACACCAGATCAGTTTCAAATGCAGAAAACTGAGTCAATGGGAATACTTCTCCATTGTTACCAGATGAGAAGTTAGTGGTTGTTGTCTGCTTGTTCTCGTGGAGGTGACTGTAATGTTATCAATTAAGATTTGAGATGAAAAATCACAAAAGAAGGTGCCTGTTGCCCCAAAATGATGAAAGGAATAACCTTTCCTATGCAGCTGCAGCAGCTATGAACCTCCTACAGCAGTGTGAGGACCTGATACACACAAGTATTTCAGAGGTAAGCCACCACACCCCAGTGATTAAGCCCTTCACAACCAGAGTGGTTGTCTCAGTATCAGGGACCTGTAACTTGGCAACTTAACATAGAGATTCCGGAGTTGCTCTTGATAAGATCAATTGAGCCAAGCACTGAAAAGCCTGAGGAGGTGGTGGTGGAAGGTGGTGGTAGCAGCTGGTGAACACATCAGGATGGGGCAAACAGCTAAACTTGCTAAAGTGCAGGACATCACCAAGTTTCTTGGGAGAGGCTTTGCTGCCAAGACACGTGGGGTTGTTCTGAATAATAGCATTTGCTGTGATAGTACACTTTTCCTTACTTTGATCTCCCACTTGGACGATGGTCCAAGTGCCTAAAACAAGCTTGACATCACTTCTTCCAAGCAGTGCAAGAAGATGCAAGTTTGAATACCCAGTGGATACACAGATCTTTTTTCTGGATTTGCTTACTTCTTGTCCTAGTGAACCTGAAACATTAAAAGCAAAGTTTTTCCCTCTGTCTTTCACTTCTTATCTTCAGCATTATCAGGAAGAGAGCAGTTCTCACTTCCTTGTCTGTACAGTATTTTAAGCTTATGTGTACTTAAAAAAAATATTTCTATAACTACAAACAGTTAATGATATTTTTTTGGGTTGTTTTGGGTTTTTTTTTGCCAGTAACTGGAGGATGTGACTATCTTGACCTGTGACTAAATTTCTGTCTGCAGAAATTCCCAGGTCTATGAGGACATGCAGAAACAAAATTTTCTAGAAAAGTACACAGAGACTTCCGAGGCAGTCTGACCTGTGGTGAAAGGAAACGTCAAGTTGCTCTATAGTGGCTCTGAGTTAATTTGTTTTCATTTTAAAGGGATCATTTCTCTGAAAAAGCCTGGAACATTTTCCCTGTGAGGAAAGGCTGAATGGACTGGGGCGGTTCAGCCTTGAGAAAAGAAGACTGAGAGGGGATCTGATCAATGTTTATTGGTCCCTCAGGTGTGGGACACGGGGAAACGGACAGCCTCTTTTCAGTGGTCTGTGGGGACAGGACAAGGGGCAATGGCCTCAAGTTGGAGCACAGAAAGTTCCACACCAATATGCAGAAAAACTTTTCCACAGTGAAGGTGACAGAGCCCTGGCACAGGCTGCCCAAGGGGGTTGAGGAGTCTCCTTCTCTGGAGATATTCAAGACCTGTCTGGACGCCTATCTGTGTGCCCTGTCCTAGGGAACCTGCTTTGGCAGGGGGGTTGGACTCAGTGATCTCTGGAGGTCCTTTCCAACCCCCATGATTCTGTGATTCTGTAAAGACAATAAGGAACCATTGTGTTTGTTGGTGTGCAGTTCCCCTGCCAACGTGTCATTGGTGACATGTCAGCCAGTAATGATTACTTAGCAGGAAAATTTTGTAAAAACCATAAAAAACTCATCTTCCTATTGAAGCTGGGCTCCTGGGTAACCACAAATATGAAAGGTATGGAAATAAAACAATTAGGTCCCTTCTTCAGACTACAGAACTGTGAAATCACAGTGATAGACTTACAGCTTTCAGAGACAGTAGTTTCCAGCTGTATAGATCTGCCTGAAGAATATTTTCCTCTTTTTTAGGCTGGGTAATGTTCTGTAGGATTGTCCTGTGGATTTGAATCCTGTCAAATCTACACAAAATCCACATAATGAGGCAGTCCTGTGGGGGAAAAAAAAAGTTGGTGTTTAAATATTTTACATATGCATATACTCTTAATTTTTATTTCCATTATTCGTGTTTGTTCTTTTTGTAGTTAAATAATTGTTTTCTTAAAACAATTACAATAGCTATATGAAGGGCTGCCCTAAATAAGGTTGGCTTTGCCTGAAATTTTCTTACTAATCAAGAAACTGTGTTCTCTTCAAACTGAAGCAATAACAGAGATAAGTAGCAGCAAATTTAAAGAGTAACAGGTGTGAAGCAAAACATTGCTAGCATTGGGAGTTGAACTCCAGAGAAGTTCAGTTCTATATCAAACCTTTATTGATCATACCCATTTTTAGCATTGATTTCTTACTCTTTTTTACCTATTCTGTGTTGATGTTGCTCTACAAAGCTGGTGTGAAGGGATGGAAAATCATGATTAGTGGTTGACAATAAACATGTATGAGTATTTGTTGTCATCACAATATAATACACACTATTTGTGTTGGAGGGATGTGAACGTACAGATCTGCCTCAAGCACTGTGTCCGAAATGGCTGATTTTTATGAGGATTAATATATTCATTACTTCTAATAGCTTTTCCAACTGCATGTACCAAGAAATGATTGACAGGCAATAGATCATGATCTTCTTTAACAGAGATATCAATACAGTCAAATGTAAATTCCACCAACTGTATTCGTAGATGCAACAGAGAGCAATAGGAAATTTGCATGAATATTCATATATTGAGCTCAGAAAACGGGCACCTTGATATTTATCACTCTAAAACATGTTTATAGAGTACAAATATATTGGTGCTTGGTTTTTTTTTTCCTAGTGTTGATGAAAATGAATAGTACTTGGGGAACAAGTCTGCCTATTAAAGTGATGTGATACATTACCATGCTTGTTCAGAAATGAGCACAGATGGCGGGTCTATTACTTCTCTAGCAAGAAATTCGTCATTTTTTTTTCCCCAGGATTCAAATCTGAGCAACACTTGCTCAAGTCAGGCTACCTCTGTGGGGATCCTTAAAATGTTTTTCCCATTACTTGTACATTAGAACTAAAAGAAACAGAAAGTGATTAATGCTGTATTAAAACTTTATAATGAATGAAGTCTCTCAAACCAAAAGTCTGAGATTTTTATATTTTTTCCTTCACTAAAGGGAAACATATTTTGCATGTAAATGTAGGTCTACAGGGATGGAGTTTTGTATACCATGCTAAGATTCCCAATAGGCCATTTAGCTCTGACAGATCGTTTAGTTCACATTAAAGTGTTTGAAGAAGTTATATTTATAGACATGTATTAATTAAACATAATGTTATGTAGAAAAATAAAATAACAACACGTAAGTCTGCCGGTTTTGTAAGTAAAATATATTATTTCAAGCAGAAAAAGAATAGATTCAACAAAGAGGTTGACTTCCATAATGTTACTTCTATGACAAGAATCAATAAAACAATACTTCAATGCCTTATTATACACCTAAAGAAAGAAAAACAGTTTTCAACCTGCCTTGTGACTTGCAAGAGCCTGTAATTACAACAGACTCAAAGTTAAATGATGTTTTTTAATGTCAATTGATCAAAGCCAGATTTAATATGGGTGAGGATTTCCAGTAGGAGGAAAAATGCATTTATTTACTTCAGTATGTTGAGTGTATTCACATTTGGGGTGCTCTGTACCGTCATTTAGCAATGTGACATCACATGAAAAATGTTGTTCAACATTTATTCTGTGAACTGGTAGACAAAGAGTACTGTAAAATTTGGTGTGGTGGGTTGGCCCTGGCTGGATGTCCAGCAAAGATGCTCTATCACACATTCTTTTATCCAAGAGATGCTAGCACAGCACTGATGGGCTTTGCCTTGGCCAGCAGCCAGGATGTTCATCTTGGAACCAGCTGGCATTGGCTCTATCAGGCATGGGGAAGCTTCTAGTAGCTTCTCACAGAAACCACCCCTGTAACCCTCCTGCTACCAAAAATTTGCCACACAAACCAAAGACATTTGGGGACAACTATTCTTCTAAATGAGATTGCATTCTTTTTGTTCTATCCAAATGAATCTTAATTTATGTCATTTACCTCTTTATTTTCTTTATATGATGGAAAGGTGTGTTCTTGGGTGAAAATTGTCATCCAGAACCTGGGGAATTGATTTCAAGATTAGTTTCTCCCTGAATATTAAATTAACAACTCTTGAAAGACTAAAACGTTTACAAAGCTGGAATAACCCACTTCAAAAGCATAAGGATTTATGGAGAGACAGAGAGAAGTCACAGAATCACAAAACTGGGAAAGACCTTTAAGATCATCAAGTCCAACCAGTCCTGTCCTATGCTAAACCATATCCCTAGGTCTCTCATCTCCTTTAAAAGTCGAGTTGGGGAATGTGGTAAACATCTTCTAGACCTGAAGATAAACCAGAGGTCTTTGAAATATGTACTGATTATACCAGTCCTGAACGTAACATTTTCTTTGTGTATGTAATCATGTTTGCTTCTGAGGCCTGCTGGGGCCAGTAACAGGCAAAAATGTCAGGTGACTGGACTGGAATACTTCAGTTGTCACAGAACAGAGTTTGGACTGTTTTGGGGGCAGCCAGTGCATCTGTGAACGTTTTAGGTGGAGCTGTGCTCTGTTCTGCTTCTGACCATTGTTTTGGATGGTAAAGAGACCCAAAGGCAGTGGGATACAGGGGGAATAGCAAATTTACTTCTATCAGCCCTGCAGAAGATGATGCTGACTCTGGGTGACAGAAAGGTCAGAAGTGCTAAAGAAGGTAGAAGGAAAGGTACTAAACAGCTCAGAGCAAGCGAAGGCAAGTAATATGGAGGTTGTTACTAGTGCCTAATAATCTAACAGTTTTTCAATGCTAATAGACTTAAAGTTGTGGTATTATCCAGTACTAGTGCACTGCTTGTCATTGCTTGACATTGCACGTGTCATCTTCAGCTTCTTACCCTTCCCCAGTCGCAGCTGGGTAAATCAAACCCCACCTCTGAGCAGTCAGCAAGGATGCAATTTGGGTAACTAATGTGACTAGGTTCTTTGACAGGTAAGTGACTGAGTGGCTTTCCTTCCTGAGAGGAAGAAAAATTAACCTGATAGTGACTGCAAAAGAAGAAATGCTTACCAAACTTCCAGTGTCTTTACAAATCTGCAAGGAGGGTCAGACAAATGGACCAAGATGTTCCCAGACTAGAGTGTGCCCACTCACACTGTGCATCTGCTTTCTGATCAGAGATGCTTTTTCTCAGAAAGTGGGTAAAGTAGGTGAAGGTTAAGTGAGGTTTGCTATGGGTACTGGTACTGGGTAAGCATATGTGGACTGAGTAACATGAACTGAGAGAACATTCACGTGGATTTTGGTCGTGTTTCTGGGATAACTTTAAACTTCCAACTCAAAACAGCAAAGAGCCTTTGGGCAACACTGGGTTGACAGTGTTGAAAATGTGTAAATAAGAAAAAGAATGTATTTATTTTTAATGAGAAAGAAGAATTAATCATTGCCTAGAAAGAAATTTTACCGTTAGACAATAGAGCTCCTCTACCCAGGGAGCCAATAAGTGTTTTGCCTTGAGAGAATAGGAAGAGAAGGACTATAACAGAATCAACAGGAGGGGAGACACAGAACCAAATTAATTACCAACACTTTTTGCTGGTAAAAAAAAAGTAAATCCAATTACTCCTTATGAAGCCCAGCTGAAGAGGAATTTAGAGGATGACAGCTCTAAAGTGATTGGGATACACGAATGAAACTCCTAATATCTGCTCCGTTCACAAGCCAGTATGACTTTCCCAGTTACTTTCATTCACATGAAAGAAGAGAGTGAGTCCGACAGTAAATACCAGCTGTGCAAGGGTGCAGGCGTCATTGTGGAAATAGCTGAAAAAGAAATGATGGTCAGCTTTGAAAGAGTCAGTGCCAGATAATTCCCAGATGAGCTAAATTAATAAAACTGTAGCCTAGGCAAGTCTCAAACTGCTGTATGGTTTATTTCCTCCTGCGTGGTTAGAGACATGAGTATTGTCAATTCAATTAAAAAGAAAAAAAAAAAGAAAGAAAGGAAAAGGATATTCTTTTTCACATAGTTATGCACTTCACAGGGAAATGTGTAATAGCTGGGTTTTCAGTATTTAAAATAAGGTGTTAATTGAAGAATTCTGAGTGATAGAAATTGACGACATAGGTTTTGCATGCTGTGAAATAGAAAATGGAAGCACTGTATAAAAAGGATAGTAATAATCTTTAAGATTATTATTTTTTATAGTGTTATAGCATGAAAAGAAATTGCTGTGTTGCATTAAACCAGTGTATTGAGTTAAAGCAGTTGTCCATCTGGTGACTGCAGTAAAGTTCAGGTGGAAAAGAAAAGGAAGGAAGGAATGCCATATTGAATTATCTATTTTGATTTAGACAAATGACTGTGAAAGAAGGATTTTTGAAGAAAACCTTAGAGAAGGTTTAGGTTAAGGATTGGGTTTTGGTTTTTTTTCCCCCTTTTTTTGTGGTGTTTTTTATTACTGTTGCTTATCTGTTTCTTTTATCCTTAGGAGCTATGAGATTTGTTGAACCAACTCAAATTGCTGTGTTAAATGTTCCCCCAAGTCTAGCATGCAGGCTGCAGATTTTGTGTGCACCCCTATAAAAAGCTTTACACCATCACTACAAGCTGGCAAATTGCCCCATCACTAGAAGACAGCACATGGTATTTATCTGCTATAAACCAAAATACCACTTTGTGAAGAATACATATACTCAGTGTACTCAATATGCTACGAAGATTTTTTTGAAAACTCATTTCAGCTAGCCTGTTCCAGTGAACTACATTAAGTACATTAAGCTGAGCTGTCCTGATTGTGCATCATTAACATCATTCCAAGTAATAGTATGGCTAGTGAATCAGTAAAGTGTTCCATAATGGCTTTTAGTAGTGAGCTGATTATTTTTAGTGTTTACCTTTAGCTGATACAGTATTTCCTGAATATTGGATACAGTTGTCTATGTTCTCAAATGAAGAATTAATAAATCTGGAATCTTTGCCTTTTAACTAATCCTAGGTGATCATTGCTGTGATATCTTGATACATAAATTAATTTAAATTTTATATTATATCTGCTTCCAGAGAAGTTGATGGCATGCAAAAGAGATAGACAATACACTTGCCCTAAATAGCACATGCAGAGCTGTATTTAGAAGGTCTAGAACGTATGTATTTACCGTGAGATATGAAACACTGAAGTGATGAAGGACTGCTGGCTCTTAATACCTTAAAAGTCAGGGTAAATTTTGCTAAGCCTCAGAATTAGTTCACTTTTCAAGCATTTTGCAGAACTTTTAGTCCAAAAACTATCTTCCTGTAATGACTAAAGGAGCATCTAATTTTTTTCACAGATATGGAAGTCAAGTTGTGTGCTTGGGACTTACAGAAAACTCGAGTCATTTTGTAATTCATATCTATAAGCATGGACAGTGTAATTTTAGAATGGTATTTGGTCCATGTATGCTTCCTTAGGAATATCCTCAGTAGGATATATAGTGCCTATATATAACTTAAGGTGATATACAGGCAAAGATCAAAGACCAGATAGTGTTCTGTGGCAGCTTCGCTTGAAACATCAGTGTTCGTTGTTTATTGTACCTGGAAGGTAGTCTGCAAAGCTGAGAGGATCTGCAATGTTCTTCATAAAACAAATTCTACAAAATTTGAATATGCCATGTTGTCTATGCTCAAATGCAGTTCTAATAGTAGGTATTATTATTGGGTGGTGAGGCACTGGAACAAGTTGCCTGGGGAAGTGGTGGATGCCCCCTCTCTGGAAGTGTTCAAGGCCAGGCTGGATGAGGTCTTGAGCAGCCTGGTCTAGTGAGAAGTGTCCCTGCCCATGGCAGGGGCGTTGAAACTTTATGGTCTTTAAGGTCCCTTCCAACCCTGTTCTATGATTCTATCAATTTCTTTACTCCATTCTTATTCAAGTTCTTTCTTTTTCTGCAGTGTAACAGCTGGTAAAATATTTTTGAGACAGAGATACATAGAGCTATCATCTTGTAGAGTATGCAGACAGAACGTAACATATGGAGGGTATTTGCTTTAAAGTACAGTAGCTGTGATGAGAAGGTAGATACTCAGTTTTTCTTGTGTAACTTGAGTATTACATATAACATGGGAAGTTGAATGAAAAATTGGATCTTAATAAGCCACAGAATTCTGCTGGGTGGTTAATTTTAGTGTCTGTATTTTGAGTTTTGATATATTAGAAAGAATGTTGTACTTGCTACAGCAGTTCTTGAATGAGAATTTGTCTGGGTTCTGTTGCTTCTTTTTTGCATATCTATCAAATAAATTTTGGCATACTCTGTACAGTTATGTAACACTAAAATGAATTTATGTACAAATTGGCTGTTGTACTCCAATAAATAGTCTATCTGCATGTAGCTTCACAAATATGCTAGGACACTACAGGTGTAGTTCTGAACATACAATGTGTATAGAATCTGGAGTTTGTTTTAAAAATCTGAAGTGTCATGAATTTGGGCAATCATGGTGTAGTTTGTATTTAGGGGGAAAAAAACCAAAAGGAGGACACTCCTTGCACACACAGAAAAACTCCCCATGCATAGACATGAATGTTTCTTGCTTCAAAATGTATATAACTCTTGTTGAAGTTTGTAGTAAAATTAAAGCTACAATAAATAATACAACTTTGTGGAATGTAGTAATTATATGACACTGTATTTCTTTTCTGTGAAAAGCATGTGCACAGAATTAATGAATCTCATTAAAGTGGAATGTTGATGCCATGAGAATTAATACAAACTAGAAGATTACACTTTGAGAGTAGAATAACTTACTTAAAACATTTTTGTGTGTGTGTTTGTGTATTAAACTAGCTATACTCATCGTGTGGTTGGCAGTGGAATCAAAGCTCAGTCTGCAAATCCAGAAGTAAAAGTGAAGGGAACAGATCCTGTAATAAATCAAATTATTGACAAGCTGAAACATATTATTCAGGTAAGCTGCTTTTACCTATAGATATAGTACAGTATTAAATACCACCTTAGTAGCATAAGTATTAATTTACATTAAAGGTTAATTTTTAGTTCGAGTTTCTGCTCAGTGCACATTAACACCAAAACACTACTTGCTCTCTGTCTCACTTCAGTTACTAAAAATGATTTAGTTAGGTTTTAATATGGAAGATGAGTGTAGGAAGCAAGACTCTGGCCCCTGGGCCATTTGTACCTACATTGCAGCAAGTGCACAGAAGAATAAACAGTAAAATTCGGGGATATTAACAAGGCGCATATGTTTAAACCACACCAAAACATCATTTCCCTTTTACCTCTTTACTAAATCTATGTTCTTTTCTAACTAGTCTTGCTAGGAGGGTTTTTTTTGTTTAGGTTCCAGATAAAATCACTAGGAAGTTCGAACAAGAATGTCATGCTTGCTAAAGGAGTTGGTGTCCATCACCTGATGTACACATCTGTGGGTCACTAAATTTAAGGCTGAGAAGACCCATATAGTTCTGCACAATTTAGTACTGTAATACATTCAAAGTTTTCTTTTGTAACTTGCAGTATCTATATGCACAGGTAGCCAGAACTACAGGACAAAATCTGGATTCTATTGAAACCCACAGCTATTTTTCTGGCAACTCTGTATTTCAGTTTGAGAATGTAAGTTTCCACTCTAATCTGAAGATTTAAAGGAAATAAATGTTCCACTGGCATTTCTTGTCAGTGGCTCATCTGACCCAGTATCCTTACATCTACACTGATAAAAGAAGAGGCTGTTTAGGGAGGGCATGCAAGAATGGCACCTTTGTGATCTCCACTTCCATTCTCTACCCTAGTCCCCAAACATAAGAATTAGAGATACTAGATGGCTCTTGCCTATTGAGTTTAGTTTCATCTAAAAACTTGCTTTAATTTTGGTTTTCCATCTTCTTGGCATCTTTTAATTGTTTCCCAAAGGGTTTCTGGAGTTGAAATAAGCAAGGCATTCTAACATTACTCATGGCTTCACGATAAACTCTCTTGGTCATTATTTCTCTATTTGTGAAAAAATAATTCTTTTCTGGCAACAAAGGAAAGATCGGTGAAATAGAAAATAAAACAGATATATTTTTTTCCCCATCAGTAGGGTTTTTTTTCTGGGAGAGGTGGCATCCAGAATGAAGCTCAAAGACAATCATTCCTTCCTCCTTAAAGGAAATATCTGTTGTAGCCCTTCTGCTTTGACATGTCTGTCTTTCTTTATTAAAATGGTGACTACAGTACTGAGAAAATGAATACAATTTTCCCTCCAAAGAGATGCTGTGACTTAATTAGGAACTACAAATTATTGTGCAAAGAAAAACATTGCAAAATCTTGCTGGGTAAGCCTCAAGGTCTTTCATCTATCAAGAATGCCCTCCTTCTTTGATATTAAATCTGCACCACATAGTTTATGTGTTGATTTCCTCTGGAGACTAGGAGTTGTGTTTTCTCCTCCTTGAGTGAGGATCTAAACGAGTGGAATAGAACAATTCCATTATAAGGTAAGTCATTTTGAGAGCTTATTTTCCCTTGTCCCAAAAGACTAGAGTGGGTCTTGGGGAGAAGGGCATAGAATTTACATACTGCAAGTCTTACTAACCTCCAAATATGCTATCTGTCTAAAGGATAGTTTTGTTTCTTGTGGCCCTGAGTATAGAAATAGGGTCAAGGGATAAAGAGAGAATCAAATTCCGTGGAGACCAGACAAATAACTGCTTTTCCTCAGATAAAAGGGCTGAAGAAACCGAAGAAAAAGCTTTCTTCCCTACCATTTACTGCTTGGGAAAAGAAGGATAGGAAGGGTAAATTAGAGAATCAAATGCAAATGATCACCTTTTTGTCCTTTGCGATATAAGAAGGATGAATCACATATTAAGAATATGATGGGCAGATTGAATACACACAGCTTCATGGTTTGTGGTGCTGCCTCAGAGATAGATGGTGCCATACTTAAATCCTGCACTCTATTCTATCAGTATTACTGCACTGCAAAAATTTAAATAGCTACTTTACTAGGAAAACCCCCCAAACAAACAACTCTTGTTTTTCAGAACTAACAATTCCTGAAATCTGGAAAAGTTTATATACTTTAATCTAGCTTTAAGGTGACACAGATTGGCAGGGTGATATATAACTTGCTATTTGTGTTGGCAACTTCGTGTATTGTTAAATAAATCCCATGTTGCTGTCACTGTACTTGCTAAACAAGTACATTTTTGTCATTTAGTTGTGTTTTGCATGTAGCCATTTCCTCTCTGGATTCAGAGAAAGGAACTGCCTGGGAGGTCAGGTTTATTTCACATCAGCTTTTAAACATTTAGAGCTGCAGTAGCATTTCTCCCTGTCTCACAATGTCACGATAAGATACGGTCCTTCCTTCTCAACCACAGCTCTGTGTATCAGTGGTAGGCGTAACCTGGTTTCCTTTTCCTCGTACAGCCAGTAGTGATACCAAGGCCTTCAGGACCAAATAGTCTCTACTGCTTTGCAAGTATCAATGTGTGACAAAGAATCAGAAGCGTTTTCTTCCAGTACTTCTCACAGTGGAAGTGCTGAAATGCACTGAAGTGTAATTGAACTAGTGAGAACCTGTGGCATACGGTTTGGGTACACTGCCCACACGCTGGCATCTCTACTGCAGACACCTGCAGTTAGGTGTCTGGTCTGGAGGATTTCACCCATGTGTCATACTTCCGAGCCCTTTCCAAGAGGCTGTCAGATTGAATGCACAAACTAGAAATGCATCAGTTTCTAAGGAAAAAAAATATTTAGGATATACATTGGATCTTCTTATAATGCTCCCTTCCGCTTATGCAAAATTTACTTGAAAACGAAGCCTTTGCTTTCACTGGTATCAGAGCTGGGCTGAAGTACTTAGTGTATGTATTTTTTTTTCTGTTTACTTGGCTTTTAATTTCTGAAATGACTGTTTTTATTTAATTTTTACAATTACATATTCTCTGTAATGATTAAATACCAGATTATTAAACTATAAGAGGACTAATTTGAAGAGGATGAACCATTTTGCATTAGAATGCATGATTAAAGTCGGATTGAGAAATATATCCTGATTAAATTTCATCCTTCCAGATCAGAAAAAAGTAATTCTCTCTAGTAAATTCAGGGTAGGTAATCTGTTAGAAAGCTTCATTGTTTCCTGAAACCTTCTCGTGGTCATCAAAGCAGATGAGTGCTTTTCTTACCAATTACGTTAAATTTCTCTTAGTTTCAACAATCCCAGAATGAGGGCAAGAAGTAAGTGTGTATTCTGTGATGTGAAGGGGGATCCCATTTAAGGGAGGGCCCAGCGAGCTCTCAGAAAATCAGACTACATATTTATTGTACAGATGACTAAATATTATTGAGTAGCAAAAGAAGAACAGGTATCTTATAGATCCCTTCCTGCTCAACTTTAGTATGTACATATGAACACAGATCAAAGACCATTCTGCTCTACATGCGGAAACAGATGTCGACTAGTATCTTGCCTTTTCTTGCAAGTCCATAAAAACCCAGGCAAAGAATTTGCTTTAAAATATGTAAAGATAGAAAGCTTGATCGAACTCTGTTTTCTACATTCTATTATATTTAAAAAATGTAATCCATGGAAACCGAACTTGTTGCATAACAGAGAGTATCTCTTCCCAGCAGGCTGTGGTTTCTGGGCACCACTTCTTTGCAAGGGACTCCCAGTAATCCTCCTTCTTTTTCTGTAAAGAGTGGATTTACCAAAAATCAATAGAACTTTTTGATTCTGTTGAACCCTGGCTGCTATAACCTGTGGTCTGGACTCCAGAGGTTCATATTCCTAGTAAGAAAGTGCAATTAGAGGAACTAATATGAGTTCTGCTGAAACAGAGTTTCAGTGCTGAAAATGACTTGACAAAGTTACCTTATTTTGTAAAAGTCTTTACTTGTGCAGACTGGTGTTTGGAAGTGTTCTAAATGATGGACTCTTCTTCATTCATTTATCTTCATGGTAGGCTAATAATGAGTTCAGTGCATAGTCTCTTATGTACTGCAATCTGCAACTACCACACTAATAGGCAATCATGATAAGCAAAGTTAGTTGCATATGGCAGCAATAATAGTGGTAATTATTTTCCTTTCTCCCCCTATAATTTAAAAACACAATTCATTTGTCTTTCCTGCAAGTACAAATACTGAGGTCACAAAAGAAGTGTGATCTTTTGGTTCTGTGATTACAGGCGATTGGACCTTGTTCACTTCAATGTATTTCTTCTTTCAGAAGAGAACCTCAAAAAAGATACTGCTTTTGAAAATAATGGATGTTACTTGGAGTCCATATTTACAGATGAAATAAAGATTTTCTAATTTTAGGAAATGCTGCCATAGTAGAAAATAGTCCTATGTCTGTCTGTCTAAATCAGGCAGACCATATCTCCCCCTGGTGCCTCCAGAGGCACCTGCCACTCTCTTGACCCTCCTGAAAATGTAAATGCTTCTGTTAGGATACATGATTTCCTATTTCTAGGTGTGGCAAAAGATTAACTTCTTTGAAAGGGGTCCTATTTTATGCCACTGGACTGCTAGCTAATATACATGGAACAGTATTTACTTTCTCCACAAAGAGCTGAAAACTGCCGCTAATGGAAGTGATGCTTGCACCCTTTAAGTGAATAGAGGCCACTGCTTCCTAAGACATTAAATGTGGGTGGCAGTCTACTTTTTCTGGTCACTATTTTGGTGTTGTGAGCACTATGTTTCACCATGACATCATTTAACATTTACCTAGTTCAAAAAAGGTTACAAAAGTAGTGAGATCTTGTTCTGACACTGATTTGTCATACTAACATCTAAACTTCCCGTGTGTGTGTGTGTGTTTAAAGCTTTTGTCAATGTACCGCAGCACAGGCAGAATAATGAGTGGTTTTGAAAGAGTTGTTCAATTGCATATTGGAAATGGTGATGGAATCTGTTACCTGAGTCTTCATCTGCACATACAAAGAACCACTTTTAAATTATTCATGGGAAAGATGTAGCACTTGTGGTTGTGCTACCCTTTGATCACTGATATCAACTCTGTGCCTTCTGTAGCGTTGTGATAATCATCTAATAGTTAAAATCCTTTAGCCTCTTAGAAGAGTTCAAGCTGTATAAATTTAATGAATTATACTTCTGATGACTCTGCTGATGGCTGAAATGTCATTCTTTCTCATGGAATGATTGAATTCTCAAGACCTCAGCATTTGACAGTCTCAGATAGGGCTTGATACAATCTTTGGTAACGTGCTCTTGGAGTCTCAAGTTCAAAACATTATTTTTTTCCCCTTTATATTTTTTTTCTGATATATTATAACCTGGTTTTTGTACTGTTCAGTAATAGGTACCCCACAGAGGTAATGGGGAAGTAAAATTTCAGTGCACTTAGTGCAACAGCCATTTAGCATGCACTGGTGATAGAATGGCTTTGTGTCGTGTTTGCTCCTAAACTGCAGATTTGTAGTTTGTGTTGCAAGAGGAAAGAATGTCTTGAAAGTTTGTTTTTTTTGTTGTTGTTGTTTGGGGGGAGGGGGGGGTGGTGTTGGTTTGTTGGGGTTTTTTTAATTATAAATGCATACCTAAATGTTAATTTTGCTTTAGATTTTGTTTTTACAGACTTTTCCACTTTTGAGTTTCTTCCAAGTTAGAACAATCCTGCAGGTATACAACAGCTCAATACCTTAACTATGTTAATTTTTTCCCCTCAGTGATTTGTTGGCTCTGCCTTTCCTATTTGATGTGTTGGCTCCTTTTTTTTTTGTTTCTGGAAATAACACAAAGTTACAGTCATTCTGAAAGTCCCTTGGACAAATTCCAGCTTTGGCAAGGCACGATAGCAGGGTATTAGAGTGACCTGTTGTATGAGGATATTCCTACTTCACAGAGAAACCTATTTCATATTTGCTGCGTGAGCTGCTCCTGTCTTGCGGCACATCTGCCTAGAGCTGGGTTTCATAGCTCACACTGTATTGTCCTGAGCTCCCTCTGACTGCTAACTGGTGACAAAGGTATATTAAATACTTGAGTATTACCACTGCAAGTAAGATATTGGTGTAATTTCTGCTAAGATATGGAAAGGCTAGAGGTGAGATGGTAAATTATTGTGTGAGTTTCACTCTCCTCCATTTAAAATACTGTGGTTGGTTGACCCTGATTGGATGTCAGTGCCCATCAAAGCAAATCTATCACTCCCCTCCTCAACTGAACAGGGGAGAGAAAATAGAATGAAAGGCTCATGAGTCAAGATAAGGACAGGGGAGATCATTCATCAATTGCCATCATGGGCAAAACAGACTTGACTTGGGGAAAATTAGTTTAATTTATTACCACTCAAATCAAAGCAGGGTAATGAGAAACCAAATCTTAAAACACTTCTCCCCACCCTCTCCTTTCTGGGCTTAACTTTACTCTTAGCTTTCTCTCCCTTATCCCCTCCCCTCCTCCCAGGAGCATAGGGGTCCAGGGAATAAGGATTGTGGTCAGTTCATCACACATTATCTTTGCTGGGCTTTCTTTCTCAGGGGCAGGAGTCCACAGAGTCTTCCCCTGCTCCAGTGTGGGGTCATTGCATGGGCAGCAGTCCTCCATGAACTTCTCCAACATGAGTCCCTCCCACAGGCTGTGGCTCTTCATGAACTGCTCCAGCATGGGTCCTTCCCACAGGCTGCAGACGTTCAGGACCAGACTGCTCCAGTGTGGGTCCCCTACAGGGTTGCGAGTCCTGCCAGCAAACCTGCCCCAGCCTGGGGTCCTCTCTCCACAGGGCCCTTTTTGTTCCTCACAGAGTTGGTCTTTCTGTATTAGTAAATCAAGACATTCAAAGTCATAAACATTCTGGGATGCCTGTATGTCCTGGAAAATTATGTACACACGGTTTACAGAATGAAGGCAGAGAAGGAAAAAGTGATTAGGAGGACATAAAGTTGAGTCTCCCAGTGTTGGGATGCTGAGGGGGGCTATTGAGAAGAACAGGTCATCAGCTAGATAGTCCTTTTTGTCAGTAATTGAAATAAAAACCCAATAATATTTTTCCTGGTGTGTTTTGTTTTTTTCACGAACTGGATTACCGAAGTTATTAAAGGCTCGTTAGGGTCCCATTCATTTTGCACAATTGATTCTCATTTTTGTGTAGCATCTTTCAAAATAGAATTTGTGCTTAAATGAAAAGCTCTTTATTTCTCTTAATGCAAATAACAAAAGGAAATGAGTGTACAGTGTACAGCATTTTCTGGAACTAAGTTCAAGGTTCAAATTTGTATAAAATTCTAAATGATCAGCTAATTAATAATTAAAAGCCTTAACATTTGTATTTTTTTTCTTTTCCATTGCTTATAAAGCACTGAACAATACACAGTGAGAAAATACCCACACTCGGTGCAACAGAGAGATACTATCAATTCTTTTCCATTTAGTGCAGCCAACAGTGGCACAAAAAAAACAAGACAGCATTTTCTAGCTAGTTAAGTGGATAGTGACACAAACCCAAGTGTTCATTTTGGTGCAGATGCTCTCTACAAAAGCCTACTTTGCACCTAAATTGCTTGCTACTATAGCTGCTAAAACCTGCTTATATTAGGGCTTCTTAGCAAAACAGGAACAGTGTTCTATCTTTATTTTCAAGTGCAATATTAAACAAGGGCGACTTTTAAGATTTTGGAGTTACAACTCTAACAAACATGATCTGGGGTACAGATGTCACAATGATTACTACAGAAAACCTGATATTTACTGTTTGCAAAACTTTGGAAAGCAGATTATTTTTCCCATTTATAATTTATCACTTATGATCCTTGAAACGTTTAAAAATTGGGTTTTATTTTATTTTTCAAGACATTGTTTCAAACTTCCCACAACTTTGACTATAGGTGTCAAAAAATACCCCACAAGTGTGTTTGTGTCCCTGCCCCATGGAAGTAGTAGCAATTCTGAAAGTGAAAAGGAGCTTCTGATGCCCTTAACTCCTAATCCCAAATTAGAAAAAGAAGGGAATAGGTAGATAGATAGATAGATAGATAGATAGATAGATAGATAGATAGATAGATAGATAGATAGATATAGAAAGACTAGAGAGTTCAAGAGGCCTTCATGGACTTGTTGCAGTAGTCACAATGCTGATCACTCAACATTTCATTAACTCTGGTGGGCTCCACAGAAGCATCAGGGTCAGTCTGTGAAGGCTGGACATTTTTGCTTTCTTCTATAATTTCATCAGAGAATAGAAAATCCCTTCTTTTTTTGCAGTGAGGTAGTACTCCATAATGTATGACAGTGGATACATTGCCAGATTTTTAACTAGTTACTTGGTTTGGAAGAATCTCTCATCTGAAATGGCATGGTGTTGGGTTTTCTTGCATGTTTGTTTGGGTTTGTTGGGGTTTTTTGCATGTGTGCTTCTTTTTGTGGTTAAAAAAGGTTAAAAAGCTCCTTAAATATGTTGTCTATTTCAATTGTATTAAAGGAAGAGGATGCTGTCAATACATAATTTCATACTTTAATTGGATAACTTATTTAAGCTGTGTGATGTCTTGTGAGGAGGGAGAAGAAAACAGGTGTGGGACATACACTTAATGTTGAGTGAATGCCAGTTTAACAACTGGCTTGCCTCTGAATATTTTCAATAGAAGATTGTTTTTGGGAACAGTATTGCAAATTACTTTTGCTGTTGGCCTTCCCATTTAGAGAATCAATTGTTGTGCAACGGCAACCACGCCACTTAGCTTATAATCAACTAGAAATGAGTTTAGGAATTCAGCTTGCAAATATCCTGCCTAATGGGATCTGGATTTGTGTAAAAAGCCTTTTTTCATATGATTGAAGAACAGCTTTTATTTTTTTTTTCTTATATGGAACAATAATTTGACTTTGTAAAGATGCATAAAACCTCAGCTACTTGCAGTACAAACAGAATTATTAATTCCATTTTTTACACTCACAGGTCAGGTTGACAATGAGCCAAAATGCAAGTAATATGTTTATAATAGAGAATAAAACAGGAAGGACATACCCTACTGATAGATTTTTTAATAAATTATATTAGTATTCACTGGCATTTATCACATTAGAAATTATAAGAGCACCACTAATCTGATTAGACTCTAACACAGTACAGTGAATCTTACTTTACAGTGGTAAATTTTGGGACTGCCCTAGCTTATTTGCCTACAGTCTGCTGACTGCACTGGAATACATACATAGCCAGGGTTATGAAAGCTGAATGTCTGCTTGAATATCAAATTGTAGCCGTACTGGCTTGTGCTGGTCTTGCATGGTAGTAGAAATACTATTTATTTAGCTTATTTACAAAACGTATTTTGAAGATGGTTGCAGTTATCTAGAAAATACTTTTATCCTCCGTGCCTTCTGAAATATTAAGCTAGCTTGTTTTGTAAATGTTTTATATGCAGCTTTGCATAAGCTTGATTACTATTAAAAAGGGTGGCTTAATCATATGAAGAGAGTTTAAATACACAAATTCAATCAGTCTTTACATTTGAACTGCTTTCCCAGATTTGCACTGTAAATTAGCAGAAGTTATACTGGAGGAAGCTGCATTAATTGAAGCTGTTGTTTGCATCCAAGCAAATATTATTTGTGGTGGGTTGACCTTGACTGGAAGCCAGATGCCCACCAAGCTGTTCTCTCACTCTACCCTTCTCAGCAGGACAGGGGGAGAAAATAAGATGAAATGGCTCATTGGCTGGGATAGAGACAGGGGGATCACTTACTAATTACTGTCATGGGCAAAAAAAAATTACTCATATCAGGGAAAATGAATTTAATCTCTTGACAATAAAAAATACAGTTGGATGGTGAAAAACAAAGGAAAAAGCTAGAAAACACCTTCCCCAGTGGTCCCCAATGCCCACCCCTTATTCCCAGGCTCAACTTCACTCCTCCTTTCCTGGCTCTTCTCCCTGAGTGGTTCAGGGGAATGGGAATGGATGCAGTGATCAGTCCATAACACTTCATCTCTGCTGCTCTTTGCTCCTCACACTTTCCCCTGCTTCAGTGTGGGTCCTTCCTATGGGCTGCAGTCTTTCAGAAATAGACTGCTTCTATTTGGGCTTCTCTCCACCAGCCACAGACCCGGCCAGGAGCCTGCTCTAGTGTGGGCTTTCCATGGGCTGCTCCTCCCTTCAGGGCACACCACCTGCTGCAGCATGTTGTCCATCGTGGGCTGCAGGGGGACAGCCTGCCTCACCACAGTCTTCACCTCTGGCTGCAGGAGAATATCTGCTTCAGTCCATAGAGCTCCTCCATCCCTCCTACCCTGGGCCTGGTGACTGCAGGGTTGTTTCTCTTGCATTTTTTCCTCCCTGCTACCTCTCACAGCTGCTGCCCATGTTTTCTAACCTTACTTAAATACGTTTTCCCTGAGGTGCCATCACGTTGGCTGAAGGGTTGAGATGTGACCTATGGTGGGTGAGTGGGTTGGATCTGACTGGAACCACCTGTGTCCTGCAAGGGGCAGCCCCAGCTGTGCCTCACAGCAGCTGCCCTGCAGACCCACTGCTAGTGCCTAGCCACCTGCACCCTGTACACCATCACAATACTTCTGCAGTCATTATGCCTATTAGAAAAATCTGCTTCACCAAGAGGGTGGTCAGCAATAGAACAGGCTCCTCAGGAAAGTCGTCATGGCACCAAGCTTGCCAGACTTCAAGGATTGTTTGGACTGCACTCATCACCATACGGTTTTGTTTTAAGTAGAGCAGGGATTTGGACCCCATAGTCCTTATGAGTCTCTTCCAACTTGAGATATTCCATGATTCTATGATTCCATTACATTAATAAAAGATAGAGTAATAATACCCAAACTGGCACACTTTGAACAACATATTTGGTAAAAAGGGAAGAGAAATGTAAAATCTGTGATCAGAAGATAGTTTCAAAGATTTAAATAAAGCATGAAATCAGCTCTCTAGTCAGAAGTGAAAATCAAATTAGTGGTTCTAACTTAAAAAATCTGATAGATATCACAAAACCATACTGTAGTTAACTTGATTGACAGTCTCTTCTGAGTAGAGACTCATCAGTTAAATATCATACCCGGATGGAAGTTATCAATAAAAATTTGAGAAGCAGTTTACGGTTCCTATTAGTACTAATTAATGACAGATATAGTCTGTCATTATCATAAGAAACATTAACAAAATACTTTCAATGCAAGCAAACTCATTACAAAGGTGAAAAAAAGGAGCGGAGTAGTAACTGGAATTACAGTGGGTACCATTAAGATCTAAGTGGCATTTAACTGATCTCATAGTACTGGAATCACTCGTGCTGTGGAAATTAATGAGTGAGCACTTCATCTAAGGTGCTATATTAAAGGAATAAGCAAGATGCCTGTAGCATGCACATATTTGTATGTTGGTGCTGATGTTCTCATGTTAGTTTGCAGGGTGTGGATTCTGTGCAGCAACAGAGATCAGTTTAAAGATAATCACATTTCTGTAGGTGTTGATAAAATGGAAATGCATTGCCTCTTGTCAATCGAAGTGTCACAGCTGAGGAAAACACTACTGTGTGAGCACATACTTTATTAACACCAGGTAATACACATGAGAACAGTCATCATAAATTTTGTGGTCATGAAAACAGGTTGTCATCAACCACAAAAGAGAAAGCAATAGGAAACAGGCTTCATCATCAGTGATCATAAGACCAGTTCTTAGAATACGTACAACACTCGCTGTGCAAAGCTGTGACGTCTAAACTGAAACACCGTGAAAAGGAAATGCAGCAGTATTTCAGTGGTATGCAGTTAACTGCAAGGAGAAAAAAGTTAATGTCCACAGATTTTTCTGGCCTGAAAAGCGATATATACTTTTTGAGCATATTGAAAGTTTTCTATTTGAGACAGGCTATTTCTTTTTAGTCTCTGTCCCGGCAAATCCTCTGAGTCCGTTGCCTGTGGACAGCAATACAGAGCAAGTCATTTGCTGTAGACATCATCATAATTTGTTCTGCTTGTCAGTCTGTACTATAAGCGATGCATTCTGCAGGCACAAGAAATACCAGTCTGGAACACAATCTGTTGCTCTGAAATCTTATAAACAGGAATCCCATGTTATCCATGAGGGAGATTTGTTGCCTAAAGAACTCATCTTCCCAGTCTTTTGTAAGTGTAGGAAATTGTAGAAAACAGCTGCATAGTATGGCACATTGAAGTGCTTTTCACTCATGTAGCATGTATGTGAAATCTATATGGATCACAGAACCCATATTTGAAATGGTATCATATATTCTAAGGGCAAAAATTTTGCTCAGCAAAACCCTGGTGTTGCCTTGAGGGAGTCAACCAGCAAGTGAAAAGATCTGAAACAAAGGGGAAGTATATTGTTTGCATGAAGCCTGAGCAAAACTGTTCAGTGGAGTAAAGGGGAGTATCAGCAACAGGCTGTACTATGCAATTTTTAATTTAGTTCTTGTTTCAAGAGATGATACAAGCAAATAGAAATATGTTCTGGAAGACATATTTGGTCATTTGTTAGCTTTCTGCTTAGGTATCTTAGGTTAGTTAGGTTCTCTTCAGAAAGAGAAATATTATACTGGTCTGTATTTTAATGACTGATAAATGTAAAAAACCCCAAACAAACAAAGCACCAAAAAAGCCTGATAAAATAGACATTTATATAGCTCTTTAAAGGCAGGTTAGTTACTACTTTTGAAAAATCGTGTTCAAATTTTGTCTTTGAAATGTATAGCCAAACCAATCGTGCTATAGTGTATTAAAAAGAGGGCACAGTGGCATTTTGAATTTATATTAATGCATTAATTTCTTTAAATGATTTTCCAAGACCTTGCATCCTAAAAGTAATATTATTTGTTGACTTAAAACCAGCGTACTTGCCAGCTCCTTAAAGCTCAAGCATTTTCTGGTCTTTGGCCTTTCTTAACCCTTGTTGGTTTCTGATGGGTTTTATCTTTAAAAGCAAACAGATGAAAGTTTGGGAGATGTAGGCATTCTTCTGTGCAGGACCCACTCTGAGTTCTTTGCAAAGTTTATAATTTCCATCCCTGTAGGTCATACTTTGTAGAGAAAATGGAGATATCTCTCTCTCCTTCCTACCCTGGAGCTCTTGATAATTGTAGGAAGTGCTGTTGTGGTAGTGGGATGTTGATGAGGTACCTCTGCTGCTTCTTTTCCCTGGGCTTTTTTTATCTCAGGGACTAGTTCAGCTTGATCTATAGACTACCTCACTCCACTGACATGAACACTTGTAGGAGAAAAAACCCCAAATGGACAAACAGTGAGCTCAATCTGTAAAATATTTGTAGAGTGCCCTAATAAAATCCTGTTATCTGTAATTTCTTAAACACAATCCATAGACCTTTTTTTTTTATGTGGGTTAATAATTTTCATTAGAAGCTTCTCTACTTGTAACTTGTTTGCCAGTTCAATTGAGCAAAATTATCACTATCCATATCTAGTGTTACTTGACATCTGATTGCCGTATAAATCTGCTCAATAGGTCCACTGTCCTGTAGTCCAGGCTGTGAAAAGCACGAAAGAAATTTTGTGGGGACTAAAGGTTTTTGCTGATAAAAAGTGCTGTAAGTTAGTTTTAGAAAAAAGTCTTTCCTCTTTTTTCAGCCTGTTGATAGGATGTATATTTGCAGTGAAAAGACAAGTGTCCTACCCTTCTTCCATATTCCTTAAAGTACTATTTCCCCAGGTCCAGCCTCCCCTTACCGGCTTCTTGGTTTTGTTTCCTGATCCTCCTGATTTCCTCTTCCTGCCTTCTTAAAGACTCCCATGGTCTTCACCTCATTCCATAAAATATTTCACTGATTTACTCAGCATCTATTTTAGTGGATTTCAGCCCTCTGTATTTCCCATTCGTATGTAGGTCTGGGACAGTGACAGCCCAGCTCGAACATAGAAATGTTGCTTCCCAGTCAGTCATGACTGTAACATAAAGAGCTAGTTCCAAATGTGTAAATTAAGGTCTTATTGTTAGTAACTATTCATACAGGAAAGTAGGAGAGAAAGTGTATTAGAGCCTCTGTGAAAGCCTGTGCCTTGATTGTGGTGAGAGATACGGAGGCATTTTAAAGTGCAAATAATGAATTATTATGATAAAACCTTGGTGATAATGTTGAAAGAGGTTGCAGAGTTCAAATTCTTAAATACCTTAAACTGAAATGCCCTTCTTAACTTAGCTGCTTTGCCCTGACTCTGCCTTGCAACAGATCTATTTATTCAGGTCTGTGCTAAATTTGTTCTGTTTGAGCTTCAATGTCAAAGCACGCAGACCCATGCAAACACAAAATTACAACACAATATGTCAATAAACATAATGTTATTTTTTAGTGAGCATACGTGAACACCTTTATCAGACCTCTGTTACAATGTTCACATTGCTAGCTATCATTCATTTATTTCTCCATCCCCGGATTTAACACCCTTGCAATACACAGAGGTTTTACAATCAGTTTTCCAAGTAAGTTCCATACTGATTTTGAACAGTTAGATATTTTCATAACCCTGGAGCATGACATTCAATAGTGTCATGGAAGTACTTCAAGAAGTGCTTTTATTATAACAATTTGATCCATTCTATCTGTTCTACGTTTTCCATTTCACTACTGCTATCCTCTATCTTATTTTTCACTAGCAGTCCTTCTCTGAACCTCTGTGCTACAGTTCAACACTTTGTATGTAGTATACTTTATCATAGCTCTGTCAGCTTTCCCCCATTCTTCTGTTTAAGAACTCCTTTATAACCTTTTTGAAGCCTTGTTTGAAGTGCCAGCCATCTGGTTCCCTTACAGTTCAGCTGCAGTTAGTCCCTCCTGTGACAGCTCCCTTAATTTCTGAAGTGTCTCCTGTTCCTGATTAATCGGAATGTTTTTGACTTGCACTCTTTCTTCAACTGTAGATTAAAGCTTTGCCTCTGTATTTCTATTTTTGGCTCTATGTGTGATACTGAAAGTATGTCAATAAATGCTACTGCAGAGGGGTTGGTCTTCAGGTTTTTTTTCCTAACACCTTAAAAGTTGTCTCCAGAGCCTTTTTTAATTACTTTCTTATCTACACATACCATTAATACTTGATCTTCTCCAGAAATTTTTAGATATCTTACCCAGACAACTCACAGGTTTCACAAGGGCAGGTAATTTAGTGTCATTTCTTCTCTGACATAACACACTGAACTATTTGCTAGCTCAGAGATGAGCGGGCCATAGCCAGGTGTTGGCTATGGGCTTCGTATGAGAATGTGCTCTTCAGCAACACCGGAGATGAATGTTCCAAAAGTACTGTTGATAAACCTCTCTGTCTTACTTGAATTCCTCAGTTCAACAACTAGATCTCAAGAGTCAAGACTTCATCTCTTAGGGCTGTGGGCTGCTTATGCTCTGCATACCCATCTAGTGCCTGACCCCAGAAAAGATAATCACATAGGTGTATGATGAATAATAAGTGCAATTCATTGGGAACTCTAGTCTGTCTTGCTGGAGGTCTGCCGGAGTGCATGAAAAGCTTAATGTATCACAGAATCACAGAGTTGTAGGGGTTGGAAGGGACCTCAAGAGATCATTGGGTCCAACCCCCCTGCCAAAGCAGGCTCCCTATCTCATATTACATAGATAGGCGTCCAGACGAGTCTTGAATATCTCCAGAGAAGGAGACCCCACCACCTCCCTGGGCAGCCTATTCCACTGCTCTGTCACCCTCACTGTGAAAAAGTTCTTCCACATGTTGGTGCGGAACTTCCTGTGCTCCAATTTGCAGCTATTGCCCCTTGTCCTGTCTCCACAGACTACTGAAAAGGGGATGGCCAATTCCTTCTGCATCCCGTATTTAAGATATTTATAAACGTTGATTAGGTCCCCCCTCAGTCTTCTCCAGGCTGAACAGCCCCAGCTCTGTAGGGTAGATGTTCCAGGCCCCTAATCATCTTCGTAGCCCTTCTCTGCACTCTCTGAAGGACATCCCTGTCTTTTTTATACCAGGGAGCCCAGAACTGGACACAATACTCCAGGTGGGGCCTGACCAGGGCAGAGTAGAGGAGGAGGATCACCTCCTTGGACCTGCTGGCCACACTCTTCCTGATGCATCCCAGGAAAAAACATCAGGGAATCGAACCCCGGTCTCCCGCGTGACAGGCGGGGATACTTACCACTATACAAACTGTACTTCTGTGTCTGATTCAGTTGACTTCTCTTTATCTGACTAGCTTCTGACTTTAAAGAGAGAATGGTTTTGCTGAAATCTGTGTACCCAGTTCTCAGGCTTTGGAAGTGCTGGAGCTCTTCTTACCCAGGGAAGTAAGAAGGTAGCTTATTTTCCTGCATTTACATTTCTGGCAGCTTATCACAGGAAGACCAATCTACCTCTCATGTATCCTCTTTATTTTTTATTATTTATGCTTTCCTTAAAATCCTTTTAATCTTAACTTTATTATGGTCAGGGAGACCTAAAGCCTGTGATGAGAAAGACATGTGGCTCATACTGTGTATGACTGGTGAAGGGCTATACAGGTATTGGAGTCACCTATGAATTCCAGGAATATTTCTTTTCATGGTTAGTGTGCCCAGGACGACCTCCAACCATCACAGCTCCCACCAGCCCTTCTTTGTTTACAAACACCAGGTCCAGCAAGGCTCCTTCCCTGTTGGCTCCCTCACCAGCTGTGTCAGGAAGTTATCCCCAACACACTCCAGGAACCTCCTAGACTGTTCCCTCTTTGCTGTATTGTATTCCCCACAGATATCTGGCAGGTTGAAGTTCACTACAGGGGTAAGGGCTCGGGATTTTGAGACTTCTCCCAGCTGTTTGTAAAATGTTTTGTCTGCCTTCTCATCCTGATGCCTGTAACAGACACCCACATCTGCCTAGTTAGCCCTGCCCTTGATTCTTACCCATAAACACTCAACTCTACTGTCAGCTTCATTATGTTCTAGGCATTCATAATACTCCCTGACATACGAGGCTGCCCTACCACCTCTCCCTGCTTGCCTGTCCTTCCTGAAAAGTCTATATCCATCCAAGGCAGCACTTTAGTCCTAAGAGTCATCCTTCCATGTTTCCAGGATGGTGACTACATCATAGTTCTCCTGATGCACAATGGCTTCCAGCTCCTCTTGTTTGTTGCCTATGCTGCATGCATGAGTGTACAGGCACTCCAGTTGGCCTATTGGTCCCTCCACTGTCTTAAAGTTACACCCCTTGAGGCATTTCACAGTTGTCCCCTGTTGACTCTGACTAGGAGAAGCGAAAATAGGAGACAAAAGGGGGCAGTGGGAAGTAGATGAAGTTAAAGCAATCTTTTCAATTAGAAGTGTAATTTAAAGGCAAGGCTTTTTACATTTTTAAAACTTCCAAATAAAAGCTCCCTCAAAATTCCCTTAAATTTATTATTTGCTAGGTTTTCCCCCTCAAGACATGTCAAACTGACTATTAGGTTTAATTTACCTGTTCTGGACACCAAAAATACAAATGTCTCTTTGCAATATCTGCAGAGTTTAACTAGTCAGCCAAGAGAAAATGACACTTTAATCTGACCAGTGCACTGGCCTGGAAATGCGAAAGGCAGTAAGACTATTGTTTATTATAGTATGACCTGGTAACTATGTAAAAGAAGATGTCTGTATGCCACCAGCTAAATCCTAACTTTACACTCTGATGTCCTTTTATGATAAGATGACCTGCTTAGTGGATAAGGCTAAAGCTGTGGATGATGTTTATCTGGATTTTAGCAAAGCTTTTGACACCCATTTCCAACAGTGTTCTCCTAGAGAAACTGGCTGCTGTGGGCTTGGATAGGTGCACTCTTCACTGGGTAAAACTATCTGGATGGCTAGGCTCAGAGAGTGGTGGTGAATGGAGTTAAATCCAGCTGGTGGCCAGTCACCAGTGGTGTTCCCCAGGGCTCAGTGCTGGGCCCAGTTCTCTTTAATAACCTTATTAATGACTTGGACAAGAGGATTTTCACCCTCAGTAAGTTTGCAGACAACACTAAGTTAGGCAGGAGTGTTGATCTATTTGAGGGTAGGAAGGCCCTACAAAGGGATCTGGACAGGCTGGATCAATGCATCAGAGTTTTCAGTTGAAGGCCATATGAAAAAAAAACCCACAAAAAACTTTCTATGACATTTCTGGGAAAGATTTCAAAATGGTTTTCATCTTTTTAAACTAACATTCACAAGAAATATATTGTTGCTCCCCTTGAGGATTTTTTATTTGATACTGAGATTTCAATAGTGTCCTGTATGAAATTCTCAGAATGTGCTGTCAGGATATCTTACAGTACTTCTGAAATTCTGATTTCTAGTTTTCTTTGTTGTGCTGTGAATTATTATTCTTTTCAGTTTGTTCATGGCTTAATGACTTGTCCTTTGTGTTCTCCAAATTTGTCTGTCTAATCAACTCATATTCAGATGTTTTTTGAACTGCATGTTAGACCCTTAAATGTACTTTCTAGGTCCCTTGACTGTAACAGTCTTGTGTTGCTTACACATCTCTTTATGATCCATGTATAAAGTTTTCCACTTTAAACTTTACTGAAATCTAGAGTGAGAACTGATAGCGATACCCCAAGTGGTACTTCATAGTCTCCTGGAAATGCTATTCAGAATCATCCACCTTCGTCTGAACTCCAGTCACCACCAGGTTCTCATCTTCAATAAATCCTACTAATCTTCATTCCCTCCCACTACAAACAGGCTTTTGTTGGAGGACCATCATCAACAGGATGAAATGCAGCTCTCCATATGGCACTAGCACTACACAGCACCTTCCTTGTTCAGATAACTGAAATTTTGGGCAATGGAGAAATAAGGGGAAAGAAGTGTTTCTGAAGAATTTTGAGGAAATCTATTTGGGCACAAACATGTGTAAAATAAATAAATAAACAAGCAAACAGTGGAGCAAGTGCATTGCATTCTTTTTAAAGTTTAGTGATTCTAGTTGTTATTTGTGTCAAAAACCCTCAAACAATTTTGAGAAAATGTTTTAGCATTTTAACTGCTGATGATTCACGTCATACCAAAAAAGTCTAACTCAGTTTTTTCCTGATGTTGCTACTATATATGTTAATTTTACTGTCCTTTGTTGAAATAAGCCTGAAAATATTCTGAGAAAATGGAAGAGGCTTTTTGTAGTGGAATTAGATTTTGTGGATTTTGATTTCAGTAGTGAAATTTAAAAGCTATGTCTTGTGATACTTTAAAAATATGTTAGATAGTCTTTCTGATATTTAAAAAAAAAAAGTCTGTTTATAGGGACCAGCACCACAAATTACAGAAAATTATTTTCATTAATATATGTCTAGAATTTATAACTAAAATACCATTTGATTAATTTCAGGCGTATTGTCCATAAGACATTCTGGTATTGTAGATCAGCACAGAATTCATCTGTAGTCCCTGAAACTGTGTTCTTTGCTTCTGTATTTCTATATTGTACAGGAATGGGTGACTCAGGTAAAGGCTTAATTCTATACAATTCTTTCTAATTCTGTTCAACATCTTTCTCTTTTCCCATTTTTCCCCCCTCTCCCTTTCTTTTTTGTTTGCCAATGCACTTAAAATAATAATAAGTTTCAAGCACTACAATAATTATTTTTGAGTCTTACCTTTATTGGTTTCTAACTTGTATGACAGTTCCATTAGTCAGGGTGTGAAATATGCAAGTTCCTTCAGGATAGGAAAATAGTATATTGGTATTGTGTGTATTTCTACAAGAATAAAAATTACATGAATAGCTATCATTACTTTAATATTGAAAGCAGAGTTGTAGCCTGGGCTCAAACCATCTTGAGTCATTTAAATAGATTGCTGAGACTTTCCCTGTAACTAAGGGAAAAGGACACCTCTGGTGGCAATTCAGATTTAGGATGGTCTGAATCATGCTCTAGAATGTCTAATTTTTTTCTACTATGGCATCTTAGATCGAGCACAGTTCAAACTGAGATGTCTTCCTTAGATATATTTGGTCAAAGACACAGAATCTTGTTCATTGTGGTCAACATCAAATTCTGTTTGCATCTGTTCATGTGAACAGCTATCTTTCAGGAAGGTTTGACAACTTTTCAGCACCACAAAACCCCTGTAGTTTCTTAAAACCTATTAGCATCTCTCTAGACATGTAAACTTCATTGAAAAAACCCTGATGGGCTGATTTCTTGGGAGTAATTTGAGTGTACTTCATTAACTCAGGATATAGTTTCATGACACAAAGCTTTAGCAGAAATACAATTCTTGAGGATTCCTGTCTGCCAGACATCTCAGGGCTCTTTTCCTCATTCTTGTTTGCAAAGTCTTTTGTGTAGCTTGTTTGGGGTGACGAATAGGCAGGAGAGGATTGCTTAGACCCAGGTGTGATCTGCTATGCAGTATCGGGCCTCCATCATCCCAGCACTGCTGAGATAAGAAAAGAAATATTTAAACCAATAATGTTGCACACTGCATTCAGCAAGTGCAGTCAATTAATCAGAAAAAAATAAAAGTAAGAAAAGGATTGACATCACATTAGATAACTGTTGCTAATAAGTTGGTCATTACAGTGCTTTCCCAGGAGATGTAAAACCTGAGTTCTGGGTGATTGTAAAGCTGGGAAAGAATGATCCCAAAGGCATTCTATAAAGAGTTTGGAATTTTATAAATCTCAGTTGGAATGGATTGCATGACGGAGTTAAAATACTCACAAAACCACAACATAGTATTAATTACAATAATATTTAGAGCGTTGTCTGTTTCTCAAGAAAGAATTATTTAAATATGGGCAAAGAGTAAGCAAAGAAAAAATGTTGTGTCACTTCACTAAGGTTTTTGTACAGTCTAAACCCTAGTCACCTAAAAAGATGGCACACGAATGGGCTTTTCTTCACTAGAAGATATCTAAATGTGGTCCCATGTGCTTTCCTGGCAGTAACATCAGGTGATCATTTCTCATGTTACTGAAGCGCTTTAGTCACCTCAAAAAGCTTCTTGACATTTTAAATTAACATACTGCCAAAAAAGACAGAAGCCATTTACACACAAAAGCTCAGTAACTAACATTTTTCTTATTCAAAGGGCAAACTGAAAAAATTAGGGATATGAAAGCAACTCTGCTGGGAAGTTAATGATCTTGAATACAAAATGTATCTAAATTGGAGAAACTGTCTCCTATTTAAATGTCAAGAAACAAGAGGGAATAAAAAACCCAACAAAACAGGGATCCAATAGCCTATTGGAAACAAGGGACCTGATGGAAGACTGCTATTAGAAAGTGTAGAGATTACATGGAATTGCCAAGAGTCAAACTGACTTAAACTTGCCAAGAATAGTAAAACAAGTAGTAATGAAAATCTTCAGCAAGGTTAGTAAAAAGGCAATTTGAGAGAACTGAGCTTTGGTACATCCATTTCCACTAATAAAGGTGATGTTGAATAAGGAACCTAAATGGAAGTAATTTATGGAAATGAGGTAATGGAAATTAAATGTAGATGATCAAGATCAAATAATAATAAAAAAAAAGCTTCAGTTCAGGTTTCTGTATCCCTAAAAGATGGACCACACCACCATCAATTTAGGGAACAAATGGGAAGGAAAGGAGAAAATAGAAAGTGTGCTGTGAGGCAACGCGAGTTTATAGAGAACCTGCTGTGATAGAGCAGTGTAATGTCTTCTCAATATTCTGGTCAAATTTGTTGTAGAACCTTTGCTTAAACAAGTATTGTGGAGTAATTTCTCGGTGTCAGTGAGATGGTCACTAAACTGTTACATGAATTAAGTTTGGCCTAGTTGGAGAAATAAGGTTTATAGAGTTTGTGGTTAAGAAATTCACTGTGTTTAAAGAGCTGGAGGAAGATTACCAGGAGAGTTCCTCAGAGGTGGGCAATGCAGCTAACATTAAATGATATTGGCTTAAAAAGGTGGTGGTTTACAAATTTGGAAGTGATGTGGTTTGCCAATCAGGAAAAAAAAGATCATAGAGAAATACATAAAGGCTGCAATAATAGAAACAGGATGAAATGTAAAAATGTGAAATGGGAGATTGTGCATAAGGGACAGTCTTGCAGTCAGAATTAAGAAATTCTCTAAGGTTGAAGCGTGTCAGCTAGAAGCAACTAAGGAAGGTAACTGATCAGAGGATGACTATGAGACACCTACATTTTCCAGCAATTTGGATTCAAAGAAGGCTTATTATTTTTGGCACAACTGCAGATCCAGGGACAGATTCATCTTATGATGCATTAATCTTTTTCCCCAGTTATTTTCTACACTATATTTAATTAAGATGGCATCCGCATTCAGAGAGGGATCACTGCTTTTTTTTTTCAGTTTTATGTTTAATTTAGGCATTTTACATTATTACAAGGAAGAGATGGTAGTTTGAATCTCTGCTTTCAGTTATTTCCGCCTCACCTCCAATACATATATAAATATTAAACTGTTTTGTTCTGAAGTTGGTTATGATAGCCTGTTTCCTGAAAATAAGATTACAAATATCTGTTTTTTCAATATTTACAATGAAAAAAATGCTCATGTGTTTTTGGTTGCTTTTGGGTGTTGTTTTTTTTTAACTCAGGAAATGATGATTGTGTTGTTTTGAGGAACTTTTCTTGAAACCAAGAAGATAATAATGGCTGGGACTTAGAGAAAAATCAATAGTACTTTAAAATGACTGTAATAGTATCTTCCACATTCTATTTAATGCTTTTGAGATGCTGTTGATGAACTGATTTTATTTCAGAGTTTATTGCCTTGACAGAATCAATAATCCTACTATTAGTAAATGCAGTAAAACTAAGATGCTCAGATTATTCCCCAAACTCCACATAAACCCCTAAAATATATAAAAAGTTTTTAGTAAAATTGAGTGTTTGCTGACTGTTGAGTAAGTGCATAGATGTATTTTAACCATTCCCCTCTCTATTTGTATTTATACATGTGATTTTATAATAACATAGGTAAAAAAGGTAGAATTGAACTGTAAGGAACTTCTCCTTCCATTGAAATTTTTATAGCATAGTTGCAATCTGAAATATCTCATGGAAACTTGTTGGGAACATTTTGATTTCTCTTTCCATCCTGATAGCCTAAACTGTAGGAATGATGAAATATGAGACGAGTTTCTTGTAAAAGTCTTGTAGGTGATGTGAGACTTTGCAAAATGAAAAAAGAAAAGAATTAATCTTGCTTTTGTGGTGTCTTTCTAAGCCAATATATCTTTTTTTTCCCTAGCTGAATACTGTCTAAGGGCTTCAAAAGAAAAATCCTGGTGTTTTTTTTTTCTTTGTGGAAATAAAATATTATCCAAGGAAAAAAATAATCTGCTAAACTCCCAAGGTACTTCCCAACATTTGATTTGTTTGGTTAAGCAGTTCTGTGACTGGAAAAAAATGCAAACGGGCTTTGAATAAGGTGTTTACGTATTTATCTCTTGTGACTTTGTTATTCACATCGATCAAAGGCTTCTCTTTCTCTCCCCAAGTATAAAGATTAATAACAATGAAAAGCCTTAATTATAGTATGTACTTGCATTAGCTATGGGATTCAATGATTGTTTATTGTTCAATGGATTATGCTTAATGTAAATCTGGATTTCTTTTTTTTTAATCTTGAAGAACTCTATCAATTATGAATTAACTTTTACAGGAAAAAATATCAAAACTGCAATTCTGAAGTAATTGCTTTGAATGAATTTCTCAACTGATGGAAATTCATTCAAATATTACTACAAATACTATAATGAGAATTATTTAGTAGTTGGGGTTTTTTTGAGCAATTATTCATTAGTCACAGATTTACACATCAAGTATCAGCATTTATAAATGGTAACTATTCTTACAAAAATATATTTCAGTATTTCTCTTATGTTTTTTCAAAATGCTGATTTTGTTTTTTGTTTATACAAAATGCATGAGCTTCATTCAGAAATCCCCTTTCCACTGAGGGTTTCCAAACTACTGGTGTGAAAATTACCATAGCTTAAAATGCATAGTTTGCAGGCTATTCCCAAGACAACCCCTAAATCTGAAATAAAAAATGATAATTTAAACCTTTTTCTTTTGTAATTTTTTTTCCAACAAGTGTTGACCATCTTACACATATTTTATATGTGTTGGAATAAAAATTAGTCAGATCTATGTAATCACACTCACTTTAATTTTTTCTATGAATAATATTTGATATTTCATCTTAATGTGAGTCAGTTTTAGAAAATTCAATTAATATTCTTATTGGGTTTAATATTAAAATGTGAACATATACCCATTATTGATGAAAACATGTGCGGTTTCTTGCTTCTTTCAAGGCCAGGTTGGATGGGGCCATGGACAACCTTGGATAGACCATGCCTGGAGGTTGGTGGCCCTGCCTGTGTCAGGGGGGTTGGAAGTCTATGATCCTTGGGGTCCCTTCCAACCCAGACCATTCTATGATTCTATGATTCTTTATCACAATTAGTTGTCTGCCGTCAAGAACAAACTCAGTGTTTCTCCTTAATCTCTGATTTTACTGTCAGTTCAAATTAAAGTGCATTCAGTAAGGGAACATAGTGTGTGTGACAATAAAAGGCAATAAAGAACAGTCTTCTTAACACAATCTGGAAGATGGGAAATTATGCATCCCTAATTGTTTCTGGAATTTAGTTTACTGTCTGTCTGTAAAGTTTTGGTAGTTTTTGCCATATATTTTCATTTATGCTTAATTCTCTAAGTATCATAATTTCACTTAAATGTGCATGACGTTTACTCCAAAATGATTTATATTAACACTTCTTTTTTCCCTCCTGTGCTTTATTTGAAGTTCTTAGATACTGTTTTTCATATTAAGGATCTTTGGAAGGAACCCAATAAGGATCGCGTCCAACTCCTAGTTCCACACAGGGCCAGCCAAGTCAGAGCATGGGACTGAGTGCATCATCCAGATGCTTCTTGAAATCAGTCAAGCTGCGTGCTGTGACCACTTCCCAGGGGAGCTTGCTCCAGTGCCCGACCAGCCTCTCAGTAAAGAGCCTCTTCCTAACATCCAGCCTAAATATCCTGTCACGATTCACAATTAGATAGACTCATTTGTCAGAGGTTAAACCCCCTTGCATTCCAACCAACCTCAGATTTCTCTGCATGGGTGGGGGCAGCTGGGCTTAATCTCTGAGTGATGTCCAATCAGGTGTTTTATCGTGACCAGGTCTTCACAATTTTTGGGAAAAAAATTCAGACTCAAAATGGAGTCAAGGTTCAGGTCACTTTATTTGGCCCACAACAAAGTGCAAGAGAAGGGGGTAAGAAAGAGAAAAGAGTAGAAAAAGAGAGAGGGAGGCTGCAATATCTACCACTATGGAGCTACAGCGTCCCATCAGTCTGATGTGTTCAGGTCCCATGGCAGAGCATTCGTCAATGTCTTTGGGTCCGATGGGGGATGTCTTCAGGGTGGATGGTGGAATGCTCCCTTTTGTCTTTGTTGGTCTTGACTTTTTACAGTGTTATCTCACTGCATAGTCATTAAGTCCTTGGCATAGTCACACCTTCCACCTGGCTGTGGGATACATGCTTCAAGATAAGCCACTTTAAGATAAACAGGATGTATATCCATTCCTGATGTGTGGAATTCGTTTGTTTCATGGGTGTCTTAGGGATGAGGTTTTATGGTGATTGAAAGGAAAGAGTGGGGTAGGGTTAGAGAGAAGAAAGAGAGCGGGGGTATGGTTCTGTTGCCAATTATTAAGGCATATCTCTAGTACCTTACACATCCCCTGTCACAGCTTCATACCTTTCCCTCAGTTCTGTCACTGGTCCTTCTCCAAGTGGTACAAAGCCTCTCCTTGTAAGTTGTCTTCCTCCATTTCTTCACCATGCTCATTGAAATTGTCCCTTCACGATCTCCTTGCCCTCTTCTGGACACTCGCCAATAGTTTTGGTTACCTCTTGTACTGTGGCACCCAGAACTTCACACGGAAGTCAAGGTGAAAAGTCAACTTGCTGAAACCCGGGATTGAACCAGGGACCTTTAGATCTTCAGTCTAACACTCTCCCAACTGAGCTATTTCAGCTCCAGTGAATGATGACAATGTTGACTAGAAAACAGATAAAACTTGATTTTCCTCCCCTGTTGTGTATTTAAGGTGGGCATGTGCACACTAATGAGGCCAAACACAGAAAAGAGACAAGAAAGTGACTACCAATCAGCAACTAAAAACGTGTTCTCACACCCAGCAGCCACAGTTCCCTCCCCTGGGCATCCTCCCTCTTGAGCCTTCTCTAGGCTAGTCTCAGCTCTCAGTATTTCCTTATATGAAGATGTTCCAATCACTCTCTTACATTAGTGGTTCTTTGCTAGATTCTCTACAGTAGCTTACTCTCTCTTCTTTACTGTGGCTCCCAGAACTGGACCCAGAACTCCAGGTGGTACCTCACCAGTGTTGAATAGAGGAGAAGGATCACCTCCCTTGGCATGCTGGCAGCGCTTGTCCTAAAACAGCCCAGGAGGCTGTTGGTGGTCTGTGCCACAGGGGCACATCGGTGCCTCATAGTTTTCTGCCAAGCTGCTTTCCAGATGATCAGCCCCCAGCATGTCCTGGTTCCAGGGGTTATTCCTCCCCAGGTGTAGAACTTTGCACTTCCCTTTGTTGAACTTCATGAGGCTTCTTTCAGCTCTCTTCTCCAGTCAGTCAGAGTCCCTCTGGGTGGCAGCATAGCTGTCTAGTGTCTCCTTCCAGTTTTGTTATCATCAGCAAGCCTGATAAAGTTACACACTGCCCCATCATCCAAATCATTAATTAAGATGTTAAGTAGGGTTGGATTCAGTATTGACCCCTGGGGTACAAGGCCAGTTATTGGCATCTGTCCTGGTTTCAGCTAGGACAATTTTCTTTCTAGCAGCGGGTGTAATGCTATGTTTGGTAGTTAGGATGGGAGCAGTGCTGACAGAACACGGATGTTTGCAATTGTTGCCAAGCAAAGACCTTACTATTGTTCATGCTGCCCTGCCAACGAGAAGGCAGGAGGAGAGGGGCCCAGGATGTGGGGAGGGGACACAGCCAGGACCAGGACAGGTGACCTGAACTGGCCAGAGAGGGTATTCCATGCCAATGACGTCATGCTAAGCATAAAGTGGGGAGGAGCATTCGGCTCCAGGACATGTGGGTTTTGGGGACGATCCCTTTTCGGGACAGCTCTGAGCTGTACAGCCTGAGTTTGTGCAGTTGGGTGAGAAACTGCAACATGTATCACCAGCTTTGTGTGTTTTCCTATGAAGTCCTGTTGCAGTTATATCTCTCTCTGCTGTCCCAATAAACTGCCCTTATTGCAACCCGTGAAGTTTAGGGGTTTTTTTTGAGTTTGTATTTCCTTCCCTTCCCCCTTGCCCCCTAATTCCCCACACACCCTCTTAGAGAGTTAGCGTCCGCGTAGTGCTTGGCTCTCAGATGGAGGTGAAACCACAACAGCCTCCAACTAGGCTTTATGCCTCTGATCTCTACCTACCCTCTGCGCCTAACCTGTTCAGATAGCTGACAGCTTTCAGTCCTCCTCAGCTGTAATTGACCATACAGTTCTCTGACAGCGTGCTATTATAATGAAGTCCTGTTTAGGTCTACAATGTTCTCACCAAAAAAACCCCATTGCAATTTACTATTGGTTTTCTTAGGGGGGTTTTTTTGGGTTTTTTTTTGTTTTGTTTTGTTTGGTTTGGTTTTTTTACTGTAACTTTCATACATGTCTGGAGCAGGATGTTGCTGTGAGGTCATGAGTTCATATAGCCATGTCTTGGCAGCATGTTTTGTTAGAAATTCATCCACATGCTTACACAATAGCTAACAGATAACCGAATGCTAAATGTTACTAATTTGAAATGTATATAAAAATGTACTGCAAGTGGTGAGTATAGATACTGAACCTTCAGAGAGGAAAATATCTAGGTCAATCTTGAATTTTTAAACCCCAAAGTAATTGTTCATAAAAATTGCAGCTCCACATCTCCAGTCCATTGCACTCCTGTCTCTCCAAGAAGAAAACCATTTTTAAAAAAGAATTTTGCAGTTTCCAGTGCATTAGTAATAGAAAATACTGATAAGTGTCCTCAGGAAGTGTTTAGTAAAACAGTCATGTGTGCAGTACACTATCCGAAAAGGGGGGAAAAAAGCATGCCCAAAAATCTATAGCACAAGTGTCTTCTAGAAATAGCCAGATAAAATTAAACTATTGTCTTAAAAAGACATTTATTACAGTGGTCGCAGAGAACAGTCAACTGCTGTATTGTTAGCAAGGAAAAAAAAAAGAATAAAACGAACAGTATAAAATAAATAAGATAGTGAAGCTACTATTAAAAGATCTTTGAAAGTATTGAGTCTGAAAAATCGATAGTTCATGCTCCTAATTTTTCATAAAATATACATCTCCTTCAACAGAAGAAGGGAATTTGATTCTTGTCATGCCATTTTTCTATTATTTTTAGCATGTTTTTGATGATTTTTTGATAATGCACCTGAAAGAACACAAAATGCTTTATTTTGCGTTTGTTGTTAATGGGAAACCAAGCTACAGTGAAAACTCAGGTGGTATCCAAGCTGACCAAGATACTGCTATCAGTGTTGGCTTACAGAGTAGTCTGCAAGGATGCGGCCAGATTGTTCCCAGTCCTGGGACAAAGCCTATTTTCTATGGAACACTGCACAGCATCAAGCCATGGGGAACAGAGGTGACAGAGTATTGAGAGGTGCGGAAAAAGGACACCTCTCCAAACAGCATACTTGACAGTTTACAAGCAATGCCCTTTGATCTAGATTTTTAAAGACTTTTTCTCAGCTGTCCTAGTGACACATTTTGTCAGAATAGCAGAGATCTACAGGTCCTTGGCAAGAAATCTGTGAACCCTTAACTGACTCCTCACCCACTAGCTCTCTCTAACTTTAGTATTGCCATTCAAAATGCAGTCCATACATATTTTTTGTGACTAGGTTAGCTGACCGGAACAACATTTCTAAAATACACTGACAAAGTAGAGTCAAGCACACCATGATCTTAATATAGTTATTTTCTTTTTGGGGATGCACTTAAAATAATTTATTGTTGAGTATGCAACAGTATTCAAGTGCATTTAGAAACAAAGAATGTTCTACCATTTATAATAACTTAAGTTTTATAATAATTAATTCTGTCTTTAATGCTACCTTGTAAAAACCTAAACTTATTCAAGCTTTTCTAAGAAAACTATTTAAAGAGCTTGTCCTTTTCTATTACAAGCATCTGCAAATGATTCTCTTGTTTTAACCCAGAACCTCTTCTAAATAGGAAAGCTTTGGTGCCAAATACTAGTGATGATAAATTTGTTAATTGTCTGACATTTTTGAGGGAAAAGGAACCATTTTCATTTTTGCATGAGTGAGTGCCTACAGGAATATGTTATTTTTGGGTGCAAAGAACTATACAGGGTTCTCTCTGTCTCTGAGTACTATGTTCAGTTTTGGAACCCCCACTACAAGAATGACATTGAGGTGCTGGAGCATGCCCAGAGAAGGGCAACAAAGCTGGTAAAGGATCTAGGGAACAAGTCTTATGAGGAGCGGCTCAAGGAACTGAGGTTGTTTAGCCTGGAGAAGAGGCTGAGGAGAGACATTATTGCTCTACAACTGAAAGGAGATTGTGGTGAGGTTATGTGTTGGTCCCTTCTCCCAAGTGACTAGCAATAGAACAAGAGGAAATGGTCACAAGTTGCGCCAGGGGAGTTTTAGATTGGATATTAGAAAAAAGTCTTCACTGAAAGAGTGGTCAGGTAATGGAACGGACAGCCCAAGGAGGTGGTGGAGGCACCATACCTTGGAGGTGGCACTCCAGGACATGGTTTAATTGACATGGTGGTATTGGACAGATGGTGGGACTTGGTGGTCTTACAGGTCTTTTCCTCAAGGTAGGAACCATGATGAGGGTACTACTATTCATGACTCTTCCCTCTTTGGAACACAGGGAAGGACAATCAGTTCTACAGAAAAGGTCTCATCCTAATGTTTATGAATGATGTATCTGTCATGTTTCATACTTAATATTACATACCCATCTAAACGGGATGGCAGCAGCCAACCAGTTAACTTCTTCCCAGCTCCCTAATGGCCTTTTATTAGAAAGCAATAAACAAAACTTGCAGTGACTATAGAGTAATCTGAAAAAGCAAAACTAAACACCTCCCATATTCTGCTCCCCTGCTTGCCCCAAAGTTGCCGCATTCATTGCAAGAAATGATTAATTATACTTATCCGTCTTTCTTATTGTAGTATTTTACTCTGTGTCTGATCTCTGCTGCAATACAGGCACAATGGATATTTTCTGTGTGTGATGTAGGCTGCTTGTCAGGGTCACGTTTTCTGTTCAGATGTTCTGAAGTCACAGTATCACAACTCAAGATCTCAAAGCCATATTTTACTGTTTTTCCTAAACTGTGTTGCCTTAAAGAAGACTTACTTTCTAAAAGGGACTAGCTGTTCATCAGCAATTAATTCAACTCCAGGAAACAGATGAAATATTGATTTGAAAGCCACTAGTTAAGGAATTATTACAATATGTGCTATTATTAAGATTAAGAGTAGTATAAACTTATTAATAATTATCACAAATAATAATAATAATTATTAAGTCTACGAAACAAAACTATTCCTTGATTGTGATACTCTCATTTAAACTGGTTGTCTCACAGATACTTATAAGAGGAATTATATCGTAGTGTGTTCAAGCATAAAAAAAATCTAGTTAATGTATGTTTCTATAAATGTGAACTTCTCATCAAGTTACTTTTTTTATTGAGTTATGTGTATATATACACACTTGTATTAATACATGCATATATAAAAATCTTCATAGATACACACTCACCTGTCCTATCCAATCTGTCTGCTTCAGTGGCTAGAGATACAGAACACTCCTGGAGTTGTCCTCTGCTCAAAGGTAGCTAATAATAGGAGCTTCTTATGGCTCTTCCTTAAGGGAAAAGAAACTAGCGGTAATTGCAGTTCTATATATGGTTCAGTCCTGTAATGACGCCACAGTCCAATAGCATAAAAATAAATTTATTTTCAGGAATTTTGGCATGAGACTGTTACCCACTTCCTATAGTTCAGCTTTTCCTGTATAATTATTTTTAATCAGAGAAGACAAAGAAAAAAGCCCTCTTTGGCTACTTGTTCCACTCAGTATCCAATAACTTCTGATTTTATCACTGCTTTACTTAGCAAGCCCAGTAATATTTTCCACCATGCTGACATAGCATTTGTCTGCAAAATCAGGGGAGCAGGAGGGAACCCCAAACTCAAACCCCAGTAAGGAACAACTTTATGTGATGATTCAAATTTATCTGGTGATTCCTGTCAAACCAGTACTATGTACATTGTAGTGTGTAATTTACTAAAATTTCTATCACAAATGCCTCAATATATGTGTGTAGGTATTGCTTCCTAAACAATTCTTTCACTTGCTGAAGGTAGACTTCTGCACTTTTCTGAGCTGCTTTGCCTGGGATGGGAAATGTTCCCATTTCTGCTTGTTTGCTATGTAGGTTCCTGCAGACTTTCTTAGAGTAAGTTTGATCGTTGCCTATAATTTCAGGAAGGCTTTAATTCTTGGGAGATGGCCTCACTTTTCAGTCACTCCCAGTTGCAGTCATTTAATCATTCACCTCAGCACAAACAGTCCATCAGGTCTTTAACAACAGAACAATGACACAAAAAAATGGAAATCCATATTATGAAAGAGGTCTTAAATCAACCCTTACTGATTAATTCCCCCTTTATTCACAAAGCCTAACTCATCCTGACTGAATCAATCAAAAAGCTATTACCTTCATACTTGCAAGTGTTACTTTCAAAATCAATAAAAACTGAGTTCATTTTTAAGATGCAATATATTACCAAAATAAAAGTTCCCATTTACTTAGGCTAGAGATTTATCAAAAAAATGTCGTACTTGGAAAAATCGTGTTTGTTGTCCCTGTATATTTTTAGACTTTTGTAATTTTCAACTTTGTCCAGTTTTTTGGCGATTCTTATGCTTCAATAGCTGGATTACTCTCAGTTTTTGTGAATGTGTTTTTTCTGCTTCTGTACATGAAAGTGTTTGATTTCTGATCAGTGATTTCACGGGAATTTTTTCTGCCCCATGTGCCATGTTTTTGTTCAGTTTTTTAAGAAGGCTGCAGTAGAAGTAGTCCAAAATTGAGGGCTGGTGAGTAAAGGCAGGAGCCACCTAGCAAAGTGGAGCAAAAGCATTTTTTTTTTCCAACAGACTGACAAATCTGGTGAGGAGAGTTTTAAACTAAGCCCAGCAGAGGAGGGAAATTACAACCCTGCTAAACCTGTAAGCAGTGGGTAGGGGTGGACAGCAAAGAGTGCAAGCAGCAAGAACAAGGCATACTCTGGCAATAATGAAATAGTATAAAAGAACGCCTCCCAAAATATACATTAAAGCTCCATATGGTGAGGCACTGAAACAGGTTGGTGAGGCTCTGGCACAGATTTCCTAGAAAGGTTGTTGAAGCCCCATCCCTGGAAGTGGTTAAGGCCAGGTTGGATAGGACTTTGGGCAGTCTGGTCTAGTGGAGGGTGTCCCTGCCCATGTCAGGGGGGATGGAACTAAATGATCTTAGAGGTCCCTTCCAACATAAACTATTCTGTGTCTGCTATATTCAGTAAAAAGTATTATGCATCATTCAGACTTCTGTTCTGCAGCCTTAATATTGCTTTATCAAGAAGATATTTTACTTATTTATTATGATTCTTTAAAAGGAAAGTAGCTAAAAATTAAAAATAAACCCCAGGATATTTTTTCTTACCTCACTGCTGGATTTACTTGCAGTCTTTAGAGAGAATTTCTTTTTACAATAATAGGGAAAGCAGATTATTTAGTCCCATATAATAGTATATGCAGACAAGCATCCCAGAGGAGAATGTGAGAACTTTCCCATTGCTGGCCTTGTGTCTTCTTTCTACTGGGCTTAAACAACGTGTTACAGACCAATTTCTCCTAGTCTGGAAAACCTAGTCTAGTGGAGAGTGTTCCTGCCCATGGCAGGGAGATTGGAACTAGATGGTCTCTAAGGTCCCTTCCAACACAAACCATTCTACGGTTCTATGATGTCTTATTTCACGAAATGTATATAGGTAATTTCTCTCCTCATTGGTCTATATTGCACTTGAAGTCAGAATACTCTAGACTGCATTAGCCTCATTATATGTCATTATTTTTAAAAACTATTTTCTACATTATATTGCGTTAATAATCTATTTTTAGGATAATCTCTTAGCTTTTTCAGGGAATGCATATACATTTTCTCTTTGCCTACTGTGAACACTTAAGATATTTAGTCATACTGCTTACAAATGGCCACAAAATGTCAGTTTCAAATCAAATGGAATTCTGCTCCCTGGGATGTAAATGGATCATTTTTTTCTGTGCTCTTAGGCCTTTCTAGTTTGAGGAATGAGAAATACAGTCAAGCATCCAAAATTAGTTTTCCTGCAGCGTGCTATGAAAAGAAAGCACAATTAATATATCCTACACATTTTGAAAGAAAATCTAGATGACTGCAGTGAGTGATTTCCATGAATGTTTTAAAATTAAAACCCTAAAATAATGGAAACTATAGGACTTTTAATTTGATTTAAAACTGTAACTTCTCAAGTGAGGAACTGCAGATGTCTTTGAGAAAGGACACAAATTTATCTATCTTGTTACCTCTGAAAAAAATTTTTAAAGCTGTGGGATTTTTTTAAAAGTGTGATAGCTTTCTTGGGTCTCAGGCAGGGAGGATCAGCAAAGAATTCACTATTGGTTTCTGCTTCTTGTATATTCATGCATCCAATGAGACTTTCACCAAGGTTCACCTCAAAAAAGGCTATAAAACTGAAATTCAGTGTCCTTTGACCAGTTATAAAAGAAAACATTAGAAGCTATTTCATTTAATGACAGTACTAAATAATTTGCAGCTGATTGTTATTGGCTTGTTTTAACTAGAATTCTGCAATGTGTGGCCTTACCAAAGCTTCAGAAATGATTTTATATGGATTTTGTAGTGTCTTATTTTTCTCTCTCTGCACAAAAGTGAGCAAAAAGCATACAGTAAAAGCATAGTTATCAGTGTTGTCTCTTCTCTTTAGATAGGAACTGGATTATGTTTCTCCTTCTCTACTCTGATGGAGTCTTCGGGCTCTTAAAAGAAAATAGCCGTTTTCTAGTATTTAAGACTCACTATCCTTGAGCTGTCCTGTGGGTTCGTCTGAAATGACTGAAAAAGAAACAATATGACATATTGGTTCTTAGTGGTTAAGGTCTGCTACCTTTTATACAGAAGCATTGGTGCGTGGGGAGTAAGAAACACAGTGTATCTTCCTTGAAGTTGCATGTATTCTCAAACCAAATGATCTCTGAGCATATCTAGAAACTAGAGGGAAGATTTAGGTTAGATATGAGGAAGAAATTCTTCATTCTGAAAGTGGTGAGACCCTGGCACAGGTTGCCCAAAGAGGAGGTGGAAGCCCTCTTGCTGGTAGTGTTGAAGGCCAAGTTGGATGAGGCTTTGGGCAACCTGGTCTAGTGGAGGGTGCCTCTGCCCATGGTGGATGGGTTGGAACTAGATGATCTTTGAGGTCCCTCCCAACCCAAGCCAGTCTGCAATTCTGTGAAACTAGGACTGGCTTTTTTTTTAACAATCCTGTTGTTTCAAATTTAAACTCATTACATTTATTTCTTTCTATATCTGTTTTTGTTTTTAACAATGCTATTTTTTATTCATATGAATGAATATGTACATATATGTATATAAGCATCTCTACAACAATATACTTTTATCTGTAACTACCTCATTTTCTTCAGTTTAGATAGCAATGATTTAGTCACTGTCATGTTAAAGCAGTACGCCACAGAAATTCTGGCATAATCAGTATTTTTAATACCTTGTAGCTCTGTTTCTACACCCCACCTTTATCCAGAAGTGTAATCCTGTGCAGCTGAAATGTGAAGGCCATAGTTAATTCTTAGTCAATAAAACTTTCATTAAAATTAGTAGAGGTCTGCCTGCTACAGACTGGTAAGAATCTTAGATTTTTTTGGACCTGTGCTAGGAGTATTTGCAGGAGTTTTGTGCAAATAGGTATAAAGTCAATTCCTTACTCATTGGCTAGTGAAATGAAGGTATGTATGAAAGGATACTTATTTGCTTTTTCATCTTAAGATTTTTTAATTTTACTTTCATTTTTGTATTTTCACTTGTAATTCATAGAATCATAGAATGGCCCCAAGGATCAGAGAGTTCCAACCCCCCTGCTACAGGCACGGCCACAACCTCCAGGCCTGGATCTACACAAGGTTGCCTAGGGCCCCATCCAGCCTGGTCTTGAACACATCCAGGTGTTCAAGCTTTAACCCATTCCCCCTTGTCCTGCCATTGTCTACCCTTTTAAAAAGTTGATTCCCTTGAAACTGCTTTTATTTTTCAGACTTATGCTGTGTTCATATATAGACGAATCCCAGGAGCAGTAACAGCATTACATATGAACTGCTATCTTATGCATCCAAATGACTTTATATTGCTTATGGGATATAGAAATCACGTAAGGGAGAAACAAAGTTGTAACAAAGGAACAAGCATTCGTGATACTGATGACACAGCTCATTGTGGTGTTAAAGGAGGAAGTGACAGAAATACACACCAGATGTTCCTTTGCTCTACAAGGGCATAAATGAATCCCATGTTGCAGCAATTAGTTTGTCACCTAACTTTACTCCTGAATACAATTGATGAGCAAGACCATACCTTTTAGGTTTTTGAAACTGCTGCTCAGATAAACAAAACTATCTACTCTTTCTACTGAGTGAAAACCATGTCTGATTTCCAAACTCCAGGAAACTCAGAAAACAGGTGGGGTTTTTTTCACTTAGCTATTCTCAGGCATCCGTATATATTTTACTGAATATTTTGTTTTCTGTGTTGATATGGTAGATTTGTAAAGTTACCAGCATTGTTACTGCTTTTGGAATTTTTCACAGTAGAATTAAAAAAGGTGAAAGTGAAGAACCAAAGGACAGAATTTTGATTTTTTCACCTGGTGAAAAAATGAATAATGTTTTGTGGCATGATGTTGCTAAGCATGAAGTACTGTTCTATTGGAGGGAGTTCAGGGATTAATTTTCTGCAAGGGGCTTTAAGAGGTGATGCAGCAGCTGAATATTTACAGCTATTGGAAAGGGAGGGGTTGTGGGTAATGCACGGCCCAGAAAAAGATACTTGAAGTAATAGAAGTATTTTAAGTATTTAGAAGTCCTATTCATTCACTCAGAAAAGAGGAGTAAATAAAGAATAAGAAAAAATATTGCTGGCTTAAAGTATGAGAAAACCAAGCAGTAAATACTTTTACTACTTGCTTTCCAAAAATGAAAATATTGTAAGGGTTTTCCTTTGGTTTTTAAATCATTTAGCTCAGTAAGATTTGTGAAGCATAATAAGCTCTGTATGCTCCAGTTTACTGAAGTTCCCTGCAACAGCCGCTGTCAGATGGCAGAATTTATAACCTTTCTTTGGAACATCAGCATTTGAGCTAAAAATGCAGTGCCAGAGCTGGTGCATGATGCAGTACCCTTCCATGTTATTTTAGGTATATGTAAACAATACGATCCTTCAAACCATGGGTTAGTACAGATGTTCCAAACATTTACTATGCTTTAAAGAGAAAATATCTCTGAAAGATTCACTGCAAAATTTCTCCATAAGAAATTTTTCTTTCGTGAGATTGTTTTTCTCTGAGAACTATTTTTTTTAGTAGCCCTTCAATTTTCTGTAACTCATTTCTAAATCAGTCTTTGTACATTGCAGATCTCTAAAAGGACAGTGATTTAAATCCCCAAATGGAATTTCTTAATCAAAGAGATCCTTTAGGAAAAAAACCCAAACAACCAAACAACAAAACTCAGTAGAAAACTACCTGGGAAATTATGTTTTCCATATGTTCTCCAAGAAAATACTTTTTAGCCAGTGGAGTTCCTTCCAGCAAGCTAAACCAGACTTTCCTAGTTTTATATAAACAAATCTAAGTTCCTTGTCTGCCTTCTCCTTCTTGATCAGAAATGGCTTGAGTTACATACCATAAAGAGTGATTGCAAAATGTGTTTAGCTGAAGATTTTCTAGAGGATGGAAGAAGAAGAATGGACAGAAGGGTATGGATTTTGGTAAGAGATTTATAGACGAGGACTTAATTTTCTTGAGTAAGCCAAGTCTTATATTTACAATTAAAGTCAAGAATGTTTCTGGATGTTGCAGAAGCTAACAGTACTCACAGAATCACAGAATCACAGAATCTTAGGGGTTGGAAGGGACCTCAAGAGATCATCGGGTCCAACCCCCCTGCCAAAGCAGCTCCCTATCTCATATTACATAGATAGGCGTCCAGATGAGACTTGAATATCTCCAGGGAAGGAGACTCCACCACCTCCCTGGGCAGCCTGTGCCAGGGCTCTGTCACCCTCACTGTGAAAAAGTTCTTCCGCATGTTGGTGCGGAACTTCCTATGCTCCAGCTTACAGCCATTGCCCCTAGTCCTGTCCCCACAGACCACTGAAAAGGGGCTGGCCAATTCCCCCTGCCACCCATGTCTAAGGTATTTGTAGACATGTACTCTGGTAATACGAACAATTTATACTTTTTTTTTCTCTGTGCATGTTTGCTGGGTTTTCTTTAGGCGTCTGATGACTTAATGCAAATATTTTTGTAGGTTTGCAAACTCTATAATAATTCCCACTCAAGAAAGAATACTTCTTATTTTGTTTTACAAGGGGCAACAAGTGCAAACTGGAGCATAGGAATTCCATATGAATATAAGGAGGAACTTTGTTACTGTGAGGGTGACAGAGCACTGGCACAGGCTGCCCAGAGAGGTTGTGGAGTCTCCTTCTCTGGAGACATTCAAACCCACCTGGATGTGTTCCTGTGTGGTTTAGTCTCGGTGATCCTGCTCTGGCAGGGGGGTTGCACTAGATGATCTCTTGAGGTCCCTTCCAACTCCTAATATTCTGTGAGTCTGTGATTCTGTGATTTTGAGCAGTGTGTACCTTCTAGATTTCTTACACCCCTAATTCTTTTGTCTTTCAGTGTTTCTTGTTTATTATGACTACTTTATACCTACGACATTTTTCTAGTCAGCATTTTGCAACATGTAGAAGAAATATGGAAATTGTTACGATGACATTACCCAGTGATAAGCATGTATGCCACCTATGTAAGAAGAACTGGGTAAAAATCTGAGCTGCTTTCACAAATAATATTTTTTCTTACTTGTGTGTCTGCCTATTGCTGCCAAAATGTCTTAATCTAAGAACAAACATAAAGATTACATTTATTTTCATTCTAACGTTCTTTTGAGAGAAACACTGTAGCAGATATTCTCCTGAGAGGAATTAAACAGTCACTGGGCTTTATATGAAGTAGAGGAAATACCATCAGGTAGGTTTTCCTTTGTATCCCAATGGTGTACTGGTTAACTCTATAAAATACTAGGTCCTAGTATGGTTTAGCGATCCTGCCTGCACAGAGATGGTTCGTTCATTTGGAATCTTTTTGTGTACTTTAGGAAGCGTTATTTTAATCATAAAATACAACAGTTTATACTCGCAACGTTTTATCACATTTGCTATCTATAAAGCCGATTTTATTATGTTAAGAGCCAGCAAAGTCTTGGTCACTCTGTTTATTTAAGAAAAAAAAAGGGGGTTGGCCATTTGGTCACTCCTGTGAAGAATAGTAGCTGAGTGTCTTGGCTTTTATTATAAGTTTTGCAGAATAACTATGGAATATGCAATGTCTAGATACATTCTTAGAGAGTCATATGTTCCCACCAATGAATTAGAAGAAGTAAAACCACACATTTGGTTTGCGCATAGGGGATTTTAGCCAAAATAAATGAATCAGAGTTTAAATTCACTTGGGTTCAAATTCATTTAGGCCTGTCATATTGAACAAAAGAAAACTATCAGCAATAAAGCAGCAGTCAGGCATGATATTAAACAGCTGAACTTGTCAAAATAATCAGTGTGTAGTTATGAAGTTTCATTCAGTACATCGCTGCTTTACAGTTATTACTACTGCGTTGGATTTTTACATGCTTTAGACAAATTGATGTAGCGTGTTGTGATTTGGTTTTTTTTTTCTTTCTTATGCAATCATCATGGAAAGCAATATTTACTTAGTTTTTGCCCACTGAGCAAGGGTATTTTTGAGTCTTTTAAATATTTCCTGTTTGAATACTTCCTCTGTTTCCCCAAAGGGACAACGATGGAAAGATGCCCTTTTGTTATGCAGTGATAGCTATATCCAGAAGATAAGGGATTTACAGCTAGTAAACTAGCTTTACATTTGCTTGTCATAAAGCCATATTACTCTGCTGAATTTTCGAACCAACTAAAAGTCTTATGTGTGCATGTGTAATTCTAAATGAACACTTTATACAGATGTATGAAAAAGAGTTCAGTCTTAGGTCATTTATTACTGCGCTTCTTTATCTCAGTGCCCTGTTAAAACCTTAACACTAGAGTTTTCTTTTTAGTACCAAGCTGAGAATTTCCTAAGCAGACAACTATTATTAGCAAGTTACTTCATGAATGGTAAATGGCTTCGCTACAGTTACAGACCATGCATTTTTCTGTCAATACTGTTTACAGCATGTTCAGCTCTGCCTCATCAGAAGAAAGGAGGACAGCTTATGTAATATTAATAAGCAACTCATTTATAGATAGCGAGTTGGTAATCTTTGAATATTAATTGGAATCATTCTAAAGGAACAGTCATAAAACAGACACAGAAAGAAGACTCCTTCCTCCAAGTGTTGAATAGCACATTATTTTTGGACTATAAATTATTTACATGGAATTGCTGCTTAGAGCCAGGAGTCTTTTATCTTTCAGTCCTTGTTTTAAACCTGATCAACAAAATGACATCTAACTTCACGTTTCCCCTGGAGCTTGACAGTCATGAAAGCGCAGCCGTTTTCAGGCAGATGTTTGCAGTTGATAAGATGCATTAAAGCATGGACCATTAGCTGAACTGTTGTGTATGTCGTCAAAGATTCAGGTTGTTTAACAAATTGATATCTATGCAGAAAACAAAAGAGAGAGAAGGTCTGTGGAATGCTGCAGTAGTGTTTATTGACTGAGATCAACAATAAGTGCTACACTGGGCAGAGTACGAGCAGAATGGCAGTGGGGCATGTTTCCTAACAAGTTTGGAACTGAATGAAATACATAGTTTATTAAAGTATATCGCCTCACTACAACTCCCATATATGCAGAAGCAGATTTTTTTTTCTTCCTAGTCTTACCTATTGCTGACAGATTTAAATTAATTAAAGTGTAACTTAAGCTTTGCGGATATACCCACCTATCATGTGATGCTTACATGTGTGTGCTGTATGTGGTTTACAGCTACACATGAAGAATGGCATGACCCCCTAAAAAAGTCTGATCTGAAGATAAAGAATATAAATGGAAAGCTGAATAATAATTACTAAATAACTGAATGGAGGAGAAATAAAAGGGAATAGAAGGTCTAGAAAAGTGTAAAAGATGAATAGAAGTAAAAAGGACTCAATGAAAAGTAGATAAGTGTGTGGCAAGACTCAACAGAAGATCTAAGGGAAAAAATGGAAATATGAGGTAAATGCTAGTAAATATTTAATGAGTCAAGACAGACAAGAAGAAAAAATGCTAGAAAAATTGAAAGACAATATATATGAAAAAAGGAAAGGAAAGGAGGGAGGGAAGGGAGGAAGAGAGAGGAGGAGGGAGGGAGGGATGGAGGGAGGTAGAGAGGAAGGACGGAAGGAAAACTGTAGAAGAGAGCTAGGGAAAAAATAAAGGAGTAGTTAATGTTACTGTGTGTGCACATGCCTACAGACATGAGAAACTTCCTGGTTATATGCAGATTGTGAATATAGTTGTACATTTCACATCATGACATTAGCTTGGACTGTATATAATTTAAGTTTTTAATGTTCTTCTGCAATTGCTTGACAGAGCTCAAAGATATTTTTTTCTGCCAAATGTTTTGACAGATCAAGTTATTTTCTCATCCTGGCATTTTTACATTAGTGGGTTTTAATACAGTTTCAAGTTTATAAGCATAAATAGATTTTTTTTAAAATTAAAATTGTTTCTTTGCAACTGCAGATTAGTGAGGTCATTATGGTAGTCATGCTAAGCTCAGCAATATCTACCCAAAGTTTCCTGTTTATTCTGCTTCATTTTGGATTGGAGCCTGAGTCTGGGAAATAATATATGTTTGCTCTGGACTTATTACTGTCTTATCTTTCAGTACTGTATAGTTTTTCTTCCTTGGCTTTTTGCTACTAGAATCCATTATTGTAGATAAGGGGATAGATGTATTACATTGGTTAAACATTCATTAATGCTGACAACACTCATTAAAAACACTTCCAATTTTACTGCTACTTTCATCAGGAGTGGAATGGGACTCCTTATACTGTTGCTATGAAGACTTTGTTTAACGTAATAGAAAAATATTTCTAAAAAGAGCAGGTTGCTTTCTTCTAACCTAGAGTCAAAAGAAACTATTTTTACCATGTAAACATTAGGAAAAAGTCCTGGTCCATATGGGGATGGAAACAAAGTTCAGTTCAGGGATGCAGAATGGTGTAACTCCCCTTTTTTTCCCACCGTCTTTTCAATTCTGAACTACTCCTATTGATGCAAATGTGTAAACTCCACCCGAGCCTATATTCCTCTCCTATCCATATTACCATTTTTTTCCTACCTTCTATGCTGAAGCTTTGCTGCCTGTCTGCCTCAATATCTTTCCTCAGTTAAAAATGATACTCAATTTTTATATCCTTCACGTTGCTCCTGCCCATAAAGGTTTATTGGTCGCACAATCTAGTACAAGACATCTGCTGTGTTAGCTGGTTTTCTCCTAGCTCCCAGATTTCTCTGAAAAACGTTTACACTGAAGTCAAAGGCAAAACTGTTATTAACCTCAGTCGTAGAACACTGCATTCTAAATAACTGTGTTAATGAGTAATTAAGTGGTTGGGAAAGTTTCCTATAAATTTTGAAAGAATTTTAATGTAATGTGCTGGTTGAAAACAGCTTGCTAAATCAAAAAGCTCTCAAAAATAGTTGAACTAGAGAGCTAATTTCTATAGCACGCGTCTCAAGGAAGTGCACTGAGGAACTCTCTGTCTAAAACATCATGGTTCTGGAAAATTTTAAAATAAAATTAACTAAGAGTAGATTCACTTCCAGTGTAATGCAGTTGGGAATGCAATTCATAAAAACTGCCTTGGAGTAGAAGATATGCAAGCCTATGTGTCAACATTCATTTTATTTGTATTTAAAAATAAAACCCCAACAAACCAAACTAAACCCCAAACCTCACACAACTTTTGGTATTGTTTGCCTACAGACTTCAAAATCAGTGACTGAGCATTTTGTTGTATAACTGACAAGGGCTGTACACTAGGGGCTATATATCAGGAATTAATTGTCACTTTGCAAGCAAATGAGATAATAGTCAGGCTTGCACAAAAATTACACTGTCTTAAAAAAATAAACGGTTCCTTGGAAAGCATAAATGAACTGATAATCAGGCAGCTAGACATTAGTGTGAAGAAATAAGCTCCTTGAAACATCTTGGTACACCCGAAGAGAATTTTAATAAGATACCACAAGCTTCAGTAACAGAAAATCAAGCACCAAAAGAATGGAATCTGCTACAGTCATTACTTTAGTCCTAACCATGTCTGGAGAAAAGCTGCTAGATTCTTCACAACTTTTCTTGCCCCCTCCTTCAAATACATAATTGAAAAGAGACTAAGTTCCTTAACTATAGAAGAGCAAGACTATTCTCAACTTTCCATTCATTAGAGTTTTATATTACTCTGTTCTTGTTAACAGAGATGTCAGAAGAAACGTAGAAATTCGATGGTAGATGTTTTGTATAACATCTGCAATGTAAACATGTAAACTGGCTTAGAAATGGGTATGATTCTCTACTTGTCCTGTGTTCAGCTAGAATAGGGTTAATTTTCACCAGAAGCTGGGATGGGGCACAGCCAGGACAAGGTGACTCCAAGCAAGCGAAGGGGGTATTCTATACCTTATGACATTATGCTAAGTATCGGAGGGGGATGGGGCAGCATAGCTCCAGGTTAGGCAGCTCAGGGACAGCCTGGCTTTGTGACAGGTCTTGATCTCGCAGTCTGAGCTGTACAGTTTTGGTGAGGAACTGCATTGTGTATCACCAGTTTTGCATATTTTGTTATAATTTTCCCCTCCCTGTGCTGCCCCAGTAAACTGTCCTTATCCTAATCCTAATCCATGAGTTTTGCCTTTGTCTCCCCATTCCCCTCCCCCTACTGCTGGAGGAGGGTGGGTCAGTGAGCAGCCATGTGGTGCTCAGCTGCCAACTAAGGCTAATCCATATCACTACTGGAACTATTATGGGCCAGATTCAGCCTCACTGAGGCTGAATATAAGCCTTTTCCCTGATTTGTTAGAAGATGGAAGAAGATCTAAGGGGTTGGAACTTGATGATCTTTAAGGTCCCTTCCAACCCTAACCATTCTATGATTCTGTGATCTTTATAAAACTTTGTCTGAAAGAATAGCAGCCTTTTGGTCAAACTGAGAATGTTGTTACCTCCCAGAATAAAGGTATACGCTGGCACTCAGGGAAGAAAATTTTATTTGATTTTTTTTTCTATATCTCAGTATTTCCCAACAAAGAAAAGGAAGACTGAAGGAAAGAAAACACAGTAAGATATACAGACAAAGCTAGTGAAGAAAGGCAATAGAGTCAAAGCTGGTGAGGAAAGGTTTTGACCCAAATGCTTCCTGAAAGAGATTTGACACCAAATATACCATCTCCTTTGAGGTACAGGGAAAGAGAGAAATTTATATTCTTCGTAAATAAACAGGTTTGCATAGGGGCTGTTTGACTCCATACAGCCCCATTGTTTGGGTAACCAAGGTCAAAATGGGCAGTACTGGTAAGAGCCATAGAATTCAGTTTCCATGAGGACAAAGCATGAGGAACCGAAATGAAAGAGAAAATGAAGGATGAAATATTCAAGTATGACCCAGAAAATTAAAAGTAAGACTTACTCGTAAGAGTTAGTTGAAGGCCTCACAAAAGGAATTAAACCAAAAATGGTCTTAAATCAAGAGCAACATTATCTTCTAATGTGGCAATAACTCCAGACAAACTTATATTTTTCACAGTTTAAAAGGTTATTTCACCTGTCTCTCCTGCTGTGTCTTTCATCCAGAAGTTGTCCAAATGAAACCAGAGTTGCCAGAAGCAAGTATGTGCTAGCTACTCCCAGTTCGTGGCCTGCTGTATTTATTTGAAGTCAGTGGCATAGGAAATGAATGTACCAGGCTATGAATTTGAATGCCTCAGCAACCAGCACACGCTCTTGGAGTATCAGTAAATTAGGAATGGTAATCTCTTGTGCAAGAACAGATGAAGCCTGAGGAGAAGTTATTCTGATCAGTCAAATCAAAGCTTGCCTGGGAGCATTCTAGTAGGGAACTTACAGTCAGAGATGAAATCTTTGTTGAGGCAGCAATTATAAAATTCTAGTCACTTGAGAACACTCTAGCTGCAACAGTGTCAATGAGGAAACCAGGTGTCGTGGTTTAACTGAGCAGGCAGCTAAAAACACCACACAGCCATTTGCTCACTCCCTGCATCAGTGGGATATGGAAGAGAAAATAAAAAAGAAAGAAAAAGGAAAGGAAAAGAAAAAGTGAAACTTGTGAGTTGAGATAAAGACAGTTTAATAGGATTGAAAAAGAAGACAGTAAGAACAGCAACAGTATTAAGAATAACATTAATTTTTTAAAAAGAATGTAGAAAACAAGTGATACACAGCAGAACTATTTATCACACAGAGCAGATGCTCAGCTAGTCCTTGGGCTGAACTGCTTCCTGTCCACCCCCCATTTATATACAGAATAATGACATCATATGGTATCGAACATCCCTTTGGCCAGTTTGGGTCAGCTGCCCTGGCCATGTCCCTTCCCAGATTCCAAGGTGCCCCCCACCTTCTCACTGGCAGGGCAGTATGAGAAGCTGAAAAATCCTTGACTGCTTGGCAACAACTAAAAACATCAGTGGGTTATCAAATTGATTCTCATCCTAAATCCAAACCTTAGAACTATAAGAGCTGCTAGAAAGAAAACTAACTCTATCCCAGCCAAATCCAGAACACCAGGGTATCTGTAGCAGGGACTGCAAAATTACTGGGTGATGAAACTGGAGGTGAAGTTCAACACAGAGGTTGGTTTCAGGATGAGAAGTTGAGTCAGACCAAATACATGAGTAAGTTATACTGTTTACAGCAGTTTCTTATCCTTGTAGTCTCAAAAAGAACTTGGACAATGCCCCTTATTTTGAGAAAAAGAACATAAAATGTTTTAAGTATGTTACATTGATAAAGACCTGTTGTGGTTTTGCCCCAGCTGAGAGCCACGCGGCTGATTATTCTTTAAGAGGGAGTGGGGGGAGTTGAGGGAGGGAGAAAGGGAAGGAGAAGAAAACTCAAGGAACCAAAACCTGGCTGGTTGGGATAAGGATAGTTTACTGGGATAGCAGAAAGATTGATATAATAATAATAACAGGACTTTATAGCAAAATATATGAAAATGGTGATACACAATGCAGTTTCTCACTGAACCATGTAACTCAGGCCATACAGCTCAGAGCCATCCCAAAACTGGACCATCCCAAACCATACATCCTGAAGCTGCCTGCTCCTCCCCCCACAAGCCCCCCTTTTATGCTGAGCATGACATAATTGGCATGGAATACCACCTTTGGCCAGTTCAGGTCACCTGCCCTGGCTGTGTCCCCTCCCTTCTTGTTAGCAGGGAAATATGAACAACTGAAAAGTCCTTGATAGCTTGGCAACAACTAGAAACACAATAGTGAGTTATCAACACTGCTCCCATCCTAACTCCCAAACCCAGCATTCCGTCTGCTACTAGAAAAGAAATTAACTCTATCCTAGCTGAAACCAGGACAAGACCAAAATGAGGGTTTTGTGTTTCATGAACCATGGTACCTTAATCTGAGAAAACAAACTGAACTATCTTGTTCATATACAAGGTTCATGATATACAGTCTGGAGATAACCATCATTTTAAGTTGCCTAACCCGTTTATTACTTGTAGAAAAAAAAGGTATTGACTTCAGAGACTTTAATTTATCATATAACTTGATAATAAGGGAGACTTAGTAGTTGTAGATAGCTAGTCAACTTGGATTGACTTGCCCAGGGAGGTGGTTGAGTCACCAACCCTGGATGTATTTAAAAGATGGGTAGATGAGGTGCTTAGGGATATGGTTCAGTAGAGGACAGGTATGGTTGGACTCCAGGATCTCAACAGTCTTTTCCAACTTTGTGATTCTGTGATTCTGTAATATTCAGATTAAAATAGGCAAAAAAAAAAGCAAAAGTATCAAGAGTGCTGTAAACTTTTTGCTGTACATTAAACCAGCAAGAAAACAGTGATGAGTGAAGAAGATGGAAGCTAATGCCCAAGAATGTTACAGCTGTAAGGCCAATATAGCAGAGGGGAATTCTGAAGCTACTTACATTGTGATATGGAAAAGCAGCACATTTAATTTGTGAAATAAAGGAAGCAGGCATTAATCCAAATATTAAGATAAGCAGTTCAGTGAACTGAAAATTCAGCAATTCAGTTGATGTTTTAATGAGAATTCTGCAAGAAATTGGATCATTTAAAGTACAAGTTCCACTCAGCAGAGGTTCATTACAGTTTCTTTCTTACTGTATAAACCTCACCTAAATAAAAAGACAAAAAAGATGGAGAAGGAAAGCCAAAAGGGCAGCTTTGGTGCTGGTGCTTGCAGAGTAAGTTTCAGAGCTCATCTTTTGATCAAAAAGTTTAAGGAGCAATAAAGCAAATTTTGCTTTTGAATATGTAAAGTATTGTTGACACTTGTTCAATTATATGTAATTTGAATAGTTACAACAAAAAAAGAAGAGTTTAAAGCATCACAAACACTATGACCCATTTGTATTCAAAATAAAGAAAGACCAAAGAAGTTTTGTTTTTCCAACAATTAAAACCAGTTTTATGTTAGACCTTTACATTTTCCATAAGAAATCTGAATAGTTGAAACAGCTGTAGACAAAATAAAAAATGCCTCTGATTTTTGGGTAATGATGTGAATCAAAGTGGTGCTTAGCAAGAAGCAAGTAAATTCTAAGCAAAGGAGAAAGTGATCTTTCACAAGTCATTTAGATTTCTCATCCCCAACAATAGGATTCACCTCCAGATTCAGATACAGAAAACGTTGGTATTTAGACTACAGATTTCTACATGTACCCACATGTACTCACTGAAATAGCTATAAGAGACAGGATTCAGTTACCTGAAAATACTTACCTAGTGATGTTTGAAATGCCCTGTTTAAATGATAACTGCATGAAGCTCAGACACCATGCAATTGCAGAATGTAGAGAAGATTCTTGTCTTTCTATAGTGGCAGCTGGAGTCTAGATAACCTATTACACCTAAGATGGCAGTAGACACTTAAGATGAAGCTCTGAATTGAGGGTGAGTTGAGCTCTGCGTCCCTATAATTCAATTAATTTTACTGCCTGTATGTGACTTAAGCCATTGTGAAACATCATTGTGAAAGTCCAGGCTCATAGCTGACACAGCAGAAGTTCATGGGTAGATCACAAATCCCATGTACCGTGCCTGGCAGACCTGGATAGATGTTTTGGATATCCTAGGGCATTTAAAAAAACTCAGATGCTTTTCCAGTAACTTTCATTGTAACAGCACACAGTGCATAAATTAACAGTAATCACATAAATTATTACAGCTTGTGTTCTTGTCTCAGAAGCTAAAATAATCATGGTCTTTATGTTAAAATTCTATTTCCTCCAACATATTCTTAAACATTATCTCAGTAATGCAGAGCATAGCTACCTAATCTAAATATTCACTAACCTTTTAGAATGAATAAAGTAATATATAGGTCATTTCTTTAGTAGAATTTTTACTGCAATCTATAGATAACCCAGTTATTCACAGATTCATAGAATGGTAGGAGCATGAAGGGACCTCTGGAGATCATCTAGTTCACCCTCCATTGCTAAAGCAGGATCACCTAGAGTATGTGGCACAGGATTGTGTCCAAGCAGGCCTTGGGTATTTGTGCCCGTTGCCCCTTGTCTCGTCACTGGGCACCACTGAAGAGTCTGACCCCTTCGTCTAGACACCCCACACTTTAAGCATTAATCAGATCCTCTCTCAGTTTTCTCCAGGCTAAACAGACGCATCTCTCTCAGCCTTTCCTCATAAGAGAGTTGCTCCACTTTCCTAATCATCTTGTAGCCCTCCGTCTTGCATAAAAAATACAGTTTTGGACTCAAAGCTAAAATACTTATTTATTTTGCACCTGTAAGTAAGACACTAAATGACTCAAATATACATACCCAAAAATAAAATTCACTAGTTTGTTTTTTTTTTTTCATTGTCATAAATAAGTGAATCCCAAATTGCATTAAGACTGAAAAATACGACTAAGGCTTCTGAAACTAAGTTTTAATAATCTAAAGTTCTTATTATGCTGCTTCTTTTTTATGTTAGATTCTGTAAAATCAAATAATGAGGGTTTTTTTAATGGATGTTTGGGAAAACAGAGTAACAATACTTTACTCAATGCACACCTAAGATTTAGGTGTTTAAAGTTACACTTTTCAATTGCAATTTACAATTGAAGGCTGCCATGTGAATTTATACCTGTCACACAGAAGAGTTTTGTACTTACCCAAGCTTCCCAGCTGTAAAAGATTAATGGCTGCCTCATGTAGTGTGCCCAAAATAATTCCCAAATATAAATAGCTAAACACCCACTTCTGTATGTTCCAAATCATACTGCAAATGATTAGAGTAAAACTAGTAGGAATAACTGATTTACTTAGTGGACTAAAAATACATAATTTTTGTAGTGACCTTAAGCCAGTCTTGAGTATGGTTATGATGACTTGATTACCTATAATGAATATTTACACATCCCAAATACATTATTATTAAGCTAAAAAAGTGCTCACAGTAAGTGTGGATAGTATCACTGATCTTGCTTTCTAAGGCTATGCCTATACCGTGGGAGTTAGTTTCTCAGTTTCATGCAACAGAGTATGTGGTATGTGCTGGGGCTGTAATCTGAATATAAGTTTTTCTCCTTGCATTCCAGACACTGATGAGTTGACAGTCGTTGATAATGAAAGAGCTTCATTTTGTCTCCATATCTTTTGTTCTAGATGACGGGGAGGGCACAGGAGAATTGTGATGGGAAATCAGGGTATGCAATGGAACTCACCTCCTTTGCAATTTGGATACTCAGACCCTAAAGTGTAATTCCAGCTGCTTACACACATATATGAGTTAGCATATGTTGGACAGCTGCATATGGGTGGCAGATATGACATGGGACTTACAGGTGTCATACAGGAGCAACAGCTGGAGGCCACGCAGGATCGTCTTTGCTGATTCAGATGACACTAAATCAATACCTGTGGTCAAGCGAATTGAGCTCCTTGTCAGCACACCAATAGTGTCTAGGGAACCAGCTGATCAAATGCCAATGTCTGGTTTTATAGTGACACAAATACCTCTGTAGCCTCTACTGATTGTATTTACTGGATCTTCATTGACTGCAAAATGCACAGGAATTTCAACTTGTTGAGAAAATAGAAGCTGAAAAAGTAACAAGAGTAAAATGTTAAAAATACTTAAACTTGCAAAAATAATTTAAAGTAAGTGAAACTGTGTTTGCCGCAGGAGGCAATGAAAACATGAAACCATAAATCTTAGAAACAGCTATGGAAAATCCAAAGAGCAGGCAACTTTACAAGACACCACCTGTGTATTCAGCAACCGTGAAAGATTCAATTTGATCAGATCAAAAAACACAGTGAGGATAAAAAATGGGGAGTGCCCTTGGGATTTCACTCTATCTGGCTACAAGGGAACAGGGTTTTTAATAAAGTCAACATTTCCACATCCTGCTGCACACTACAACAGAAATGGTAACTGAGCTCTGATACATTGCTAGAAGTTTCATTTTGCTAAACTTGTCACATTGAACTGTTTAATCTTTCTAAAGGTCCTCCCTCCTGCATTTAAAAAACCCCAACAAAATAAATTACTAAAAAAAAGAGATAAATGAAAGAGAGGGAAACTCCAGGTCTATGGTGTTGATCACCCCTTAAAAAACTTTGTAAAGTCTTTTTGGTAATTTCTCATTCACCCATTGTATCAACTAATTGGCTTTAATATAACAAGTGTAAAGACCTTTGCAATTATACATTATTTTTCTTTTTTGCCTTGAGCATGAATTTTTTTCTTTCTACTTCATTTTTTCAAAGGAAAAATTTCCTGGAAAAACAAAGAAAATAGTTCTTAAGGAAATCTCCCCTTTTTTGTAGCAGTTATCACATTACTTTCCACATGCAAAGATGAATAGCTTTGTGTCCCTTTTTTATTGCACAAAAGAAAGGAAAATCTTTCATATTTTCATGACTTAATCAAATTTAGCTTACAGTTAACTAGTTAGTACCTCAGGTAAATAGAATCTAAATTACCAATAAGTTAAATTGTCTAAACAATTAGAATAGAATCAGTCAGGTTGGAAAAGGCCCACGATCATCAAGTCCAACTGTTACCCTAGTGCTGACCAAGTTCACCACTATTCTTAAACACCTGTCCTGGGTTCAGCCCAGCAGCAAGGCTGTGTTAGCCCTGAGAGTATTCCATACCAATTGCATCATGATCCGACAGGCTGCCCCCCCCCCCTTTGCAGGGGCGACTTCGGACCCAGGCACGGGAAGTCCCAGTCTGGGCAGACGCAGTGCCAGTTCCGGGGGAGACTCCAGACCTATCAGAACCTGCTCCGGCACGGGAAGTGCTGGTCTGAGCAGGCGTGTGGGAGTTCCGGTTGTTCTCTCTTTCTCTCTTTTTCGGGATCGGCGTGGCAGGAGGTGGTGAGGGGGGTGCTCAGGGGTGCTGGGCTCGGGGAGTGCTGCATTCGGGAATCTGAATCGGTTCGGGCATGGCTCAAATGATATAGTGTGGGGAGAGGTTTGCACTGTATATAATAATAGCACTGTAGTTAGTTGTTTTCATACTTTTCCCTGTTGTTTAGTAAACTATCCTTATCCTAACCTTGCAAGCCTGTGGTTTTTTTTTCCTCTGGCTCTGCAGCTCCTTCGTTCGCCCATCCTCCACCTCTTAAAGTGGTAGGGGGTTTTTTTTGTCTGACCTTTGTGGCCTCAGCTTTCCGTTGAGGTTAAACCACAACAACTTTTGGCGCCCAACGTGGGGCTCGAAGGGGGACCCCCAAGGGGGGCAAAAAGGTTGGGATAACGATAGATTTGACCTTAACTCGATTGCAGTTAAGATAGAGTTGTGATAGGTATGGTTATTTAAGTAATTTCTGTGTACAATGTTGTGGCATTTACTCTTAAGGATGCTGCCATGGTTGCCGACTCGTGGTATGCTGCTGCATTTAATCCTGCCAGGATTCGTTGCCATCCCATACGTGTGTTTAGTGTATGTTGTGATAACAGCCTATGATTGGATAACGTTGAAGTTCATGAACTTAAAAGAGTACTTGTATCAGCTTTTGCTGTTCGGTACATGGAGGGATAAAACAGGCCTCGTAAGAGTGTTTAACAATTTCCAATATCCGTGGGAAATTCTAACTAGCATTTTCCTACTGTTGGTTTTGGTGCAAATGGTTCTGCTTTCGATATATATATGTATATATATTAGGCGCAGGTTTATGAATACCACCCAAGAGTTTTCCCTGAGGCTGGATAAGCTTGAGTGGCAGGGCAAATGGCGAAATATGAGCAGGTACCTAGGCACTTTCTTACCCCCAGTGGTTTGGAACTTCACTCCTGAACAGCTACAGGATCCTAATAAGGTGGCTGCATATTTGAAAAAGAACTGTAGTGGGCTCCCCAGAGAAATACGCCCTACTGCACTGTGCTGGGGCTTGGCTACCATCTACCAAACACTGCTTGATAGCAAGCAGCACTGTCAGTACTGTCAGCACTGTCAAGGGGAACAAGGAAATGGATTGGCAAATACTGCAGCTACTGCAACCCCTACAGTAGACCTTGCCCCTAATTCAGAGCGTCAGTACTGTCAGGGGGAAAGAGGAAATGGATTGGTGAATACTGTAGATGCTGCGACCTCTACAGTAGACCTTGCCCCTAATTCAGAGCGTCAGTACTGTCAGGGGGAAAGAGGAAATGGATTGGTGAATACTGTAGATGCTGCGACCTCTACAGTAGACCTTGCCCCTAATTCAGAGCGTCAGTACTGTCAGGGGGAAAGAGGAAATGGATTAGCGAATACTGCAGATGCTGCGACCTCTACAATAGACCTTGGTCAACCCACACCAATGTCTGCTGCTCCCATTCAAGAGAGATGTCAGCACTGTCAGTGCTGTCGGCACTGTCAGGAAGAAAGGGGAAAAAGACTAGTACATACTGCAGATATTGCAACCTCTACAATAGATCTTGGCCAACCCACACCAAAGTCTGTGGCTCCCATTCAAAAGAGAAAACACACCAGGAAGTTAGCTCGCGCAGTGCCAGATGATGATGGTGAACAACCGGGGCCATCTCAAGAATGTCAGGATGAGGATGATGGTGAAAAACCATTATCTCAAGTATGGCCGGATGAGGATGATGATGAAAAGTCAGGGCCATCTCAGAAAAGTCAGAATGGAGCAGGGCCATCTCAGAAAAGCAAGAATGGGGCAAAGCCATCTCGAGCAGATCAGGATGTAGTAGAACCAGAGATTGTTACCCGATCCCTGACCCTGAGTGAATTGCGTGAGGTGCGAAAAGATTTTGGCCGCCACCCAGGTGAGCACATTATCACTTGGTTGCTCAGATGCTGGGATAGCGGGGCCAATAGTCTGGAATTAGACGGCAGGGAGGCCAGGCAGTTGGGATCCCTGGCTAGAGAAGGAGGTATTGACAAGGCACTTGGGGAGGGGTCACAAATCCTCAGCCTTTGGAGGCGATTGCTGTCAAGTGTGCGGGAAAGATACCCCATGAAAGAATATATTACCTGTCTGAAACCCAAGAGCGACAGCATAGAGACAGTTATCCAGTACCTGAGAGAATTAGCTGTACGAGAGTTGATTTATTATGAGCCGGACAACAGAAGGCTCCCTGATGATCCTGATGATGTCCGATGCACTCCAGACATGTGGCGTAAGGTGATACGAAGTGCACCACCAGGGCACACAAATTCACTGGCAGTGATGGAATACGAGGAGATGTTTCCACCAACTGTATATGAAGTGACCCGCCGACTCCGGACTTATCAAGACAACGTTGCACGCTCTGTCATTGCAGCAGTAGAGCAACTGGTTAAACTTAAACTTGACGAACACATGGCTGACTCCCAACCTGTACAGAGCGATGTTGCAGCTATCCGGAAAAGTCATCCATCGTCCCAAGAGAGAGAAAACAGCAGGGACACACCACGAGCCACACCACGAGCCACACGGCGAGCCACACCCCGAGCCAAACTGTGGTTTTACCTGCGTGATCATGGAGAAGACATGAGAAAGTGGGATAAGAAGCCCACTTCAGCCCTCCAAGCACGAGTAAAGGAGTTGCAAGGTAGAGCAAATGCACGAGGTTCTGCCAAGAGGAATGTTGCACCAATTTCTATCCAGGAGCAATAGAGGAGCCCTGCCTCCAGCCAGGTGGAGGAGAGGGATAATCGGACTTATTGGACTGTGTGGATCCGATGGCCTGGAACATCAGACCCACAAGAGTATGAGGCTCTAGTGGATACCGGTGCCCAGTGTACTCTAATGCCTTCAAATTATGAAGGGACAGAATCTGTTTACATTTCTGGAGTCACAGGGGGCTCCCAACAGTTGACTGTGCAAGAGGCTGAGGTGAGCCTAACTGGAAAGGATTGGGAGAAACACCCCATTGTGACTGGCCCAGAAGCTCCGTGCATTTTAGGTATGGACTACCTCCGTAGAGGGTATTTTAAAGACCCAAAAGGATACCGGTGGGCTTTTGGAATAGCTGCTGTGGAAACAGAAGAAACTGAACAATTGTGTGCCTTGCCTGGACTTTCGGAAGATCCAGCTGTTGTGGGGTTGTTGAAGGTCGACGAACAGCGAGTGCCAATTGCTACGACGACAGTGCACAGGCGGCAATATCGTACAAACCGGGATTCTCTGATCCCCATCCATAAACTGATTCGTCAACTGGAGAGTCAGGGAGTGATCAGCCGAACCCACTCACCATTTAACAGTCCCATATGGCCAGTGCGGAAGTCCGACGGAGAGTGGAGGCTGACAGTAGATTATCGTGGCCTAAATGAAGTCACTCCAAACATGAGTGCTGCTGTGCCGGACATGCTAGAGCTCCAGTATGAACTGGAATCAAAGGCAGCCAGGTGGTATGCCACAATTGACATTGCAAATGCTTTCTTCTCAATCCCACTGGCACCAGAGTGCAGACCACAGTTTGCTTTCACTTGGAGAGGTGTCCAATACACATGGAATCGTCTGCCCCAGGGGTGGAAACACAGTCCCACCATCTGTCATGGACTAATCCAGAGTACATTAGAAAAGGGTGGAGCCCCAGAGCACTTGCAGTATATTGATGACATCATTGTATGGGGCAATACAGCAAAGGAAGTTTTTGAAAAAGGAGAAAAGATAATTCAAATCTTGCTAGAAGCTGGTTTTGCTATAAAACAAAGTAAAGTCAAGGGGCCTAAGCGAGAAATCCAGTTTTTAGGAATAAGATGGCAGGATGGGCGTCGCCAGATCCCAATGGACGTTATTAATAAAATTGCAGCGATGTCTCCACCAAGTAACAAAAAGGAAACACAAGCTTTCTTAGGTGTTATAGGATTTTGGAGAATGCATATCCCAAACTATAGTCTCATTGTGAGCCCACTCTACTATGTAACTCGGAAGAAAAATGATTTTGAATGGGGCCCTGAGCAACAGCAAGCCTTTGAGCAGATCAAACGCGAAATAGTCCATGCTGTAGCCCTTGGACCTGTCCGTACAGGGACAGATATTAAAAATGTGCTCTATACTGCAGCTGGTGACAATGGTCCTACCTGGAGTCTCTGGCAGAAAACACAAGGGGAGACTCGAGGGCGACCGTTAGGGTTTTGGAGTCGGGCCTACAAAGGATCTGAGGCCAATTACACTCCAACAGAGAAGGAAATACTGGCCGCTTACGAAGGGGTTCGAGCTGCTTCAGAGGTAATTGGAACTGAAGCTCAGCTTTTCCTAGCACCCCGACTGCCGGTGCTGGGCTGGATGTTTAAAGGGAAAGTCCCTTCCACACACCATGCAACTGATGCTACATGGAGCAAGTGGGTTGCACTAATTACGCAACGAGCTCGAATAGGAAACCCCAATCGCCCAGGAATAGTGGAGGTGATTACAGACTGGCCAGAAGGCAAAGACTTTGGGATGTCACCAGAGGATGAGGAGGTAACACGCGCAGAAGAAGCTCCACCATATAACCAATTGCCAGAAAATGAAAAGCAGTATGCCTTGTTCACTGATGGATCTTGTCGCATTGTGGGTAAGCATTGGAAATGGAAAGCTGCTGTGTGGAGTCCTATGAGGCAAGTAGCAGAAGCCACTGAAGGAAAAGGTGAATCAAGCCAATTTGCCGAGGTAAAGGCTATCCAATTAGCCCTGGACATTGCTGAGAGAGAGGAGTGGCCTATGCTATATCTTTATACTGACTCATGGATGGTAGCTAATGCCTTGTGGGGGTGGTTGCAGCAGTGGAAAAAGAACAATTGGCAACGCAGAGGCAAACCCATATGGGCTGCTGACTTATGGCAAGATATTGCTACTCGATTAGAGAAGCTTACTGTAAAGGTACGTCATGTGAACGCCCATGTACCTAAGAGTCGGGCCATGGAGGAACATGAAAACAACCAGCAGGCCGATAAAGCTGCTAAGATTGAAGTGGCTCAAGTAGATTTGGACTGGCAACATAAGGGTGAGTTATTCCTAGCCCGATGGGCTCATGATACTTCAGGTCATCAAGGAAGAGATGCAACATATAGATGGGCTCGAGATCGAGGGGTGGACTTAACCATTGATGCTATTGCACAAGTTATCCATGAATGTGAAACATGTGCCGCAATCAAGCAGGCTAAGCGGCTAAAGCCCCTCTGGTATAGAGGACGGTGGATGAAATATAAATATGGGGAGGCTTGGCAGGTGGATTACATCACTCTCCCACAGACTCGCCATGGTAAACGGTACGTACTTACAATGGTTGAGGCAACCACTGGCTGGTTGGAGACATATCCTGTACCCCATGCCACTGCCCGGAATACAATTCTGGGCCTGGAGAGGCAAGTCCTATGGCGACACGGCACCCCAGAAAGAATTGAGTCAGATAATGGGACTCATTTCCGAAATACTCTCATAGACACTTGGGCCAAAGAGCATGGCATTGAGTGGGTGTACCATATTCCTTATCATGCACCTGCCTCTGGGAAAATTGAACGCTACAATGGACTTTTAAAGACTACACTGAAAGCAATGGGTGGTAGAACATTTAAAAATTGGGATACACATTTAGCAGAAGCCACATGGTTGGTTAACTCTAGGGGATCTACCAATCGGGCTGGTCCAGCCCAGTCAGAATTCTCACATACTGTAGAAGGTGACAGAGTCCCAGTAGTGCACATGAAAAGTATTTTGGGAAAGACAGTTTGGGTCATTCCTGCTACAGGCAAAGGTAAACCCATATCTGGGATTGTTTTTGCTCAAGGACCTGGTTGTACCTGGTGGGTAATGCAGAAGGATGGAGAGACTCGATGTGTACCTCAAGGGGACTTGATTTTGGGTGAGAATAGCCAATATCATGCTAAATAATTCACTACTGTTTTATTGTTGTTATAGATACTGTATGTTATACTAATGACATTACAGCTAGGGTCATCGGTGCCGTGATGATGGAGCGAAGACCAGCCTCCCAAGAACTCTTTCTTTTCTCTTTTGTAATAAACACCTCTGACCCACGGACTATGAGCATGGATCATGCCAGGTGCAGTGTTCGAGAGGCTGAGATACAGCATTCAACGATCCAGTGGCACGTACGACTCTTCATACCCTGAGAGACTGTTGTGACAGAGGGACCAGTGAGCCTGAGAGTCGTGGACTGAATTAAACCGACGGACTCGGAGGAAACGTCCACAGACTGAATCTATACGCACATACATGTGTGTGCATGTGTACATGCATGTGTATGGATGCGAGAGACTCCCTGGACCCAAAGAAGGTTGCTGGTCCTGCTCATGATGTAAATGGTATGGAATAAGGGGTGGATAATGTCCTGGGTTCAGCCCAGCAGCAAGGCTGTGTTAGCCCTGAGAGTATTCCATACCAATTGCATCATGATCCGACAGGCTGCCCCCCCCCCTTTGCAGGGGCGACTTCGGACCCAGGCACGGGAAGTCCCAGTCTGGGCAGACGCAGTGCCAGTTCCGGGGGAGACTCCAGACCTATCAGAACCTGCTCCGGCACGGGAAGTGCTGGTCTGAGCAGGCGTGTGGGAGTTCCGGTTGTTCTCTCTTTCTCTCTTTTTCGGGATCGGCGTGGCAGGAGGTGGTGAGGGGGGTGCTCGGGGGTGCTGGGCTCGGGGAGTGCTGCGTTCGGGAATCTGAATCGGTTCGGGCATGGCTCAAATGATATAGTATGGGGAGAGGTTTGCACTGTATATAATAATAGCACTGTAGTTAGTTGTTTTCATACTTTTCCCTGTTGTTTAGTAAACTATCCTTATCCTAACCTTGCAAGCCTGTGGTTTTTTTTTCCTCTGGCTCTGCAGCTCCTTCGTTCGCCCATCCTCCACCTCTTAAAGTGGTAGGGGGTTTTTTTTGTCTGACCTTTGTGGCCTCAGCTTTCCGTTGAGGTTAAACCACAACAACACCACATCCACATGTCTGCTGAATACCTCCAGGGATGGTGACTCAAACACTTCCCTGGGAAGCCTGTTCCAGTACTTGACCCCACTTTCAGTGAAGATATCTTTCCTATTATCCAAACTAAACCTCCCCTGGCACAGCCCTTGTTACCTGGAAGAAGAGAATAGTACCCACCTGGCTACAATATCCTTTCAAGTAGTTGTAGAGAATAAGGTCTCCCCTCAGCCTCCTTTATTCCAGGGTAAACAACCCCAGTTCCTTCAGCTGCTCCTCACAGGACCTGTACTCTAGACCATTCACCAGATTTATTGACCTCCAGCACATAATTGATATTCATAGAGCTAGGACATCTATCAGTAACTAAAATTCTATCCTTTTTTATCTCTTCTTTATAATTGTGGTCATGATCAACTTTACCTATTCTTTTTATGTTGTTTCATTGATCCAAAGTTTTGAGTTTCCTGTGGGCATCATAGAGTGAATGCATGCCAAAAGAGTCAAACTAAAAGGAGCACATGACTTTCCTTTGCTATTACTACATATATCTAATATATTCTTGCTGTCATAACTGTGTATGTTGTTAGTTTAATCAGATGGTTATCAGCCTGCACTACATAAACACAATCAGAGGGATTCTAAATTATTAAAATCAATGCATCAACTCCATACAAGCAATAAATTTTGGTTCATTTTTAATTCAAAGTATGAAATTACAGGGAAAAAGAGTTAAATTTCTTGTGCTGTACACCAGATTTAATGGAAATAGTCTTGTTGATTTCACTAAGATCTAGAACAGGGCCACTGGGAATATAAGAACATAAGTACTGTGCTTGTGTAATACGCATTCTAAACCTAATAGAAGGTTTTATTTTGCGTTATACAATCTGTCAGCTCTGATTTGTCTATGCAAGTATTACAGGGAAATTATTCCTTTCCATGTTATAACCATGGGGAATTTCTAGTTGTAAAGTAAGTAGGATTTTTTTAAAGTAAATTGAAACAGAATACCATAGTGCTTTATTTTAAATTGCAGTGATTTAATAAACATCCCTTGGTGATCCAGCACAAAATACATATCTGAAAGTTTCCCTTCTCACTCATTGTGATGTAATAAAAAGCGAAAATGAAAGCCAGTAATTGCTTTTGTTTGATTTACTTTAATTTTTGTAACTTATCTGATAGGATGACTTGTGGCATACAGAACAAGTACCCGTTGGAGGAATTTTCAGCTTTATCATGGCATAGAGAAGAACTATATCATACAACTCAATATGACTGTTCTGAGTCAGACCAAAAGGTCTGTGAAGTCCCATATCTCATCTCCAGTATTAGCTAAAACAAATGCCTAAAAAAGAGCAAGAAAAAAAGGAAGATGCATTTCATTAACACACATTCAGCCACTGTGTCATCTTTACATATTCAATAACCATCAGATTACATCAACTGGTCAATTTTTCCCTCTAAATGTATGTAACTTGTAGCATTTACAGCACTGTACATTATATCAAGTAGCTCTACAGTACTATGCTTCATTCCACAATGTGCTCCTTTTACTTATTGTGAAACTGGCTCCAACTAACTTAACTTGATGTTCCCAATTCTTGCTTTGGAAGACATGATGTATAAAGACATCAAAATGCTGTATAGCCTCTCCTGATTGTATCTCTTGTCCTTATTGAAAATGACTGCTTAAGTAATTCCTTGTAGTACAAAAGTCTTTGTATACTTTTGATCATGTGACTACCCCCTCTAAATTTCTCCCAGGTTTTTTGTTTTATTTTAAATTAAGGAGGTGTGACCAGAACTGCACACCAGACTAAATATAGGTGTGATTCATGAATTTTGAAGTGGTGAACAGTGTTCTCTACAGCTTTCTCTGTCATCTTGTGATTGTTTCCTAATAATTTATAGCATTCAATATGTACTTTTTATTTATACTACTTACTGATCGGATATTTTTAAAGGAACTGCCATAAGTCTAATATCCAAAATTGGTATCATTCATATCACAACCTATTGTCCTAGTTAAGATGAAGTTAGGATTTTTTCCACAATATGAGTCAATTTACATTTGTGTATATTAAATAATATCAGTTATTTTATTGGCAAACCACTCCTAAAATACTTCTGTAGGTCATCAAAGTTTTCCCTTGACCTTATTATTCTGTCTAACTTCATAACATGAACGATCCATCATCCTTCACTGCCCATACCCTTTTCAAGGTATGTATTCATGAATACGTTGAAAATCATAGCTGACTTAGGTTGTCAGGGTCCTCCAGACATCTCCTCCTTCAACTGCCTGCTCATAGCAGGTTTAATTATGGTGCATTGCTCAAGGTAGCATCCAGTGGAGTCAAATACTTATGAGGTTGAATATATTGCAACCCCTCCAGGCAATCAGTACTGGTATTTAACCACCTGCACAACAACTGTTTTTTTTTTCTTTATTCTAATAAAAATTTCTGTTTTCAACTTCTGTCTATAACCGCTTTACCTATTACCATGCACACCTGAGAAGAGTCCAGTTCCATTTCCTCTGTATCCTCTGATCAGGGAGCTGTAAATAGCAGTAAGGTCTTCCCTCAGTCTTCTTTTCTCTGAACTGAGAGATCCATCTCAGTTCTTTGAGCTTGACATCCAATTTCCATCCAATTTCCTTCCCACTTATTGTCCACTTATCCAGCCTGTTCCAGTGTTTGGCCACCCAAATTCTTCCTAGTATCAGTCTGAATCTCCCCTGGTACAAATTTGAACCATTCCCATGTGTCCTGGCACTGGACAAGTCCTCCATCTCCATTTTCCCTTCTCAGGAAGCTGTAGAGAACAATGAAGTCACTCCTCAGCCTGTTTGTCCTCACCAGTGGTCAGGGTGCTTAACCTGTTCTGTAGTTGTAGATTTGCAGGTGGAACAGGAACCTTTCTCCTGTTGCCCTAAGTCACAAACTTCCAGTCTTTCCATCCTGACAGCCACTTTGCACTACTTATGTGGCGAAAGTCTCCAGATGCTTTTACTTTCCTTCCTTCCTTTGCTTGCTTGGTTGCTTAATTTGTGTGGCTTAAGGTCTTGGCTTTGCAGAGGACCTTGTCCTTTCTGCAAGGACCTTGTAAATCTTCTCTTCATATTTCTTCGGTGTGTGGTCTTCTCATTTTCATTGGTCAGTTTAGCATCTCAACTGCAGTGTGGCTGTCATGAGAGATGCCACTCCTGCCTCTCAGCCCTAGGCCCACTGCGCCATCCCAGACTAGGGCAGTGGCCACCTCCCCTTGGAACTCTGACTAGGCTGAGGCCTACACTATACCTTGGGCACTATCCCCAGTGGGTGCTCAAACTCTACCAACAGCCAAACCCACCAGATGCAGCTACCGTTATTGTTCCATTACTGCTGATTTCCTTAAAAGTCTTTGGTGAGGGACTCAGTCAACAGCTTTTGGGAAAATATCTACTTATTCTTTGCAGAGACCTCTATTAAGTTGGCACAATGAAACTTCCATTTAAAGAAGCCAAATTGACTCCTCTCATACAGATGGATTTTTATCAAGCTATCTACTTACTTTATTCTGTTTTACAGTTTCCAGGAGCTGGAGAGAAATCAGGATTACACACTTTATGTTCTTGGATCACCACAGAGGGTTTTTTTAAACACTGGCGTTACATTTTCTATTCCCAGTCCTCAGGTACTGAGGCTGTTGTAGGTAACAGATTACATGTAATTGCTGTTATTTCAACTGTATTATAATTTAATTCTTTTAGATCTCTTTGGTAAATACTATCTGGAGCTGACAGTTTATAACTATGCCCTGAAAGTACCTCTTTTTCTCCAAAACCAAATTGATGTCTAGCTGAGATTTGAGCATCTTGGTATTTTTACACATGTTCCTATCTAATACAAAATATTTCTATATGCAGACTACAGCTTCAGCTGTGTAATTACATTTTCAAAGCTCTCTGGAAATGGTCGTGGTCACTAACATAGTTGCACAATTTAATGAATATAACTTAGAGAGCAATGAGATATTTCTACATTAATAGGCACACAATCTCTAGGACTTTGTAGGGATCACCCTTTACCATACCCAATAATAAAAATATTGCAATTCAGTAATACACCTTAAAATGCACATAGAAAGTGTGTGTGTTTGAGTCGATTAAATAAATACCATTTTTTTGGTTTGGGTTTTTTTTTAAAGGTGGTGTCTGACAGGTGCCTAAGGGTTGTGATTATTTATTTATTATTTTTTACAGCAATAATATTCAGCAGTAAAAATCATCTATTATATATCAGCACTAACCCTCTGTATTAAACAAACACAGCATTAACACATTAAATAAAGAAAAGAAAAACTGATACTCTTACAGATCTAGATTGAATTCTGGAGAAACACAGTTGATTCTGGCATAGACAGAAAAAGTGTTTGTTGTTGACATTTTAAGGACTGTAAGAATGGAAGAAAGTAGTCAAAAGGTGGCAGAAACTCCACTGATGAATGACACAAGTAGAGCATTTTACTCTAATACTCGGGTATTTGCTGTCATGGAAATGTGTATCATAACCCTGTTAAAAAACCCCACTAAATAAGAACAACTGAAGAAGGACTATTTGGTCAAAACAATATTCGGATGCACCTTGGAGAACTATGATCATGTGACTATACAGCTTGAATCACATCTCTTTGGGATAATTTGTAGTTGTCCAGTGTCCTAATAATAGTAGTGTTCTATTACATATAAGGGAGAAAACCTCAAAATGACTCTTAATTTCCTCTCCTTTGTATTTGTATGGAAATCAAGATGCATGATATAAAACTTCTATTTATGATATGTGTCTTGCATAATGCATGGTACCTAATGCAGTTACCTATGAGTAAGATCATGAGAGAAGAGGAATGGAAAATAAAAGAATGACTAGGAGGAAATTGGTCAGTATTTTATGTGCTTATAACAACCAGCAATATAGTCTTTACCATTAAATAAATTAGCATTTGAAGCAAGAAATTCATGGTTAGTTTTAACTCATTTAAACAGCAGATTCAGAATTGACTGCTGTACAACTCCTCCCTTGAGTATGTTAATCAGTAAGAAACAAGAGTCATGCTTGTTCTAGCATAATAAATATTTGTGTGTGTATGTTAATGTGTGAAGGAAGAGCTTCAGCTGCAGAAGTACAAAGTACCTTCCCCCCCACCCCAGTAACATCCACCTGTTCATTGCAGCATTGCTAGGAGAAATGCATATTTAAAGACAAGATGAATAAAGAAGTAACTTAAAATATTCCAATGGTTTGAGAAATTCTTAAATCACTCAACTTCTGGATTTAGCATAAAAACGGGCAACAGAGTTTAATTTCATACAAGCAATTATCCTGTGCTACAACTTTGCTTTGAATGAAAGTAATTATTTTTTATTTTGTATCAGTGTGTGAAATAAAAGACTTAAGAAAATCCAGCTAAGGATTTGGGCTGAAATTTTCAAGTAGGAAAAGGATGCCTTCTGGGTGCCTGGCGGTATATGCCTTTGTTCAAAGACAGGACTGAAGATGAGCAAGAGGTCAGGGTGAATGAGCCAGAGGGTTTCAAGACAGCAAATTATGTTCTTTGGTGTTGAAAGTGTAGAACACAAATCCCGTCTTACGGAAGTGTCTTCCTGGCCATGTCATGAACTCTCATTTTCATTTTTGTAAGATGATTTTAATACATATGCAATAAGAAACCCAATTATATCAATGTGGCAGCCTTAATTCTGTTTGACTTTGCAACTGCAGCATTTAAGTAAAGCTTCTAATTTATAACGTTATATAATATACTAGCTAGAAGAGCAGATGAAATTCTTGCTAACTCCAGAGAAAAGCTAGGTAGTAAAAACAATGATTTATAAATGTGAAATATTTACTAAACTCTGCCTATCTCAAAAGACCTGATGAATTGGCAAGAATGATGCATTGAATTATGTTAACATTTTCTGAAGGAGCCTGGAAATTTGCCAAGAAAAAAGCAGGTATTAATTCCTATGTAAAAAATAGCTTTCAAAAATAATATTTGCTTATGTCTATTGCAATAGCTGTGCTCTGCAAAAGTAGAAAAAACTAGCTTCCCTTGAAGTGTTGTCATAAATTTTATGGAGGCACAGAACTGGCAGTCATTTTTCACTGGAACTTTTTGAAATTAAAAATAACAAATTTTTGCAGTTTGAGATTTTGGGGTTTGTTTTCTGTTTGTTTTTTTTTTTTTTTTTCTTTATGCTAACATACCACTTGATGTAGAACAGTTCTTGTTCTATAGAAAGCAAAGCCAGTGGTTGGGAGTTGAATAAAAGGACTCTTCATTTCAGTGTGTTTTGTACTGAAGAATGATATGGTGCATACTGATGGAGGTGCCCTTGGCAAGTGAGTATTGTGTCTGAGATATTAGACTATTGGAATTCAATCCTTGTTCCACCCACAGATTAATTTTATTTTAAATTGGCCTCATCTCACTCGTAAAAGTTATTGTTTTAATGGGCTGAGCCTATCCATTACAAGTATAACATTTATTGCGGAGTATTAAGTGGATTTAAAGTATAATTAACTTTAAGTGAATTTGATAATTAAAATAACCTTAAATTCAAATTACATTTTATAAATAGAATGATTTGCCAACATTGATTTCAGCACTAGAAAACATCCCATTGCCAATTTTTTTTTTACTTAGCTTTGTGCTAATATCACACTGGACTGCAGGACACTGTTTCATCTCCTTGCTTAGTGAAACCATTGGCATATGAATATGCTGACAAAGTTACAGTAGCATCATGGTCATGTCAGAGGTCTGTCAAGGAGTGTTAGGGGTTGCATGTTCATAAACACAAACTAAAGTGCGTTAAGTTGTATTTAAAGCATTCTTCATTAAAATACTCTCAGTAGAGACTTCAATCAATCAGCTCTTATCTCTCCTGAGAGCAGTTTCTTTTCCAAACAGCATGATTCTCTGTGTATACAAAATACAGCGAAGTATTGCATAAAGGCAGACCAATGAAACTTTTATGAAAAGGTCATTTGGAACAACACAATGACTGGCAGATACTGCTGAAATTATATTTTTGGTTGGTTTTTTGGACAGGACAGTGATTTGGTAATGCTGTTTCGTATCGGTCTCTCAGAAAAAGAAGGTATATAGGTAATAGCTAGATGTGCCACAGGAATTCTTAGTTGCCACAACATTGTCTAGGTAGTTGATGCTGGGCTAAGCTGCCTTCAGGTAGCCTCAGAGTTTATGTGAACATAATCCTTCTTTATACTCATTTATTCCCTCAGCCATACCAGGTGGAGTAAGTCACTCTTGCTTTTCTGGTTCCCCCCACTCATTCTGTACACTGTGGCACAGTAGAATCCAGGCTGTACGGGCTACAAACAGACAAAATGTACTGAAGAAGCCAAGTACTACTGTCTGTTGTCTCTTTCAGTTACTGAGGAGAATAGTCCAGGATATTTGATGGTGTCCTGGATTATTCACAGCATCTTCTTGTGCATGCAGTTTGGAGATTCTGGTCTTTTGTACTTAAGGTTTTTCTGTATGTCATTTGTGGAGCACAGGGAAAGACTAGATACTCTGATGGCACCTTTGGATTTAATCTCTCCTGCTTTCTTACAGCTTCAGAGAACAAGTGACATTTACTCTGGACTCAGCTTGGATATAAGCAGGTACAGATGTACAGCTGTGTGGCTTTGACAAGACAGGTGATGTTTGCTCACCAAAACAGCAAGTGCTGATGAACTGTAGGGCCTTCATCCCAACTTTTGCCAGTGAGGTCATATTTCACCCCTTCCTACCTTACATTTCTAAGCAGAGGCAGAGCAGGATTCTCCTTCTCTGAACTCAGGAGAAGTGCCTGAAGATTGGAGGATAGCCAATGTCACTCCAGTCTTTAAAAAAGGCAAGAAGGAGGATCCCAGTAACTATAGGCCAGTCAGCCTCACTTCTGTCCCTGGAAAGCTGATGGAACAGCTTGTTTTGGATGCCATCTCCAAACAACTGGAAGAGAAGAAGGTCATGAGGAGTAGTCAGCATGGATTCACCAAGGGGAGATCGTGCTCGACCAATCTCATAGCCTTCTATGATGTCATTACCAACTGGGTGGATGGAGGGAGAGCAGTGGATGTCATCTACCTTGACTTTAGCAAAGCTTTCGATACTGTCTCCCACAACATCCTGATAGAAAAGCTGAGGGCACAAGAAATAGACGAGTGGACAGTGAGGTGGGTTGAGAACTGGCTGTCAGACCGGGCTCAGAGGGGTGTGATCAGTGGAGTAGAATCTGAATGGAGGCCTGTGACTAGCGGTGTTCCCCAGGGCTCGGTGTTGGGTCCGGTCCTGTTTAATATCTTCATTTGCGACCTTGATGAGGGAATAGCATCCACCCTCAGCAAGTACGCCAATTATACAAAGCTGGGAGGGGTGGCTGACACGCAGGAACACTGTGCTGCCATTCAGCGAGACCTGGACAGGCTGGAGAGCTGGGCTGGGAGAAATCTAATGAAATTCAACAAGTGCAAGTGTAAAGTCTTGCACCTGGGGAGGAATAACCGACTGTATCAGTACAGGCTGGGGGATGACCTGTTGGAAAAGAGCTCTGTGGAGAAGGACCTGGGGGTCCTGGTTGATGACAGGTTGGCTATGAGCCAGCAGTGTGCCCTGGTGGCCAAGAGAGCCAATGGGATCCTGGGATGCATCAGGAAGAGTGTGTCCAGCAGGTCGAAGGAAGTGATCCTCCCCCTCTACTCTGCGTTGGTCAGGCCCCACCTGGAATACTGTGTCCAGTTCTGGGCTCCCTGGTATAAAAAAGACAGGGACCTTCTGGAGAGAGTCCAGAGAAGGGCGATAAAGTTGATTAGGGGTCTGGAACATCTCCCCTATGAGGATAGGCTGAGTGAGCTGGGTCTGTTCAGCCTGGAAAAAAGAAGACTTAGGGGGGACATAATTAGTGTTTATATATATCTTAGACATGGGTTGCAGGGGGAATTGGCCAGCCCCTTTTCAGTGGTCAGTGGGGACAGGACTAGGGGCAATGGCTGTAAGCTGGAGCACAGGAAGTTCCGCACCAACATGCGGAAGAACTTTTTCACAGTGAGGGTGACAGAGCAGTGGAACAGGCTGCCCAGGGAGGTGGTGGAGTCTCCTTCCCTGGAGATATTCAAGTCTCGTCTGGACGCCTATCAATGTAATATAAGATAGGGAGCTGCTTTGGCAGGGAGGTTGGACCCGATGATCTCTTGAGGTCCCTTCCAACCCCTAAGATTCTGTGATTCTGTGATTCTGTGAACTCAGCAGCTCCTTTGGTGAAACATAATCCTACTTTTTAAGTTGAGGACTTCAGGCTGGATGCATGCGCTCTTCAATCTGGAACAATATGTCTCTTGAACCTTTTATTTCTGATGGTCCATACAGATCAAATTAGATATAGAGAAGTTGGCTACATTAGGTAACATTTAGACTACTGAAATCCTATAATATTATTAGTAATTCTTCATGCAGAACAAATGCACTTTAGGCAATGCTGATAAAGGAAATATATCTTCTCATGAGTTATTTCATTAACTTAGTGGTAGTCATCTCTCAAGTCCTCCTGGGAGTTCTACTGACATTTCACCTATTTAATCTCTGTTATATCAGCCACTAATTTTGATCATGGACTAAAAATACCTTTCCAGAATTTTTTTTCTCTTTTTTTCACCTGTTCCCTCTGACCCCCATGTGAATCTTGCTTGTGGGATTTCAAATTGTGTTTCTGGGTATCTGCTCTAAGACTTTTAGTCTGCTGCTAGTCTGCTTTCATATTTTAACTTCTGAAACAAAAATAGAAGTGCATATGGAACATATTAACATGTTAATTTACTAAACTTTTTGTAAAGTTTGGATTAGGAACCTCTTTGTATCATATAAACTATAACTAAGGTATAACTTTGTGTGGATAAAGTTAGAGTTTTGTTTTAGAAAGGGGAGTTGAATAGTACTGTTTAATGAAGTATTAATTCAGCTTATTTTAATAACTTTCTTCAGAAGGTTATAAATACATTAAGATATGTTTATACTTAAAAAGCTGTACTACTTTAAGCCAAATGTACATATACAGAATTCCTGTTTGTCTTTCTCTCCCTCAGTAAATACAATTTCTGCAAGACTGTTTCATTTCTGTAACTGTCTCACATTTGTGTGTGCTGTTGTTTTGTCCAACACAAGGAGAAAAACAAGGCCCCTTCTCCTTTAGTCAAGTTGTTAATGGGTTTGCAGTTATCGTCAACGGTAGTCAATAAAACAAATGTGTTTAAGTCCCTTTTTTGCCCTTTTATGCCTTGACTCCGTGCTGTCCCTCACTTCTACCTGAAATCAATGATACATTTTCCATTGATTTACTCTAACAAAGAAAAGATCTAGCTGCCTAGTAATGAAGTGTGGCATATTGAAACCAGGTGGGGGGAACGGGTTGGTTAAAGAGGCACTATTCAAACCAACTCTCTATTTTTCTGTAAGATTTTAAAAATAAAAATAATTTTATTGCCGTAGTGCCATGTCTGTGTTATACTTTTATTAATTATTATATATATTTTTTTCCATATGGCTAAATGAAGAGAGAACACATTTGGGGAAAAAACTGGTACTGCTCTTGCCATTCTGATTTAAGCTCAATGAAGTTAGTTAAATTTTTCCCCTCCACTTGAATTATTTCAGATCCATTAGATCGATGGAGTTTCAGGAGTTTCGGGTGGTTGTTAAGAACCTAGTATACACCAGAAGGACTACATGAAGCAAGAGGGTGATAATTCCAAATATGTGGAAGAATGTTTATGGGATTTTTAAATATAAGAAAAATAAAAATTTGTCAATTCATTCAAAAAGTTTTTCATTTTGTTTTGTTTATGGAATCAAATATTTCAGTTCTTTCAATCAAGTCCTAATAATATTTTAAGCACACTATAAAATTTTGATTTCTTATCTGACTTCTTGAAAGATAGAAAGAGTACTGTAATGTGAATATTTTGCTTATATGTATTTTGCACAGCCTGTTGTTATTGTGGGGTTTTTTTTGTAATTTAAAGTTTTGGAGGAACTCCCTACTAATAATAACAACAGTTATATTTTTGAAACAGGAATTCCACATCAAATCACATAATTTTATTTTATTTTGAGTCTTTGGCAATCTTTGCATATAAAAATATGTGCAGAATATTCAGAATACAGCCACAGGTATTTTTATTATATCCTTTATAGATCTGTTCTAAAAGAACATTTTAATGAGCCATCTGTTTCTTAAAAATGTGATATTCCTAAGAATAGACTTATGTTCACTACCTTCTGACCTAGATTCTTGACGAAGACAATAATGAAAAGACAGAGTTTCAAACATTATTTGAATCTTCACTTCAGTAGGGATGCTAATTAATAAAAATCAGTCAATGCCACCATATAAAGTGGTTTCATATAGAAGTTATCTCCGTTCCTTTTTTCCATTAATTGTTGTGATAAATATTTTGGGGTGGGTTTTTTTTTTTACTTGTAAGATGAATATCTTCTCAGTGGGAGTGCTTCCTTAAATTAAAAATACAAATAAAATAATTGAACTCTATTTAAAGTAATTCTGCAACAATTGTTAAACAACAAAATAAACTATTAAATCTCTTTACCTACAGTGTCTCACAGTATATGTAATGATTTACACAGAATACAAACTAATGAAAAATACACTTTAGAGGGGATTTCAATTCTATAACTTCAATTGTCTAAAAATCAAATATTTGAGGTAGTAACTCTCAGCTTCTTCTATAACAAATAGAAGCAATGGGAAACAGAAGAGCATGTTCTGACAGTGGTGGAACATCTGTCTTAAAGCAGTGAATTGCCACCTGCCACTTCATATTTCTTTCCATTGTCTACAAACAATGGGAATGAAAGCAGGAAGAGAAAGGTAGGTAAGTTAGGATGAATGACAATATTGCTACCCACTTGTGATGATTTATTTTTTTAGCAAAGGTTGGTAATTTCAGGAGCAAATAAGACAACATCGGCATGAAACATTAAAGTGATTAACTGGTTGGGATTGTAAAGATTTGTTGTCATGAGATAGTCTTTACTTACATCTCGTGTCAAGTCTTTGTCTATTTATATATTTTTACTTTTAAAGCCACTTGCCTGCTGAATGAAAGCAAGTTGCCTTAGGAAGAGCTTCTGAGTGTTGCTGAAAAGATAGGATTTGAGGTGATTGAATCTAGCTCCTGTGTGCCAAAAGTCAGAAGCAAAAAAAAAAAAAAAAAAAAAAAAAAAAAGAAAAAAAAGGCACCTCGGAAAGAAAGGAAATTAGTAGGTTCTTAGAGAAACTGAAGAAACTGAATGAAAACCCAAGAGATGCGGAGTTAACAATGGGCTGTGTTCAATATGCATCTCTCTTGCCCTGATGACTCTTGCTGTTGATTTTAAGTAAGCGGGTAACATAGCACACGGAAAGAATTCCATCTTCCTTGATCTGTATTCATGCTTAAGATATACAGGCACAGCAGAACAATACAAAAGAGATTAGGGTTTTGGCAAAATAATCTGCAGATTATATAAATGGCAAGCATTAGTAAATACATGCAGTACCTTATGTGGCGTTGAGGTGAAACAGAGGGCAGACACTAGTTTCTCGCTTTATTTCCTGAGGGTCTGTTATAGTAGGAATGATAAAAATACACCTAATAGACAAAGGAATAATCCACTGACAAACCCAAAAGGTTTTCCCAACACTTTCTTTTAAAGATAATGGAAATTTCCCATATTATCATTATCATAAAAGAACTCAGACCAATAAAGGAGATGATCAGTTTTTCCTCTGCTTGAGAGGTTAAAAACCACCTGTCTCATCAATTAATAAATTAAGAGAAAGTCTTGTAGTTAGAACTGGAAGAGGTATCTGACTATTCTGTTTGAAGTGTCTTACTGTCCCACAAGTACAAGTAATATAAAATGGCTGAGTAAAAGAGGCAGTCTTTCTTTATCCTAATGTTTGCACCTAGAAACAGGATAGAGTTTGGCTACTGTCCCAATGTCATTTATGTGTGTTTTAGATGAAGAATCCTTTTGATAATATAACATCTACTCCATTAATGTAATCTGGTATTTTGAAATTATTCAAAGCATCTAATTCTTAGATGGTTGCATCTATATCTAGTTCAAATCATATATGCAGTATAATAAACATGAAGGGGAATTAATTAATTTTGAAAAGGAAAGTAAAGCATTCTTGAAATTTTATAGTTAGTTCAATATGTTTAGTGATCCAGTTAGCATATTCTGCCATGCCTAAAACACAACTTAAGAAATGAAGCAAAGAACACCTTTAGAAATACCCTCTGTCCAACCCTATGCTCAGGAATTACACCGATGCTTAGTGTTATACCATGCTTGCAAGTCATTCTTCTTGATGCATTGTTTAATAATGTTATTAAAACAGTTTAAAAATGCCTTAAATGCTTCAGGCCTGTAAAGGGTGTCACATCTTCTCATACCAAATCACCAGGTCACAATTGTGAGAATTTCCTTTTACTTCTGCAGAACTTAGTGCTGACTTGTGGGCATATAAGAAATGGCATATTTTTTTTTGCATTTGTAGAACAGACAAGTATTGTGCGTGGTGTGTGGAAGGCACTGCAGAGCTTATAGATGAATAGGTCTATAGGGTTGGTAAGGTATCAAGCCAATGACAATACCTGGTCCTGGAGCGAGTTGTAGCCAGTGTGCTTTAGAGGAGTCCAGTATTGGTTAATATAGAATCCGTCTGTACCAAAATGAACTGCAAAACAAGGGGAGCATATAAACAGGATACTTCAAGGAAAAAGGCCTTGGGGGATTCAACTTTTTAAAAGGGTAGACAGTGGCAGGACAAGGGGGAATGGATTAAAACTAAAGGAAGGAATATTTAGATTAGATATTTGGGGGAAGTTTTTTACAGAGAGAGTGGTGAGGTGCTGGAACAGGCTGCCCAGAGAGGTGGTGGATGCCCCATCCCTGGAAGTGTTCAAGGCCAGTTTGGATGGGGCCCTGGACAACCTTGTGTAGATCCAGGCCTGAGGTTGGTGGCCCTGCCTGTGGCAGGGGGGTTGGAGCTCTGTGATCCTTGGGGTCCCTTCCAACCCATGCCATTCTATGATTCTGTGATCCTTCAGTAGGTGTTGCAAAGAAAGCACAGATAGCTTGAAAGAAGCTAAAAATCAGTGCAAATGAAAATTAAAAACTATTTTAAGAAAATGGGTTTAATAAAGAAGTTCTGAATTTCTGCTAAAACTAATACTTCAAGGATCTCAGATTACCTTTAATGACACTGAAGGATCATTAAAGAAGAGCAATGTGCATCTCACACATTAAGTAGTGGACAAATCTAAAGAGACTACACAGGTCTATCCTGTAAATGAAAATACTGTGTTTTATTATTGAATGAGTTGAAGAACTGGACTTTCTTTTCATTTAATAGTAATATGTACCATGAGAGATTAATCTTCAATATGTTTTACTGAAAACATGCTTGGAACTCTGTCACTCCGTGACACCTTTTTTTTTCTTGCAAAAATCTTCTTAAGCAGAATCCTAAGGTGTGGACTGTAGAGGGGGCAATTACACTATGTCACAACTTTTTGTAGTTAAGTAGTCGTGTTTTGCCCGTCATGTCATGAAAGGTTGTAGAGGTAATATCTACATTTTATCTGGAAAAAAACCCCACACCAAACCCCAAAACACAATGAAACCTACATGTATCTAATACGAACAAACTTTTCTGCCTTTTATAAATACCTGTTGGCTGTAAAGGGAAAATTGGAAAAGATTATCTATCCTTCTGCTATTATGAGTGAGTGTATTCTCATTAAAGGGTTTCACAGATCAGTTTCTCAACTCTATTAAAAAAAAAAGTTCAAATTATGTTTTGAGGCAGACCGATCCATTATGCAAGACACTTCACTACTTGTTCAGGGGAGAACAAGCTACCACATGCTAAATGAGATTTTGTGGCATAAAAAGAACATTCAAATGTACATGACTGTAGACTTTTGCTGGGTTATGCCATATTGTTACGGTTGTACTCATTCACAAATTTTTAAATATGAATTAATGCTTTATTATTTCTAGGTAGTTTAAAAAAACAGAAAGCAAAACTTGCTATGAGAGTAAGTACAAAATAGCAAACATTGCTTAGTCGATTTTTATGTAAGGTTCTTACTCATGCTGTGTTTCTTCACCAAAGCATTATGGGTCAAAACTTTGTCGAAATGAAAGATACATTTGGTATGTACTTCAATAAGACTGAAGTTTGGATATATGATAGACATTTAGTGAGGCTGAGAAAGAAGAAGGCTCAACACTCTTCTAAATAATTATTTAGATCTAATTTAGGATTTGGAGGAATCTTAAAGAGAAGGAAATTATAACCTTTCTTCCTCTTGTACTGTAGGGAACCACTGCTTGATGAGTCAGCAGATATTTATTTCTCTTGAGTTTATAATCTTTCTTCTCATCCTGTGATAAGTTTTGCATGCCTTGTTGTCTACATTCCCCTTTTCTCTATCTAAATTAAGTTAGGTAGATGCATCATTATGATCAGGAGCGTTTTCACATGCACAAATAGCCTTCATTCCCTGTTCCTGCTTCACCTTGTCCTGGGAAGGAAATTCCCCAAACACTGTAATATAAACTCTTTAGCTAGCAAATCATGTTGGTCTCCAGAAAGCTGTATTAAAGTTTTGAAAGCAACTAGGAAAAAGCAGTAGACTGAAGACCCTGACACCTTTCCCTTCTACATAACTATCTCATAGGTTTTCTTTTTCCTGAGTCTCACTATACAGCTAAAACAATTTCCTCCTTGAGATATCAGCATAAGAACCTTTAATGGTATATTGCTTTGTTTTTATAGATGATTCATAGATTTTAAGATGACCAAAGAATGACCTAGTATAAGCTTATTAGTATGTCATACAGGGCTGCAATGAATGGCAGGTAGGTTAATATATGCCTTTAAAAACTGAGTGGTTTATTCTATGGAAATCTTATTTTATCAGTAGTTTTCTTTGTCTTGAATGATGATTATGAATGTGAATATATGCACTCATATAAATGACCATATATGCATGTAAACATGAGTGTATATCAGAATACACATACTCATAAGTCTGGTCTGAGAAGACATATATACAAGCTGTGTTAAACTGGCAGTGATTTCACTGCCATCTGTTAAGTATTTATAGACTATACTGCATATCAGCTTTTTCTTGGTTAATTTTTGTGGAATTGATGTGAAGCTAATGGACCTATAGTTGCCCTGGTCAACCAATTTCCCTTTTAAAATGTTGGGGAGAACATTAGCTTGTCCAAATTCTCTAGATCCTACACTGCAGTCTGAAATTTATTAAAGAATCAACATCAGTCATCCAGAATGATCCAGAATTTTAATGCTCTTTGGTGCAAGTTACTCTAATTAGCTTGCATATATATTCTGACTTATCTACTACAGCCTTTCAGTTTGCACTATCATGAAATTCCATGCCCGTATTTTATCATTTAAGCGTAGGATCTAAACTGGATTAAAAGCATATAGCAGCTGTCATTTAGAATAATTTTATTTAGTGATGGGATAGAAAGTATTTTCTTAATCACTTCTGGTGGAACATTTCACCTGGCTTTGTTCCAAGCACAGAAATATTTTTACACTGTTTTGACACACTGTATTATGACTGATTGATGAATTGGCCATCTGTGTCAACTTTAGGTCATATATCAATCCTAGAATATTTTTTCTGTCCCATGTAGTGTAGTACTTATTAGCTTTAATATTTGCCTTAGTAGTTTCATGAATACATTTAGTTTCCTTTAGCAGTTTCAGAAAATTTGATAGCTGAATGCTAACAATCTAAATCTTCAATATTGTTTCACCAAAAGTTGTAGTATCTTTCTCCCCCTCTTCTATATATGTAAGTGAAATAGTTTAAAAGGTTTTATATTAAAAGATTCAATTCCATGCATACAAGTATTTGATACAGTCCACTCACTGTCATCATATGTTCTTGTGAGATGAAGTTGATGAAGTATACGGGCTGGAAGAGCAAAGCAGCCATTCCCAAATGGTGGGGTGAATGTGGTGTGAAATCTTCTTGAAGGAAAATAACTCATGGTTTACACTAGGAGTCAATACTGGATCCAGTCCTACTCAACAATTTCATTGATGATCTGGATGATAAGGCAGAGTTTACCTTTAGTAAATTTGAAGATGGCACAAAGCATGGGTGATACAATAGTGGGTTTTGCTGTTACTCAGGAGGATGGACCTCAACAGGCTGGAGAAATGGACTGGAAGGGACCTCATTTAGTTTAACAAGGGGAATTACAAAGACCTGCACCTGGGAGGAACAACCCTATGTACCAGGACATGCTGGAAAGCAGCTTGGCAAAAAAGGACCTGGGGGCCTTGCTGGATACAAATTGAATGTGAGATAGTAGTGTACCCTTAGAGCAAAGAAGGATAATGATGTCCTTGGATGTATTAGGAGGAGCACTGCCCTCAGCACTGGTAGTGCTGTAGAAGTACTACTTCAGGTCCCCAAATCAATAGCTTCCTTCCTAATACTAATATTGACAGTTAATTGCATGCAATTAACTGTCAGAGGGGCTTATTCCTGTAATACTTTTGAAAACAAGGAATGGGTAAAAATTATGTGACCACATGTATATGTCAGAAAGGGAGAAAAAGGTTCTACCACAGAGAAGTCAGATAATTTCCCCAGCCAACATAGAAATCAACTGTATCTCCCTTTTCCAGATGAGGAAGAGAACACCAAACTGAAAGCAAAGAGAGCTTAATGACTTTAGGACTGGAATATTTTACTGGAGGTGGAAAATGCTCATTCTTGAAAGAAAAGATTCATTTTCTTGTGTTCGTAACGGAAAACCTGAGCTGATGCTGCAACTCCTAAATTCTACATGATTGGATCTTAAGCAAGATGTAAATCATGTGGATACTTAGGTGCCTCAGAATAAGCGCTGTTAGATGCAGCACAGACATAAGTGCCTTAAACTACCTAGAGCAGAATACGTGGGCTCACAGTATTGTGGTTTCAGTCTATTTTTTCTCAAAGCCTGGGGAACCATATTTATGGGTTGAAAGTCTGCTTTGGAGATAATGCTTATCCTGTCTTTTAAGTCAAGAAACAGAAACGGTCCTTTTTTTCTTCTGAAAGACAACTCAGCCTCTGTGGAAATCTCCTGTAGGGTTCTGTAGGCAAAGTTATTATTTAATCCTCTGGATCACAAAATGCATTGCAACCCGTAATCATAAAAAGTTACATTTAGCTTATCTGCATTTTAATCATACGCATTTCAATAGGATTACTCATTTTTGCATACTCTGGCATGCAAACTCTATTATGTGACTATGCTTCTACAGTCATGAATATAAATTCTTTTGTCCAGAGGAATGTGTATTCTCTTCAGAGCTAGTGGTTGATAAATAATTCTCAAAGCTTCTTTATATCTTGAGACCGAGACTCTTCCCAGAATTTCATGAAAGTGAAACTCCTGAAATGGAAAGGTCTTCTCAAGAAGTGTTCTTTGTACACTGCATGACTAGGTTTGCAATGAGTTGGTATCATAAGTTCTTGAAAAGTAATTAAACTCTACATGAACTACCAAAAATTCATTATGCTTCCTCAGCATTTTAGTGTACTTTTCCAAAGTAACTGCCAAGTACTGTGGGAAATAAGATCCCTAAACAAAAGTAAAGTAAATTCATATATGCCTGACCTGAAAATGAAGGATGATGGATGTCAGTACATGGCTGTAACTAAATCTGAAATATGCTGTGACTTGCAATATGAATTTCACTTTTCTGATATAAACCAGTTAACTCACTGACATTTCACAAGAATGAACATTGTACTATGAGCAATAGTTTTTCATAAATCTTGGCTGGATTCTGCTTAGTAGCCATTGGATAGCTTTCAGCCATCTGGCTATCATCTGAGATTCAGTGAAGGCACAATTCAGAAGGAGAATAACTTATCTGGAATTAAAGTATTAAATATTTTCAATATTGGAGGAGATGGGGATTTTGGAAATTTTTAGTAAAGCAAATACCTTTCTGTGAGCAAGAAGATATTTGGGTATCAAAGAAACATGTCAAGCCATTCTGTTTTCCTATTTGGAATGCCACTGAGTTCTTCAAGTCAAGACTTTTTTTCCAAGTTTCTGTTTGTAGATGAGCTAATTACATAAAGTGTGTTAAAGATGTTCTACACTATTCTCTATACCTACTCAGGTTAAATGCTTAAGTAATAGGACTCCTAGTTTTATTAAAGTGGTCTAGTATTTCAAAATATACCTCCTGAGAATGGGCTAGAACTTAGTCTATTGTGGTGGAAGATTTAAATTTAGAGAATTTTTAAGAAAAAAAGAAATGTTTAAGAGAAAATTTTAGAAGAACTTACCCTAAAAAAAACCCACTTACAGCAACAGAATGCTTTATTATTAAAAAAGAGCAAAAGGAACAACAACCTCCTTGAGGGTTCTGTTTTCAGACCTTGCATGAAAATGAGTCTGGAAGCAGCAGGAGTGGGAGGCCGGAATAAAAGATGTGCTACCAGTAAGGCAAAGACAATTTTTGGCCAGCAAATCACATTCTCTTGAGTTGTAATTATTGCTCGCTCTCTTTGTCCCGCTGTCAGTTCAGCTCTTACTCTGCCTACTATTTCACAGCACCTTTCACAAATTACAAGGATTATAGGTCTAGTTTGCAGGTGTCAGAATGGGTTTCTTCCAATACATATGGTGCCTTCCATTTTGAACACTGAATTAAGTGCAGAAATGGAAATTGGAACTTCACTTGTTTCTGCTGTGATTCAACGAAAAGTGCTCCACTGAGAGTTATTAATCTGATCATCTGTGATGAGAAACTCTTTTCAGCTGGAAGATATGTCTTGATTGTAATCTGATGACTTGGGGTTGGGTTTTTTTGTTGTTGTTGTTTGCTCATTTCATTCCAATATCTGGATGCACACTTTAGCTGCTTTATTGCCTTTTTAATTCAAAGAATGGCAAGTAGCTGAAGTTGGAAGGAGCTACTGCAATCATCTAGGTTAACATCCCTACTCAAAGCAGAGCCAACTAGGACAGGTTGCTCAGAACTTTGTCCAGCTGGCTTTAGAATATCTACAAGGATGGGGACTCCAAACCTGTCTGGGCAACCTGTTCCTATCTTTAATCATAGTCACTGTTCAACGCTTTTTCTTAGTTAGACAGAATTTACTGAATTACAGCTTGTGCTTCTTGCCTCTCATCTCACTGGGTGGTACCAAGAAATGCCTGGCACCATTTTCTTTACCCATCTCCAACATACATTAATATACAGTGATAAGTTAGCCCTAAGGCTGAGGACAGTACACTTTGAGCGCAGTAGGTGTGTGCTCTGTGTCTTCTAAGCTGTTGGGATTGCTGCCACAAAAACAATTTTATAAATTCATCTGGGCAACGTTTTAGATCTTTTTTTAAAAACCTAAACCCAAGAAATTTTAGAAATACAGGTGATATAAGTTAAAACTGCTATAATATTTTCAAAATTCAACAGATGAATTTCAAATTTTTTAAGGGTTTTTTAAGTTTTAAAAGTTAATTTTTTGTTTGTCCTGAAATTAATTGGTTTTCATCTTTACTGTCCTCAGAATCCTCAACATATTCGGTTATTATGTTCTCTCCACTTCATACCAGGCTGGATTTTTTTTTTTGTTTTTTTCAGAAAACCAAACTTATAGAATTAACTTTTGCCTTTTCAATTCCATTATGTTTTATAAAATTCCCCTCTTTTTATATTCATCTGTTGACTGGTTCATGTGGTCATCCAGTGCTTTCCCAAATCATTTTTCCATACAACCAATTTATAAGTCAAGAGTTTACATGCTGCTCGCTCCTAAAGATTCTAGTCTTCTGGCAGTTTATGACAGTAACAAAACATATATGATAGTACCATAATTTGTCATTTACACACATGCACACATTTGTTATAATCTATGAAAAAGAAGACTATGACAAAGCACATGAGCTTTCTAATCACTGACCAGCAGTCACCCTGTGCAATACTCAGAGTTTCTTCTGAGTTGCTGATTTCTTTTTCAAAGCTCTTTAGTGGGAAATACTGAAAACATTTTTCTTCTCTGGATGGAGCTATTGAAATCTTATGCATAAGAGCTTTCATGCCATCCCAGAACCTCATTTACTGTATTCTCCTGGGCATAATTCACATTGTAGTATTCAACAAGGACCTTCTCTAATCCTGCAGTAGTGCCATATTTTTGCACATAAAAAGTGTTAGCCATTTATTTAAACAGTTTAAGACTGAAAATGTCTGGGCTCATGTTATATTGCAAGTGCATGATGTGATATTGAATTCTTACCTTACTTCATGTGATTTAACCTTATACCTTGTGCATATATTATGAATTTGCCGCAACAGAAGAGAAGTTAATGTCTTTATATATTTGATGTCTGTGGGTGTAAAAAGTACAACTGCACACATTAGCATTTAATTTCCTCCAAATGTCTGCCAGTTAAAGATCCCAGAGGATTTTGTTTAATTTGTAAGTGAAAGCTGGAAGCCATTCTACTTTCCCTGTGCCTGTCCTCCACACCAGAGTTCAATTAAACATCTCCCCTATGGTTTCCTTCACCTGCAAAAACAAAGCAAATGCACTAACAGAAAAAGGACCTGCATCTGAATGAGACAGGTGCATGTCAGTTAGGTGGATATATATGCAAGTGGGTACCCTAGCTGTCATTGCTCACCCTTGCCTCTAGTGAAAATAAATCTACTCTGTTTACTTTCACTCATTGAATCATCCAAACCAGCATTTTTCTGTTGATTAAAACAGCTAAATCTTTCTTCTTTAAGTGTTGGAAGGTCATGGCCATTTTTTTCTTTTGTATTTATCGTCTGCTTTCTTAGTACAGCACTTCCACAGATCAGCCTTCTGTATCCTCAGATGTTGAGATACAGGTAAAAGTTGTGAGAAACAATGAAAAGGGAAGACCAAAATTATATGCCACAAAGCCACAGTTGTTTTAACGGTGTCAAATGTGATGATCAATATTAAGCAATAAAAGATGTATGTACTTTAATTTAAGAGAACTTTATTATACAACAGTGTTACAGTTTTGCAGGTTAGAAAGCTTCTTCCGCTAATAATCTGATTCAGCCAATAAGAAATAAAAATATAACTTGCAAGATGATCAGAAATATATCTATAGAACCGATGTGTCATGTAGCACTGTCAATCACCCAAGCCACAAAATTATATAGGTTTACTTACTATTCTGACTTTTTTGTCCACTGATGGTACTAACATAACACCCAGCATTTTGAAGTTTGAGTTCAAAAGCTCTGGATGTATATACAAGAGCAGAAGTGTGTGCTTCTGTGGTTTTTGTTTGTATTTGGGGCTTTTTTTGTGTGTTGCTTTTGGGTGGTTTTTTTTAATAATTATGACCTGAATTACTTATAAGAATGAGTAGGGTTTGAGTAAAAATAGAGATCTTCAAAAGGATCATGGGGATAGGATATTTTCTTTCACAAAAGGTGTTAGAAATGTGGCTTGAACAAAGACTGTTTCCCAGATTCTCAGAAACAACATGGTATCCAAAGTATACCTTGGAAAAATACCAGGAATCCCAGGCTAGGAGCAAATTTTCATTGTCCTATTGCTCAGTTCTACTTTTTAAATTAATATTTACATGGTTTTATTGTCCTCAACTCTTCCTTAGATATTTCTTTTGGATATCATAATCCAAATAAAATTCTTAATTGGTTTAAAAGAAGAGGAAAAGATGTTATCTCAATCAGCTTTTTTTATTTTATAGCAAATAAGTGTTCAAAAAAATTCTATCATCACCATTTTTTTTTTGTTTGCTGTATCCCTGCAGACTCAGTGCCAAGTAATTTGGCCTCCTTACCAGTTTTGCTTGACATTTGTATCACAGATGGGGATTTATCATCGTGTTTTCTAACTACCCTTGTCTAAAGGGAACTTGATCTCTTTCTTCACCTCAGACCCAAAGGATGAAAGTATCTTATGCAGAGCCTTCTGCAACTTCTTTTGTGATCTCTTCTACAGGAATCCATTAGTACTATTCAGACTGTGGTGTGATCAAGTCCAGCATCTACTCTATCTCTGACCTGAGGGTGAGCTCCTGTCAGTGTTGTGTTCTCTCCTCATTAACAATGTCCCTGACAACTCTCTGTTTTTTATACAATATGATCTGGTTTTTATACATTATAATCATCCTTGCTAACTGCACATCAGCAATCAGCACTGGAAACATCTCCAAAGCAGTATCTATTTCCATTTGAGGAATGGAAAAAGCCTCTTTCATACAAACAGCATATGTCCTCAGTAGACATACAGACTATCTGACACCACAAATTCACTCACTTATATCCCTTCCTTGATAAAAAAAGACAAAAATCCCAGAAACAACAAATAATCATTTTGAGGTCTACTATGGACAATACAAAATACAAACAGGGAGGAAAAAAGTCTTTATCAAAAATGAAATCTTAAAAATTCAAACCTATAATATATAATATATATACTGGGAAGTAGGGCAAGGATGTAGAATGTAGATGGAGGCTGCAGAGTCACAGACTTAGGATAATGGAATGTTATGTAGAGCTTGCACAGCTCACTATTAACAGGGGAGATAGGAAGAGGACATGATTTTAACTGGCTTGTCTGCTATATATGTTCTTGAGGGGAAATTAAGTGTGACTTTTACCCTAAGCCTAGAAAAATCCCAGTATTGTTTTTATCCACATCTGCATCCAAACAAATTGGCATGTTAAATCCCATATTTACAGACACCAGTCATTACTACAGCACTCGGGTGGGCTGTATTATTGGCAATTAATGCATCAGTCTGACTTCTCTTTCCTTTTCAGTTCTTGAAAAAGTTGCTTTGTAGCATAGCTCTTGTTGAAAAAGAAAACAGAAACATCTCTATTTTCCACCGCCTTAGAAATCAACATCAGACTGACAATGTTGGATTCTCTATGTCTACATGCAGGCTCTCATGCAGTGAACTAAGTAAGTGACACCAATAAACAGTAGGTTACTCTCTTCTCTGTGTACTTTTAATACTTAAGCTTTGTTAAACCATTTCACAGTTAGTAAGTGAGCTGGCAAGTAGAGAAGCAGTTGTAGCCAGAAATCCAGGTTTGAGTTGAGATTTCTGGAGGAGAAGTGAGATCTCTGAAACAGCGGTGTGGGAAGAGGAAACAGTGCAGCTGAACAGCTGCAAGCACATTGCAGGACTGAGAAGGGAAGCACTCTTTACCAGGTGATGCCTCTAACAAAGACTACAGGTCCTGTAGCTCCCTTTTCACTCTGAGCAGCCTGCACCTGGAAGTGATCAGGCCCTCAAATGATTCCTGTCATCAAATTACAGCAGAACTCAGACATTTGAACATGGTCTGAAGACTGTCAAGAGGTAAACACTCTTTGAACTGATTCATTTTTTTCTTTTTTACCTCACAGAAAAGAACAGACATCCTGTAGAGATAAACTCATCTTTTACAAATCACGCAGTTTTTTGTCAAAGATCTATGCAGGCAAATTAGCTGAAAAACTTTGCCTTTTTCTTTTCCCCCTCCAGAAACGGAAGAGATTGCAGGATTCCAGATGGAGGGGTATGATTCTTTTTTCTTTCTCTTTTTTTTTTTCTTTCTCTTTTAAATTTTTTTTTCTTTTTCTTATCCATCTTTCGAAAAATGGTTCAGATACTTGTTGTTTTTCCTTTGACAACTTCCTTTTTTCTCACCAGAGCAGAGCAGAGGGTCAGAATCACCCCTCTTGACCTGCTGGCCACACTTCTTTTGATGTAGCCCAGAATACTCATGTCCAGATTTGCATCCATGGGTACCCCAAGTCCTTTCCCTCAGAGCTGCTTTCCAGCATATAATCTCCTAACCTGTATGGATAACAAGGATTGTCTCAACCCAGGTGCAGGACCCTGCACTTTGCTTTGTTGACCCTCATGATGTTCACCTGACTCCACTTCTCCAGCCTGTCCAGGTTCCTCTGGATGGCATTTTGTCCCTCCGGCACATAAACCTCATCACCTGGCTTGGTGTCATCAGCAAACTTGCGGAGGGTTCACTCAATCCCACTGTCAATATCTTTAATAAAGATATTAAACAGCACTCGTCTCAGTACAGACTCATGAGGCACACCACTTGTCACCAGCTTCCATCTGAACATTGAGCCGTTGACCACTACCCTCTGGATATGACCATCCAGCCAATTCCTTACCCACTCAACAGTCCACCTATCAGATCTGTATCTCTCCAACTTAGAGAGAAGGATGTTGTGGGAGACCATGTCAAAGGCCTTGCAGAAATCCAGATGACATCTGTAGCTCTTCCCTTCTCTACTACTCCAGTCACTCCATTGTAGTAAGCCACTAGATTGGTCAGGTAGGACTTGCCCCTAGTAAAGCCATGCTGGCTGTCACAAATCACCTTTCTGTCCTCCATGTGCTTCAATGCAGCTTCTAGGAGGATCTGTTCCATAATCTTCCCAGGCAGAGAGGTAAGACTGACAGATCTGTAGTTCCCAGGGTCCTCCTTTCTATCCTTTTTTGGCTGTGATGTTTCCTCTCCTGAAACATTAAGAGGCATGGCTGATAATGCTGGATGTTTGTGCTGCCATTCAGAAGGATCTTAGCAGGATGGAGAAATGGACTTACAGGGCCCTGATTAATTTAAACAGAGGGAAAGACAAATTCCTTCACTTGGTAAGGAATAACCCTATATAACTGCATGCCGGGGGAAGGTCATTTAGAATGCAGATAGTCAGAAAAAGATTTCAGGGTATATAGGTGGACACAAGCTGAAGATTGTGCCCTTGTAGCAAAGTCAAAAAAGCCTCATGGGCTTCTTTAGGAAGAGTGTTGCCAGCAGGTCAAGGGAAGTGATCCTTCCCATGTAAGTAGCATTGGTGAGGCCATGTCTAGAGTGTGATTTCCTATGTCCAGTGCTGGACATTCCAGTACAAGAGAAATATGGACATATCAGAGCAAGTCCAGAGTAAATGGCCATGAAGATGTTAAAGGGATTGGAAAAATCTGTCATATGAATAGAAGATGGGAGGGGTGAGATTCTTCAGCTTGAAGAAGATAAGGCCCAGAGGGCTTTTCTCAGTACGTATGGACACCTTATGTGGGAGTACTAAAGAATCAGATTCTTAGTGATACCAAACTAGAAACAACATGCTCAAAGTCAAATATGGGAAGTTTTATTTAAACATAAGAAAAAAATTGATGCTGTAAGAATTGTTGAACACTGTAACAGATTGTCCAGAGAGGCTATGGATTGGTGTCCTTTTTATTTTTCCTAAGGTGGGTAGGCATCCTTAGAGGTTTTCAAAACCTAACTGGGTAAGGTGCTGAGCAACCTGCTGTAACTAACCAACTAACCATACTTTTAGCAAGGGAGGCATTCCCAAAGGTCCCTTCCTGAACGATTCTGTGAGACCACTGTAAGCAGCCAAAATTGAATACTTCTTAGTATCAACATGCAAAGAGATACATTTCTCCTTTACAGGCTAAGTTGTTTAATTTACTTAACAAAAGTTTATTAGTAATTAAAACAAATTATAATATTCATATATTATTTATGTAATTCCTACATAACTAACATAAAGCTATATCAAATATGTATATAAACTTTTCTGTGTTTGGAGTTTTATATAAATTTTGTTTATTAAACAAATTAAATACTCTTCCCATTTTTTCCCATTTCTTTGGAGAAGCATGTAATGTTTCATAACAGCTTGTCTTTGAGCAAAAGCATGTGTCTAGGCTGAGGGTTTTGTAGCAATTGTAGCATGACCAAAATTGGCAGGATTTCTTGCTGCTTCTCCAAAGTTGTTATGAGTGGAGAACTCCCTGAACTTTCTTGGCTCTTAGTTGATTTGGAGTGATATCTATGTGAGTTTTTGTGCCTACCTTATTCAGCTTTCAGAAAGCCATCTAAGTTAGGCTTTTGTGTCACTGGTATGAGAACAACTTGTCAAGGCATATTTTGTCTTGTCTTTACTTCTGACTTCACAGAATACATGATAAGATCTCAACAGCAGAAGTCATGGCATAATGAAAGGTGTTCTACCTTCCTCAGCTTGGGCAAAATATAAAAATGGGAAATCTTTCTAGCCTTAATGTACCCTTTTAGAAAAATTACTCTGTAAGGTATTTAGAAAGTTGTTTTTTATGGATAACTTTTACATAACATATAGTATTCTTTATTTTTCAAGATTTAAATCACTGATTATAGGCCTCAACAAAATGTTTATACCCTTTTGGAAATATTTTACTGCTATCAACGAGAAAAAGTAGACTTCATCTTTCAAGTTCCAATTCAATCTTTTTCATATGACTAGATAACTGCAGTGATAAATTCATGCCTATGCTAATCTCCATGGAAAGAAATAGGGGTTTTATTGCTTACTGGTTCATTATGACCACAGTTAATCATAAATCAGCAACAGAGATCTAGATGTATTTAGAAAGGACAGGGTCCAGCCTTTTAGACTATTCAGTGTAGAGAGTTCAGTTATTCAACTTAATGTTATCTATTCAGAGAAGTAATTTATACTGATAGTGTGGAATTTCTCATACAAAGTTACCAAACACTAAAATTCAGTCTAGGACATCCTTCAGAGATTAATTTTACTACAGCAGTTCTAAGATAGTGGTCTTATAAACATTAGCATATTCATTGTCTTATGCTTGTAGTGTACTTGCAGTATATATGAAGTTCCATCTTGACGTACACTGCCTTTATAAAGACTTCTTAACTATGCAAAAACATAAAGGACATATGTTGCAGAAATAGCAAAGGAAAAATCAGAAATTCCTGTTTACAAGGGTCCTGTAGCCCCTCAACATTTATGAATTTATGCAAAGATTCAAACTTTTGCATAAATCATAGTAAGTCCTCCAGTGGAGTGTTGTGACAGTATTGTGACTATAAATTATGTCTCAAAAGCAATACTCAAGAGTTCATTAACATACAGTCTAAGAATGAAGTGGGCTATTTGGTTTACAAATTAAAGGAAGATGAATGAGAAGTATAAGAGTTTGCAGGTGTATAAAAAGGAAGGAAAGTATTTGTTCTTGGTTGCCATGATGCATACAAGAAATAAGAAGCTGTAAAACCTGTGAAGAAGGTTCAAACAACTTAATAGTGCAGTTAATTAAGTTCTCAAAATACAAGCTGCAAGAGTTTCAACTGTTCATGACTAAAAACCCAGCAGTGCTAAATTCTACCTGTATCCTCATACTGTAGATCTTCACAGAAGCCTGTGGGTTTGTCCTGGTTTTGACAGAGATAATTTTCTTTCTAGTAGCTAGTGTAAGTGCTGTATTTGGGAGTTAGGCTGAGAGCAGTGTTGATAGCACATTAATGTTTTACTTGTTGCCATGCAGTAAAAGACTTTTCAGTTTTTCATGCTGCCCCGACAACAAGAAATCCAGTGGCTGGGAATGGACACAGCTGGGACAGCTGACCCAGACTGGTCAATGCAATATTCTGTACCATATTATGTCATGTTCTGATTATAACAGGGTGAGAGGCAGCTGGGGGCCTGGTGTGGCAGCTGGGGGTCTTGAGCATCATCAGCCTTTGGGTAATGCTTGAACACCTGCCTGCCAATGGGAAGTAGTGTTTTGCTCTGCTTGCACATGTGTGCTGAGAGGCTGGGCAGTTTGGTGGCCTTACACAGTGGCTGGGGGACATTATGCAGCATTGGGTAGAGAGAAATTGTGCTGTTCATCACTTTTTTGGAGTTTGGGTTTTTTTTTTCCTTTTTAGTGTGTCCTATTAAGATGCCTTAATCTCAACCCATGAGTTTTCTTACTTTCACTCTTCCAATTCTCTTCCCCATCCCACTGGAGGAGAGAGCAAGAGGCTGCGTGGTGCATAATTGCTGGCTGAACCTAAACCACAACAGGGTTATTGTAGATTGGAATAATATTAAAAATCCTCTCTCATATACATATATATATATATACACATGGTATCAGCATGATTAACTGAAAGATCAACCTGAGACACACATTAAATAGTAATTACAAAATTTAGTTGTTTTTCTGGGTTTGTGTAGGAGAAGAAAGATGGATAAATGTCTTGAGTTTGATTTGCCCTACAGATTTAGTGGTGGTCCTTGTCTTTTGAACATCAACATTGTTTTCCTTTGAAAGGAAATCCAGATGTGTAGGAGGAAGCTGTGAAGTCCAGTGTCTTCCAAAGCATCGATTGCCTGTGGGAACAGGAGTCCCAGGAGCACCATGTAGCAGAGAATCGACTTACCCTGTGCCATAGAGTCTCTTGGTTTAGGTTTGAGAATGTCTAAAAACTATTTTAAAAAAAAATCTACTTGCCTGATTTGACCAAGTTGAATATGAGTCAACAGTGTGCCCTTGTGACAAAGGAAGGGTGTTGCCATCAGGTCGAGGGAGGTTATCCTTCCCTCCTACTCAGCACTGATGAGGATACCTGGAATACTGTGTCCAGTTCTGGGCTACCCAGACACGGACATAGTGAAAGTATGATGAAGGGACTGAAGCATCTCTCCTGTTAGAAGACTGGGAAAGTTGGGGCTGTTCAGCCCACAGAAGAGAAGGCTCAGTCAATCTCATCAATATGTACAAATATCTAAAGGGAAGATGCAAAGTAGAGGGTTCAGTGATCCCCAGTGACAGGACCAGAGGCCATTGGCAAAAACTGAAGCACAGAAGATTCTCTCTGCACATCAGAAAACACTTTTGTACTGGGAGGGTGACCAAGCAGTGGCACAGGTTGCCCAGATGGAGTCTCCATCCTTGGATATATTAAAAATCTGTCTGGACACGGTCCTGGACAACTGGATTTAGGCATACTTAAGCAGGGGGACGCACACCAATTGACCTCCAGAGATCCCTTCCAATCTCAAAAGTTCTGCAGTTCTGTGATTTTTTTTTTAAACAATATTTTTTCTTATTAATTTTCTAACAATCCCATCACTGTCTTTGTCTTGATTTCAACAATCTATCCTTATTCACTCTAAAATCACTTTCCTAAGTGTCAATAGCTAATATAGGTTACAGTGTGACATGTTTTTTTTTAATGCATATCACTCTGCATTTTTCAACACCTTAATTAGCTGTTTAGATCCACTGTTCATTCACCATCTTCAACACCTTCTGACACTCTTCATAGTAGTCTTGGTTTAACTAGTTGATGAAAAGTTGAAGAAATATATGACTAGTAAGTATTTTAATATTAGATATTTTGCTGTTTCCTAATTTAGTAGTTTTACACTCGAACAGTACTTAGAAAATCTTATATCCTTCCTATATTAACCAAATTAGCAAATTGAAATTTTTAATACATTTTTCAAACTATCACACTATTCCTTGTTTTTCAGAAAAAAATGGAAGTATTTCAAAACTCTAAAGGAGATACACACATCTAGTCTTGTATTAAATTTTAGAAGAAAGGGTTACCATATCTATTTGATAACAGCTGTTTTTTACAACATGCAAACATATTCTGCAGTGCTATTAAAAATTGCATATAGAAAGATAATTTTACACATTAATAATAATATTAAACAGTACAACAATATTAAACAATATTCAGTTCCCATCTGTGTCTACACATGATTAGCCAAAGAACAATTACAGATTTTAAACATGAAGACATTTTAATCATGAAGAAAGATTGTTTTTTTCTTTTTTTTAAGTTAGTGTACATTGCATTTATAAAAGCATCCCTGTATCTTAAAGTCTTCCAGGCACAAAACCAAAATCAGCTGTGTCTTGAATGCCTAGGCAACACATGGTTGCTTAGCTTTGAATATTAAAAAAAAATCGCTGCTGGAATTTTTTTTCTTGTTTGTTTGTTACTGTTTCCACCCAGAATTGAATACTAGTTCAAAATTGTTAATGAGATATACCAACATCTAATTAAATACAAGAGTTAAATGATTTCTTCTCATTTATTTTAATTTCTGTTCCAAGTACACAGGACATTTATTCCCAACAGTTACATTTAATCAAGTGATTGTATGTATTAGTGTATTTTTTTTGTTTTCACTTTTAGATAAAGTTATTATATGAACATAGCATGAGAAGAACATATAAGCTTATGAGGTAATCAGAGTGCAGTTAAAGTAATTTGAGCAATCCCTAAGCATTGCTTTCTTTTGTGAGGTGATATATTTGTCACAGTTGTTTGTGTGTTGCTTTTTTTTTTTTTTTAATAAAGTTTCTTTCACTTTTCCCCTGGGCAGCAGAGAATCACAGCCATCAGAGGAAAACAAGATGCTAAAGTGTACTCAACGCAGTACAACTAAAACTGTAGTCTTCTGGTAAATTTTATAAAATATAAACCATCTGATATTGGCCCCATTGTGGGATGTTGTTGGTTTTTTTGGTGTGCTGTTTCACTGCAAGTTTTCTATAGTTGTCTTATTATGCTGAATTTATTTAGTGATGCCACAAGCCTACAGCACACAGTTCTTGCTGATGGGTTGTGAATAGATCTGAAGGGAGGAACACTTCTTCTTGTAAAAGAAGTGTAAATGGCTGTGCTAGAAACACCAATGTAACCATTTATGGTGAACCTTTTCATGTTCTCTGCCTTTCCTTGACAAAGTCATTTAATGAACTGATGAGACACCTCAGCAAGATAGGAGGGTGGCAAATTTTCCTTGGACCAAGCCATGCTGATGATACCTAACTTAAAAAAATACGAATACTTTTCTGCTAGAGAGGGGATTGCTAGATAATATATGCAAATGCAACATATATGTAGAGAATGAAATTACACAACTTTTAAGGAATCATAAGCATCTCAGACTTTAGCATCAAGTTCATTTATTAACTGCAGTTAAGGATTTATACAGAAAGATGGGGCTTTAATGAGTGAATTACTTGCTTGGAATTTCAGAGAACATGGGTTACCAAAGTTAAAATTCACACTGACAAAGGCCCAAAGGCACTAAATGTAACATCTACAGTTTAGACACCTAAATCCAGATGTTTACTTCTCAAATCAAAGCCTAACTGTAGTTCTTTTTCTATGTGTTCTAAAAGACCAGATTCTGAGTGGGCTGGGCCCTCACAGTAATTGCTACTATATGCCATTCTGATAGAAGTCCTTAAAACGCTCATGTCTAAATACTTAGATCACACAAAAGGTCACTTTAGATAGACCTTTCTTCTGCATTTCTCTGTGGTTGGTTTCTGAGTCACAGAATGTCTCTGGCTTCACTGTCTTTGGATTTCCAACCTCTATTGTAAACCAAGAGTCTAAATGCATGACTGGATAGAAGTCATGGAATTCAGTACACCAGTGCTTAAGAGTCCTTATTCATCCATATGTATCAGTACAGGCTGGGGGATAACCTGTTGGAAAAGGACCAGGGGGTCCTGGTGGATGACAGGTTGGCTATGAGCCAGCAGTGTGCCCTGGTGGCTAAGAGAGCCAATGGGATCCTGGGCTGCATCAAAAAGAGCGTGGCCAGCAGGTCGGAGGAGGTGATCCTCCTTTGCTGTGCCATGGTCAGGCCCCACCTGGAGTATTGTGTCTGGTTCTGAGCTCCCTGGTATAAAAAGGACAGGGATCTCCTGGAGAGAGTCCAGCCGAGGGCTACAAAGATGAATAAGGTCCTGGAGCATCTCCCCTGTGAGGAAAGGCTGAGTGAGCTGGGACTGTTCAGCCTGGAGAAAAGAAGACTGAGAGGGGACCTTATTAATGTTTATAAATATCTGAAGTGTGGGACACAAGGGGAAATAGCCAGCCCCTTTTCAGTGGTCTATGGGGACAGGACAAGGGGCAATGGCCTCAAGTTGGAGCACAGGAAGTTCCGCACCAACATGCGGAAGTACTTTTTCCCAGTGAGGGTGCCAGAGCCCTGGCACAGGCTGCCCAGGGGGGTTGTGGAGTCTCCTTCTCTGGAGATATTCAAGACCCGTCTGGATGCCTCCCTGTGTGACCTGTCCTAAGGAACCTGCTTTGGCAGGGGGGTTGGACTCAATGATCTCTGGAAATCCTTTCCAACCCCTACGATTCTGTGATTCTGTGATCTGGCATCTAGGCCAGGATAACTGATTTTTCATTTGTACTTACTGAAATTAGTATTCCTCTAATATTATTTTCCTTCTCTAGTGATGTTTAGTTTGGCACAGAATCTCGCTGGGTCTGATTTTATTATTTTTGAAATGTGGAGAGTAGTTCTTTATGTTGGTAATATAATGAAGTTCTAGTTCGATGATTGAAGGCTACCTTCAAAAGAAATTAAAAATTAAGTCTTTCTTTGTCTGTGTTTCATCTCTTTGTACCTTTGTTTTTTATTGCAATGACTAGGGGTCATTGCGATAGTGGCTGGTTTAAGTTTCTGAATTATACTCATATTAGACTTTGTGATTAAAGGAAGCTGGAAATATCATCAAACTTATCACACAGACAGTAAGTTAGCATTCTTAAGAATACCTATTTACACTGTGGGATACAGTAGAAAAGTCTTTTTAATACCATCACTTGAAAGATGCTATTAAAGCATCACTGAGTACGAACACCAAGCATGCCAAAGGGGGAAATAAAAGTCAGCATTTCAGAGTGCTTCCTACAAGGCTGGTCTCTGCTGTGTTCTGTAATGCTTCACAGGTAGCTAGGCCACTTTCTACACCAGAGTATGTTTTTCTTCTTGGTGAACTTTTGTCAAATTTAATAGCATTGATAGGAGTTCAGAGTATGCTATAGAAAGAGCCTGCTTATTGAGTGTGTTTTTAAAAAGAACAGTTTTGTTTATTATTCTGAGTGTAAAACCAAACAGAAGCAGATCACTATATAATAGTGAGGACGTACTTCAGAGTGCATTTTATGTTGCTGTTAGTGAATAACTGAAACTTGAAAGTCATTGACCCTGCATCTCATCTGGCAATCAGGAATTGTAATGACGACCTTTTAAACTATGCTGTTATGCTTCTTGTAGAAGTTTGAGGTCCCAAGTTTCATTTTTCTTCTTTGTAATCTAATAGAAATGAATTTTCCTTTTAAACTGTTTGTTTTAGTTTGTTGGTTTTTTTCTTTTCTTTTTTTTAAAAATTACACTGGACTTGAAAGAAAACAGCACTCAGTTATGCACAAGTTTGCAATGTAAGGTTTTTTTTATTATATTCTTTCTTTCACAGCATCACAATGTTTAAGAGAAAAAAAAAAGGCTTCTGCTATAAATTCTACTTATAAGCTGAGGCCTCTAAAAGAAGCATTCTGTATTGTTGAGGTCTCTGCAGAAAACTGAAATATCCTGAGGTCAGAACACGCATTGTTAGAAGTTACAGTACGATTCATTGACATTTCCATGAGTTAGATTTATAGGTGTATCATTCTGTCTTTGAGTTTACAGGGGCTACTACAATTCACAGAGAGAAAAAAATGCGTCGAAAAATGTGAACTTGCCAATTTTGAGAACAAAAGAGGGACCTTGCACATTGTATGTCATTTTTAAAAAAAAAAAAAAAGACTGCCTTCTCTGGTCACGAAGGAGGGAGTTATACTTCCTTCCCATCCCTGTTCACCTTCAGGAATTGCTAATTTCAGATCTGTTTGTAGCAATGCAACCTTGAGATCATTTGCCAAAACTATCACTGAAATTCTTAAAATCTAAATTTTATGTTTATTAAGGTTGTGGATTTCTCCCCCTCTTCTTCCCCCCTCCCCCCCAGTTTCTTTGCAAGTTTTAAAAATAAATTTGAAATAGAAAAATCTAAATTAAAACTAGAATTCTGCCTTTTAGTAAACAATTCAAGGTTTAGTTTTACTTTGGTACAATTTACAATTGACAAGAACAATTTTGCTGTTGATCTATAACTGCAGCATGTTGAATAGTGGGAGTGATAGCAAAAAACTCTTTAAATGTTAATTTTCACAAGCTGTTGGTAACAGAAAGTGATATTTGTATTGTACAGGAAAAAGAGCCTAAATTTTTGTTAAATAGCAAGTCAATGAAAAGAAAAAAAAAAAAAAAAGCAGTTGTTGAAGGCCATCTATAGATATATGTGGAACCTGGGAAGCAACACACATTCTGTGAAAATAACTTATCCACTTTTGAAACTGGACACTTTCATTACTGAGCATTGAATAAACCTTTTTCTATGCCTGAAGACATAAAATACATTTCTGTTGTTATGCTATCATAAACATGCTTTTTGTAAAGTGTTGGAAAATGTCTGGAATTATTTTTCATCCCTGAATTTCCAAACCAGTAATTTAAAACTATCTAATTTGATAAATGAAGATACTTGACCTAATTTTACTGTTCCTTGTAGATGTAAATTAAAATTCTAAAGGACTACCAGGTTTTTATATGCAGAACCTTTCTAAGAGGAAAGTTGCAATAGATTGAGTTGGATCTCTTTGGAGTGATAATATTGAATATAATTTAAATTTCATCTGTAATTTCTGAAAGCACAGATATGCCAGGAGACATATACGTGTAATAAGGGGAGTTTTTCACTAAAATCTAAGTGGCTGAAGGTGTGAGTCGCATTGGCTTCCAGCAGAGTTTTAAGTGCGATAGTCTGATTTTAAAAATTTCGTTTCATATCTATTTTTGGAAGTTTGTCAAAATTGTCACTTTTAGAATAAAATGGCAAAACCAGTCAGTGGCTTTTTGATGTAGAACACCAGAGGGAATTGTTCTTGATTCACAAAAGAAGCCATTTCTCTAGTCAAGAGGAACACCATTTTTTGAAGGCTAGTTATTTCTTAGGTATATGGAGATCTAAATATCATTAAGTACAGAGAGACTTTTATACCTGAAAACTTGCTAGGGGTACTTGCAGATCTTTTCTTGTAATAATTTTAAGAGATCCTATCTGTTATGTTTATTTCTTCCCTATAAACAGACCTCATATGTGCAAAAAGCTCCTGCATGTAAACAAAATGTGTTGTCATGTTGCCTAAAATTGTTAGCTTTTTTGATAACCTCTTTAGTGTACAGACCTGGAAAATTCTAACAGCTAAGGGTAAATTTGGATGTTCTTGCCTCCAATTAAATGCAATTACTTTTAATGCTGAGATAACTTTTTAAAAATATATTTTACATGTCATTTGATAATTTATTTATTAAACCCACTGAGTCTGAGTCACAGTTGTCTTTAGCTAAGGGGTTGTAGTAGCTTATAGCTTCACTTCGCAAATTGTTTTTAAAGGAAATGTTTTGTTATGATTTAGTAGTTGTTAACTATCATTTAGAGAGAGAAAAAAAATGTTTTGTGACCTGAGAAGCAAACTGAGATTTCTATGCTAGTTTTTGTTTTTATTATCATAATTTAATGAAAACACGAGATGGGGGAATTATGTAACAGGAGTACGTATCAGTTTATCCTCCAACATGTATCTTAAATATAAGGCCTATTTGGTCTATGAAGCATCCTACAAGACAGCTTTTATCTCCATCACCTTCCACATTATGGCCTCTGACTATTTTATCTCTTAACACAGATATGAAGCCCATGGTTATTACAAGTACCAGTGTGTGGTAATCTAAACTGAACTTTAAACCACTAGGAAGCCTGTGAGAATAAAGCACAGAACTGTAGGGAAGTTAGAAAATAATTAACAACGAGACAAGAGTAAGAATTCAGAAGCTTAACTGTGACATTTCTCTTTGGCCCCCAGCAAACGAATTGCTGCTCTATAATGTCATCTTGCTTTTAGCTTCTCTGTGATTAAGGAATTTTACAATTTCATGTGTATAGGCTGATATTGTAGAACAGGTTTGAAGGCTGTGGGTCATAGAAGGTCATTTCAAATTATGCTATACGTAACTAGCTTTCATCCTGAAAAGTCACATCCTCAATTGCTAGGTACTTCCTTGGATTTTTCTGACTTGTTGAAAAGAGAGCTGCTCTGATGTTTGGTAGTACAAAAATAAAACTTACTTAAAATTTAAAAATAAAATAAAAATAATAGCTAGTAATCAAATAAGTAATATATGCATCGCTTAGCAATTTAGCCTAATTTTCCTATTGTTAAATGTGGATGTGTTACCAGACCTGTAAATGTCAATTTCATCACGTTAGTTCCACTTGTGTAGCCTCAATGAAGTCAGGAGAAGCTGCCTATTAAATTGTCAGCATTTAAATAAGAGCATTATAAGTAAATGAATCAGTTAAATTCTGTAACCTACTTTCATATGTCACAATCAAATTACAGTGTTTTCCAAATAAGGCTTAGTTGCTATGAATACCTCCAATTATTTAATCAGAAGGACTGTGATTCACAGTTACCAGTTACAATTCTCCATTGCAGTGAACTATGTGTAGTATTTAGTTCATGTATTGGGTTTGCATGGCAAGATTTTGGTAGTGGGGAGACTACAGGGGTGACTTCTGGGAGAAGCTGGTAGAATTTTCTCCCATGTCCCATAGAGCCAATGACAGCCAGCTCCAAGATGGATCAGTTTCTGACCAAGGCCAAGCCCATCAGTGATGGTGGTAATGCTTCTGGAATGGGTTAAGAAGGGGGAAAAAAGCCATCAGGAGCAACTGCAGCCAGAGAAAGGAGTGAGAATAGGTGAGAGGAACAACTCTGCAGCACCAAGGTCAGTGAAGAAGGCAGCAGAGGAGGTGCTCTGGAGGCTGGAGCATGCCCATGGTGAGGCAGGCTATCTCTCTCTGCAGCCCATGGAGGTGCCATGGGAGAGCAGACATATGTTTGCAGCTTGTGGAGGACCCCAGGCTGGAGCAGCTGGATGCACTTCAAACAGGCTGTGACCCTGTAAGAAGCCTGCAGTGGAACACACTCCTGACAGGACATGTTGGCCTGTGGAGAGAAGAGACCATGCTGGAGCAGGTTTGTCGGCAGAACTTGTGGCCCTGTTGGGGATCCACACTGTAGTAATCTTCCTGAAGGTCTGTACCCTGTGGAAGAGACTCATGATGGAGCAGTTGGTGAAGAACTGCAGCCCATGAGATGGACTCACATGGGAGAAGTTGTTGGAGGAGTGTCTCCCGTGGAAGGGACCCCACGCTGGAGCAAGAGAAGAATGTGAGAAGTCCTCCCCTGGAGGACAAAGGATCAGCAGAGATAATCCTCCATTCCCTGTCCTCTCCTGCCACTGTAGGGGAGAAGGTGCAGAAATTGGGAATGAAGTTAAGCCCAGGAAGAAGGTAGGGGTGCGGAAAGGTGTTTTAAGGTTTTTTTTATTTTTCATTACCCTAGTCTGATTTGATTTGCAATAAATTCAATGTTTTCCCCACACTGTGTTTGTTTTGCCCATGACTATCATCTCTTTCTGATTTATCTTGAGCCACAAGCTATTTGTTGTATTTTCCCTTCCTTGTCTGGTTGAGGAGGAACGTGATAGAGCAACCTGGGGTGCCACCTGGCATCCAGCAGAGGTCAACGCACCACAGTACATTATGAATTTATCTCTGGTAGAAATAATCTAAACAGAAATCTTGTCTTTTGTTTGTATTACGTGATCTTTTATGGTTGTCTTCTCCAGATAGAATAGAAGAACATCACAGATATTGCCCATACTTTTAGACAAGCCTATCAGAAAATACTTGAAATTGAAACACAGTAAGGTCATTGTCTATTTTCTGTCTCCTAATGTTCAGTTACTTCACTTGGTATAATTGTGTGCTTTATGAAGAAAAACGGATCCACTTTTGGTTATTATACAAAATAGTTTACCATTTGGTGCATGGTTCACACTAAACTTTACATTTCAAATTTGCTAACAATCTTTCATTCATGGATTATGTAGGGGGAGAACAAGATTGTAATTTGTATTTAATTTTAATATTAAATAGTCTAAGACAACAGAGTATTAAAAGTGAATGCAATTTTGTTTTTCCAGACTTGTTCTGACAAAATTTGGAAACTCAGCAGCCATGAGTTTTGTGAATATTTACACATTTGACCAAATTTATTCCTTTTTTTAAAACCAAAAAAGTAATGTGATAGGTTTTAAATTAAAGATGACAGTTTCTCAATTTGAAATTACTTTTATTTCACAGTTCAAGTTAATTTTATTAATTGTAACTTAATTCAGAGACAAGTCAAAATTTTGTGGACGATTTCAGTTTTCCCATACAGCAGATTTGAAAGAACTCTGCATACATTTTTTTTTAATTATGCAGTTTTTAAAGCATTTTCAAGTTATTTCCAAATCGCTAAAAAGCCCACATTAAAAATATTACTTAGCTCTACTATCCTTATTTCCATATAAAATTTGTTTCACAAGTAAACTTCTTGTTCAAAGAAGTTACCATCTAAGGATCTAACTCACTGGACTTGTCTGCACAGTATATGCATTGTCTTCATATGAGAGCTGTGTGTGAATTGTTTGAAGGCAAGGACTGCTGATAGACATTTCACTGATTCATTGATATACAAGAAAGTGTATCTGGAAGGATGAAAAATAGTATTTGGTGTTGGTTTCCTGGATGAAAATATCTTCAAGAGAACTTATGGAAGAAATAAGTTCAAGAAGGGATTTGAGAGCTTTTTGGTTACACTTTACAACAAAATCTTGCCCAAGGCATTTGTGGTAAAAAAATTTTGTTGTAAAAGACTAGGAAGGAGGGTAGTATTCTAAACAACTTGTCATTGCTGTTGTTATCAAAGTTCAGGCTTCCAAAAACCTGGAGCAAGAACAGTCAACTGAGGATAAAATGTTTCTTGCCATCAGCCATCATTACAAATATTATCTTGTCAGTAGAGCTTAGAGGTTTTCACATGCTCATAGCATTCTCTGTTACATAGTCGATAAAATAAGCCCCACTTGCTTGAGTTTATTAGTATCACTGTGATATCAGGGCATTTAAATCATCATTTTCAACAGACTGCACAGATTTTCACACTTGAAATTTATATTTGTCTCTTCCTGTCTTTGGCTTTTAATGAGATGCCGATGTCTAACCACATTTCCTTACACCTCTTGGATATATATCCTTCCTAATTGCTATTTAAAAATAGGTAACTAGTAAGCTTCTTACTCCACTTTTCATTGGGATGTCATGTTTTAAGTTGGCATCAACTGAGATGACTTCTGAAAGAGACAGTTCTTCCTCTCCTCTGCCCAGCACAGCTGCACCTTTTGCACCTGCATGCACATCTACTCAGTCACGCGGTGAACTGGATCAGGCAACTGATGCAAGCTAGAACTGATGTATTTGGACGGTTTCTTTTACCAATAGTTAATTTTCAGTTTCAGCTCCCTGCCTGGCTGCACAAGCTCTATGAGGACAAAAAAGGTCAGAAAGACAGGGGCAAGGCAGAGGCAAGTCGGCATCTTTTAGTAACAGTGCAAGATGATGATGATGATTACAGTGTTCGTAATACTGATACCAGTGTGAAGATCTACAAGGTCTGTATTAATTTTACCTCCTTTTCTCTTGTGTTTTACTGAATAGAAAATTATATCAGTTTGTGCCAGGACACAATATGCTGCAAAGTCAACAGAAAGTAGGTGGAAGATGTGGCTGAAAGAAGAGAAGAAAGGATGGGGTAGGACCAGGGCTTTCTAAATCTTTCTTTCATAGGAACATACCATTAGCACAGACATATATTGTACATTTCTTATTTTGAGTCTCAGAAGAACAGGGTCTGCAAGGCTCTCAGAGCAGCACCATGACCCTGCCCAGTGCCCTTCTGTTCCCTTGGCTCTGGAGCTGATGATCACATGGCTGTGAGGACAGTAAATTCAGATGATTAAACCCTCATCCCTACTCCACCAAAAAAGGTTTCTGTCAGCGTGGGCCATCTGTTCCCAGGAGCTGGGCTGCCAGGAGTGGTGGGTCCCCCATGGGATGGCAGGGCAGGGTCTGGCAGCCAGCTCCCATCCCAGGACCGCAGCCAGCAGCAGGGCAGCCATAGACCCTCAGAGGAGCCAGTCTTGGCCCTGAGCGTTAGGCACCTGCCTGGTGCCACTCCTACTTACAGACTGAGAAAAGCTGCCACCAGATCTCAAAAAACAGGAAAGGAACAAATGAGGTGAATAGTCATTAATGCCTGTTTTTTAATAACAAAATTGAAATAATTATAATAATGATCTAGGTGAAAAGGTTGGTTTGTCAGTTCTAAAGTCCTTTTATGAATCTGTTTCCTGATAACTTAAAGTCATTTCAGTATATACTTATACTGGTGACATGATTGACTTTTCTCAAAGACAAGGATAAAAAGTGTTATATTCTTTAATTTAAAGAAGACATTGCACCATTAAACTCAGGGAGATCTGTGTTTGTCAGCTGTACAAAAAAAAATGGCTTTGCATTTTCTCCTTGCAGAAAAGTAGATGAAAATGAGGCATGGTAAATTAAAATCAAACCATTCGGATACTAGTTATGAAATAGCTAAACTTTCATGTCATTTTTCAAATTGAACCTGGGATTATTTTTCTGTGCTGAATTAAGATAGTCATAGATCTTGATCTAGCCTGTATGAGACAAAACTGTCCCATCTAAACTGAGGTTTAAAAAGCTTGCTAATCATAACACAGAGATATAACTAGTACTTTTTAAAATAAAGAACCGATAACAATCTCTTAAAGAACTACTATAAATTCAATTTCATAGAATGGCTGCTATCTTTGCTTCATACAAACATGTGACTGATAGCAGGCATATCTGTATGCACTACAGTGACATAGTTTCTTTCCATATGATTTATTTACATATATTTACAGGCACTAGATGCAAACAATCTTAATGGCAGTTAAATTACAGTGCATAAGTTTTGTCAACTTTGTAAAGAAAATGTAAATGACTTATCAGTTCCTCGCTCTCTCCAGCTTCAGAGATTTTGATAGAATGAAAGTTTATATACTGTGTTTGTTCAAAGTTTTTATTGAATTCATACATGCAGGTCACATAGAGGAAACTGGCGAAGAGAACCTTCTGCTTTGGGGATATAATTTCTCTGACAAATGGGTGATTAATAATTGTATAAATCAGATTAAACTTCAACATGTAGGATCTATGTTCATAATCACCAGTAAAATCGTGGGACTTTGCATATTTGATATTAGAAGTGGTCTGGTTTTAGTGTAAAAAGTGCAACAAATCAGTTATGAAAATGTCAGCCCAAATCATCTTTGCCAATGATTAAACACCATTTACTTTGTAAATAACCATAAACAGAAATATAATATTTATTCTGGACAGCATCATTTGAAACTCAGTAAAAAGGAAACAGAGCTAGCAATATGTTCAGGAGACCAAGCAGTAATGGGAGAGAAAAAAGAGTGTGACACAGAAGGACAGATAAACCTGCACAGGATGATACCTTTTTTTTCCTGCTAAGTCATCACATCTGAGGGACTTTGTGGGGTCAGACTTAGCTGAAGTTCTCTATATGGGGCTCACCCATCAATCTGTTGTGTAGATTTTCAGGTTAAGTGGCTAAGGGTGTGTGAATATTTATTACAAATTGGATTATTTTCTGATTTGCTTTTTGTTGTGAGGCTCAAGTCATTCACCCTACATCTAATTTAGTTTTCTTCCCTGGCTCCAGGGTGACTATTTAATTTTTAATTTCCACATTGTGGGCACAGAGGAGAACTTCACTCAAATGTACCACGGGAGGGAGCAACTACTGAGGTCCAGACAAGATCAACACTGGTTTCTACAGAGTGAACGTTTGTGCTTCGTGACATAGGCTTTGTGACATAGGCAGTTTGCTGGCATCTGGAAGGTCAGTCCTAATGGCCACTGTCCAAGCGTCAAGGTATTCCAATTTCAGTCTATAAAAACTTGAGGGTTGATGAAAAAATTGTGTAACAAATTGCTATTTGGTATAGCTAGGTATATACGGTATATCAACCTTTGACTGTAAAATCACGGCCAAAGCCCTACCAAGGCCTAGAAACCTCTGGGATGTAGGAGAAATATCACAGGAGACCCAGGGATAATACAGTCGTACAGATACTGTCGCTCACCTCATTTCAACAGTCAGATTGATGTACCACGTGCCTGATGCAGTTATTTAGGCTGTGCCTTCTTTCCCCTTCCCTCCCCTTTATTTTTTTCCCAGACTGACTGATCCTGTAAGTGAATGACAGTGTAATTTTAACTTAATTTTAAGTTACAGTAGCCCTTTAGAATGGATTGTTGTAAATCAATGGGCATTTTAACACTATGTTTTGTGTTTGCCCCCACACACCCCCCGGCCCCGCCCAGAAACTTGTGTGACCCATTTCAGCCATAGAATGCACAAGCCCTCAGGGGCTCACAGCTACATAGGTGTATGTGTAGAAGGAGCAACAGCTGGTCACCTCTCTTCAGATTTTTCTGATTTGGCATGTTGCCATTTGCCCAACATCTGTCACAGCAGATTAGTCTGAAAACCTGCCCCTGTCTGACTGGGTGCATTGGGGAGGCTCAATGCTACCTTGTGAGGGTTCGAGGATTTGTGGGGAGCGTCCAGCTTAGACTGTACATGGGAGGGGATTGAGTGACCTCACACCAACTACCTGTATGAATACACATGTATACACTGATTAAAAAAAACCTCCTCAAAACCCCAACCTCCTCCCCCTCTTAGTATTGGCTTGTTCTATTAGCCTGCTTTTGTTGCCTGGTTTTCATTTTATTTTGGGGTTTTTAGAGATTATTTGGTTGGTTTGTTTTGTGGCAGTTTTGGGTGTTTGTGGAGGTTTTTTTGGTTTTGGTTTTAATTTTGTTTTTTGGATTGGGTTTTTTTGATGGGAAAAGCAGAGTGGACTGTTCTGGGGAAGCATAGCAGTGGATAAAGTTTCAGGATTATTGATGTCAGCTGCACTTGTGCTGCCTCCAGATAATCTATTCATGTTCATATGTCTCATGGTGTCATTCATCTTCCTTCCTGAGTACCGGGGATCTGGCTTCATTTTCCCCAGACTTTATGAACTTGAACTAGATATTTTGATTTCATTTACATCACATGATTCTCCAGACTCCTCTCAGAAGTAAAGCAAAGTGCAATAAGCCATGGTAATCCTCATGACTTCAGGGATGCAGGCAAAATAAATGTCCCTAAAACTCCTTCAGCTTTTAGTCAGTTGTCTTAGGGTATCTATATATCTTTAGCTTAACAGGACTTCAGTCTTGGTTGAAAACTACAAGTATCCAGACATGGGTCTATGGTCCAGAAAAGCAGGAGTGCACTGTCACAGTACATTTTGGTTTTCTGATACCACAAGGAATGATGTTTTATGAGGAAATTGGAGTTGAGGAGTTCACCTTGGATGAAGGCCTGATTGCGAATGTGATTGGTGCAAACCTTGTAAGTCTGATGTAATGAAGAACAATATTTTTAGACTTTGACTACCACCAGGCCCAGGCTGAATTTGATTACTTCAGAAGGCTGCCCATTAAGAATCTTAAGTCTGATAGATTGCAAGAATAATTTTTGCACACTTTGAACATTTTTGCAATAGGCAGATCTTCTTGGAAAGTGGAAGTTAATGCTGGGAGTGTGATTTGGTTCCTAGAAAGGGACCTTGAATATTGATATTCCTAATTTAAAGCCTTTCAATTGCTACTATTCTGAGAACAGCAGCACAGGATAAGATCATACATGTAGCTACACATGTCCCTTGTACCAAATCTGTCATGAACACAGGGAATTCCTGACAGAGAGGGTAGTATACAGCTGTGAAAAAGGCAGACTATGCTTTCTCATGTGGAATGTTTGGGATGTATCATCATGGGTTGAAGAGAGGGATGTGTGGTAGGACATTGGCAATGGCAGGCTAGGCATCAAACTCTAGTGTATTTTGGGAAGATGATGACGTTTCAACATGGGATGGATGATGTAGAGTTCTAGTGGGAGCTCAGATGTGATTTTGAAAGAAGAAGAGGGTAAGTATTTCAGAAGGAAGAAAGTAGAGCTTTATGTAAGTCTTGTGGCCTCACATTGTCTAATATTGGCCTGAATTGACATGGTCATTTTGCTGCTTATGTGGCCCAGAGCAGTTTTTCTGCAGGAGGCTATGATTGTATATCAGCAGGAGAGAGCGTAACTTTTCCTTTTCTTAAGTTAACAGAGGGGAAAAAAAAAACCCAAACCAGATTTTCATCCATAGACTCGTATGATTTTATCCGAGTGGGACCGATTTATATCAAGGCAATGATAGTTGGTTTTGGAAGCAGAGTTTTAAAAACCCTGTTGAGAGAGAGAGAAAAAAACCCCCTCTATCAATAACAAAAGTAACTTGCTTCAAGCATAAATCATTTGAAGATCATTATTTGTTCTTTGTAAACAATTGTAGCTCTATTGTGTTTCTTTGAAATGATTACATGGTGTGGGGTTTTTTTTAAAGCAAATCTGCAGTTTCATTTTACTTCATATTGAGAGGATGCAATCAAACATGTAATACAGTCTCAGATTCCTGTTAATGATGATCCAGAAAATCGAGGAATTTTATTCTATTGTACACTTGTGTTTTGTGGTGGAACTGTAAAGCCTTATTTGAAATGATAACAGTTTCAAGGCTTTCTCTAGGATTTATGACTTTGCCAGTAATCTTTACTTGATGAATTGAAATTCAGTGGTTAAAACAAATATCCTGGTCTTTAAGATTATTTAAAGATACTTATGTATCTATATCTATTAATGGAACTTAATGGACAGTGAACTGATGAGAAAGGTGTGCACAGAACATCAGAAAAAAAATAGTTTCCACAAGATTAAAAGGAACTGAGAGGGGCGAGCATGACTTTAATTTACTGAATAACAATCTTGGGAGAAAATCTCTTCCTCTGCAGTTCTGATAATGTGAATGGGAGTTATTTACATGTATTAGGAGGCCTGTTTTCCCCAAAGAGATCATATACTTTGTATCAGTTTCTGCTTAAATAGGCATCTTAGGATAATTCTTTCTCCTTATTTAGATATGGGAAGGGAGAGAGGAAAATTAATTTCAGATGGCTTTAAGCAAATGTTAGAAAGGTTAACATTCACAGACTTCCAAATATCTTTTGGGCAGCTGACATTTTCAAATACTAAGCTTTTTCCTTTAGTTGAATTACAGTGCTGGGCAGAAAGCAATGGATGTGTGAAATGAAATATGCCATTCAAATACAGAAAAGAAGGGGAAAACTGCTTGTAACTATTACAGAGAATAAAAGGTAAAATTGAAAGCCTCTGCTACAAGCTGAGTGTTCTGTTTGAGGCATTTCACGTGGACTTGATATATTTTATGTATGAGGAATGCTTGGAAACTTTTTTTCTCTCACCAAAATGTCTCCACGAGCAATTTATTTTCAGATGAGGAAATTGCCTATTCAAATGAGAGAAAGATAGGGTTTAACATTCCACAAAACCACACTGCAAACTGAACTTGAGCAGTAGGCAGTGTTACTAACTGGACTAACATGTCTGAGTACCATTTTGAATCCAAGATGCAGTCGATCTGTTAATTTTTTTGCTTTAAATCTGATACACCTCTAGGATGCATCCCGATAGTATGGAAACTGAGTATGCATCACCAACATGCATATGAGTGTATACAAGATACATGTGATTATTGCTGGAAGACAAACAAAATAATAAATACATATATATATATTTGGCTCTACATGATACATATACAGATACATGGCATTCATTGACCTGATTAAATACAAGGTGATAAAAAATCAGCACTGCATCAAAATATTTTGAATTAATACATTTATACCATGAGTCAAATGTAGCTTAGCAACAGAAAATAGGTTTGAATGAATATACAAATGTCGATGTCTCTAGTAACATCAATTTGCTAATCAGTCATGCACATTTTTGCAGCCTTCTAAGAAACTGGAACCTGTACAGTAACACTGCCTACCAGTGCTACTAATAACTTCTGGACCTTGTAGCCTTTCTCAAGCACAGTTAACAAAGGAATGCATGTCACTCAGAAATGGGACACTGCAGTGATTTTGTCTAATTTTATTTATGTACCAAAAAGGAAGGTAGGGAGCTAGTACTACTGGAGACAGAGAAACTGCTGCTAGAGGAAATTGAGAGTATTGGAGGGAGGTTTTGGTGAGTGATTGTCCTGGTTCCAGCTAGGATAGCAGTGGATGGAATGCCATGTTTGGGAGTTAGGATGAGAGCAGTGCTGATAACACTGTTTCTAGTTTCTAGAATATTTCTAGTTTTTGCCAAGCGATCAAGGACTTTTCAGTTGTTCATACCCTGCTAATGAGAAGGGAGGGGACACAGCCAGGACCACTGACCCAAACTGGCCAAAGGGGGTGTTCCATGCCAATTACATCATGCTCAGCATAAAAGGGGGGCTGGTGGAGGGAAGAGCAGGACGCGTTGTTTTGGGGACGGTCCAGTTTTCGCAACAGCCCTGAGCTGTATGGCCTGAGTTGTGCGGTTCGGTGAGAAACTGCATTGTATATCACCAGTTTAATATATTTTGCTGTAAAGTCCTGTTATTATATTTATCTCTCTGCTGCCCCAGTAAACTATCCTTATCTCAACCTGCAAGGTTTTGTTTCCTTGGTTTTTCTTCTCCCTCCCTTTCCTGCCCCCCTCCCCCCAATTCCCCCCACTCCCTCTTAAAGAACAAGCCCGGCTCTCAGCTGGGGCAAAACCATGACAATGATGAAGGTCTGCTAAATTATGACAAGCAGGGGATGTGGATGTAGGGAAAACCTTACGCTACTGCTGTTGGATGGGGAGCTTCCAAAGGAGAACTGAAGATTTGCAGTGGAGTTGCTGTAAGGATAGGGTGGACTTAAGATCTTTATTTCCATGAAAATAGACAAAGGGAATGTACAGGAAGGTGGACATAAATCCATGACAAAAAATGGTTTAGCCATAGTTTTATGATTACTTGGACAGTTCAAAAGGCTTGAATTCATAAGATAACGATAACAATGCCAGCAGTGGTATTTTTAGACATAAAGTTTCCACCATTAAGATACTGCTTTCTGTAAACAAAATAAAGATGAGTTTCTTTTCTACAATTATGAATTTGGCTGTAATATACGTGTCATAGCTAAAAAACATGAGCAGCTCATAAGGACCATAAGATAACTTGGCATTTTATTTCTGTAATCATTAGTCCTTGTTTTAAGTATCACTACATAAAATCATACATGCAGCCCTTGCAGCAAGAACTTGCATCAAGTGTCTTCTCTGTCTTAATTACTAGGCTACCAATGTGACCTTTTGAAGTGTTTACTCACCCTGTGTTCTTTAAATTCTTTGCTGAGCAGGGAGAGCAATTCAAAGAGGAGAATGTACACATAGGGTGTGGTATCACAGTTACAACCTAAGAATGAGTAGTTGCTTTGGTTATTTATCTGAAAGAATGGCTATGATTTCTGGTTACTCAAAGTCAAGAGAAAAATGATGGGAATTCCTACTTTTTTCTCTGCACATTTTGTCTATGAGCTCTGGCCTCTGCCAATGGACCTCTCCCTGTTTAGTATCATTTGTATTGTGAGCTCTAGAGAGAGCTCTGTTACCTAACTTGATATTGATTCTGCTGGAGGCATAGAGATCTTTGATTTGGCCATCTGTGTCTTTTCCAGAACTAGATTTCTGCTAAAATCAGAAGAACCCTGTGAGAAGAATATAATTTTCTATAATTTCACAGTGCTTCCAATTACTTTTTATAGAAACCTGTTTAGACTGTTAAGCTTATGAGACCAGAGATGACTTCTGTCCTTCCTTGTTTTATGTATCAAAATGAAAGACAAATCATGGTGCCTATAGGTGTAAATGCAACACAATAATTTTCCAGACTTAATCTTCATTAGTTTATACATCCTTTCTTTTTATGCTTAATTGTGATTTAGTGTTTTTTTGTTGATTTTGAGACAAAAAAAAAGTCCAGCTTTTGCCTGTAATTTGACAGTATGTCAACTGGTATTTACTCTTCACACTGTCTTCTCAACAGTGCTAACAGAAAGGACAAGATTTGATAAATACATTTCTTTAAAACCCCATGTATTTAACATAAAAGCTGAATACTCTCTGTATAAACCCTGAGATCTATTATAAACCCCATATCTTTTAAGTTATTTAAATACAGAGCTCTTAGCAATATATTTAAACATGCATTTAAATATTTTGTTGAATTGTGTTCTAAACATAACTGAACATATGTCTGGTTCTTGGGAGCTGGTTCATTAAAGAGTGACAGCAGACTAGACACAGAGATTGAGTGCTAACTGAACAGGGTATCTTATCAAAGCAGGGCTGTGTGACAAAAGGCTCTGTGACTCTTTTTGGGGGTTGAAAAGCCAAATTAATTCTTTAGAATATTTTGGTCCTATGACTTTTTAATAACCAAGTGAAGCTGAAATAGCTATTGATAAAAATGTCCAAGATGATAGTGAAAATCACTATTATTTAATCTACTCTTCAGTAAAAAAAAATGAGGTAAATTTTCAATATTAAAATATTTTCTTATTTTGTACTGGAATAAAACCAAAACCTTTAATGGTTTTTTGTTTGTTTTTTTTTTTTTAGTAACATGACATTGAATGTTTGACTTGCAATCTGTTATTCAAATGACTAAAGCACTCAGCTGAAGGTGGGCTGTTCACCTTCCTGTTTGTGCTCTGCTCATCTCAGAGATTCCTGGAACCTCAGTACACATTCTACCTAAACACCATAGTTACCAGCTTGTTGTCTATTGTGGTTTTCATTTAAAGTTCCACAGTAAATAACTGTTGTAAATTATACTTCTTTTTTCCATTTTTAAAAAGTTACTTTGATGCAACAAGAGGAACGAGAGGAGATGCCAGTCAAGTGCCTACAATTACCATTTTCTTTGTTGGCTCAGTTGCCTATTATGTGTATATCAGTTCTGGTCTCTGTTGTTGAAATAGGACATGATGTGGACGTTTATTTTTCCAGTTTAGGAAATCAGATTTATGTCGGATGGAAGACACATAAGGCAATCAGACTCTATTTCTGATAAAATAGTGCTGCTGTATAATCCAGCTGAAATATTTATATTCTTCATTTTGCTTGGTGTTCTTGGCCTTCTAAATATGTTTGGGGTTTTTATTATATTTTAATGAAAAATACCATATTCTGTTAAAAAGTATGTTAAAGGAAAAATCTGAGGTTAGGAAACAGTAGTAGAAATAACAAAGAAATGAGGGAAGGCTTAGATAATCTAAAACGGAAACTTTCCAATCTAGTTAGAGATTTCTGCAGACACACTTGACCCAGAATCTTACATGTTTTCCTGACTCTGCCACACCTTTGAGTCTCAAATTTTGCCTGATCAAAAGTATCTATACTACTCTTTAAGAAATAGGTGTGCTGCTAATTTTATGTTGTATTATATCTAGGCATTGACTGGAAGCCAGAAATTCCTCTTTCTTAAAAACAGTTTATAGCAAGGTGGGTATAGCTTTCTATTGAAAGGTCTGATGAAAAACATCAGGTCTCCAATCCTGCTACCCAGGTTTACTTATGCAGATGAGTACATGCAGTGAAGGCTTGAAGCAGCCATGTAGCCTCTGGAAGCCACCTGCCAACTTGTGTTTGTTTTTCTATGATTTTTTTTACTGAGTGTTTATATTGTTTATTATAGAAATGGCTAATATAATACACAGCATATCAATGATGTTACAAAGTATTAGTAAGCATATATGTCTTTTACATTGAATAATGTCTGTGACTATAAGCACCTGAGAAAAACTGTCTTTGAAATTTTAAGAGCAATAGCAGCTACAAGCATGCAAACGTTAATATGAAAGGCGAAGTATTTAAAGTGTAGTAAAGGGGAAGAAAAGGATGAATAGGAAATAAAGCTGAAGGAGAAAATGGGAGAAGGAAGGGAGGAAAGGACGGAAGGAAAGGGCAGGAGGGAAGGGGAGCCACCTGGGGGATAAAAAATAAAACTAAAACCAGAAAAATACAGATGATAGGAAAAGAAGAACTGAAGGTTCCGAAGACTTGGAAATACTTACCATCAGTGTGACCTGGAGCATCCTGACTGGTGCTTTGATATAAAAGAAATAAAGGGGAAAGAAAAGGAATTAATTTTTATGTCTGAATGGCATGTGTATATATTATTTTGTAGATTGAGAGTAAGAAGCAGCACTCAGTAATCTGAGTATGGACTCAGATTTCTTTCTTGTGTAAGTAAGTGCATATTTTGTAGCTACTGGGGACTTAGAGTGAGGTCACAAGCTGTACCTTATGCTGATGAATATGGAGGAGGCGGCAAGGAGCAGTACAGTTCTGCGAAATTCTCTTGTAGATCAGGCTGTGCAAGCTAAGGTACATTTTGTGTTGTGTGATAAAGTCTTAAATGTGCTTTATAAATTTCATGGAAGGGAACGTGTCTGGTGATGGGGGAAGTCTTAAGCTCTGAGCATAGTGTCTCAGGCTTGAGGGCAGGGAGTTGTTAATTTTTCTTCCAGTCCAACAGTTGCACTTTTATATTTTCTTGAATTTTTCCTTTCCCTCTTTCCTTTTTCAGATCTATTTGTTTGCTTGGATTTCCTGAACTACAGTGACCTTACTTAATGCCTCAGAGCACCCTCTAAGTTCAGTGGTACTTGTACTTTGTCAGACCTGTTCACTCATCTGTAGCACTTGAAAACATTATATAAGGAGACATGGGACATGACTTTGCTGTACTCTCTCTGAGATGAGTGAGAACTGATGCACAGACAATGCAGCCTCGGAGAGAAAAGGGCTTTCACTCCACACTTGTTTTAAAGCTGTTTTGCTGTTACTGTAACTATGCTAAGACTATGGAAACTGCATACATGTTCTCTTACACTGGCAAGAATGCACTGTCACTGCATATATGATATCAGTTAGTAACAGTAATATATATTTGACTTACTGTTTTTATACTTTCTATTCAGCACTCATCTGTCTTGCACAGCCTTTCGCAAGGCATTTTCCTGTGCAATAACCACTAGAACATGCTTATAGCTAAGCAGGATACTGTCACTTTTCAAGTCTTTCCCCTGCTTTTTACTGCTGTCTTTGACAGTGGCTCTGCAAAAATGCTGAAATTTTGCAAGACTAGGGGAACAAGTGTTCTCTTTTGAATAGACTTTTATTTCTTGAAATAAATTATCAAATTAATAAATTCTTGTCTGACAAGAATCCTCTGGATGAGGCTGGTAAGGAATTGACCTACAGTGAACATACTCTTACTTAGGTTTGAGTTGTAGTGCATTGTTAAAACAAATTTAACTCTTAATTGACTAAATAACTTATACAGGATTTCTCACTTGCTTAGTTCATTTTCTTTTTATAATTTTATATTTCACTTGAGCTAGTATTGTGAGTTTACACCATCTTAAGTCCTTTCTTGCTTCTTTCAAGTTCTATTTCTGTGTAGATTATTGCATTTGTATGTTATCTGTAACAGTTTGGGGAGACTAAAACAGTTGAGATTCTAAGAACCAAGCATTATCTTTAAGGGTTTTTGTTGTTGTTGTTTGTTTGTTTGCTTGTTCTTGCTAAAAAGGCTGCAACACAAAACCCAGAAAACATTATTTTACAAGCAGCAGTGTCTTAAAATCGAATTCCTTTAAGAATATCAAAGTATAATTCAATTATAATTTGTACTTTCATACTTTAAAGTCATTAAAAATTGTTCTGTGTTGTCCAGGTGGGATTTAAATGGCACTTAACTCTGGGCTCTAACATTAGCATGCCCTGAGTGTTTTGACTTCCCAAAAAATTTGAACTGCCAAAAAGTACACATGCCAGGAATACTGTGTGTGTATAAATAAAATTTATCTGTGAGAGGAAAAAAGAACAAAACACATTCATCACCTCAGTGGGATTGTTACCCTTTTTGCTTTAGAACTTAAGTTGCTGATTAAGTGGATATTCTATCTGCCATCCAAATCAATAAAAAATATTAAAGACAATTTGCATTTTTCTTTGCAAATGTGCTTGGAAGGTCCATTTCAGCTCTCCCCAAAGAAAGTATCTTTTCTTCTGGGCTAAGACCATAACAAAATGTCTCTGATAGTCACATTTTTTGTATGATTACCCTTTGTACAGGAAGTGAGTAGCACTTCAGAATTCTGTAAGCACAGATGATAATTTCTGTAATTTAGAGTTCCAAGTTGTCAATTGACAGATTTCTTGATTTGGTATATGCATTTTCTGACAGATTTCTTGATTTGGTATATGCATTTTCTGGCACGGTCCGAGTTTACTGACCTGGACTGTAACATGTTTTAATTTCATTAGTGAGCTTACCCACATGTTGACTCCCGGCTTATGTGTTAAAGAGATAGCGACAGCAATTCACTCATTTTCTTTTAGGTATTTGAGCATTTGCTCAGATTTGATTGTTCTGCCTTGATTGATTTCTAGTAGGTGGCATCTATGGCAAATAAAGCTCTGCTAAGCTTTCCTAGTCGGAGTGGTTTTATATTGCATTCAAGAGACAATGGTATTTCAGTACCAATCCAGATTAATTAAAAAAAAGAAAATACTTTATTTACAACTTCTGAACATTTAAAAAAATTTTTTTCCCACTCTACCCTGACAGGTTTTTAAACACAGAATTTTTAAAAATAATATTTGGTAGTTCTTTGAGATTTATAAAACCAGCCTGCCCATTGTCAAAGAATACTCTTGCTTTCACTTCAGATTCTAGATGCTATACAGATATGAGACAGTAAATTTAATTAAAAAATGAAAACAATAATCACAGGTAAACATTTATAATTTCTAATTAAAAAAAAGATTTATGGAAGGAATAAATGTATTCATTGGGCTGGCTAAGGTTTCTGATTATTTCTACACATTTAATTTGGTCCATCAAAACTTTTTATCAGTAATGTAGGCACAGTTCTGAACTATGACCATCATCATTATGTAACTAGAATGTAGTGCAGGCATGTCCTGTAAACACTCCCACTTCCTTCACCTAAGATAGGTGCTGTTAGGTTGTTCCCTCAGCTGATTTGCTGGCCATGGCCAAACACCACTAAACTTTTCCTTTTGCTTTTTGAAATTACTCTTAGTCATTGATTTTTAAAGACATGTACAGAAATGCTGGACTCAGGTCCCTCTATCAAATTTGCTTGGAATTTTGTAATGCTTTTAAAATTTATTAGGGTTGTACTGGTAGGCAATGAAACAACCCAAATTTCTAGCTCTCATGTCTGGAGGAAAGTTGAAATATGCAAATATAGTTCCCCCCAAAAAGCACTTGCCAAATGTTATTTTCAGTATTCTGGATTGGACTGACCTTTTCCAGATATGAGTCTCAGGAACAGTATCCTAATTAGATTTTGAAATTCTGGGAATGAGAGGAACATATAACACCACTGATTTATGTATCTTTTATAAAAGCCAATGATTTGGCCACCCCACAAAGTTCCCAGCCTGTGCTAGCCCTGAAATGGTATATCAGGAAGCATACCTGTATGATCCCATTGCCTGTGTAGAGTAACTCACCTTATTTGTAGGGTAGATTACTTAGATAACAGAGATATCAGTGATTAAAAAAATTGCCTTTGTGGCAGTCCTAAATCTAAATCTCTGGGACCTAGAAGTAGAGTAGTAACTGGTTGGCTGGAGGTGGCTATGGAATTCTGTATTTTCCAGTAGATGATTATAGCTATCAGTCACAAGGATGTAGGCAGAAACCTGAATGGGTGGAGAGGGTGTACGTTCGAAAGAGTAGTAGGAAAAACAGGTATCAAGGGGTTAAGGAGACTTGGAGACTGTTAAGGACCAAACAGATTTGGGATGCCTATGATCTGTACCTGCCAGTACCAAGAGCTGTGAGCACCAATGTTACCTAGGTATACTAAAGTATTTACAGTTTCTAATTTAGAGAAAAACTGAGAAGCATGTTTTTTTGTGGGTTTTTTTTTAATCTTACAGGCTTTGTATTTTATAACTTTTCTGATTACTTCATGGTTTGGTATCAGAAGTTTTTCACATGCTTAAATTTAATACTTGCCGTTTTCAGTTTTGCTAACAAAGCAGAATAAGCCAAATGATTGTAAAAGCTGCTGGTTACCTTATAAAAGCTATTGTAAAATGAACTATTTCAACTGTTATTCATGGAATAAGAGGAAGTTCTCAAAAGCTGTGATAATAATAGACCTATCTGTTTCTTGTCCTGAATCAAGATTAATGCAGCAAAGATGTCACAGGGAGTAAGATTGGGAATAGGACATGAAGAAAAAACTTCAAAGATTGTTATTCTCCTATATGCATATTTCTGTACACAGCATGCTGTGCATCTACCTTGTAAATTATGAGCACTTAGGAGACAAATTACTGTTAAAGAATAAAAATCTATCCTCAAGTGCATGAAAAGTGTTGAGTGCAATTAGGAATAGTGGTGGCACTGGTCAGAGACAAGCTAAAATAAGGATGTAAAAAGGAAAAAAAAGAATTAACACCAGATATTGTATTACAAATGTAATGCAGTAGCTAGTAGAAAAGGCATAGTAATTCTGTCTAGAGCCCTTATGTGACAGTGATTCTGTTTGAAAATCAGTCAAATGGGAAAATGTAAAGTGAATATGATGATTCAGAGATTGATTACATTGTTCAGAGCAAGCAGGAGAACCTCACTGAATAATCTGCTGACTCTTCCACCCTTTCCTCCAACTGGAATGGGATTTTGTTTCCATTTTGTATTTTACGTCTTATTTTTAATGTTCTATTCAAAAGAAGCAGTAAGAACACTTCTTTCATTTAGAAGGGTAGAAGCTGTGATCCTGCTGGGGAAAGGTTCCAGAGCTCCTGTCCTGCTCACTTGGAGCACTGGCTGATTGATTGCTCTTCCAAGTATCTGTATAATATTGTTAGTCTTCTAGTAGTATAGCAGTCTAAATCAATTAAAAATCACAGGAGTACTGTCTCTTGCACAAGGCAGTTTTCTCCATAAACTGAATTGACAGACCAGATCTACTCTTCCATGTTTTTGAAGATAATGGTAGTAAAATAACAATTTATTTTTTTTTTAAAAGTCTACTTAGTTTGATACAGAACTGGAAATGATCCATTTAGATTTCTTAAGATTTAGGCTTATTGGTCTTCTAAATGGTGAGCAACATGTGATTACACTAAGCTTTTTATTGAGCTGTACTTTACAGCCTTGAAGAACCCCAAGGAATAAATGTATAATCAGAGACATATTGTCAGATAAGTCTTTTAATCATAGGTTATATTTGAAGTCTAAAATGAGCTGTAATAGATGAAAATAAAACCCCGATGTATGGTTGCTTGGCAGATTCCTGAACAAAATCCACATATCACAAAGATTAAATTTGTAATCTGCCAATGAAATATGGAAACGATTCGCTCCTGAAATTGAATATGCATGCGGTTTCAAGCAGGATATCTGGAAGAAGTAGTTAGGATGTTAAAGTAAATATACGTTCCAAGTGATTTCTGGATATACCTTGCTAGAATATTAGTGTCTAGAAGGCTGTAAGCACAAACGTACTCCACTAAAACCAAGTCTGAGTGTATTGCTATTGTGCACAAGCAGCAGCAGTGTCACCTGTGTTGTCAGAGTCTTGTGTCTAAAAGCAGAATAAAATGAAGGTTATAGCTGTGTTTATATGCTTGAGCTGGCAGAGACAGGACAGATCTTTGTCAGCAGATGATTTCAAATAAATTTATTTTCCATGAAAAGGTTTTCCTTCATCTATAGCATGAAGGATATCTCTCTTTTTCATCCCCAAAGATGGAGGCAGTATGGTCAGTGTTAATGCCTCATTTCCGAAGTTCAGGAAATCAGATGTGCTTCCATGTTACTTAGTCCTGATATAGCCTAAATGTCTGTTGGCTGTGTTGAGGAGATAACATAAATAAAACAGGTTTGTGCTTTTCGGCTTGCTTATCTGATAAAGTGTAAGTCAAAATTCTCTCAGTTGGTTCAACTACCAAGTTAGCATGTCATGCCATTTCTGAAAGATGAGCATGTGTGACATGTGGATGTACTTTAAGTTATACATATAAACAAGCATCTGAAACACCTAGTTGGAATACTGGTGTAACTTTCTTAAGCAGCTGCCATTCAATAATCATAACTTTGCGTCAGTGGTTTCTGTCATTGTTTATTCTTATTAGTTGTTGCTCCAGTAGTTTCTATTGGATGAGAAGCCTCAGAACGTACTCTAATACTGAACACTTCCATTTCACAGAGATTACTTCTCTGTTCTTTGATATCAGAAGTGTGTGCTTTTCATCAGTAGTATAGTGATGAGTGGCAGCCCCTCAGCTTTCCTCGATCCCCCTGAAAAGCTCCTCAGCAGTCTATCCAGGATGGTGCCGCCAGATAACCTGGTCCTGGGAGCCATCCGGGGCTCCTCATCAGTAAATGGCCCAGCAAAGAGTCTGACAAGATGGCTCAGGCTCTGCAGTTCAGCCCCCCACATATCACTTCTACAATCATTATTTCACTATTATCACAAGACTTTGTGTGAGACTGCTCCACCACTGGGGACATCCCCTTAGTGGAAATTCCTCCCTCTGCACAATTTGAGACAGATCTACTGATATTTTGAAACCTCAAGGAAACTGTCACGCTTGATAGGGATTTCACAAGGTGGTTCTTCTCTGATTAACTGTTGAGTTCTTCTCCTGCTTGCTCCTCGTTCACTTTTTGGGAAGAAGTAACAGGATCCAGTGATATATTGCCATATTTGTACCTTTTGAATAAACTGGCCTCAGTTTGTTACCTACTTCACTGCTCTCAGCTTGTAGGTAAGAGGGGTCAACAGAAAACTACTTTTCTTCCCAGTTGCTGCTTACCTTTTTCTTTTTTTTTTTAATTAAAAAGGAAACCAAATCCCAAATCCACATCAATTAGCTCAGCATACAGATCACACGTGATCAAGATATTTGAGGTGATTGTGGAGGTCAGTTTCAAGACATGTGGATTGAACTCAAAACTTCCTGAGCTTATTTAAAATTTTACATAGCATGGCATTTTTTAAAGAAGAGAACACTTTCCTAACTCTAGTGACAGCACTAGAGATAAAGACAGTTTGCATGGTTTTTTTCTTTCACTACACGAGTGAGAAATTTTATGTTTAAAGGCTGCTGCAGTTCTATTATAGTGGATGCCAATAAGGACATTTAATAAAGCAACTTTGCAAATGAGTTTTTCTTGAACTTTCCAGGAAGGGATTTCTGTGGATGCAGCATGCTTTTCCCGGTCAGGTCACTGGTTGCCTAATTAGAGTGCGTTTACCTTGATGACAGCAAGATGCTGAGTTATGTGAGGCCTTAGAAAAAACCCTACAGTCTCTTCAGTGTTTTGGATGGGTAGAATGTCCAAACCAGTCCAAGTAGCTGCTCTTCCTCCCACGCTTGTGGACTGAAAGCTAAATCAATGACAGTGATGTTTTAGGCTATTGAAAGTCCTCTACATATTCTATCTATCGCTTCTCCTTGCCAACCTAGGTTTTTCATTGAATTGATCTAATTGTCATGATTGTGTTCATGTCAGAAAGTACCATATTCAGAAAAAGAACAGAGTAAATCCTGACACTGCCCAAACCTGAGAGACAGCATAAATGAAAATTCCAATTACAACAACTAGTACTGCTCATACAGTAGTAGTCTCTGGATTTTTTTTAGTCATTTCTAATTGTACAACAAAGACAATAATTTCAAAATTACAGGTATTACTAAGACACATAATTAATGGATTAAGTGTAAAGAAGCAGCACAAATTTATACTTGAACTCACAAAAATAATGAGCACTACCTGTAAATGTGAAGACTTTAAAGAATCTTTGCATAATGATGGAGGGAAATGCTGAAGTGTTGTATCTTCTCCAAGTTATAGTTCTTGATTCTGCTCATCATTATGAAGCAGTATGTGATGAAAACAGAGAAAGAGAAAAAAAATAAATACATGCTAAAATATATGAAGTTTTAATGTTCATGGCTTTGGATGAATTTACTATTTTAGAACACAACTTTGTGCATCAGGGGTTAATTTTGATAAGGAGAGTTTCCTGTGGCACTTTGTGCTAGCCTGAAAACTGATGCCAGATTAAATTTTCTTTCAAACTGAATGAATCTTTTAGCTTTTTCAAGAGTTTACATATCCCATATGGGAAACCATTAATTAGGGTTTTGCTTGCATTCCTGTATTTGATCACACTAAATAATACTCTGTTCAAAGTGTGAGTTCACAATACCTAGGAGGGAACCTGTTACAGCATAACTGCTAACAAAGACCCAGAAATGCTCTTCTTTTCCTATAGACTGAAAATCACTATTTGTTGCAAGCTAAATGTTAAATTTATTAGTAATCTAATTTACAAAGTTCTTACTACTGAAAGCCACTGCAGGTGCTATGTGTAGAATAAGTCAGTCCCTTACTCAGACCCAATAGCACAGCTGGTGACACAGAGAATTTCTGTCTCTTCGTGCCCATCTGGCGGCGAAGTAAATCAGATAAACTGCTCATTAATCAATTCTTTCAAACTGGAATAATTTAAAGCATGGCATGACTCTAAGAGTAGCATTTTAAAATGTCAGTAGAGGCTGGTTGATATATTTAATCAGAAAATGAAAAAGAAAGAAATTCAGAATAGTTTATATTCTGTAGCGTGCTTCTGCACACAATTTATTTCAATACTTAAGTAATGCCATTTTCAAATTAATTTTATTTGATTTTCATATCTTGTTAGGTCCTTTAATGTTTTTGAATCTCAGAGAAGAACTATAAGATTACTATTTATTTGTTAATGGCTTAAATATTTTTCTTGATTATGTAACGTACAAGAATCTATTAGATCACTTTTAATAGTATATTTGCCTTATATGCTATAAATGAGTGGAATATTATCACAAAACAGCATGTAACCATGGCCTTATTAATAACTTTGTAAATTATCTTTCTGCTTTCTTAGAAAATAATGAATAAATAGTTGCGTTTCTTGCATACCTTGCATTTAAACATTTTTTTAGTCCCTTATTTCTTCAGTGGCTATAAATCTGTCTTGTTAAAATAAACTCAGGGGATGATAGCAATTTACATTTAACTGAGAAACAGGTTCAACATGTTGGGGCTATTCATTGCTCCAGCTGATTGTTCAGGGGTATAAAGCGCTCAACACACATATTTCATCCTGAAAGCATTTATCTCATTGACTTTGGTGGAAGTATTAAAAAAAGCCAAGCATGTAGAAAGGTGCTCTGCTATAGACGGGTGTGTATTCAGCCTGTTTAAAATCAAGCCCTTTTAAAAGAACTATGGAGCTCCTGTTTTCCTCTGTATTTGTTCCCTTTTCTGTCCTGGAAAGAGAGTAGGATTTTGCCTTTCAGTTATGTTGTAACTACAGTAAAATATCACAGTAGACAATTACTTTCTCTAAGTTAGAGGACTCTGGCTGTAAGTATTGACTTCAGTACTAAGTTCTGAATGAGCTACTAGCTATTGCGTTCGCACCTAAATGCTGTATGGACCGAGTTATAGTAAGAATTAAAGCTCACAGCACAAATGAATTTCAATAGAAACATTTTACCTCAGATGGCCATTTCGCTGTGTGGTTTCTGTCTAAATGAAATTGGGTCATATGTCTTTTTCATAAAAAGCTATTATGCACAAAAAACTTATATTTTTAGGTGGCTATTTTTCTTGGTGCAAATGGGTTCCTGGTCCTACACAGAAATGTGGCTGTCTTTCTATGACTAAGGGCTCCATTATGCACCATTAAAGACAATGGAAGCTTTGTTGTGGTATCCAGAATATAATTCACTTGGACTGGTTTGGAAAAAGGCAGGTGAATGTCTTTTGGTTTATTTGGTTTTCATTAGTGCTATTACTAGTCCCACTGATCGCTACTAATTTCACTGACAAGGTATTTGTTAGGGAAAATATTTTAATTTATAAAAGCCATATATATTTTAGCAAAAGCATAATCATCTTTCCTGTCTAACATGTCAGGTACTACCACCCAGCAGCAGACCTATTTGAGAGGTCTACTTGAATTTAAAGCAGTACATCGTGAATGGCAGAAGCATGTTCTGTTTGCATTCTTAACATTACTATCAATATCAGAGGTTATCTTCTGCCTTTAAAAGGTCTTTGGTCAGCCCTTACACAGATCACTGCAATGGAGACAAGGCTTAGAATGCAAAGGTTTTGCACACAGAAGTGGGAGCCTACAGAAAGCAGTGTGTGAACCTTCGTTATTCCCAATGCAGAGAAGACAGGAATAGTTAAGTACTGGTTATTGTACCAGGGCAATTATTTCTAGACAGGCAATTTTGGGGATTTTTTCTTTTTCTTTGTTGTTGCATCATGTTAAATCATGATACATATGTGGGAAAATAAATTTTATTTTATTTTATTTTAGTATGATGTCAAAACTTTGTCAGAATCATACAACTGAATCTGTCCCGTTAAAAACTGGGAGCAACTTAACCTTTATTCTGTTACTTCTGGCTTTTAATTCAGACTTTAATATAGGTGTTCAAAGAAATAAATGACTAATGCTTTCTTAAAAATATTTCTGCTAATTAATGCAGTTGTGACTGCTGTACAGTAATGAGATTTGTGGGGTTTGTTAAAACTTCAATTTAAAAACCGGAGACAGACAAATGTGGAATGATTGCTGGAGGTGACTTAGAAATTAAATTTATTTTCACACTTTAAGAAAAGCCTAGCCACCCACAGCCCCTCTGGTATATGAAGACAAGCCTGAGCACAAGGAGGTTTATTTTCTGCCAAATTCCTTTACCTGCTTAACACGACAACAAATTAATATGACAAAAAATGTGAAGGAATCAAATAATAGTATTCCGTCTGATCTTTTCTCTCAGTTTTCTCAAGAGATAGTGTAAATTTTTCCTGAAATTCACAAATGTTTTGGTTATGAATCTCAAGGCAGATTGCTGAAAGACAACTGCTTCTAGTCTAATTTGTCTTCAGCCCTCCCACTCATCTTTGGTTCTTAATCCAAATGCTCAAAAGCTATTTGAAACACAAATGTTCTTCCTGAGTCACTTCAGTGCAAATGTTTGCCTTGTATTTGTGTCCCCATGTGCTTATAATTCAAATGTCTGAAGCTCAATACGATTCTTATACACAATGATATCTATGTCATCAGAGGTTTATGCATTTTGAGAAACACAGTGAGGAAGGCCTGTTTATATCCCCAGGCTGGGGATGTAACATTACTAGAATGTGATGTTACTCAGCAACAGGCTAGCTACACTGACAACTTCAAAATATCAAAATATATGGAAATATAGCATCATCTTTATTCTAGGCCTAAATCAGAGCAGTTTCTCTGCCTTTCAAAGTTTCTCTCTTCTACTTGTTTTTTTCTTCACCACAAACCACTATAATATGAATTAAACTTACGTATAGGATTTTCTGTTCTGTTATTTCTCCCCAAATGTCTATTCCTTTAGTGCCAAATGATTTAGGACACCAGAAATGGCCTTTCCATTTATACTGGTGGTCGACTGAGTCCAGTACTCGATAGGAAATGCTATTTGAGGAGAAAGCAATCCTGGTCATCATCTTTGCTCCATTTCTGTTATACTCTGCCAGCATCCACAATAGTTGTATTTAAGTTGTTAGAAGATGAACTGCCTGTCCTTTTTGATATGGGAATATTGTCCATTTCAGGTTACCCATGAATTTATCTAATTCCTCTATGTAATTTCTTATATTGTTCACCTTCACAGTCTCCTACGGGAAAAGGTTCCACATTTTAGCTTCCTGCTTTACACAAAGTACTTTCTATTATCTGTCTTAAATTATCAATTCCTTCAGCTGCCTTCCTTTGCAACTTTAATGTTGCCAAATTTGGTGAATGACATCTTTGCATACGGCGTATTCACCATCCTTATGCTTCTGTCACCTCAGCCAGTTCTCTGCAACCTTAATGTATCTCAATTACACTTCAGCTCACTTACCCTGCTTGCAGATTGTACAGTGTCACCTTATTCAAGCTGTCCCTTGATGGGGAAGTCACTCCATTCTTTTTACCCCTTATTTGCCCTTATCTGTACCTTCATCTGCCTCTAATTTGTTAAGATATGGAGACTAGAACTACACACATGTAAGATGCTAGAGTGCCAAAATTTGATATGACAACCAAAGGACACCATTGTCTCAAGACTCCTTCTGATGATACTTGAAACATCATCAGAATTTTCCTGAATTTTTGAGACAGTAAATTTTCAGGATTTGTGAAAATCTTCTTGAATTGTAACTGCAAGTTCTGAGCATCATGTAAGCATGATATAGATTATTTTTCTCCAGTTACATTACTTTTGTTTTTTACTTACATTGAATCCTATCTGCCATTCACTCAGCCTTGTAAAGTCTTTCTGGAATGCCTTGCCATTGACACTGCATTTGAATGGCAGAAAGAGATTATTATTATTATTAATGACAAAATTGAAAATTAAGTCTCTGTTACAATATTTGTTTTTCTAGGAATCGACTGGATGAAATAAATTTTCTTAGAAAAAAACCCCCACACCTAAACCAAACCCAAACATGGATGGCACAGTATGACATGTATACACCATTTAAGAGTGTGCTGCCTAATGAAGACCAAACCCTGTGCATTTCACATGGATTGCCTCTCAATGACTGGTCTTATATCAAGTGTCTACTGCACTGTACAGATTTATTATGAGGGCTGGCTGTTAGGACTGTTAAGCATAACAGACGTATGTGTAAAAACCATTCACATTAATGCATTTTTTTACGTATATAAAAGCCAGTCTTCTTCCAATACATAGTCCAAGATGACTTCACTCTAGCAAGTGCTTTGTTTAGGCAATTCTGCTGTTCATCTAAGTCTGGCTCCTTGGGTCTCTGTAGACCTTCAGCAGTGCCTCAGCAGGTTTTGCATCATCAGGCAGAGTCACATGTCACAGCGAGGATGTTGCTACACATTTGGTCTTTAGTTCATAACCTCCACAAAACTGATGGGCTGGCACAACTCTGTCATATTATTCTAGACACTGAAGTGAAAAAGGTCCCATGAAAGAATTGCTATGTCTTATTAGGGTCAGAGCTTGCTTAAAGCAATTTGAAGCTCAGAGGATGGATTGGTTCCTTGTCCTCATCTAATTAGCAGTGCCAAGCTTGTAGAGTAACTCTTTCTCAGATAATATTTCAATCGATTCCTTTGCCATAGGTGATTCCTTCTCTGTGTGCCTTTTCGTGTGTCCTATGACATGCCTCAGAGTAAACTCAAGTGAAGAAGCACTCTCGGTCTTTTTAGTCACAGTCAAGTAGGGTGGTAAGGGAAAGAGTTGCAGCTGAGATGCTGGCAAGACAAGTTCTCTCACATGAGTTGCCCACATTATACTGCACAGTCTGTACCTGGTCAGTTCAGAATGGGGCGCGAAAGTAATTCTGTCTGCCTTGACAAAGAGCCTGTGCCCTCTACTCATGCCTCTGGCCTTACAAAATCACTTTAACCGGGTGTAGATAAACCAGGAAATAGTAAAAGTAGCAGTGACGGCTGTTAAGTGTAAAATTTGGTTCTTCACCATAATGATAATTTCCAGGTGAGTTTGCCTGGTGTTTATCCAGAATAGATCCAAGAGAGAGACTAGATAGTTGTTTCAGTCATCAGCATGTAACTACTTGTGTGTTCACTTTGAAACATGCACACACATACATCATGAGAGTTTTTAGCTGCTTACAGTGGGTTTTTTCCTGTCATTCCTCCCACCTCCTTGAGCACAAGCACTAGCAGACAATGCCTTGATGTTACGGAAGGCAATTCAGAATATGCAGAACTCTGGAATGTAACCACGGGGCCTGCACTTCTATTTTAAGTGTTTGCCTCCTTCCCTCTGCAATTGGGAGGCAAATTGCCACTGAAGCCAATGTTTCTCCTCTGAATGGTTTTTTCAGGAGTAACATCATCAGCAGTCCATACTTTTTCCCCTGAAACACATGGTTTAAAGATCCTCGCATTAGCTGCACCGATTAACAAATACGTTCTCCTCTGCTGATTTCTGTGACTTCGTCCCTATAGGCAATAATGGCTGATTAAGAAGTATTTCACTGAAAACAGTATAAATCATGACTTCCAAACTGAGTTGTGCTGTCTCTTACTTAGAGCTCAACCAATGAATTTGAAAGTGGAAAAGAACATACTAGTTTTCACTAGTATTTCCTCATGGTTTGTGTAAACCTGTTTAATATAACTCAGTTTCCTACTCATCTCCAAGGAGGCTTCTGCACATTTTTAATATAATGTATGTGCCTCTGTGGTTCTTCTCCTATGTATTGATTTTTATTTCTGACACTTACTTCTAGTCTGAGTTCTGCATACTAAATCATTCATCTGTTTTTACAGAGGATGGTTTTAAAACAATTATGGTCCTTTATTTAAAACTTTCAGTGTGTCGGACTACTCCTGTTTCACACTTTTGGAGTTTGATTCGCAAGCTTCTGTAATCAGATAGAGTCTTTTTGATTGATTTCAACAAGCTTTGTATAACGCTTTTTTGCTTTTAATTTTCTAGGAAGAGAGCCTCAATGAGGCTAAGTATTGCAAAGAAGAGAGTCAAAATTTACAGTACAGTTGCTACTCACTTTTACTGAATACCCTTTTCTGTGAACGTTAGGTTTGAAATTTTGGGTAGTCTCATCTTGGGTATCAACAGCTGTATGATAATTACTATGTCAGTCATCTGTTTGTCAATATTCTTCTTGTAATATGGGATTCATGTTGATAAATGAAATAATCCCCTGCTAGATTGGATGGCTGTAGCTGCATGCGGATACAATCTGAGCACACACATGAGGTCAATTGCAGTGTTTAAATGTCAGTATGCTCTTTGGAAGTTGCACCCCTTGCCAACTGATACAGTCTGGAGGATAATGACCAAGAAAGCAGCATTCTGGGGGAAAAGGGAATGGTTATGGCTGTGAACTAAGCAATGGACACAATTTGTGTATTGAATGGTGTGGACATCCTTATGTGAAGTCTTCAGAATAAAAGTAAATTCCACAAGTAAATCCACTCAAGATGCTGATTTACGAGAAAATTCCTAAACCCAGAAGTGAAATAGGTATAAAGACAACATCTATTTCCCAGGATTCCAAATATTTTTTGTTACATAACAGAAGTTATTAATTCAGAAAAATCCATTTCCTAGATTCCATGGCACTCTTTGAATGTGTTCTGCTTATTATGTGTGCCAACACCAACTCGTCAGTGTGTATACTATTTAATAGACTATTGATACAGCTAAATTTCAGTGTCATCACTATGTGGTGAGTGTTATATTTAGAATGATAAATAGCATAATTGCTTAGTATCAGTGATCAGACAGTAACTTATCATAGAATTCTATACATGTCACTGTCTATACTTTCTACTTTTGTCTCATACAAAAATGTGATAATTCACTTTCAAGCTCTGCATTCAAAGCAGAGAAAATAAAGTGGCTTTGAATTTTGCTGCAGTCTTTAATGGTTTCCTATGATTTCCTGAAAGAGTAAAATTAGTCCTCTACTGACTGTTTTTGTTGAATCTCTCAGTGTATTCATTGTTTTGGAGAAAGACTTTCAATTAAGCATGGGTCTGTTTCAGGAGAAGTGAGCTTGCGCTATAATGTTCACATGTGAAGTTAAAGATTTTTGGTAAAAACTAATAATTTCTCTATGTTAATGTATTTAATTTGGGTTTTGAGGGTTTATGAACAATGAAACTGCCTGGCAGGATTATAGCCAGCTGTTTTGTCTTCTGTTTGCCAAGAGTTTATTCTCTTGTTAAATCAGACTCCTGGAGTAAACACAGGATCCCAAAGGGGTATTTGCAAGGGTTAAGCCAAGTTTCTCTGTATGTTTTCTTCAAATAGCGTGTCGCATTGATATGTTTGGCTTCATTTTTAAAATCATGTTGCAGAGAGAAAAGTCTGAAGAGCATGATAGCAATTTGCCACAGAGATATTACCAAAGCAAATTGATGGTATTTTAAAGCTAGATAATTATCTAGAAATAACTGAATAAAATTAAAATTTATGTTTTCTCAGGTTTTGGGCTGCATTTGCCCTTGAATTAATACTATACCCAATGAAAGAATGATTCCACTGATGTATTTGCCTGCTATTTATATTTTTTTTTCTGTTCGCTTAATGTTTTATTCAATTTTGTACTGAAATACAAGGATTAACAAGTCAGCGTTAATATGCTAGACCTCTTGCTGTTAATCCATTAATGTCTGGGAACTTTTTGTTGTCCTTACTGATGAAAGGTAGCTCTGATGTCACTGTGCAACTTTGGGGATGTAAGTAATGATCCTTTCTCTATCTATCTCATGCGCTTGAAAGGAAATGTACGTAATTTTTGTGTCTTTCCCTCAAATGTCCATATCTACTGCAGACTCTGAGGGTATTAATGTGCATTTATCACTGTTTCTGGAGCACTCACTAGCAATCATTTAATGAAGCAGCCAAACAAACTGCTGTGTAATCTGTTAATATCAGCATTTACAATGTAATTAAGATAAAGTGTTTGAAAATGAATGTCTTATACTTTTGTGTCTAATTAGTTTCTGCTGATTAACACAAAACACTTAAAACTGTAATAGCTAAACAGAATAATTAAAAACATAAAATGAGGCCCCAGTGCCTAACCTACATAGGTGAATTATGTTCTCCTGGATCATCTATTGCTCTGAGGTCTCTTGATAGAAAATATGTTTGCTATACTATTTGGCCTTCATTTCGATATTCCTGAGTTATGCTACTTGCAAGTTGTGAATCAGAGAAAAATGGCCTAGTAAAAAAAACAAGACAGTGACTCAAGTAAATAATAGAAGCAGCAGTTGTGTGAAAGCAGATGTTTTTTATTATTCTGGAATAATTTGTATCTCAAAATCTGGTAGGCTACTGATAGCTACACTCTTTGCCACATTTCTGATTACTCTGTTGGAACTGAGTATTTGAAACCACCATAAATGAATGAGTTTTTGCATATTTTACCTTTTGTATCCTACTACAAATTGGAGAGTAAAATATGGCAAAACATTGGAAAACAAATAGACATTCTTTCCAAATTGTACTTGGTTTTGGGAGACTGGAAAGATCTGTATAACTGCATTATCATATCATATCCCTTGCTTTCTTGCTGTTCTCCTTTCCCAGTCAGTATTACAAAACCACCCTCTACAACATGGATGGCTTCTGTAATATACAGATAACAGATATTTGTTGTATCTATTTCATTTCTACTTGCATTGTTATTACAAATGGGTGTGCACTCAGTCCTATTTTAAGGCTTTTTAAAGTGCATCTTTATTTGTGTTTAAATTTCTATCAGGTGTCAATCCACTTAGTTGTCATCACAGAACATATGGAGGAGTCTCAGAACATACCCACTTATTCCTCTTAGATGAAATTTAACTGGAAGATGCACTCCTGGAACAAATCTAATATAATGCAGTCATGAAGGAGTTCCGTACAGTTTTGCTATCAATCCAGGCTTTGTTAAGCGCTCCCAATCCAGATGATCCACTAGCAAACGATGTAGCTGAGCAATGGAAGACCAGAGTTTCTTAAAAGTAGAAAAGTAAATGTATGAGGAATGAGTAGCAGGTCATCAGCACCAACTGCTTTGCTGTTTAGGTCTGTGCCTATTGATTCATAGAACTTGCTAATGTAGGTGCAGCCATAAAGCAGCAACTGTAATAAAAGTTGCATATCTAAGGCTCAGATACAGGATCAAATTGCAATGTGCTAACTGAACCACTTACTATATGCAGTGATTATCACCATACACATTCTCAGTCCTTGACAAGACATAATATGGTAGTGTAACCTTTAGTGATAGAAAGCTATTCTAATTCAAGTAATACTGTAATCAGCTAAAATCATTCACATAGACACTTACCACGGATCTGCTGATACTTAGGGTGGGATTTGTCTCAATTCAGCATATTGCAACTGTTGTGAGATGGAGGCCTTAATTACAGCAGCAGTTACCATTTAAGAGAAACAGATGCAATCTCTTAATTTGCTGCAACTCATGGTCTTGCTACTGCTATAATGTTTGTAATGGGGATACAAATCTAAAACATTCAGGTATTATCACTGCTGATGTGAATATGATAATTGCTCACAGTTTGGTGTTTGCATATTTTTTTCTCTATTTTTGTGTCTACGATAATAAGGATAAACTTCAAGAAGCTGGCTTTTTTATTTATGAGGAAATAAGCTGACATTAACTTAATGTTGCCTATTTTTACTGTATTGGTACACTTGAAATGAAAGAAGCTCGTGAGCATATTAAAGAAGTCTTGCGTTAATATTCATAGAATCATAGAACGGTTTTGGTTGGAAGTGACCTCAAAGACCATCTAGTTCCATTGGCAGGGGCACCCTGCTGTAGGCAAGGTTGCCCATAGCCCCATCCAATGTGGCCCTGAACGCTGCCAGGGAGGGGGCAGCCACAGCTTCACTGGGCAACCTGTGCCAGTGCATCACCACCCTCACAGTAAAGAAATTCTTCCTTATATCCAATCTAAATCTAACGTCTTTTAGCTTAAAGCCATTACCTCTTGCGCTATCACTCCACGCCTTGTAAACAATCCCTCTCCCACTTTCCTGTTGGCCCCCTTTAGGTACTGGAAGGCTGCTATAACATCTCGGAGCATTCTCTTCTCCAGGCTGAACAAGCCTAACTCTCTCAGCCTGTCTTCATAGGAGAGGTGCTCCAGCCCTCTGATCATCTTTGTGTCCCTCCCCTGGGACTCACTCTAACAGTTCCATATCCTTCTTACATTGCGGACCCCAGAATCAAACACAATACTCCAGGTGAGATCTCATGAGAGCAGAGGGAGATAAATCACCTCCCTCAACCTGCTGGCCATGCTTCTTTGGATGTACTTCAGGATACAATTGCCTTTCTGGATAGCAAGTGCATGTTGCTAGGTCTTGTTGAGCTTTTCATCAACCAACACCTCCAAGTCCTTCTCCTCAGGGCTGTTCTCAATCCATTCTATGCCCAGCCTGCATCAGTGCTTTGGATTGTACTGACCCATGCACAGGACCTTGCGCTTGGCCTTGTTGAATTTCTTGCAGTTTTCCTGGGCCCACCTTTCAAGTCTGTCAAGGTCCCTCTGGATGGCATCCTTTCCCTTGAGTGTGTCAAGTGCGCCACACACTTTGGTGTAGTGGGCAAACTTGCTGAGGGTGTCTTCAATCCCACTCTCCATGTTGCTGACAAAGATGTTAAACAGCACTGATCTCAATACTGACCCCTGAGGGACACCAGTCATCACTGATCTCCACTTGGATGTCGTGCTGTGGACCGTAACTCTTTGAGTGCGACCATCTAGCCAGTTGAAAGCTGGGGAGGTAGACTAAAAAATGCTTAGGAAGTAGTCTCCTTCTCTGGAGAGATTCAAGACCTATTTGGATGTGATCCCATTCAACCTGCTCCACGTGACCCCGCTTTAGCAAGGGGGTTGGACTAAGTGATCTCCAGGGGTCCCTTCCAACTACTACCCTTCTGTGATTCTGTTTAGCCCCAGTTGGCAGCTAAGCACTGTGCAGCCACTGGCTCACTCCCAGACCCCCAGGTAGAATGGGGAGGGGAAACAGAACAAAAAGGTAGACCTTGTGGGTTGGGATAAGGAGAGTTTAGCAGGACAGCAAAAGAAGGGGAAAAATAACATTATTCATCCTAGAAGATAAAGAGTGAGTGATACACAATGCATTTTGCTAACCCAACCAATTCCAGTCCATCCCCCCTCCCATCAGTCGCCCCTTCTCCCTTCTCAGCTCCCTTTATATCACAAGCACATCATGGTCTCAAATACTGCATTTGACTAGTTTGGGTCAGCTATACTGGTGGTTTCCAATCCCAACTTCTTGTGAAAATTAAACCTTTCCTAGCTGAAAACCAGGCTGCTTTCCAAAGAGGATGCTTGGTGATTGTCATGAGCCAAAAACCATACTAGAAATTACGATATACAGACAACTGCATTCTAATGCCCAAGATTGTCTCCTGGGCTGCTAAAGATGCATGCTGTGGATGAGTAATAGCATAAATGTAACCTTACTGTTCCATTTTTTGCTTCTACTAGACAGGGGACAGTCTGTCCACCAGGACTGGGGGATACACCATGAAGAACACCTTCCCTGCATCTTGGTAGCAGCTACCAGCATTAAAGTCTTTGTTTAAAAGCAGCGTCCTTCAGAGTTGTGACAGTTTATACAGTGTTGTCAACATGTATTAGAATTCGTTGTGTGGCAATAATACGCTTTAAATGGTTTTTTTTTTAAAGTTCCTTTGACTATTTTTATGTATTTGCTTTCTATTTATTATTTATCATGTGCTATTATTCCAATAAATGAGGCAAATATGAAAGATGTTGTGTTAGTTAAAATGGAATAAATACCCAGAGGAAAATAAATCGTAGTATTTTGTCAGATCTGCTCTGTGAAATGTATTTTCTTTGCTTGTCCCTAATTTTGAAAGTATGCTATGCCATTGGTACATTTGTAAACATCTAGAAGTGTTTTGGGTTTTTTTTTTCTCAATACCTTACTTTGAGTAAGGAAAAGTACTATGTTTTAGGCCTTCTAGTGCTTTATAAAATAAAATTCCTAAATCACATGTTAATGTAACTATTACTAGGATGTTGATATTCTTTATTCCTCATATATTTGTTCAACATAGTCTGCTTATTTATGTAAGTGGTGGAGGAAGTAGAGGTATGATTAAGAGTTATGTTAGTTGGATGGCTGATAAAAAGTTTAGGCTCCTTCTCATTGCAGAGTTTATATAGAGTAATCATTTCTTCTTTGTCAGGATCCAAAGGGATTAATTCTTCATGTTTACATAATCAAAGAACTCTCCAAAGCAGAAACAATGCCAAATTGCTTAATTAGATTAATTTAGATGTGCAGTAATAGAGATCAATGCCTGAACTGAACTGTGGACACTGACAAAACTACGGGAGTGGAAAGCTTCTGCTGAAAAACTCAGCTTCACATCGCAATATATTCTTTTATAATTAACTAGACAGCAAATGTAAATGAAAAGCCTCTGGAGCCCTTGGTAATTATTTTGTTCTTAATTTTCTTGAATTAGAAAATAAATATGTTTTTTAGTCATGGATAGTGAAGTGAATTTGTACACTTGACTATATGGTCTTTAAATCTCTAAATTTTAATCCAGCCAGGGCTTTGTTTGATCACACCAGTAACTGTTATTTAATGACACTTTCATTATACATATGCCATTAAGTAAAAAGTACTAACTACTTAATACATTGATAACTGCACTTTATTTTGCTCTATTGTTAACTTATGATTTAAGCATCAAACATATGAAATACACTTAGAGAACTACTTACATATAATTGATAGTCAAAGCTTTTAGGAACCGATGTAAGCACATCAGAAGTTTAGAAAACATTTACCTTAAGCTACATCTATTAAATCCCTGTGTAGGAGGGAAAGGAAGCAATCTATAGTAAATGTTAGGAACCCAACTGAGAGGCAAATTGTCCAATTTGTAGATAGAAGAATAAATGTATAGCCACTGTTCACAGAAATAGAATGCAGAATACACTTGTATATTATTAGTTCTTCAAAATGATCTTAATGCACTTAGATGCTTAAAGAGATTGCTTGGACTGCTTAGGAATCATGTAGCAGAACCTGCGAGTGCATCCTCTCACACACATTTTTTAAAGACCAATGTAATGCAGTTGGGGAGAAGACTACATTCCTAGAGCATCAAAGGGAAGGTGGTCTGTCCTGCAAGCAAAGACTTAAGTCTACCTTACTTTGTGACATCTGCCATAGATGTTCTACCTAAAGGATGCCCTCCAGCTAGAATTAATAAAAAAAAAAAGTGAAAAGTAAAGGTTACAGAATGCTTCTTCCAAAAGCTGATAGAGCTACAGTCATGAAGCTCTGACCAAGAAAGTATAGGATCCATTGTAAAAGTCAGAAAGGGCAAACACTAGACCTTTAGAGCAACTAAAACCTGAGATCTTTAACATTTGTTCCAACAGTGTGCTAATTCTAGAACTCTGCCTGTGTTTCCCCAAGGAATGTGTACAGCTAGACATGGATTAGACCTATCTCCTCCATTTGAACCCTATCATTCTCTACTAGCAACAAGAGATCAGTTTCATTAATGGGGGCAGAGAAGGGGAAATTGATAATGAAATCCTACTACACAAAGAAAGGTATTTTTTTCCCCTTTCATACTAATTGTGACAAGTTTACCTTTTAAGGAAGCCATACCCTCACAGAAAATTTGTACAAACTAATTTTTCTTAGGTAAGGGAGAAATCTGTCAGGCTGCTTATGTCAAGAATATTTTACAATCAGCAAGAGAAAAGAGGGTTGAAACAAGTACTCATTAAACGCCTTACTTGGACAGTTATAACTTGGCCTACAGACCCAGAAACACATTTATGATATCATTTCAATAATAAGCAAGTTTTGGTTTGTTTGAGTTTGGGTTTTTGGTTGGGTTTTTTTTATTGCTGGAAAGTATAGTTAGATTGATATTTTAAGATGTTTTGTGAATCTTTGAAATGTTTGAATGAATTGGTGCTAAATACCTGAAGGCATATCATTCTTATATTTGTTTTGATAACACTCTATCTAGCAAACTCACTGGAAGGAATATTAGGAAGAACAGCAAAGTATCTTTTTCATGCCATATCTTTGTTTCTTTTCCGGTTTAGTATGTCGAGTCACACAGTTGATCTGGTCTATGCATTAAAGAATGTCTCAAGCTATCCAACTGAGGAAACGTGAGCTTGGATGTTTTCGTGGTGATTATACCCTGGATGGAGGTCAGATGCCCACCAAAGTCTCTCTATCCCTCCCTTTTTCAGCTGGACAGGGGAGAAAATATCTATTGAGAGGATTAGGAGTCGAGATAAGGACAGGGAGAGATCATTCCACAATTAGCGTCACAGGCAAAAGAGACTCAGCACAGAATTAAAAGAAATAAAATATCTAATTTATAACAATACACACAGAGAAAAAACAGAGTTGGAAGGAACCCATAAGGATCATCAAGTCCATCTCCTGGCTCTACACAGGGCCAGCCAAGTTTTTCACTGTATGCGATTTAAATGAGGATTCCTAAGTCCCTAACGTTCTAAGTTCTACAAAATGGCACTTGATTCACATGTCAGTGAACAGTGTTGATGGACTGATCTTGTTTTTCTGTATTGTTCTTGGAGGTTTGAAGGGTTTTATTGAGATCTCCTGTATAGGTGATCAGTGATCATGAATAAACAACACATGACAATATTTAATAATCATGAGTACATGGACTAGCACAATACAATGTACTGCTGAAAAAGTACTTCAGTTTCCAAAGTAATCAAAACTAACTGTAATCTATTCACTATTTATTTGATTTTTAAAGGAAATTAGTCTTTTTACATCTTCAGAATACCTGAGTAGTAAAATAACTATAATGGAAATCCTGAGTTTGCATGTGCATATAAAAGGATTCAAATGAAACAGACTAATATACCTGAATTTTTTTGTATGTGCGTGCTAGCTATAGAAGTACATGTGACCATATGAATATTTATGTGGGTTCAAAGCCATCTGTCAACAATTAAAGTATATGTCACATTTAATAACATACTCTGCATAGATTAGGATTACTATAATTAGACTGTTGCACACGTATTGCAGCTGCAAAATGGATGAGCCAGGCTTTCTTAGGAATTTCAAAAAAGGCTTCTTCTATTTTATAATATTCTGCATGGTATTTGATTGCATCTGAATAAGTAATGTTGCAGAGAAACGGCATAGGCAGCTACTTGAACTTGAAGTTAGCTTTTCTGAGAAAAGTTATAATCTTATCGCACATACAAAGACCCAATGGGATCTAAAGAATAGTCCTATCAAGCCTTTCTGAGAAGGCTATGATTGTAAATGGTCCACTTTATGCACCAAGAAAGCTGTTCTCAACTAATATGTGTCCCCTCCTCCACCACTTCCATACTTCAAGAATACCTTAATTCTCTTGAAGATTTTTGAAGAAAAAACCAGACGTGATGCATTTTGACAAGACTAGGCAATAGCAACTATTTTAAGAACAATTTGGAGGCAAAGAGGATTTTAAAATATAGTCCTTCATATGTAAGTCTCAATTTATGCAAAGCAGCCTTACTCCTCAGTGAGCATAACCAGAGGACTATAGGTATATAGAAGTCATGCAAATAAATGACAAGTCAAGAACAGGGAAAGGGTGTAAATTTTGTGGCAGGAAGGCCTTGTTTTAACCCTACTGAAAATACCCTTGCCTTCTGAAGAGTGACAGCAGTCTCAGCAACTGGAAAATTTTCTGTATCAGGCTTTAACAGGGCAGAAATGACGTACTAGAGTTTGTAGTAGCTTTTGGTTTGGACATGTTGATAATTAAAAGACCTTAGGAACCTTAGGAAAAACTTGGTAAATAATGTGGAAGACTCTAGTTATATGTTTTTGTTCTGGTGTGTTCTGTGGCAAACTCCTATTTTAAGGCTGAGCCAGATAAAATCAGGTATAGACCAGTGGTACTCTTTTTTAATTGCTGCTTGATCTTGCTAACCTAGGAAGATTCCTTCCTATTAATTATATTAAGACTCTGCTTAATTGGTTTTGAACAGGGGGGGAGGGGGATTATTTTAGTGTAGAGAATCCCTCCCAACTGAAACTGTGCTATAGACAACATTATTATGGTCCCTTATGATATAAATGAATACTGAAGGGTTTTGTTTCATAGTAATTGAGTTCTGTATTAAATTTTATAGCTGTCTACTCCCACATCATCTTCTAGATCAATTTAAAATGCTCTGATCATAGGAAAAAGTACATGTGCAGCTGCTGAAGGGGGAGATGTATTTTTAATGCTTACATTTTGTTAAGTATGAGGGACCATTTTTAACTTGTATTATCTACAGAACAATGGCTTATGCAAAAGTCAAGTCTTCCTTCTACTTTGTTCTTGCTTTTAGCTTGGTTTTAAATGTTTCTAGGAGTTTATTAGCTTTATAATGGTATACTAAGTTTGAAATACAGAGGGTTTTTTCTTGGTGAAAGGCTTTTACCAATTGTTTAGAAACCTATAAAATTCTGACATAATGGGATTCAATGTCACACTTTGTTGTTAATAATTTAATGATAACTATATAGTCATCTTTTGGTTTTCTGAGTACATAAATCATTTGTGGTAGCACCTTTTGCTGTCTATGTATGCCACAGTTTTCTTTGAGACAACTGAAGTCTACATGTAGTATTATTCTGTAATGTCTCTTCTAGACGTAGAGAGCATAAGCATCAGTGACTAATATGCAGATAGATGGAAAAAACAGCCCCATATTCCTGATTAAGTGCAGTCCACGGGTCTTTTTGGACAGCAGATATGAGTTTGCAGACATAACTGTCTTGTTGTCATTTGTGTGAGATTTCTGAAATGCTGACAAGCCCACAAACATGTCTCCCAGGCCAGCTGGCTGTCGATCTGAGCTGCTCGCTTCCACTCATCTGCTGTGGAGATCAGTGGGGTGTACGCATATCAAGTCTACCTTCTACATGCCACTTGCTGTTGTAATTTAATTATTTTATGCATTACCCAGGGCTAAAGGCAACATGTTTTTGCCTCCTCAAGGAATTAAAAGATTCACTATGTCCTGTTTGTCAATATTTTTATTATTCCCTGTTATGTGCTAGGCACCAATGATAATGGCTCCTATCATCTCTAACAGATTGTACTGATAAGCTGTGGGTGAATTATTTCACAATGTCATCATCAGTTGACAGAGAACAAGCTTTAAAACCATTCATTAGCTTCATGACTTATTGATATAACTGAACTATGTCACAAAGAATACCTGTCAGAGTAACTCAGCTGCATAAAGCCTACAAATTAGTGTGATATTAGACTGGCATGATATGTGAAAAGAAACAGAGGTTATTTTACTTATTTCTGACTCTTATTTCCTGCTGCAATATTGTTTTGTCCTTTTCAGAAAAGATAATTGGAGAGATACAAAGTAGACATGATTGCATTGTGTGCAATTTGAGTCTAGCACTGCTTGTATATGTATCCTCCGAACAGGCACAGTCCTAATGAGTTTGTACAAATTCTAACATGAAACTTTCAGATGAGCGATCTTTGTATCATTGGACAACAGCTTCCATTTCATTTAAACAAATGTTTCCCTTGCTACTTGATCATCTATTCACAGAAATGTCATAAAACTGTAGAAAGAACTTCAAATTTGAAACGTGGTAGAAATTAATCCTGTAACTGTTTCCTTAATATATGTAGTTTCTTCTTCTGCTTTTATTTTCCAAACTCTAAGCAGCTCCACCAGTGTTGTGTGTTAAACACACACATGGTGCCTAAGCTGAATAGAACATATTTTTGAACTGTCATGGGAACTTATCCAATTTATAAAACGGTGTATGAGAGACTCAACTATCATGTCAAAATAGAAAATATTTTCTTTCCCAAGCTGTATACAGTCATTAGAAATTATTTTTAAAAGTTAGTCTGTAACCAAAATTAATACCTCAAGCTAAGCAAAAGTCAGACAGTTCTCCGAGAACTGAATGATTCTATTTCCCCAAGTTAATTTGTTCATTTTTCATGCAACCAAATAGTTGTACAGATAAAACAGAATCATAGAATCTCCTGAGTTGGAAGGGACCCATAAGGATCATGAAGTCCAACTCCTGGCTCCACACAGGGACAGCCAGGCCAGAGCATGGGACTGAGTACATCATCCAGATCCTTCTTGAACCTGGTCAGCTCAGTGCTGTGACCACTTCCCTGAGGAGCCTGTTCCAGCGCCCGATCATCCTCTCAGTAAAGAACCTCTCTCTAACATCCAACCTAAACCTCCCTGTGTCACATCTTCATACTGTTCCCTCAGGTTCTATCACTGGTCACCAAAGAGAAGAGATCGGTGCCTGCCCCTTTGCTCTCTTCATCGGGAAACCATAGACCATGATGAGGTCTCCCCTCAGCCTCCTTTTCTCCAGGCTGAACAAACCAAAGGACTTCAACCTCTGCTCTTAAGTCTTCCTCTCCAGACCCTTCACCATCCTTCTTGCCCTCCTCTGGAAACTCTCCAGTAGTTTTCATAGAATCATAGAATTATAGAATGGCAAGGGTTGGAAGGGACCCCGAGGATCATAAAGCTCCAACCCCCCTGCCACAGGCAGGGCCACCAACCTCAGGCCTGGATCTACACAAGGTCCCTCTTGTACTGTGGTGTCCAAAACAGCACACAGTACTTGAGGTGAGGCCGTACCAGCACAGTGTAGAGCCGGACAATTACCTCCCTGGACTGTCTGGCCATGCTGTGCTTTATGCATCCCCAGGATACAGCTGGCCCTCCTGGCTGCCTCACAGGGTGTTCTTGGAGATTTCAAAGCCAGGAGCAAAAGAATTATATTTTAGCAACAGGTTTGGATGTCTTTGACTCCCCAGATGACCAGAATTTCTTTCCAGCTGAATCAGCTCTGCCTAGTTTTTTGACATAATTTTACAGCAAAAGTGAATACCTTATCAGATGCCTTAATTGTTGTGCATCACTTCTTAACAGTTTTAAATTTCAGGATTCATGCAGCCATATATCTACTCATATCTGAACTGGTCTTTCTTACCAGTAGAGACAAATAGGTGGCTCTAGAATACAATCTATCTCATCCTATAGATAAGCCTAAAGAATGTCAGAGGAGGGACCTTAGAGATTCCCATTTCTTTCTGCTGACTAGAAGTTATCAAGATAAGTAGCTCAGATGTAAATACCTATAATTCATTGACATGATTCCTAACTGACTATCAGAAACCTCTTCCATGTTATTCCTAAATCTGTGTTTGAATGATATAGCAGAAACAGTTAGAGGCGTGGTTATTAACATTCAAACATCTCCTTACAGCAGTATTAGTCCTGCTGGCAATTTGGTCTTCATGGATCTTACACAGCAGCTCACTCCAGAGTCCACTCACATGAGGTGCTGGAAATTATACAGGGAAAGAAGAAAGTAGCTTTATCACGCTGCTTGTGGGTAAGAGAAAGAAGTGTGTGAGTCAGCACTGCTGGCGAGTCACATTCCCTGACCGTCCATTGAATTACTTTCACTGAAATCAGTTCTCTGGATAAACCACCAATTTATCCACTCACAAAAGCGTAGAAATAGGGAATTTAATGTACTTCTAATAACCTGGTAATAATTTTGCTTATGATGGCACCACTGATTACTATAATACAGCTTTTTCTGTAATGTCATCTCAACAGCCTACCACATGAAATGTCTTATAAAGTGAAAAGTATTCCAGAAGATGTTGATGCTTTTTAAATTCTTCCTTAATATCATGCCCTTTCACCTGCAGATCTGTGAAGTATAAGGAGAAGTGAGACAAAATAATTTGTCTGCAGTTTTCATTTTCGGTCATGGTGTTTAATTTGCTTCAGCTGTAACTTTAGTCTTATGTTTTCATTGATACTGAGAGGAAAATAGGGTTTACTGATCATTAACACTTCTTAAGTAACAGTCCTTGTCATAAAAGTCAGACAATAACGACTTTTGTAGATAGAAGCTCAGAATTGCCAGAGACTGGAAGCACAGAGTGATGTAGTACAGATATTTTGCTGTAGAACCCAACCTTAGCTTATTTTTCAGCAGAGATTTTGTATAAACATGTCCATTGAAGTATTAAATACATATTTCATTCTTTAAAGAATAAAACAAAAAATTATTGTTTTGTACTGTCATGATTTTTATTCCTAAGAAACAGCCAGACTAGTAACCGATTGATCCTGTTGTCAGTACAAACCAGAATAATGTTCATGTGCGTGTACAGGAATTCTTGCAGGTCGGTGAATTCTCTTGTATTCCACATCTTCCTTAGTATGCTTTGGGATATTGGGTTTGCATGGCAAGGTTTTGGGAGGACTGCAGGGGTGACATCTGTGAGAAACTGCTAGAAGCTTCCCCAGCATTCGATATAGCCAATGCCAGCAGGCTCCGAGATGGAGCGAAGCCCATCAGCAATTGTGGTAGTGCTTCTGTGATACTGTATTTAAGAAGGAGAAAAAGTTGATGCCGGGGAGAGGAGTGAGAATATGTGAGAAGGACAACTCTGCTGGCACCAAGGTTAGTGAAGAAGGAAGAGGAGGGAGAGGAGCTCCAAGCACTGGAGCAGAGATTCCCCTGCATCCCATGGAGAAGACATGGTGAGGCAGGCTGTCCACCTGTAGTCCACGGAGGTCCATGGTGAAGCACTTATCCATCTGCAGCCCCTGGAAGACCTCACACTGAAGCAGGTATATGCCCACCCAATGGAGGCTGTGATCCCATAAGAAGGTCACATTGGAGCAGGCTTTCTGGCAGGACGTATGACTGGGTGGGGGACCCATACTGGAGCAGTCTGGTCCTGAAGGTCTGCACCCAATGGAAAGGAATCTTTCAGGGGCAACTGATTAAGAACTGCAGCCTGTGGGAAGGACTCATGATGGAGAAGTTTGGGGACTGATATATATATATTTCTCTTTCATTATTATTATAATTTATTTATGCTTGTAGCTATGCTGCTTCATGGAGGAGTAAAACGGGCAAAGAACATTACTCTCTAAAGATTAATCATATAATGTGACTTTGTTCTTTATTTTAACTACCTAGACAGAAAGAAAAGTGCGAACTATTATTCTAGGGTTTAATTTGGCTCTCATTTGTTATCTTAGAAATGCTTGACTTGTTTGCTTAATTTTCTGAGGATGATTTAAATCTATAGTGAGATGTTAGCAAGACATGCATTTTTTTAAGGCCAGAAAACCCAAATAGATTTTAAACAAATCAAGTTGATAGTGTTCATAACTCTGCTAGCAAAGATTGCATCAAAGGACAAGAGCCAAGCTTTTGCTCCTGTATTCACTTGGGACCAGTAATAGCTGGAAAGAAAAGTAATCGCTCATGACAGAACTCATGTGAGAACCTGAGTTGAGGTGTTTTAGCTACAAAATGCACTCCCAGAGACAAAGCAAGATCTTTACAGCCCAGAAGATTGTCTTTAATAATGAAACAGATTAGGAAAAGGGTATTTGTTGAGGGACAACTACATTTAGCAGCTGTATCTATATTACTGAATAAGAAGTGGATCAAAGTTGAGAGCCCACACAGCTTCACGTCGCCCCAGTGCTAACAATTAGCCTCTTTAATAAAAGTTTTACCTTAGGGAGAACTGGTTGGAATAATCCAGAACAGATGTAAATTACAAAGACTGAGAAACATCAACATTCAGTATCCTGTTCCCTGGTTCTCTTTATTCAACACTGTAAACATCCCCAAAAGCTGTATCTGTTGTATTAAAAGAAATTGGTCAGGAATTGCAAGTGTCCTACTTTCGGAGTAGAATAACCACATCCAGGCTGCTTGCTGCAGAACACACAAAATGGTAATGATAAACCATTCAGTGCCACAACAACCGAACAACTACAAAGTAGCAGAGAGACGTAACAATAGCCTAAGAAGATACCTCATCTGGTAAGCCTGGCAATAGAATGAATTTTTTAGCACATACTATAATAAAATACAGAGAAATCTAAATTTGCAAGTCTAAATATTGTATTACATGCATATTGGAAGATAAAATATTCTGTTCTGTAAAATAATTGTGGGTGTCCTGGATAGCCAGCAGACTATGAATTATCAAGACTAGTGTTCTAGCCAAAAATTTTAATGGGATATCTTTGGGGACAGAAATAGGAATACATAGTCAGATTAAGCATGTTATATTACTCCTAAATCCAGTTCTTGTTTCCTCTGTGCAGAAAGGATATCACAGAAGTAAATTCTATTATAGTGATTAAAAAGGAAAAAAAACCCCACTTTTGTTTTTTAACCAAGGAGCTCATCCTTTAGTGCACAAAAAAAATCCCCCACCTGAAGGATTTATTTTATCAGCCTTGTAAGCACCTATGTGCAAAGATGTATTTCACAGATTTGTGTAGCAGGCCAAAGCATATGAAAACAGCAAATGAATCCAACTTTTATTTACACGTTCAAATTAATCAAGCCAATCTATATTATCAATACATTTTAAAAACCTATGAGGGATTGTTCTAAATCAAAATAATTTATTAACAGTTCTGGTCAGGTTCTTTAAAAAAAATGTATGTGCTGCATTAAGCAGGTTTTGGTCTTAAAACATGAATTAATTCAGAGGTTCACTGACAGGGTATGCAGGAGGTTAGACTAAATAATCAAAATGGTTTCTTCTGGTTCTCAAAACTCTATGAATTCATATAAGTAAATCTGGTTTAAATGAGAAGACTTTTACTTTCTTGTGGTTGCAGGAAGTTACAAGTGATTTCATCTCTTATGAGGGATGAACACTGAAAGGCAGGGGAACTTATGTTTACAGTATTGATACTGATGTGATATTGGTTCACTTTCAACAAAAATCTAGTATCCCATTTACTTACCTTACACATCATATACCTTCAGGGGAAACATTGATTTTCTATGAATTCTATTTTATTCTTTTTTCAATAAAAGTATCTAGATGATACTGTGTTGCTGTCAATGTGATCTAAGCTCAGTCATATTTCTTCTCTTTCATTTATGTCTGTATCGTAAGTACTTGTGGAGGGAATCCCAAAGGAGCGTAGCAGTGAATCCAATTTACCTGATGAACTCAAACCTGGAAGAATTATTTCTAGAAATATGGCTATTTTTAACTCTTTCAAATGAGAGAAAAAACCCAAACCTATGCTAAAGTTTACTCCTCTGCTTACAATTACATACCTCAATCTTCAAGAATATAGCATTTGTCTTTAGTGACCTCATTTAAAAAAAGCTACTCATGCCTCTGCAGGCCAGAATCTCTTGCAGGGTTTCATTTCCAATAATGTAAAAGATTCTTAACAAAAATATTTATTCTAAATTAGAAGTCCAGTTTATACTGGGGGGCAGTGTTTAGATAACTAGTAATACAACTCTTATAGTCCCTCATGATCTTGTCCTGTGTTTCTTTTAAATAAAAAACTGTATCTTTTTGTGGAGTACACCAGCAAAATTTAAATCTTTTGCTATTTTGGTGAAACTTTCAAAGTGAAAATGAGGTTTCTAATCATCTATATCCTTTACATCCCTGAGATGATGCAGAAAGTCCATGCAATACACGGACTGCTAGGTCAAACCCACTGCTTTATGCCCAGGATTCAAGGTTAAAAGTCTGCTTCAAACCTGCAGACTCATTCTACTCCATAAAGTCACCAACCAAACAGCAGCCTGGAATTTGGATGGAAGTAACAAAACATTTTGCTCTAGTCTAAGCCAACTCATCTGAACACAGAAAGAAATAGACATTCCTTCTGCTCACTGAACTTGACCAAGAATCAATAAGGTGGCTGTGAGCCAGCACTGCACCACACATCCCTAATTTGCCCTTTGTGCTTTCTTGATACACCTTTACTGCCTCAGAAGCAAAATAGCTGCTGCTTGAGTAATAGAAATAGGAATTACCACAGTTTATTTATTATATTACTACTTCAAAATGCAGACAGTAGTTATGTGGCATTCAAAACTACTTAGTAAGAAAACAAAATTTTCACAGAAAACTAATTCCTAAGTTAAGTAGAAATTACTGATAATTTTCACTGAAGGTGCAGTTCAAAATAGCCAGGTTGTGGGCCCAAGCCACTAGCATACACTGTCCATTTTGTTTTATCATAGTACATTTCCTGGACACCACAGATCTGAACTGACCCAAACTGACCTGCACTCTTCAAAAAGATGCCTTAGCATAGTCAAGGGACTGTGATGTAGAGGGGGACACATGTTCTTAACTGAAAAAATGTATATTAAAAATGTCTCTATACTATGGAAACTTTTGGCAGTAACTCGTTGTGGTGGTTTGGCCCGGGCTGGAGGCCAAATGCCCACCAAGCCACTCGCTCACTCCCAGAGGAGAAACAGGCAGAGCCACCGTGGGTTGGGATAAGGACAGTTTACTGCCAAATATCAAAATGAATACAGAACAATAATGGCTTGTCACACGAACACCCAGTGCTGACAGAGTACCTTATTGAACCGATGCTTACAGAGGGCTGCCCAACAGCAAGAACTGACCGACCCGACGTCCCGGATGCACTCCAACTGTCCTAGAGGCAGGAAACCAGGACACTCATGTTTGAAAATCTCTCTTTCTGGATGTTCGTTCCTACATTTATGCCACAGAACTCAGGGATAAAGAGTACCCTGTAATGAAGCTGGCTTTGGGGCTGTGTCGTGATTTGAACTGGGTCAAAAAATAAGAAAAGTATCCTGCATAACTTGGAGGAGTTCATTAAACCGGTTGTGGGTTTTTGTTTTCATAAATGCTTCACTGACAGAAGTATGGCATGGATTATACAATGAGCAGGGAGCAGAGCAGCCATACAGAGGAACTTTTTTTTGTCTCAGCTAAGTAATTTGTCTTTTGGGTAGTATATACAAGTCTAATACAGCTTTTGAATCAAAAGTGTTGCATAAATTGGTTCTGCTGATTCATTGGTGAATGGCATTCTCCTGTTACAGTATTGAAAGTAGCTTTTATAAAGCTGCTGAGATATATCTGAGTGATGTCTTTGGAGTAGTGATGAAAATATTTTTGCTGGGCACTGTAAAGCGCTTAACAGATCAAGTAGTGAGTCCATAAATAAACTGAGTATATTGTCAAAAAACATGAACCAATTATTGTGCTTGAACAATAAAGGAAACACATTTTTGAAGCTATGAAAATGGGTCTGTTTCAGAGTAATTAGTAGATTCAGGAGAAAACCCATCTGATTATTGAGTTAAAGAATCTGAGCCAGTGAAGTTTTGAGCAGTGTAAAGGAGTCACAGAATGTTAGGGGTTGGAAGGGACCTCTGGAGATCATCTAGTCCAAGTCCCTGCCAGAGCAGGATCACCTAGAGCAACCTGCACAAGTGCAATTTATGACTGATATTTTGGACTGGATAAAGTTATAAGAATTCTTAACATTATTAAAAACCTGTTTCTTTAGATATTATGATGTTTATATGCATCAGACCTAAACTGATCTGAATCTATATGGGGCAGAGGACACATTGTGTACGTAGGTATGATGGTCCTACCACTGAGTGTTTAAAAAACTGGATGACAGTATTTGTTACATTTGATAAGTGAAGAGAGCTGAATGTTATTCTGATTTCTCAGCTCAGCTCAGTAGAATGGAGAAATGAGTTAAACTTCGAGATCTCTACCTATTGTCTTATAGACCATGCTGACACTGTTGGTCATGCCTATAGTGATAAATAAAAAGGAGCCAGAGAACACACTTGTGGTCTGGATTTAAATCACCTACACTGCTTAGGCCAAAATCAGCTATTCCTTTGCTTTTTTAATGTCACCCTTATTAGTTCTTCTAGAACAATACCTGGATGTGATGCAGGAAATCATTATCTCCTGGCTAGCACTGGCTCGAACTGTGCTAGCCTGGTCTGCTGCTCTCTGGTCAGTCATTTGATACTGTCACAATATGTCTTTTCCTTCATTTACTACTAAAAGCCCATGTGACACATGCAGACCACATAACATACATGCTTTGAATTTACTGATACACAAGTGCAGCACAGATGTCATACTATTCCAGATATTTCAAAATGAAAAACCCACAGAAAACAATTGTATCTTAAGGCCACAAGGACTCCCAATGGGTCTTGAAAAGATCCAGGCCTGTTGCTATGTAGCATAGATGCCGTCTGTCTGCTCTAAAGGGAAGTAGCCTGAAGTAGTGAGGACTTGTCTGTATCCATTCCAGTTGGTCTCTAGTACAGGAACTGGTGCCTCATTTTTTAAAATCTAGCAATAAAGACAGAGACTCTTTTCTTTTTTTTTTTTTTAGTTAAAAATGAAGCATACATTTCCAGATACTACTCTTTTAAATCTGTCTGTAAGCCAGAAAAAAATGTCAGAATTCTCAATCTGTGTATCCTGGAGTTTTTTTACTAGAGAGACATAAATGAAATTTTGGGTACTCACTGAAGTTCTTTATCTGCACCAATAATTTGCATACTGTATCTTCTCTTCAGCTGTTGCAGGGCAAATCATTTCCTAAATATGATAAATGGGATCCCCGACAAACCGGCAGTGGTGGAGGTGTAGATGAACAAATCAGTGGGGAATGTGATGATGAAGATGGTTGCGGAGGATCAGGAAGTGGAGAAGTCAAAAAAGTCCTGAAAATTACAGACTGTAAGTCCATTATTCTGTTTCCTTTGTATATTTAAAAGAGAATTGGCATGTTTTCCACTAAGAAATGCCACTGAATTATCTTGGAAAAGTTGTCTGTACAATGTTTCCATGAATTGCAGGAATATGACTGCAATTATAGGATTCTGTGAGCATGGTATGACTATCAGTTTCATTGCAACACATGTTAATACATGCTTTGCTTTTGGCAGTTAAGCAGAGAAATTGTTCTGATTTTTCATGGAACTTGGGGAAAATACATGGTTGAGTTGTGGTAGCTAAAATTCATGGACCATTTTCGGAACCAACATACCATAGCCCACCAACATCAGTTCCATTATGACTTCTTAAAGCTTCTTTCTGCTTTTCTTACTGTTCTGTTTTTTTGTGGTTTGGGTTGGGTTTTTGTTTTGGTTATTTTTTTGTTGTTGGTGGTGGTGGGTAGGGCTCTAAACCACATTTGTAACAATTTTCTTCAAAACATTTGTTGTGCACTTCAGTGGCATGGAACTATGAGCATGAACAGTTGGATTGAAGCACAAGAAAATTAACTACTTCTCTGAATCACCTTGTTATTCTGTATCTCTTACTTGTCCTTTCACTATAGAAATGTAGGCAGTGATGATAGGAATAGATGCTTGATATGATCAGAACTGCATTTCTGAATTTTGCCTTTTTTTTTTTTTCTTTCCACTTCTTTTCCATTTTCTGCATTTTACATTGCAAAATTCAGTACTAATAGATAAGAAGTCAAGGATGCCGTCAGTCCCTGAATTTATTTACTCTGAATCCTGTGTACTCCAAGTTTTACAAGCTTAGGTGAGAACCCTGGTCCTTCTTGACCTCATAATGAAAAGGCAACTTAGAAATGTGGCCATAGAGAACCTGTAGTCTCTGCTTGTCCAATTCTAATTTGAATAACTGGAGAAATTAAACTGTGAGCATCTTGGGGCATGCCTTAGCAGGTCAGTTTGGATTCAGCCCAAGATGTTGTCACACTGATACCTAGTCTACACTTTTCTGAGTCCTGCTATAACTTTTCTCGATGAGATTTTAAGAGATCTGCAAAAAGACTTGGACACTTACTTCCTGAGAGTGCCTTTGAAGTTTTAACTTTGAAAGAAGAAGTTAAGAGATGAAATATTTAAACCCAGATGTACTTTGGAATACTGGATATATTATATCTATTTGATAATGACACTCTATGGTATGGAAAGACTGTAAAATAGTCTTAGAATATCACTAGGGCTATTAAGCAAGTATTAAATGATGAAAGAATTGCGAGAATAGTACATTTTCTTTCACCCTCTTCTACTGCATTGCAATTTTCTTCATATTGATATATTTAGTGTAATCTTTTCAAAATGTCAAAAATATAATTAGCCTTCATATTCTTGTTATACTACATGTATTATAAATCTGTAAAATTATAAACTATGTCTTAGGCGTACTGAAGTTTGCAAGTAATGCTGTTTCATTTGAACGTTTTCTAAGATATTACTTAACAATTATAAGTCCGTGCTGTTCGATTATGATTTGTGCATACATCTTGCGTTACTAGTACCTTCAATGAGATGCTGTGATTTTATGGATTTACTCTGGCATGCATTTAATATTTGGAATGCACCTTAAAAGTTATCTTGAATGTATATTAGAAAGTCCTAGACAGCACTACATGATACTGACATGGACTTTATGTCCAATAGAACTATTAAAATATTCCAGTTACGAAGAATTTTGTTACCATATGCGTCAGGAAAATATTTTTCTTCAAAAATCACTTAAGTCATTTAAGATAAATGAAACAGCTTCTTTTGTACCATTGTGATACACCAGTAGGACTTTGGAAATTGAAAGTGAAATTGAGAATGAAAAAAGTAAAATAGATATATTTTAGTAAGCAAAAAACCCTATCTTTTTGAGATTTATGATTTTACATGAATAACTAGTATTAAAAATTAAAAAATCAACATCATCACGATTTAATGCAGTGAAATTTTTTAAGCTTCTGGTGGCCTATAAATTTCAAGTTAAGTCAGACCCTGAACTTGTTTTTAAACTGAAAAGCTGGATTTACTCTCAAGCTATTGCTTACTGATCTCTGAAAAGCATGGCTGAACTTCAGCTAATCCTAGAGGTTGACTACAGTATATTTGATCCTCAATGCTATCTTGTTAGTTCCTGTGCTTTTTGTGCATTGAAATTCTTTTTGTTGTTGTTGTTGTTGTATACAAATAGCCAGAAATGTCCAAGGACTCTTCTGTTATTTAGACATGGTTTCTAGTTTATCTTGAATATCATGGAAGACCAACAAAACTGGATTTGTTGCATAGAAACTCACATTCACAGTCCTAAGAAAATAGATATGAAAAAGAAGAAAAAACACATTTGCAGTGTGAACAAGATAAAAAAGTTAGAATTGTCCAAATCGAATGCTTGATAAACTTCTGATCTGCAAACAATTGCAATCTTGCTCAGAAGTCAAGCTTAAGAATTGCACAATTTTACTTTGTTTCTTCTGTTATATATCAGATCATTGTTTAGGTTTTCCACTGCTACATGCTGCTTCTATGCAATATAAGACACAATGGACTGAGGTGGTCAATGTCCACATAGAAACTTAGACATAGCAGGAGGAAAATTACTTGTTAAAAATAGCAGTGATCCAGAATTTCATTGTTTTAACTTTCAGTTTGTGAAAAAAATAAGAAAACTAAGGACAGGAGACGTAAATAAGGCAAGGCGAACAAAACATAAATGTGGGTCATCTTCGTCTTTCTGATAGTAGAAAGACTTAGAATTCCATCTATTTTGGTAAATGGGTGGCATGTACATGTAAAGGACATGAATGACACCAGGATTGAACTGAAGCACCAAATAATTTGAAAGTCAATTTTAATTTTTACAGCTTTAAACACATATTCTTGTTGCAGTCATTTTGTCTGAGAACTTTCGAGTAAAAATAAGGTAAACAAAAAAAAAAGTTAAAAGCATTCAAGAAGTTTTAGTAAACTCCAGAAACAAGGTAGACACTTTCTTCTTGTAGATAACCATTATTTTAAGACTTCATAATGCGTTTATGAAGCTCAGAAAAGAATTAGGACTTATACAACAGATAAGTATTTCTTTTTAATGTATCATTAAAATAGGTGAGAAAAGATCATCTACAGAGTCTAATAACATACACATTTCTACTGTATTCATTATACACATAAGTAATTAACTTTACCTTATATTCTCTTGATAGATGGAGAAATACAGGTAGCATTTTTCTCCACCCCCAAAGAAACATTTTTTAATGTTTTACTTATGGATAACTTTGTGTTCTCTCATAATCAGACAGGAAAGAAAAGTATAGTGCTAACTCTATAGTATTATAACAGAGTCTGGAGGTCCTAGCCAAAGCCCAAGCTCCTTTCTGTTACCTGTTCTGGAGGATTTTCCCAACAAAATGGTGGTGTCTGCAGCAATTTCATAACACAAATAGGCTTATAAAATATGATATAGAAACAGCCCTTTTAAATACATTGCTTTGTGTAAAAATAATAAGTGTGGAGACACATCCACCTTTTCTGAGGCCATGTTATTGATTTCTGAACATGTGTATGATTCTCAGATCTGGAATGAACAGAGGGGAAGGGAGAAGATATGTTTCTACCAAAGTAAACCTCTAGCAATTTTATGACCACATAGCCTCTGAAGTCAAAGTTGACTTATGCCTACACTCAGGTTTACAGATGTAAGAATTGTTTTTGCTTAGTGTTGGAGACTGACAAATGTGTGGTGACAGGCTGTAGGCTTTGGAAGGCCAATGAAGAGATTTGGTATTTATGACTCAGAAGTGATAGCCCTATTATTACACTAGTGCTTAAATTATGTTGTATTTTGAAAAATTCTGGTTTTCATAACAGTTAATCTGTACACTACATTCAATGTTTCAGAGTCCTACAATTGTGCTGACTGCTTCTCTCTTTGTAAGTACTTTTAAAATATAGCAAATTGATGCTGTTACTTGAAGGAATGGTACTAGAAAGGATAGCATACTTTAAATGTATAAAATAAACGGTGGTATAAACTCTTGACACTTCATTTGCTAGTTTTATTCTACTCTAACCCAGGAGCTCCCACAGGACTATTTCACGTGTCACAATGAATTACCTCCTCAAAACCCCTGCAGAATGCAAGAGGTAATAACAACAAATACTTATCACCTATATATTGATTTGAATCCGTTGTCAAATAGCTTTGTGAGGAAGGACTAATCCTGATATCACTCCTTTGAGGTACTTAGTACCATCTATCAAAATTCTCATAAGACTTAACAAGACCACTGGTTTTCTGAAATGTGCTTTACCACTGCTTTGTATTTCTTGTCTCATTTTAACATGCAACACATGTTTTTCTTTATTACAGCCAGAAGTCTCCTAGTTCAGGGTTCATATGTAGAAATATTAAGCGTGTCTTTGTGCTTATGGCACATACAAGAAAATTTTGTCTCTCATTTGCTTGACTTTTCTCTCACCTCATATCCATCCTGTCTGAGGAATGAAGTATCCAAAATGCTTTCTTTCTAGGTCTACTTAAACTGCAGATGATTATTTTCTTGTTCAGATTATGCAGTAGAGGGAAAATAGCTTGGAAAAGGCTTTATATTGTGATCTCCAAATAAAAACAAGGTGCTATGATTCAAACCAGGTCTGTGTCTCTTATGACATGTTATGCTGCATTCTGAAGTTTCAAATATCCTTTCTTCTCTTTCTGTTCCTTCACCCAATTCACTATAGTTATTTTTTTCTTTTTCTTTTTTTTTAAAAAAATCTGATTCTGATGACATCTTCTGTGACCAACGTTACTTAAAAATAACACATGTGAAACTTAATTTAGCCTCCCTAATGCAAGGAGAGCAAATGTCGCTTAGCTGCTATACCTGGAGATGTGCAAATTCTGTAGAGGCTTTTCCACTTTTCTTCTCACCACTGGCAGGCCTTCCCAGGGCAGAGTAGAGTCTTTTCCTTAATTAGAATAAGAAGAGTAATATAAATTCAGTAATACCAATTCAAGTGAATCCAGGTGGAATTGGAAGAAAGTGCAGTGGCAGTCGGGATCGTGATACTGCTTACACATACGGATACTTCTCTCTGTTGGCTCATCAGCCCTAGATGTGCTGGAATTGACTAGTTACTGTTGACTGGGAAAAAAATAACAAGTCTGAATACAAATCTAACTACACCTCAACACAGGATTTCAGTGAGGTAATGGTCATTCAAAGTACTGGACTGGGAAGCAAGAAGAAGAAAAGACTGTTTTAGGCAGCAAAGGCAAATGCACAAAATGACTGCACTTATCCTGAACTATGTTTATGATAAAAATCCATTTGCCATTAGGCACATAGGATTTAAATGAATCATTTCAAGGCTATATTGAGATAGAGTCACTGAAGGATTTGAATATGAAGAGTCAGGATTCATGGTCTGCCATGCAGACTGTCGAATGCTAAATGAAGAGCCCCTGGATTGCTTTTAAACATCTTAAAAAAAAAAATAAAACAAAAAACCATTCATTCTTAAAACTACCTTAATCTTGATTTTTAACTTATCAGGAAGCAAACTTAAAAATATATATATACAAATAAAACAGATTAAGCATTCTAATTAATAATAATTCATTTTAACGACCTGATATTCTACCAAAGTATTTTTTAGGGTTCTGTATTTGCAAACTCATTCTGGATCTGCTGATTTACTTCAGAATATTTCAGTGCTTATACCACAGCTATTCAACAATAGGCTTGTTATTGACCAGTGTCTTCAAGTACCCCTTTATCCCATTGTAGTGGAAAGCCGCTATCTTCATCTCACAAAGTATACTTTGATTACTTTTTGATAGAAAGTAATCCCTTTCTATCAAAGTAATAGAAAAATGGGCCCAACATAGTCTCTTGCACATTTCACATCCTCCTTCCTTAAACATTTATTGCCTAATTAAAAAGATAAAGACTAATAAGTAGACAACTCTGAAAGTCATACTGTCAGAATTGGAAATTGTCAACAAGATGTCTGGTAACACAGTTAACCTGTTCCAGTGTGCTCTGAGAAACCTCTTCTGCTTTTTCTGCACCATTCACCATCCTCAGCTCCAAAAGTAAAGCATTAGGGTCCTAATCACCTAGGAAGAGATGTGAAGGGCTCATTACATTTCTGCTGTCTCTGAGTGTCTCAGTATTCAAAGACTGAAGACTGGTGGAATATGCCATGTAGTGAAAGCAATAAAAACTGTGTTATTACGTTTGCCATCTGTTACATTGTTTTAAACTCTCATCTGCATACTGTATTACCCCAGTAAAGGAAGAGAACCCTTGTGTCTGAGTAGTATTTCAGGTTTTATTTTGTTTGTACACCATACTATTCTTACTAATCCACCACTTTTTAATGTGAAGTGCTCTTATTCAGGTGTCTTTGGGAGGACTGCATAACTTCACTGTTCATACATTCACGCAGTTCAGAACATAGCGATTACACTAAAAATTAATAAGAATTAAAATAAAATTCCATCTAAATATTGCACAACCTTTTATTTTATACTCAGATTTAATATTGTGTTTGGTGGAGTTGATTAACCTTATCTTGTTTAGCTAGAACTGACTTTTAATGATGATGTTGGATGTATTTTAATGGAATTAAATGGAGACTTTTTTTAACCATACAAATAATCTCCAAAATTAAACCTCTGTCTGTAGTTGGTGGTTTGTCTTTCAGAGAATATGCCTGAAAGATGATTGTGGAGGAAAAGCAGGAAATGAGGAATCTTACAGAGTTCATCTGTTTTAAAACATGAGAAGAGAGGGCCTTGCCCCACTGTAGCACCCACTGAGACTTTTACACTAATTCCAGGCAAAGACACAGAATGTGTTTTTACTCCACTCTGACCCACACCCAGTTTCACAGGAGTACCATTCAGGATTAATTTTAATTGCCCGCAATGGGAAACGTTATGTATTATTCACTGCAGTTCTGTTTGAGCATAGACTGTATCTGTAATTGGTTTTCTGCTCCTCTGTGATTGCTTCTATGTTTTTTGCCCTAAAATTAGGTGAAATGAGCGAATGGCATGTTACTTCCTCATTCAGTATGTAACTTGTTGGTTCAAATAGCTCAAAAATGCCTGCATATCTGGAAGACCAATTGGAAGAATTCGGGTTATTTTCCCCTCTCTATCTAAGGAAACAGCTTGAAGGATACCCAAGCTGGAAAGAAGGAAGAGTTCGAAATGAATGAATCCATGGACATGAGTGAGCTCCAGGAGAGGGGCTAACAGGGGTCTTCCTGCCCTCTTACTTGGAAGCGCAGTATTCTCCAGGCTGATAAATTATGCTTTTATTACTCCAGTACCACATAAAGTGACTACCTCCTTCAGCATGCCAACTTTCTTCCTATCTATATAGCTTACTAGTTTAAAGGTAGTTCAGGTGATACACAACCTGCATCATACTTTTGCCATACAGTACTATACTCTGATTATACTCAGAGAATATAATTTCTCTGATTATTCCAAAAAGGAGTTCCTGAAGAGCTGTAACCTTCACAGGAGAATCCAGATCAGAGAAGGACATACCAGAGTATATCCACTGTGCTCAAGTTCAAGAGTCATAAATCAGGAGGCAGGAGGGCATTGTTTTGAAAGCTGCTAAAAACTGTGAAGTAGTAATTCAGAATTCGTTCAATGGGTAGGTGGTGTACACTAATGTTTTTGTAAGTGAGATTAGCTACTTTATTTTTACTGCTGTAGAAATAAGAAAGCATTTATGTCGTTCTCTTTTCAGATAAATAGCTATAACATCTGTTATCTTATTTAATTTCCTCAGGAAATATACAAGAATGAATGAGAAGGCAATATATGTTGACACTTTGCTGGAAAATTTGTTTCTTTACTGGTAACTGTGAGTGTGAATATACATTGGTTCAAATAAATAATAAATGCTGTAAAAGGATCCAATTTTCTGGTAACTTCATAATTAGTTGTTTTATTATAAAGCAATTCCCATAAAAATATAGCCTCATATTATTAATGCAGGTCATTTGTAATAATTACACTGCTCTGATCTGCTGTGTTTTAGACTGGTGGCTGTGCTCATTAAATGGTTTTGGATAACTTAAAACCTTTGAAGAGTAATTTTGCTTCTTTCTTTGTGTTTGTGGTAGGCTGTCTTAACAATCTTCCTGTTGAGTGTAACATGTTAATACTAGGCAATGCACTGTTGATAACTACAAAATTTTATATGAGCTGACTTTACTTCTGCCTCTATATAAATTCCCTCTGCAAATTTTATCTAAACCATCCCCTTCTTTGTTATTGAAGCAAAGATCCAACCTGACTGTACAGCTTTCATCCATTACTCAGGGTAAAATCATCACTCAAGAAGTACAAATGTTGACTCCCGATGAAAGGTTGTGTTCAGGGGAAAGTTGTTATTAAATAGGAAACAACTAAAACCTGACATTTTTTCCAATGCATAATTGAATATGCACAAAACACCTTTTTGTAAAATAAGATACAAAGAAGTTGTCTTGTAACTTTTCTCAGTTTTTTCATGTAATTTCAAATGGAATTGTTTTGTTTTTACTCTCATTGCTTGATATTATTACACATCCAGCAGCTTTACCTGTGCAAACCTCATAGGCTGGTGAAGGTCAATGCCTAGGAATCCACAAGCGAATGGTTTTTGTGGAAATGATTTGAACTTGTGTATCATTGAGGCTTTGTCAATGCTTCAACAATTTGCATCACTAAGTATTTCTGTGCCAACATTTGATCATACTTACAGAAAAATCTTTGAACTTCATGTTTTGATAATAAGTATCTTCTTGCAGAAAGAAAATACTGGTTTATTGAAATGTAAATTTTCCACAGGAATGTACTGATTACAATAAATCTTTCTCTTCAAAAGATTTTCAGTTCCCCAAAAGACAAGGGAAAGAAAGAGCTCAGATTATCAATCCTCCTGTGAGAAGATGTCCCTAGAATCCAAGTTAGTATTAGCCTATGAGAACATTATCAGTGTTAAGTGGTATCATCCAAGTTGTGTGATTTACTAATACAATCGACTCAAATGAACCAGAGGAAAATTGGTTGAGGTTAATACTTCAGAAAGCAGCAGTACGTTGACTCCTGTCTTTACCTATTATAAGTCTGTCTCTCTGGTCCAAAGACTCTAATTATTTGGATAGAGTAGAAAAACTAGAGGGAGATAATAATCAGGCTAGGTCTCTGAAGCTGTGGTCAAAGTCATTTAGCTAGCATATGGGGGAAAAACAGAACAACCACTTCACTAGTGGAAGACCTGAATTTAGGTCTTGCCCTAAATGTAAAATGTAAAAAGGTTTGTATTTTATCCCATAAACGGGTAAGAACTTTGAAAATTTCATCAAAGGAAAAGAAGATGCTGTGTACCACTCCTAAAATAAAAAAGTGCACCCTTAAGCATTTTTTTAATGCAAAACATTAGAATTCTTTATCTACTCAATTAAGTCATGTAGCATCTTAGTAACACAAAACCAACACAAAATATACTGCTTTTTTATGCAATGTCCAGATGATTGGAAAAATAATAAGGCTAATAGACTAATACATGTTACATTGTAAATGTATTATGGTGAAGTAACTGCTTAGGTCAGTGGGCATCATTTCACCAACTTCACAGGAGCTTGCATTTTCCAGAGACCACATAATTATGTTAGTAGGAGTTACAAAGTTCTATTGTTTTTAACAGATATTACCTGATAATAATGCCAGTAATTCTGAAGTTACCAGAAAACTGGATGCTTTTACTGCATCTGTTATTTTATGGAACCGATGCCTAACATCACCATTATATTTTCAATTATTAATTGATTATATTTCAATGAATAAATACTTATTTTTTAAAATAGTAATAATGACAATGCATGTAGGATCTGACCCTTATATAAAAATTAATTATTTAACAGAATTAAAAAGGATATCAAAATATTTTATTTGCCTATGAAAGAATCTGCTGCTTTTTCAAAATGGTGAATCACATCAGACCTTTACCTTTCAATCTATTTTTAAACAGATTGTAACTATGATAAATGTCATACTACTGTATACTCAAAGGTAGTTTATAATCAGAGGTAGTTCCTGTGCCTGTCATGTGTCTCCAGTCTTTATGATATTCTTTAAAAAAAATCAAAGTGTGTGATCCCCTGAGAGTTGCTTTTGCAACCTGTGCAGAGACTTAAAACAGGTTAATTTCATATTTGCATCTTAATGATTATAACTCTAATGCCTTGAATAATCTGCTTCTCGGTAATTCATGTTCAGACCAGTTTTGTAACTTCTAAGTAAAAGAGAAGAAATTAATTTTTGTTTGTTGCAGAAACTCAGCACTATATTTTTCCTGGAAACAATCTATATGAGAGATATAAGTGTATGTTAAAAGTGTGTGTGAATCTTCAAAAGAAGAATCTGCAGAAGTTTCCCAAAGAATGGTGAATCTATTCCAAAAAGCTCAGCTATTACCTGTATTCTGTGAAGCAACCTATCTGCAGCAACTGAATTTCTTTTTTCTTCTGTTCCTCTAAAGGCAAGTGGTTAGACAACTGTATCATTTCAATCTGGCCAATGAATGTGATGACCCATTTCTAGAATTCAGCTGCTAATTGGCGCAATTACCTTTCAAAAAAAGTTTTGTTTTCTAGGAAGAAATTTAGCTGATCATTTCAAGAGTCTGCTTCAGTGTGTGCTCACTAGAGTTTCTTTTGACTGTGAACTTTGAATAACTGTATTCCAAGTGACTGTAGCAGGAGCTAACCTACACTAAACCCTGTATTATAGATAGCTGCATTTAGATAAGTAAATCTGGAGATAAAATCGACTCTCTGTTTTCAGAGGTTGGCTAACTGGAACAACTCTCTGCCAGATGTTGGCCAGTAGCAGTGAGGTTAGACATGCTAAACATGAGTCATTTTTCTTACTTGGAGCCCCATTAAGCAGATTCTGCTCAGGGACAGTAGACATGCTTAAGGAAGGGAAAATCTCCTGCTTCACTGTGATTTACCCAGTTGCAGAAACAGAGGGTTATGCCACAGCTCAATAGACACAGAATTCATCAAAGGCATCCTTTGAGGCACCGTAGCACTAGTATTTTTCATATCAATTCCATTAGGCTTCTGAAGCACGGATCTTTTCTCCCATTTGGCTTCCTTTCTCAAGTGTAAGTTGCAAGCACTCATCCCCAGGTAACTGCTTTTATAGGAAAAGGTTAAACTAAGGACCCCCTTGAGTAGCTGGTATATTTCTCATTCAGGCATATGATTTGGGCTTTGTAAGCATGGACGTATCATAGGGAAATGTGTGCTGGGTTGCTGGGAAGGTCATGGACTCTTTGTTTTTGTTTTGTTATCAATAATGCCCTAAGCATTAAGGACATGGGTCAGTCACTGCCATTTTAATTCAAGGCCAAAAGATCTTTGAGACTTAGCAAAGAAGTAGCCTTCATAAAAGGTGGTAGATTGAAACAAAATGCCTAAGAATAAGAAATAAGACTAAGAAAGTAATCCTGAAGAAAGAGTTTTTGAGGGAAAAAGTCTGCTGAAAAATGTCTGAATAAGAATAGAATCATAGGGGTTGGATGGAACCTCCAGAGATCATTGGGTCCAACCCCCCTACCAAAGCAGGGTCCCTAGCTCATATTGCATAGATAGGCATCCAGACAAGTCTTGAGTATCTCCAGAGAAGGAGACTCCACAACCCCCCATGGGAAGCCTGTGCCAGAGCTCTGTCATCCTCACTGTGTAAAAGTTCTTCCACATGTTGGTGCAGAACTTCCTATGCTCCAACTTGCAGGCATTGCCCCTTGTCCTGTCTCCACAGACCAAAGAAAAGGGGCTGGCCATTCCCCCTGCATCCCATACTTAAGATAATAAAGTCTTTCCTTAGTCTTCTTTTCTCTACATGAATAGAGAAGGATGTATGAGAAATAGGCATAAATGTCCTTGTTCACTACCTTTATTATGCCTGTTTGACCATATCTCCTTTTTTTTTTTCCCCCGTTTATGACTTAAATAGAAATGCTGATGTGTGTAATACTCCAGCTCCAAGCCCAAGGGTTGGATCCTGTGACCAGCTTTAGGATGTCAGAAATGCAGTTTGGGACACTTGCGTATGTGATACAGAAAGCATAACACCCTTAAGAGAGGCTTAGGGATTGCAACAGTGACATTTGGAAAATATGTCAGTGGTTAGACAGATCGGAGACAACTGGCTGTTAAAAAATACTTTCTGAAATAGCAGCAAAACCTGATTATGACAGTTGTTCTTAAAGGAAGAAACTGTATATGAGCTAAGTAGGTGCAAAATAATAACCTAATACATACTGTGTTGATACCTTGCATAAACAAATTCAGTCATTAGCAAGAAAAAGAAGTAACTATTAATTAAGGTGAAGGTTTCCTAATCAGATTGTTTAGCAAAAGCTAATTATAGACCAAAATATCGATCATACATTGTGACTTGCAAAAGTACTTGGGATTTATTAAAACATTTATTGTTTATTAAATGTTAGCCAGTTAAAAGTGCACATCAGGGATTTTATATTCAATAACTAAACATGGGTACTCGTATATTTAAATGAAAATAATAAGTTATTTAAATAGGTTTCCAGTTTATGGTGTGCTAGTCTCTGGTAGTTCCAAGACTTAGACACACCTTAAATATAGGCAAAATAAGAGCACTGGCAATTGTTTGCAAATTGATTTAGCTGAGAATTTGGCTTTTGCCCACCTTGCCTGTCCTCTTCAGCTCTTCTAGCCAGTATAGTTGAACTACATCATAGCTGTTTAGAGACCATCACTTTGAGACAAACTGAATATGCTTCTGCTATATGTTAATACAGGTGTGGTGGGCTAGTATGATTCCCTCTCCTTGACAAATGAATAAAAAAATTGTAAGATGAAAAATTTAATGTATTGAGAAAAAGACTAAGAGATAACTTGCCACTTACCATCACAAGCAAGAAAAGACTCAGTTTGGGAAAAAATAATTTAATTTCTTGCCAATTAAAATGGAGTAGGATGGTAAGAAGCAAACACAAAACCAAAACCACCTTTCCCCCAGAACTCACCTTTTTAATTCAACTTCACTGCTTCGTTCCCAGCGCCTTTACCTCCTCCTTCCACTGGGGTGACAGTGAAGGGGAGTTGCAGTCAATCCATCCATAACAGCTGCTCTCTGCTGCTCACATTTGCTTCCCTACTGTAGCGTGGGTCATCTCCACAGACTGCTGCCTCCTTCAGGGCACATCCATTTGCTCCAGCATATGGTTCTTCACATGTTGCAGTGTGGTTATCAGTATGGTGCTCTGTGTGGGCTGCAGAATGTCTTCTCTGCTGCTGGAGCACATCCTCCCTCACCTTCTCTCACTTTGGTGTTGACAGGATTCTTTCTCTTGCTTTTTCTGTTTATTTTCTTTTCCCCCGCACTCCTCACTGTCAGGCAGCCCTGCAGCCCCCACTGTCAGCATTTGGGCACATAAACCCAGTGCTGGAATGTCAGGTACCACAGGGGACTCTGTCCTTGTCAAGTGGGAATCACTTTTGGAAGTGGGGTGGCAAGTGAACAGGCTGAGGAATTACTCAACTCAATTTAATCATTTACTGCTTAATCCAGCCCTGGTCACGAGCCAGTGCTCTGGACAGCCCTGTGGGCTCAACTGTGAATATACTGTTGTAACCATGCTAGAGAAAGGGCAAAATTCAGGAGGTTTGGCCTCCTGAATAGAGGCCAAAAACTATTAGGCTTTTTAACAGATTTTTCTGCAGTAAGTTAACAAGTGCGTTGCTCCATAAATTCTTAATTTATTTGATCAGATCTTTAAAAGTAAAAATCAGAGAAAATGTTTTTCTTGTTGATCTGCTTATGGACAATCAAGGACTTCAGCTGTTCCTGCATATCTTTGACAGATTCAGGAGTAGGTTTTTTCAGACAGTCACCAACTACCAAAATCCCAGCAGCTTCACATTGTGACAAATGGTCCTCTGATTGATACCTTTGTTACATCTTCCGCAGTAAAGGGAAAAATTCAATAGATGCTGGATAGAAAAAGTAACTCCTCATGACCTGTTCTGAGTGACAGTGGCCCAGGACCTAGCTGCCACTAGCTGGCACTTCAAGGCTCTCCCTGGACTGAGGAAGTTGCCACTTCTGCCTCTCAAGAGTCACTTCTTTCAATGTGTTCAGCAAGATGTGTGCTGTGTAGTGTGATAGTATATACCATAAAAAAGGAAAATGTAATATATAATTAAAAAAACTGTGATAAAATCTGTGAACTCAGTAAGATTTTTATGAAGTTATAAAGTAGTTTTCTCATAAAATATCAAATATAATATTCAGTTCATTAACAACTGTCATTATCACCAAATCCATGAACACTAATTTATTTTACTGTGCAGTAATTTCTACAAAATGGAAGTCATAAAATATAAAAGAAAGTGTTTAGAGAAGATTTGAATAGAAAATAACCAGGGTTTTTTCTCTTCTAGTCAGTCCTATCTATTACCTTTTTCCTCCTTTTTTTATTGCTCCTCCTTTTCTAATTTGTCATTTTATGTCAACTGATACAGTTTAAGTCATTATTTAGGATACTAATAGCTCTAGAACTGGTTGCCTCACTCATAAACTCTCCTGTCCAAATTGACACTTACCAAAGAACTATGTTTTAATTTCTCCTCATTAATTACTGTTTTGATTGGTCTGAACAGAATAATTGAAGAACAGCAGGTGCTTTTTATTTCAGTTCTTTAAGCTTGTTTCTTAACTTACCCTTTCAGTAGCAATGTTCTTTCACAGCAAAAAGGCAATTAATTCTTCTGTATGCCAGAAGATGCCACTGTAGCACTCGCTGACAAACAGCAAAGGCTCATGGCAGAGGATAAGGGTATGAATATTATCAGGCACAGCATCTGATTGATTTCTTCTGAGCAGGTATTTCTCCCCTAAAAATTCAGGGGTTTTATTTAATAAGGCATGAAATTCCATAATATTATTAAAACAAACAAACAAACAAACAAACAAAACCCCATCACCTAGATATTGGGAATTAAAGGAAATTTTTATTTCATGGCACAATTTCATTAACTGAAACTGTAGTGCAATATTTACTGGCTTGGATATTTATGTGCTACAACACTGTAACAAACATCAATATGAGCATATATTTCCAAAGGGCTTTTCTAGAAAGGATTTCCCTGCTGTTTAATATACTATATAAATCACTCAAAAAAAATAGTCTCCTTAGGTTACTATTTCATTTTCTTCTACATCCAGTTAATCGCAGAGAGGTTTGATACCATCTATCCTCTGCAGTGTCATGGTTCTCTCTCTATTTTTTTTCTTTTTTTTTTCCCTTTCTTTTTTCTTCTTTAAAAAAATGCTTGTAGTGAGCAGTCCATCACTAGCTTTAGAAGCTAGGCTTTCCCCCAGGCAATAAAGAAGCAGGGCAGCCACAAAATGCTTCCCCAAAAGGTCTATCTAAAAAGATGCTCTATTTTATTTTATTTTAGGAACAATTGGAACATTTTACCTCTTGACAGCTATGCTACTTGCTGGTGACAGGAGAGAAGAGGGAAGAAGTTTACTGTGAAGCTCCACTGATGGTCAAAAAAGCTCAAACTGACAATCTATAACAAAATACAATATGAGGAAGCACTTTAAAAGCACTTTCTTTGAACAATCTCTCTATTAATTTATTGTTTTCTCCTCAGAGATAGGGCGGTGCTATGAAAGAAATTAAGCAAATTTATTCTAAGTGTCTGTACTTGTATGCTTTCCTGTGGGACACTGCAATGCACTGTCAAATGTGAGTGTCATCAAGACCAGAATGCATTCTTTAAATTTAAGGTGTGCAGGGTTTTTAGCCACAAAATATGGGGGAAAAAATAATGACAAGTAATGTACAACGTAAATTCTATGCCATTTATTATGAGTGAAAAAAAATTGATCAATTATTACATACAGGCCTCATGTTTTGAGGTCAGGCAAGTTCATCAGCTAATGTTGAGGGTTTATGATACTTCTGTCTGAGTAGAAGCAGGACCAACTTAAGTCTGTCAGTGGAAATAGATTTTGGCTCGTCATAGAATCATAGAATATCCTGAGCTGGGAAGGACCAATGAGGATAATTGAGTCCAAGTCCTGTTTCCACATGGGCGACCTAAAAGTTAAACCATATATCTGAGTGTGCTGTCCAGATTCTTCTTGAACACAGCTAGTCTTGACGCCATGACCACTTTCCCAGGGAGCTTGTTCCAGTGTTTGAGCTCCTTCTCGGTGAAGAGTTTTTTTCCTAATATGCAATCTGAACTTTCCCAGATACAGATTTAGGCTATTCCCTTACATCCTGTTGCTGGACCCAGAGAGAAAAATATCTGCACCTCCCTCTTGCTTCCCCTCCATGAGGAAGTTGTAGAGAAACAACAATGAGGTCTCCTCTTGAAGACCCCAGTCTCCTCTAAAATGAACTAATCTAGTATTCTCATTCTCAGTCAATCCTCCTAAGTCACGCTATCTAGTCCTTTTGCTTTCTTTATAGGCCTCCTTTGGACACATTCTAGTATTTTTATATCCTTATATTCTGGAGAACCAAACTGCTCACAGTATTTGAGCTGATGCTGCACCAATGTTGGGTACAGTGGGACAATCACTTCTTTAGACTAGTTACCCACAATGTGTTTAATAAATGTCTTTGGCTCCCAGAGCACATTGTGGGCCCATTTTGAGCTTGTCATCAACACACAATTAGAACCGCAGAATCATAGAATGCTTTGGGTTAGAAAGGGCCTCAAAGATCATCTAGATCAAACCCTCTGACATGGGCAGGGACACCCTCCGCTAGACCAGGCTGCTCAAAGCCTCATCCAACCTGGCCTTCAACACTGTCAGGGATGGGGCTTCCACAACCTCTCTGGGCAACCTGTGCCAGGGCCTCACCACCATCATAGTACAGAATTTCTTTCTAACATCTAATCCAAACTTACCCTCTTTCAGCTTGCAGCCATTACCCCTTGTCCTATCACAATCCCTGATGAACAGTCCCTCTTCCACTTTCCTGTATTTGTGTTGGTAGGCTGTAATTAGGTCTCCCCAGAGCCTTCTCTTCTCCAGGCTGAACAAGCCCAACTCTCTCTTCATTGCTTTAGCCTCCTCATCATCTTTGTGGCACTCCTCTGGACTCACTCCAAGAGTCTTTCCTGTAGTGGGGACCCCAGAGCTGGACACAGTACTCCAGGTGGTTTCTCAAGAGATCAGAGTAGAGGGGCAGATTCACCTCCCTCAACCTGCTGGCCAAGCTGTTCCTGATGCAGCCCAGGACAAGATTGCCCTTCTGAGCTGCTAGCATACACTGCTGGCTCATGTTGAGCTTCTCATCCACCAACACCCCCAAGTCCTTCTCCTCAGGGCTGCCCTCAATCCATTCTCCACCCAGCCTGTAATTATGCTTGGGATTGCACCGACCCACGTGCAGAACCTTGCACTTGGCCTTGTTGAACTTCATACAGTTCACAAGGTCCCATCTCTCCAGTCTGTCAAGGTCCCTCTGGATGCATCTCTTCCCTCCAGTGTGGTTCCCTCACCACACAGCTTGGTGTCATTGGCAAACTTGCTGAGGGTGTACTCAATCCCAGTGTCCGTATCACTGACAAGATGTTGAACAGTGCGTGTCCCAATACTGACTCCTGAGGACTCCGCTCATCACAGACCTCCACGTGGACATTGAGACATTGACTACAACTTACTTCATCATAGAAGGCCACCAGATGTTTCAGACACAATTAGCCCTTAGTGAAGCCATGTTTGCCATCACCAATCACCTCCTTATTCTCCTTGTGCCTGAGCATAGTATCCACGATGGTCTGTTCCATGATCTTTCCAGACACAGAGAGACCAACTGGCCTGTAGTTACCTGGGTTTTCCTTTTTCCTCCTTTTAAAAAATGGAGGATATATTTCTTCTTTTCGAGTCAGTGGGGACTTCACCCGACTGCCAAGACCTCTCAAATATGATGGAGAGTGTCTTGGCCATCACAAGTTCAGAATCTGTTGTTTGTTCTTGTTACATTCCATATGGTTAGTGATCACCCAGCACTTTATCAGGATCACTCTATAAGGCCTCTACCATTAGGAATCAATGGCTCCTCCTAATTAAGCATTTTCCACAAACTTACTTAGGGTGCATGCAACGTGTCATTAATAAAAATGTTGAAGAGAATTGCTCTAAAATTGAGCTCTTGCAAACACCACTAGTGACTGGCCACCAGCCACATGTTACCCTATTACTACAACTCTTTGACCTCAATCCTTCAGGCAGTTGTTCACCCATCATATTTTGTGCATGTCTAGCAGTGGCCTGGGAACTTTATCCACAAGGACACTGTGAGAGCCAATCTGAAAAACTTTGCTAAAATACCCAAAAACACGTCCACTGCCATCCCTTCATCTACTAGTCAAGTGATGATAAGTGTTTCCACATCCAGCACATCTGGTCAACCTGTTTAGCATGCCTAGTAGCTCTGCTGTTAGAAATAGCTTTTATATCTTTAGATGCAATAACAGAATTTGTCATCAGAATTTGAAGTTACCATGTCAAATAAAAGCCTGGTCTCTGTGACATGGCTTTGAAAGGCATGTTGAGCGCTGCCAGGAGGGGGGGAAATTGGGGATGCCTTTTGCACCATTGAAATTTCTGCCTTCTTAATTATCTTCATAAAACACTATCTGATCACTCAGTTCTTTCTTTCAAATTAGTGAAGGAGTATGTAGGGATGAACGAGAAAGGATATTTAATCAAGTGAGAAAATATGAAATAGTTGATTACTATGAGACACAGCTACAGTTCACATTTTATCCACCTATTATAATTTTGATTAAATATTCTTGTATCAGATGATTTTCTGGAACAGTCAGATAATTTGAATACACTTAAGAAATTGGTCTAATAATAGCAAATGATCTTACATGATGGAAGCACTATGGACTGAACCTTAACCCTCTTTTTAGACTCACTATAAAAGTGTTATACAGTAATTACACATCCAGACTTTTTGTTTTGCTTACTGTCATGGTAACTCTGTTTCCATTACTTCTCCATCACATCTCATCTTTGCATCTTTGAGTTTTGTGAATACTAAGCACACACATTAAGGCTATAAACACACTTACATTCCTAAGTTATGTTTATATAATTAAAAGGCAAAATCATGGCATAAATGCACCAGATTTTTTTTTATGTAGAAAACTCCTTTGCATTTTTGCAAAAAAGATATAGTAAATAAATCTTGTAGCCCCTCCATTTAAAACATAGGGTCTTCTTATTAATAACTACAGTGAGAAAAAAGGATCTATTAAAGGTATATCTACCTTATATACAGATAAAAATGTCTGTGAATAAAGGTATATTTGGAAACAAAAAAAGAATCATCTCCCAAATTTTTTTTATACTAACAAATACCTAAGAATTTCTACCACAGCCCATGGTTTCCATGTTTACTGGTGTTCAGTGACCTATCTATTATTCAGAAGTGAAAACCACTACATGCCTCTGAGTCACACTACTGTGTGGGGTAGGCATTTAGTATGCAATAGAGAATTCTTTGATGATTCATAGGTAGGGCAAGTGATATGGCCAGTGAATATTATGTCATTGTGCACATCAATTCTGCAGCGATAAACTGTTTATTTCTGCTTTTATTGTGTTGGTTTCATTCTTATGCTTATCTATAAAAAGGGTAATGTACCCAAAGTCATTTGTGATGAGCTGTACCCATTTCTCAGTCTTTGGAAAACAGCACTACTAAATATTGTGAGAAAATATTGAAAAGAATTAAAATTAAATACTTTGATGGACCACTTCCAAGTATTCCTTTTTATGAAATTATCTATGTTTCACTAATATTTTATAAAATTACAATAAAGATAAAAAGCAGAAAGAAAAAGAACTTATATGCACTTTTAGTTCATTTTGCAGTTTGAGTGGGAGTGTTTAATGTATTTTGATTTTGATAATTCTTATCAAAATTTTGGAAAAAAAATCAAAATTGAGATTGAATTCAGAACATCTGGAGGCCCAAGTGGTGAGGTTAAGGTGGCTAAAATTAAGAAAAAAAAAAGTGCCTTATTTTATCAAATATTTTATTTTCTATCCCATTGTATACCTTTTTCCTCATGAAATGTAATATACATGTGTAAAATAGGAAGCAGATTATCACTGCAACTTCTTTAACTTCCAAGTGTTCTTTTTTTAAACAATTACATTAATCTAATCACAGTTCCTAAAGACAAATTGTAATAAAAACAAATAGTTTTTCTGCACATTCTTTTTAAAAAATCATTTTAATTCACAATAGTCACAACAATGAGATATTTTACAGCTTAGACATCAGTTTATGTACAGAACACCTGATGAAATATTAGCATATTAATTCTCTGAAGAGCTTTTCAAGACAACAGTATAAGAATCCTACAAAGACAAAAGTGCATATAGCATATTTTATTAGGGTTGTGTGTAGTCAATATCCCATAGCATTATGTAGGGAACCATACTGGGGTTATTTCAGACTGTGTTCCTTCTCATTTTTTTGACTATTGGTTTACAAAGAGTTTGATTTTTCCCAAGAATGTTTTTGGGGGTTTTTGGGGGGTCGGTTTGGGTTTTTTTTAAATTTTATTTTAATTAAAAGATAACCTATTAACATGTAATTAGATTGTATCTGGTATTTTTAATCCAAGAATTAACTAAAGGAAGATTAAAAAATGGAAATATCAATAAACTGATTGAAAGATCTATTTAGTATACTGGCAGATGTAGCAATTAGTAGTTCATGCCTTCCTCATTATTAAAATGCATATTCTTATATTAAAACCTGAAAAAAGAAGGGTTTTTTCAGTTATATGTTCTTGCTTGTAACGAGAATCCTTTATTTTTTTCTTACCATGGAAAACTGAAAAATTTCTGATGCTGTCTTTGACACGGCAGTTTTCAGCATGTTCTCTGGGCTTCCTTTCTCACTGTAACCTAGGTATTTAGTAAGTCTCAGGTTTGTGTTAGTTCATTTTCACAAAGAAGATAAACTGATACAGAAATAAACGGATTTTAAAAATTAATTTTTTTAATTAACGGAAGTACCGGCCTTGTTGTTTTCCTAAGAAGAAAAACTGCAGATTTTTTGTTTGGGTTTTTTTCATAATTCAGAACATCTGTCTTAAAAGTACTCTATCCCTTGGCTGTTTTTCTGGAGTGTATCAGCAGTGTCTTTTCTCACCATACCTGTTTCTTTCCTACTGCCCTCTTTGTGTCCTAGCATGAAACATTTCATTTTCCCTCATCTATCTGAAGCCAGCTACTAGCTCTCCGTTGCTTTCAACATAATCTCACTCTTGTCATGTTTTAAACAAGCAGTCCCTCGTGCTGCTTTAACAAGGTTTCACTGAATATCCATTGCACAAATTAACAGCTCAAAAATCAAATTTCTAATAGGTATGGATTTCCTCCTGAGCACCTTAATGCAGTTTGTTTCTTTTTATTCCACTTTTATTGTTTTAAGCTGTAAAATTCTCCAAATTCTCCACAACTATAAGTAATGCTAAAAATGTATTAAAGGGCATTTTCATGTAATCCCATGACTCAGGGAGCTCTGCATTTAACAGGGCACCAAATAGAATCATAGAATCATCTGGGTTGGAGGAGACCCTTTAGATCATCAAGTCCAGCCTAACCCTGACTAGTCCTGACTATATCCTGAAATTGTGATAATTTGAGACAGCTGACACATCTTTAGAAACCCTAATCCTTTCAACAGATGCTAAAGGCCATGACTAGACAGATAGATAAAGGAAGAGCAGTGGACATTGTCTACCTTGATTTCATCAAAGCTGTTGACACTGTCTCCCAGCATCCTCATAGGCAAGCTCAAGGAAATGTGGGTTAGATGAACAGACAGTGGGGTGGATTTAAAATTGGCTGTAAGAGCCCAGAGAGTTATCATCAGTAGCACAGAGTCTAGTTGGAGTCCTGTAACAAGTGGTGTTCCTCAGGGGTCAGTCCTGGGTCCAACCCAGGAAGGGAAGAAGAAGGAAGGGGGACATCTGAAGTGATGGTCCTTGTCTTCCCAAGTAAATGTTAAGCATGATGGAGCCCTGCTTTCCCTGAGATGGCTGAACACCTGCCTGCTCAATTCCTTCTTTTACTTTGCTTTCCTTGTTAAACTGTCCTTATCTCAAGCCTGGAGTTTTTTCACTTCAACCCTTTCCATTTTCTCCGTGTCCCACTGGGAAGGAGTGGCTGACTCCAGAGGCTGTGTCTGCTGGCCAAGATTAGACCATAACAACTGTATAAAATTTTAGCTATTTACTCCCTTAGTGAATATAATGATCTTCGTTTATCTTCTAGAGCTAGCTACAACATTTACATGGGTAATTTGAAAGCTCAAAGATGGCTAGGAATTAATGCATGGTTTGTAATTTTGCTCCAAAAGCTGAGTTGTCATTGAAAAGAACTTTTCAGTGGAAGTATGTGCTTAGTGTAGTTCTCTCTGTTGAAAATAAAATTATACTTATCCCCACTGCGTGTATACAGTGCTTAAAACAAAAATACTTGGAAGTATTCTAAGGCATGCTATCCATCACCTCTTCACAGGACTCTAAAAAGCACAGCATGTAGTTTAGCTTCCAAACAGAAGGTAACCATATGTTTTTAAACTCTCCTATAGCAGAAAGATGATTAGAGAAAAAATGTTATTCAGATGAGATCATTAGAAATGAGAATGGCTAAAAATGGGTATGAGAAAATACTAGGGCCACACATTTTTTTATTTCAGTGAAATGATTGTTCCTGTCAGTGAGTTTCCTACTCACACCCAAACCCAACTAAATCCCTCAAATCAGTGTGGCATATACTTTTCCAACCAACATAATTATAAAAATACAGTCTTGAATAATTTATTTTAGGTTTATTTTTATGTTTTCTGAGCAAATTTGGAGAGATTTTCAAATCTTCACTTACAGAAGTGTTAATGTTTATTGCCTATAACATTAAGAATTGATCTTTCCTTGTTGAATAATTGAAATAAAAGGCCTGAGAAGGAAAATGCAGAAACAGAAGGGTTGAGTAAGTGGTGTAATTTTTTACCAAATCAGTGTACATCTTTTCCTGCAGTGGAATTTATAAGCCACAGTTGAGCTTTAGGAGCTAAACACATTATCACTTCACAGCTAAGCCTCAGCAGGTACCTCTCAGTTTAGGCTCTAAGCCCTACCCAATTACAAGAACAAGTTGTAACTTCTTTTGAACCTAGACTAGCTTCAGAAACATCCGTGATTGGCACATCATCTTTTAAAGGTCTTCCATGTGAATCTGCTGTCAATAAGGAATGGTTCCAAAGACCAGAACTTCTGGATTTTTCAGGAGGAACCTTTGATTTTTCTTAAGAGTGCAGTAACTTTTGTCTGCCCTCCCCCATAGGAAAGTGTCTTCAGAATTTAATCAACCAGTACTAACATATCTCTTAGCCTTTCTTTTTTTTTATTGTTTTACGTGTTTGGAGTTCTTCAGTCCATTTATTTAACACAGGATGTGCAACAGGACAGTGGTGCAAGTGAGGCAATTTATTTCAATGTTGTGAACATCTTTTTAGTCAGTACATAGGCTGTTGCTGTTAGTAAATCACTTTATGGGTCTCACCATCTCATCTGTAATTCCAATATCTGTTCATATTGTCATGGTGGTCCTTCAGAGACTGTTATACATGCAGACATGAACACATTCAAACTATAAATGAAATAACTGTACTTCCTTCTCTATTGCTCCTCCTTTTTCTTTCAAATACAGTACATCAGTGCTGATCTTGTACTCCCATGGTATTAAATCATAGCTTCTGCTTTAAACTTCTGTAACTCACCTAATACTTCAAAAACCAAAACTGTTTATATTATTTTACTCTGTCTTCTTCTTAATAAATTACTCTATTTTCCAGACTTTTCCTTATCTATCTTCCTTGTCGATAGCCCCCTTACATATGACCTAGTCTACTCAAAACAAAATAGCCCTTATTCTTAAATCCAATCTAAAAACTTCTTCTGAAATGAAGTTACCATACATTTTATCTTGGATTTGTAGTAACTGGTGAACTTGTGGCATTATGTCATTTTTGTTTTGCTGAAGCATGGCTAGTTAGAGAATCCTAGGAAGGAAGGAAGCCTTTACACATTAATCAGAAGAAGCATCTAAAGTAATGGAAACACTGTCTTTCAAATTCCTTTGATTAGATAAACTAAAATATAGCACTCTAAAAGAAACATATAATGAACTTCATTAGCAGGATTTTATTTCTGTAATTTTTGGAAATTGAAGATGTAGCATTGTTTTATTTTCTTATAGTGCTAAATAGTTAAAAAATATGAAGATGATGCTTTCACAAGAACTAACAGAAAATATATTTGGAAACAAAGATTTAGTGAGTTTAAACCAGGACTTTTTCCTATTCCATATATTATGAATATTTAATAGATGTAGGATTGAATTGCATGCATGGTAAAATCCTATGTCCATCACCAAGCCCAAAGAGTATTAAAAAGTTTGAGATGCATCTGAAATCTCCTAACTCTATGTAATTGCATAGGTGAAAATTAATTAAATTTATTTTAGTTTTGAATATTCCTATATCACTTTAACCCTACAGAAACTGTATTATCTATCCATGTCACAGAGAATAAATGAAATTGTTGAAGTCCTGAACTATATCCCAGACTACACAGTGCCACTAACATATTTTTCTGAGGTAATTAAACTCCAGAGAAAAAATCCTTATGCTAACAACCATATCAGGAAGTATGAAAACTTATTTTTGGAATGAAACAATTACCTGAGCCTGGATAGACTTGAAAGGATTTATAAAAATCATATGGATATGAGTCACATTATTTGAAAGGAAACATCATTACATTTCAAAATCAGATATGATGGTCCTATTATACCTTATAACTTAAAGAGCATTAGATCTCAATCTTTCTTTGTAATTTTTTGTTTTGTTGGAGTTTTTTTTGAGCTTAAGAATTACATCAGAATAAAACTAGAAATGAAATAATATTTAGAAAAATTATAAAATATATAAATGTACTCATAAAAATCTATACATAAATTTAAGAATTTAAGTATTTTGTACTTAGAAACCAGAAACACGAAGACATAAATGGGCAACCTTTCATATTTTCATTTACAGGTTTTTTCTTCTGTTTTTGAGTGCTGTGGATTATAATATATAAATGTGATGTTACAAAATGTATTGATTTTGCACGAGACTTTTTAAAATACTGTGTTTCATTATTAAACCTAAAGACTCAGCTCAGAAAAAAAAAAATTGTGTTGGCTTTTTGAAGACAGGGTCATATTTTGTTTGTATTTGTTTCTGATATGCTTTGAGTTTAGCATAGTGTGTATCAGCTACAGGTGCCAGTGCAAAAGGAAGGATTATGTAATCACAGACTTAGAAATATATGTGACAAACTGAAGTCAGTGACAGAATTATGTATTTTCACATACAAAGTTTGGTATAAACAGATCTCTTGTCATTTGGCAGCATGCCTATTGGTAGACTTGGTAGACTTAAGGACCCTTATACAAAATGCATTTTGCAAACATCAAGAAAAAATACCTGTAATTCTGAGTTTTCTGTCTTTGGTAAGAACCCATATAAGTTAAATGTGAATATGATGGAGTATTTTTCATAGGACATCTTTGAGTCTGGAAGGTGAGATATTGGCTCAATATGATGCGTTCAATATCTAAGACTATCCAGCTTGTAAAATTATTTTCTTTTGTTTTATCCTTTAAAAGAATAAATGAATAGGTTATTCAATCACTGGTAAAATAATTGTCTCAAATTATATTATAGAGAGTTTTCTGCTTCCTGCTTAATATTTGTCAGGATTCTTGTCTAAATCCTTGGTTTTGAACAAAGTGGTTAATTTTTTTAAAAAATTATTTTTACCAAGGTTTTAAAGCACAATTAACTAGCAAAGAAAGAAAGAAACAAATTTTTAAAGTAAATATATTTTAAAGTTTACTTTTCATGTGAAAGAAATTTTTTTTTAATTAAAATCCTCCCTAGAACAGATTTCTAGCTGTCAAGTAGCTTAGTATTGCAACTGCATTATATTAGTCTGACTGATGGCTTTTCCAGGTTTAGTTGCGGTACTTTCTGTCAATAGTGAGTGGGTTGCCTAAAACTTGAAGTTAAAAAAAAGGGGGGGAGGTGGGGAGGTTTACTGACTAGACAGTAATGTAGATTTCTCCAGATATCGTGTTCAAAGAAAATATATTATCATTGCCTTGAACCCTGAGCCTTCTTGCCTTCCTTCTATTTCCTCTCCATCCCGTAGGAGAAGGGGGTGAGTGAGAGGCTTGGAAGGTGTTTTGCTGCTGGCTGAGGTCAACCAATCACATATACATTGACAAATATTTATACCTGTACATATTAGTTATATATATGACACATTTAATATCTAAAATCCAATCCAATTATATTTGTAATATCTTTTAAAATCTATTACTCCTTTTGTAAGGCTGTTCGTAGCACAAGAAAAATTCTGACCTGCTTTGCTCAGCCCATTTTAGTGAAAGATTTTTTTGGTATTAATTATGAAGCATGAGTTATTAAAGAGTGACTTAAGATCCTGTTTAATATTATGCTGTCTTTGGTTACAGTGAAAAGATAATTTTCTTTTAGTTTTTATTTTGGTTATTAAGTAAATAAGTCTATGTACTGAGTAAATAAGTCCTACACTCAAGTTTAACTCTGTAGCCACAGGAGATGACACTTTAAGATACAATGACCTAATGAATGTCTACCATATAGAGAAAGACTTTTTTTTTCTCTGCATTGTAGAAATAATGTTCAACTTAGCAATGCATTACACTGTAAACAGTCCAAAGTATTTATGCTCAGAGATTCTTTTTTAATTTACTAACCATTTTTATTAACCCTTTTTCAAAATATATTATTGAAATACATGTTCCAACTATTATTGTTAATTATCTTAAGTGAAATTAAGCTCCAGATCAAGGCAGATATTTTGAAAAAAATCTATTAATTTTCAAACAATCAGTATAAGGTGCATAAAGTGGAATTTGCCTAACTTTAAAAGTTATTTCCTAAATCTAGAGTAATCTATACTCACTTTATATTCTATCAAAAAAATTGCATAACTACAAATAATGTTTTCTTGATTGAAAGTTATGTAATTGATAATAGCAGGATTAATTTTTCTCCATATGTAGCTGTTTTTCTATGACAAGAGAGATATTCTAGATCACTCAGAGAAATAAAAGTTATCTAAATATATTCACATGAAAATCCAGCCTCAAGAATTAACCTGATTTTCAAAAAAAGTAGTTAAGATGTTTAAATCAATCTTCTCTTGATTCCTAAGTGCCCAACTTTGTTGCCCAAGTTTTTTCATGGAAATTAAGGTTCCCACCAACTACATCCTCAGACATAAGTATGTTCCTAAACATTATTTACTTTTCAGGAAAGGAATCTAATTTATTTCTGAAAACTTTTTTTATTAATCAAAAGGTACAGTATAGCAAAATATCAGAAAGTAATGGAAATCGTGTATTTTAATTTCTGTTGATACAAAGGACTATAATAAAAGTTTAATTTGTATAAAAAGGTTGAGTTTGGCTGATAATCACAGATTATAGATAAGTAACACAGAAATGCATTTTTAGAAAAGACTTGGGAGATTTGGATTTCCAAATGTATCATGAGGTTAGTGATACATGTGACTTGTGGTTTTTTGTTTAGTTTGCCTTGGGTTGGGTTAGGTATTTTTGGTCAAAGGAGTTGATGTTGGTGAAAACTGGATGATTTCAATGCACTGTTTACTGGATCAGAGAAGACAATAAAGCTAATAAAAACATATGCTTTTTGGCAAAAGAAAATTTTTGTTTCTTAAAAATAATGAGTCTAATATCTTTCTTGCAGTGCATTACATAACTGTGCACATGATTGTGCAGTCTTCCTTTTTTTAAAATAGCAGCTATGCTTGTATTTATTTTACTAAACTATGATAATGGACTTGCTTGCCAAGTTTTTGTTACTAACATCCAAGAAGTCCTCTGAGAACTCACTGTTTATGTAAATTTTCTTAGCAACACTGGAGACATGAATCTCAAGTATGTTCAGGAGGAAAATTCTAAGTACATAAGAAAACAGATGGAAAATTATTAGTATCTTGAGACTGTTTCATGTAGTATAATAATTACTGCATGTCATTTTCTTCATACTTTTAGTGTAATTTTTCATTACTAGTTTCACAATCTAAAGATGCATACGTTCTGTCTGTTTCAATAACTATGCCTATTACAAAACCCTAATAAATCAAATCCAGTCTGTTCCATTTCTTATCCTGGACAATGCTAGTCTATGTTCAGAACTCAAAGTTTCTAACCTAAACAGGAAAGATAGTCTTTAATTCTTTACAAGAATAAACAAGGCATTTATATTACGAACATGGAAGAATGTTTTCAACCTCTAAGGGGTTTCTACAGACTTGACCTGTCAATTACCTGAAGACTATTTACTATTTAGAACAGCTCCTCAAAGAAAACATCTGTCTTGTGCTTAAGAGCTCGGGTGCCCAACGGAGACAGTGAAAAGCAACATGCCTTCTGTGAGTAGTGTGAATTAAATGAACTATGAAAGAAATAATCTTTTAAAATGTGTTAACTTTTCCATAGGATTTAATTTACTTTCATGTATTTTTTTAACTTAGTATTTTTTGAATGCAGATCATAGCCTGTTGTGAAAATGTTTCTCTACTTACTTGAATTTACATTATGAACTTCTGGCATCTCAAAAAAAAATTGCATGAATTGTATTAGGACAAATTTGGATTTTTAAAATTTCCTAAACCTTTTTATTATTCCTTTTTTCAAATCACAGAATCATAGAATCATAGAATCATAAAATGGCAAGCGTTGGAAGGGACCCCAAGGATCACAGAGCTCCAACCCCCCTGCCACAGGCAGGGCCACCAACCTCAGGCCTGGATCTACACAAGGTTGCCCAGGGCCCCATCCAACCTGGCCTTGAACACTTCCAGGGATGGGGCATCCACTACTTCTCTGGGTAGCCTGTTCCAGCACCTCACCACTCTTTCTGTAAAAAATATAGAACTGCGATATTTTATTTTTTCTATTTAGAAATTTCTTTCCTAGTTAAATCTCTAAAGCCAAAATTTCAGACAGTGATTTTGTACTATGAGATTAGGAGACAAAGTACATTGACAGGTATTGTTTATGCTGTGGTCAGATTTCTTTTAGCTGTTGCTCTGTAACCAGCAACTGGAGTCTGTGTTTAGAATCAGAGTAGGTTTTTTGGATAGAAGGCCTTGGTTTTTTAAATTATATTTGCAGAGGTTTGCTAAGGTGTCTTTTTTCTGGATGGACACAACTTACTCTTTCAAAAACTATTGCTCTAGGACATTGCTCAAAGTTACTTTGCATGTTACTCCAGTGTTCTGTTTTAAAGTGACATATTGACTAATGTGCACTTTAAGACTTTTAACATAACAGAAGTCCTCCAGCCCCACCTCCTTGGGAATGATCACAGAATATTTCAATGGTTTTGTCAAATGAATAAAGGCATGAAGTCCCTCATCCCTTCTGAGCAAGTCTACAGCATTGTTACAGGCCAGATCAACTTCAGTCACCTGTAGGCCACAGGAAGCTGACTAGTATTTGTGTGATGAACATGCAAAGAGGGAAGAATATGTCTTTGCTCAGTCTCTTGTGGAGCACTGTTGTTCTTAACTCTAGTCAACAATTAACGTGGGAGTCTTGTTTCTTTATTCTGAATACTTTCTAGTCACCAGTAATAAAAAATCCTCATAAATTTAAACATTATATTTTTTTTCCTTTGAAACCTTCCTTTGTTGTGTTGTGTTCTCAAAACATTTTTTAGCTCACCAATTGTCTGTATATTATTGTAAAAAGTCTGATAACATTTAATAAGGTTTCTAACATGAAATGCCCATGCTCTCCATAGTGTCTATTCTGTAAGACTCTTGGAGCACAAGAGTTTTAGTTTGTCACCTGCTTAGTGCAGTGTTTTATCTTCTGTATTGCTGTATTAGAATTTGCTATGTTCTGGTGCCTCCGGTTTTGGCTGGATCCAGCTATGCTTTGCAACCGATTTGTAAACAACTTTGATGTGTCTGTGCTTTGCTTCTATACTCTCACTGCACTCTAGCAGCGTTGGTCTCTCTGTGTTCATTCTTTCCATTTCATAGCCAAGTGCATCTGCTGCCAAGGGTTCTCACAACTGTCTTGTCATGCTGTCATCTTTCCTGCTACTTGTAGTGACTGCCTCAGCTCTTCAGTGGAGAAAGAAATCTTTAGGATTATAGTAGCTTGACACTTCTGGACAATGATCTGAGGCACAGTACACATTTTCTGGTAGCCAGAATAGATTTAGTTGCTCTCTTCAGGGTTACTACTTAAAACACTGAACAACAAAGTGAACCATTTGCTTTGTGTTGAGTTGGTATGATCTACATACTATGACACTAATAATGATAAGCAGCCAGAAAGATTTATTTCAGCCCCAAATGTTGTAACCAGAGGAGGTAGTCTAGGGTGAATTAGTAATAATTATCCCAGGATTTCTAAACTATCTGGAGACCTCCAGCTATAGTGGGAAAAAAGGAATAGTTCTTTTGCTGTAGTAGCTCTTTTACTCTAGTAGCTTTACTGAGATGGAAAATTCAGTAATTTGCCGTTTGTTGTTATTAGTAAATACATAACTCTTGTGATTCCTTGTAGATATTGCTCTGTAATGGATGTGGATATATGCCTCAGTATGCTTGCTTAGAATCACTCCAAAATTCAATGCTTCACAAAACTGCATCTCTCCTATCACTTATAAAATGCATCATTAGATTTTTTTTTAATGCTATTTTACTCTGTTCCTTTTGATGGAGTTGCTTGTGAGCTCAATCACGTACTCTGAGATGGAGGTAGAGGCTGCACTGTGAAGAGTCTGACCTTTGCCAACAGACAGCACAAATGGTGAAAATGAAATTATCATTTCCTTTCTCAGCCTTATAAATATAATGTTATTAGTAGCAAAGGAAATGCTACTTTAAAAATATGGCATTTATCCTGCCAATGTCCTTTTAACTTTGTATTTTAAGACTTTTTTTCCCCTTCTTCTGTATTGCTAGCAGCAAGAAAGTTTGCAGCATTTCTTTTGGGGGATTTTTGAACAGGTAGTTTACTGCAATAGTTCAAATAATCACTTTACAGTAGCCTGAAATTAAGAATTATTCTAAGCAATGTCCCTTCTTCAATTTTGTTGAGGTTCTCAAATATTCTTTGCTCTTATGAAATGAATAAATAAACTTAAAGGAGGCAGTTTATAATTTAGAGCCCCATTATATCTTTGGGGACAGTGCAATGTAAAACTATCTGAGGATGCAATGACTCGTGTACTGTGATATGGCATCTCAACAGCAATGAGGGTGTCCTCTGTGCAGCATAGGGGGCATCGATCTGTGGGCAAAAAAAGCTTGGAGCTCATCTCAAGTCCTGCAGCAGACACAGATCTGTGTTTAAATAAAAGCCACAGACACACCAGGCTTTCGCATTAACAGGAAGATAGAGAGGTATCACTCTGAAAGAAGTTCCCCAGTGCTACTGACCATAAAAGATAAGTTGTTACTCATTTTGCTTTGGCAAATTTTGTTCTTTGCCATGAAAAGGTCTCTTAATTATTGTCAGAGAGTATGGAATAGGACAAGACCCTTTATCATTACTTCTTGCCTAGTGGAAGCCTAGTACAGTCAAGGCATCCACTCCTTGGACTCAGGCAGTATTCAAGACCATGTCTAATTCCTTTTAAGGTAATTATTGGCTTTACTTATGTTGATTTCTCATCTGTGTTTTGGTATATATGGTACTGTTATTTTATGATGAACCTTTAGCTGCTCTGTGAGGATCAGCATGGCAAAACAATAGTATTAATTTTGAAAGAGATATTATTCCTTTTATTTCTGCCTTTACATATTGCTATTAATCTTTTTTTGTGTAAATGAAAAGAAAGATATGATAGTAACATAGATCTATTATGGTCAACCTTTACGAAATACCCTTTGTACACATGGGGCAAAAAGTCACTGCAGAATCTTTCCTGACACAAAGCTGAGGACATGTGTAGGGGGTTACAGAGAACTTAAAATACTTCTGAAGACTTTGAAATAAACTTCAGTCTTTAAAGAGGAAACTATTTTCATTAAAACCCAGGACAACCGTAAAAGGCATGGTAAAGCTTAAATGTTTCTTAGTTTTAGAAGAGTAAACTCATTTTTAGACTACCATACTTATTTGAACTCCTTTCCAAATGTGAAACTGAATGAACACATCTTTCTTAATATTTGAATTGCTATTCTCATGCTTGCTCTTTGGTATGACAAGCTAAATTCTGAAGCACATGTTTACCATAGAGTTGTGTACCCATGAAACCAAGGGTTACAGGAAAACTGCTGATGCAGTGTTAACTACAGAAGTGTGAACAATTTCATTCTAATTTTATTTATAATGAAAATCCTTTAAATGAATTCCTCAGACATTTGTAAAGTTAGTAGACCAACGACTGTGGGCCAAGACTATTAAATTAATGCTCTTGTAAACTGCAGCAATACCTTTGCTTAAATGATGGCATTTTTTATATTGTTTCCTGGTAATCATTAAATTTCTTGCATGTTTTGGCCATAAATAGATTTTTATCCTATAAATGAGATTTCTTAGAAGACATGCCATCCGCTTGCTTTGTTAGAATACTTGTATGTCTGTAGTTCTTGCTTTTATGCAACATAAGAAAAAAAAATAGATGGCAATTTGGCTGACTAAGGGCATGTTGACATGTTACAAAATACTATATTAACATGAGGCATGCATTTATATCATCCCAGATGATAAATTATCTACACTTGACTGGTCTTTGAATTTCAATGCAGGTGAAGCTGTGTAAGAGGGAGGTGGTGATTTGTATTCTCAATGCATAAATACAAAGGGCTATCCTATCCCATCACTACCCATGGTTAGTACTTCATAATTGCATTAATTACTTAATTAATTTACATAGCTAATAGCCCATTTGGATTCTAGAATGTTGTACATGCTAGTCATAACTTGAGAGTTGTTTCCAACCCTAGTTTTGTCCTAACTGTTCTGACTGCTTTGCTAGTTTTCTTCTGGTTTGGGAGGGCACGTTATTGTATTAATCAATTTATACTGATTTCAAATACATACTCTAAAGGTAAATAAAACTAAAATTATAAAGAAAAGAAAAATGAAAACAGTGTCAGAATAGTTCTGGAGGGAACTATGTGGTCAGTAAGGTGTTTGAGTGGGAGAAGGAAATGAAGATGAGGCCAAATATACTATGTCCAAGGGACACTCATGATTAGAGTGGCACAAAGACATAGGTAAGTAGAAAAAAGGCACTTGCAAAATATAAGTAATTCACATCTCCTTGGTAATTCTCCTCACAGGCTTTAATTGTAATTTCTCAACAGATATTTTTTGCATTTACTCATCCTTCCCCTTGCCAGAATTTAAATTTTATTACTGTAAGAATAATATGTTAAAATACAACTTAGGCCACTTTGCACTTGCTTGTAGCTTGCAAAATTTTTTAGGCATAGTTTGTTGAACTTAATTTTCAAAAGAAAAAGCATAATAATAGATTGCAGAAACAATAACAAGTTTTTTTCTGAGTAAACACATATATGTCAGTGGAATAACTATCAGTTTTGCATTGCTGCCTCAAATAGATTAATGAACCTTAAAAAAACCCAACCAAACCATCTTTTACTGCTGTGGCAGAACTTTGCTGGTGCAATCAAGGTCACCATATGTATAGGCATAATAGGCTCTAGTTTATGGATCTAGAGCATGATGGATCTAGATTAAAGTAGCAATAATCACTTTGTGTAAGGGAAGGAGGAAAAAGCATTTGTGGTCCAAAAAGTAGACATATATCTTCTGCATAAACAGCTAAATACATGAGAAGATTGATGAATGGTTGATACTACTACAATCATGGTTTCTCAGGCTTTAATAAATCCTTTTACCAGTTCTTGGATTCAGCCAGTTCCTCCTACTTTCCTTCCCCTGAGAGGAAGACCTTGAAGCAAGGCCTTACCTCTGCATCTATCCCATTGGAGCAGCTCTGTACAGGGAAACAAAACTGAAAAATGTCAGTATTGTTTATTAGGGAGGTTTTGGAGAAGGGCGGGTTTTGAAGAAGTAGAGTAGGCTTTTGGAAGGAAGTGGATCTCAGGAGAGGATGAGAGAATCACACACCTTGGAGATTGAGGAGGCAGAATAAATCCTGGGAATAGGGCAGCCTGGGGAAAGAAATACCTGGCCTGAAATCTGTCTATTACTTCTGAAATGTCTCATAGCTACTTGATATCCCACTTACCTCAAGCAATGCTTAACTGAAAGTACAAAGCACAGTAAGTACAAGCTATATGGGATGGCAGAGCTGTTAAAAGAAGATGCAAAAAGAAATAAGCAAGAAAAACAATCAGAGAAAAATAAAAACTAGGAGTGAGAATAAAAGCAATAAATGCAGAGGCTATAAGAAGAAAGGAATAGGTCTCTAAAGAAGGTCAGAGATTCAAGCAGGTGTGAGAATCTGATTCACTTTTGGAAAAAAAAAGAATACATGTTTGAGACCTCAGTTTGTCCATGCAGATGAGGAAATTGTGTACTCAAGAGTCTGTTTATATGCTAATGACTGATTTGCATGCAGTAAAAGTGATTCTGAACACATACCAGGTGGCATACACTTGGGATTATAGGCAATATTTTACTATATTACTAGCTGGATGATACACTAACTCTTGGGTTTTTCCAAATACTTTCTTCTTGTGCAAGAGAAAATTTTTTCAGACATCCTGCTTCAGATATGTATTGTACAAATCTCCCTCAGTGAGATATAATTATTGTGATTTTTTTTTTTAAAGAAAGTTGTACCAAGGTGAATAAGGGAAACTGAAGTAAAAGCAAAAAGTGATTTGAGGTTAGCTTTTCTTAGTTAGGTATCTTTGTGTGTTTCTTCATAGTAATTTTATTGAAGAAGCATCTGCCCTTCAACATTCCTCACCAGCACGGATTCCACTTCTGTCACACCGCAGTAATGCTCTTCAGGTTACAGTGATTCCAGGAATGCTGCCCTTCAACACCATCTCACATTTGAATGTGGTTTAATATGTTTGTATAGATTACGCATGTTTTTATAGATTAAATCAGGTGTAACCAGAGACAAAAAACCATAATAGAGTCCCAAATACTAATAGACTAATTTAAACAGGGACAATGAAAACCACAAAGCAGAACAAAAGCAGTAACATGAAGAGTAAGAGAAGACAAGAATAAAGGAATTTTAGTTCACGTGGTTTTACAGACTTGATTTTAGCAACTATCTCAGGTTGCAAGGTATATTTTGGTCTGTCTTTTAGCTATATTCATGAGGAAATATGAATGAAATCAGGATGGAAATTTGGTAGAATATTTATAGTTTCAAAGGTCCCTACAGTGCTTTTGATGCATACTCACATGGCTTTAGTTGTTCACCTAAAAAAATCCTACAGAAAGCATAATTTTTGAATACTGTAATATTCCAGTAAGAAACTGTGTAGAATCAGATAAGATAAAAGGAAATGAAAGTTACTGAACACTTAAAATATTTACAGTGGATGGATTATCAAGTTATTTCATTTGGTATTTGTCAATTGATGTGATGGATTAAGCAAATTCACTTTCTTCAGTGTCTCAGAAGTCTCATTTTTACTGTATGATGAGGACGTATATTTTCTTTTCATTAAATAAATCACACTATAATTTTCCAGTTTCTACGTTTTCCTATCACATGGTCTGTGACAGGAGTCTCCTGCTTTTTCCCCCTCCACCCCAAAACCAATTTCTCCCCAAAAACCCAAATGAAAACAAGCAACCAAAAAACCTCAATCCAACTGCAAATGAGTTTATTGTCTGAGCTAATCATTTTAATATATTCCTGGAATACAAATAATTATATTTTATTGGATTTTAAAATAAAATTAAATACCTTTGACAAGGATTAAATTGAAAATATAAAATTAATTAGATGTGAGAAAAATATGTAGTTCTAAACCATCTTGTCTGTCCCCATGTCAATGTGGGAATGTTTGTTGAAGTGTATATTAAATTATAAATGCTGTTTAGCTTTGATAATTTTAGCTGTGTAATTCCTACTCTTTCTCTTCAGGGATCACAGCACTACACAAGAAATCTCTTAGGACCTAATTCTGCCAGCTTTACCATGAGCAACCACCTAATCCACCATAATCCCATGGAAATAATTTTAAGGATTCACAGAGAAGGGTGTTACTCAAAATGAAAAATCCTATGCAAACAAGTTGTGGTTACTTTTTTTCACTTTCTAAACTTTTTTTTTTTTCCTAATATCTACTTATAATTAAGAACATGTTGGGGGAAGGAGAGTGGGACAGTTTGTAAACATAAAATCATTTAAAACTCAAAAATTTTCACTGTCACAAATTGTAGATAATCAAAGTTATGTAGTAATTTCTGTTATAAATCATTGCTTTTAATTGCTTAAAGCTTTGTCAAACATTAAACTTCCTTTCTTAAGATTCATTTTTTTAATGTGTGGACATTTTAAGGACGAAACATCACAGTCATTTCCGAGACAGTGAAAAAATGAGATTTTTTGATTCCCTCATTTGCTCCTTAAAGATGTATTTGAAGAATCTCTACATTTTGGAGCAGCTCTTGATTATCATCAGATTCTGTTTGGAAATCCATCCAGATCAGACCTATTTGAAACCTTAAACCCTTAAAACCTGTTGAGATACTAACCAATAAATTGCAATACAGTAGTATGAGTTTCTTGATGGTGTGTTGTGAATATCTAAGTATTTGTAAAGCTAGATTGCTATGGTACAACTTGAGTAGAAATACCTATATATTTTGATTTTGGGAAGTACTTGTTGGATTAGAAGCAGGAGTCTGGAACAGTATACAAGCAAAGACAATTATATTTGCATTTCTTCCTCCCTCAGAAGCTCATCTTTTCATTTGAGGGTGTACGAAAGAGGCAGTCTCCCATTTTATAATTTTTTAGTGTTAGCAGAAAGCCATTTTTGGCGGTACAGGAATAGAGTCCCGTTTCTAATGTAGTAGAGGCATTTCTCTGGGGGTTTTTTTGGGTTTTTTTAGCCACGATATTCTTGACCTGAAGATACTTGTTCAGGAACTTTTATAATATCTGTTGATTCCTTTTGAGAACCAAATAAACCTCATTGATGAAATGCTGCTTTCTAACCAATTTTCTAGGTTTAGAATATCAATAAATTTACATATGATATACAGTAAAGAAGATATGCTCAGGTAATGACACTATTTCACCAGTTAAATGACAGAAGACAGTTTCACTTCTATCTCATAAATTCTGGATGCAATGAAGAGGAGACAATAACAAACAAAGAAAAGAGACAAAAAGGCAAGAGTTCTGTTTTTAAAAGTTTTCTCTTTCTTTTTCTGATATTGTAAATTTATGTGTATTTTCTGAAGGAAACAAATATGCTAAATTTTAATTTAATTTGGCTGACATTTTAGTTCCAAAAGCCACACAACCTACTTTCTTCTTTCAGGCTTGAGTCCTTGCTTCCACTTTTCCTCAGTACAGCATCTAATTACTTTTTGGGTCATAAGAACCTCTAGCAGTGCTAAAGGCTTGGGGAAGAGTGGAAAGCTGCCTGGCAGAGAAGGACCTGGGGGTGTTGGTTGACAGCTGGCTGAACATGAGCCAGCAGTGTGCCCAGAGGGCCAAGAAGGCCAACAGCATCCTGGCCTGTATTAAGAATAATGTGGTGAGTAGGTCTAAGGAAGAAATTACTCAGCACTGGTGAGGCCCCACCTTAGTACTGTTTTGGGTCCCTCACTACAGAAAACATGTTGAGGTGCTGGAGCATGTCCAGAGAAGGACGACAAGGCTTTTGAGGGGACTGAAGAATAAATGTTATGAGGAGTGGCTGAGTGAACTGGGGTTGTTTAGTCTGGAGAAGAGGAGGTTGAGGGGAGATCTAATTGCTCTCTACAAATACCTGAAAGGAGGTTGTGGAGAGGTAGGGGATGACCTTTTCTCCCTAGTGAAGAAGTGATAGGACAAGTGGAAATGACATCAAGTTACACCAGGGGAGGTTTAGATTTGGTATTAGCAAAAACTTTTTCACTGAGAGGGTTGTCAGGCATTGGAACCAGCTGCCCAGAGAAATGAAGCAGTCTCCTTCCCTGGAGGTATTTAAAAGACGGTTAGATGTGGTGTTGAGGGACTTGGTTTTGTAGTGAATGGCAGGTTAGGGAGGTGGTTGGACTTGATACTCTTAAGTGTCCCTTCCAATCAAGACAATTCTATGATTCTATTCTATGAAGTTATGTCTCTGAAGAATGCCATGAGGACTGTACCCCATATTTATATTTCTATAGAAATGTCTGTAGAATTATATTTTACCTATAGATGCATTCCTATATTTCACTACTGCAGCATGACAAGGTTCCCCAGATACCCCTGCAGAACTTACATCTCTCTCACAGCAGAGACTGGGAGCTTTTCTTAAATATAAAACTTGATTGGAAACAATGGACATTTTAGTTTTCAGTACATTAATTCCTAGACCATCAAAATTTATTTTTTCATTTAAGAGGTTTTCTTATAAAAATCTTAATATCCATTGAAGAAATCATACATTATTTTCTGAAAAGTGAAAAGACCAGAAAGCCAGCAAGTTAGAAGGTTAAAAATAACCATGAAAAAAAAGCATTACTGCATGTAAGAAATTGTAGAATGGAGCTCAAAACCTGGACTCCTTATTCCCCAAAATTAAGAGAGTTTGGTAAGATTTTTTTCTCTGCAGAACTCAAATGTAATTTCAAGGCAGTTGACTTCTGCAGTTTCGTAGGGTGATAAAGCACTGCCTTTACCTATCTGCTTTTTCCTTACATTTTGCTGGTTTCAGTCATAGGGCCTTCAAAAAAAGGTTTTCATCAAATTAAAGAAAGTTAAATTAAATCACATGTTCTTTAGAAGATATTTGATTTAATTATACTTGTTCTTTTTATAGATGACTTGTATCTTGACTTTTAGAAGAATAAGTGGCATTGACTAATGTATGGTTACTTTTTCTCCCAGGGCATCCAGACTTCAGGCAGATTCTGCACCCTTCCTCCAAACATAGGAAGGAATAAAAATAACCCAGTTGTTACTTGATCAGACTGGGGGGATAGAGGAGCAGGGGTGAAGAAAAGAACAGTGTTTCTGAATAGTTCTTCCAGGTTATTTTTTTCCCTGAAAATATCTTGGGTCCAGATGATAACCTGCTTATGTGCTGTCATCCAGACTTAATTTAATGAGAACATACCTCTGTAAGTGTAATTCTGTCACAGCTGTAATGTTCTGAGAGCATAAGACAAACAGAATTGTGGGTAGATATAATTTTTCAATTAGATCTATTTTGTAAATTATGAATTAGTGTGCAGACGGATGAAAACATGAAAGCAAAGACTCACCTTGTGACCTACTGTGTTTCCAAAGAGTTTCAGATTTGTTGAAGTGAATACGTAGCCAAACTTTGGTACTATCTTGGTAAGGACAAAAAGTTTCCTTCTTCACATATCCTTGGTAAGATGGGAATTTGTCTTACTACTAGATGGGTTGGGTTTTTTTTTTAACTCTGGAATGTGAGTGGTCACCTTGCATTCATGTAATTGAGGGAGCAAACAGGTCAACGTGCTGAACATGTGAGTCTAGTGAAAACTTTATTTCACTTGATGGCTCACATGTGCTGGATGAACGTACATCCAAATGTCATGTTATTATTGTATTTTCTATTAGAGAACCATCTATTTGCCAAGAATTGGCCTATATAGCTTGCTAATCTACCACCAAAAAAAAGATCAGTTGTCGCTGCTGTTGAAGTTGATTTTGGATCTTACAGATTTTGGAGTTTTCTTAGTCTCTCTTTGATGAAGATACACAAGAAAGCCAGTTTTCATTTGAAGTGGAGAAGAAATAAAGCTTCTAACTGTTATTCAGATAATCTAAAAGATATAATTTTTTAAATATTAGAAATAGAAGATAACTAAAATGATGTTATATCATAAAAATATAACATTTTTTCAATGCTTGCATGATAATTTGATCATTAAGTTGTTCATTAATAATGGGCTTCATTCAGGGTGACCTATCCCTGCTGCTGTAATGAAAAAAAAATAAATTAAACTTCCACTTTTACCTGTGAAAACAAGTTGCAATGCTGTTTATTCTCTCCTTTCAGTTCCTTCCTTTATAATACATTGTGTACATATAAAATAAATTAAAAGAATTTAATTTAGATTTGCAAAGTCAAGCACCTGGACATTAAGCAATAATAGACGTGAACCTTAATTTTTGTCCTATGTGCTTCTGGGATACTATATAAATGCTCACAAGGTGGAAACTCACTACCCTGTCCTGCATAGCTTTAATAATGTATACATTTTTAGGGCAATTTGTTAGCATTTATTAACAACATTTATTGTTGGGATAAGGACAGTTTACTGAAAAAAGCACCATGAAAGGGGAACAATTACAACCCCTCCCAAACTACACTCTCACCCAGTGGTAACACAGAGTACCTAACAGAGTGCTGCACCATGCAAGGACCAACCCATCAACCCAGCTGCACTCAGACTGCCCTGGACCTCCCTGACCAGCCCCTTTTATAGGGGAGTGGTGTCAGGTGGTGTGGAAACAGCCCCAGCTGACTCAGCTCACCTGGGCTGGCTGCTTGGGGAGGTTGACTCTGGCCTGGCCGGAACCAGGACACTACTGTTTTTGTATAGGATTAGCCTAGCAACAGAAGTGAGATGGTCATAAGAAAGTTTCAGACTGCCGTAGTTTATTTCTTTTTTTCACTAAGATTTAGAGGAGTTCCAGCTTCCAAAATCCAGATGTGAACTGACTGGGACCTACAACATTTGGAAAGAGCACAATATCCCTTTTGCAGCTTGCTACTCATCCTCTGTTTATATTTTATTAGACTTTGCTACTGTTGTTTCATTCAAAGTGTAAATTGAATCCCTAAACCATGATATACCTTGGCTTGGTTGGCATACAGATAGCTGCTTCTATTAGTAGAGGGACCATGAAAAGAAGTCGGCAGTTTAACTGCGTAGAACGGCAGTTTAACTGCGTAGATCTTAGTAGAAGCTCATAACATCATGGAGGAGCAGGTATCTGTAGCAAATGATCTTCATGCAAAACACAGAAAGCTTTCATAGTAGACATGTGAGATGCAGGTCTAAATAGAAGGCTCACAGTTCCAAGCAACATTGCAGTAAAGTGAGGAAAATATTACTGTGTTGGGGTTTTGCTACTTTCCAGGAAGAAACGCCAAAATGAGCTCCACCATTAGGCTGAGAAAGAGAGGGGAAAAAAAGGCACAGCCTCTCTTACAGTGTTAAGAAAAGAAATACCTTTTATTCTTATTCCTACTGTTAGATATACCTGAAAATACTCCTTTGGTTTCTCTGGCATCCTTCTTGGAAGTCAAATCGTTAGTTCATACGAACAGAGAGACTTTCAGATTATTTATTTCTTGACTCTTACCCTATTTACCTACATTAAATGCATACTGTGGGACAGAAACAGTAGGAAAGCTAACATGACATGCCTGTATGTATCTAACTTAGATACCTGAATTAACAGCCTTATTTTTTCGTACTGTTGATTGGACTTTCAGGTGATTCCAGCTATGTCTCATTTTTAACATTTTTGGTGTCTCATCCCGTGAATCCCTGTCCCACCTCAGCTACCTCATCCTGCCCCTGCAACTGTTCTGTGCTAGCATGGGAATTTGTACAGTCATGCAGAGATCTGGACTGGGAAAGATCTAACACATCTGAAAAGAAATAAAAGCTTATCTATGCATTTGTACAAACAGCTTTTCCAGGTGAACACAAGGCATTTCAGCCAAGTAAGTAGGTGAGAGTAAGGGACAATGATTTAAACTAGCACTGAATGTAAACATATGCTTTAGCAGCACCCAGGATATATCTAGAGAATTTAGAATTCCTAAATTTGTAAAGTTAAAATGTAATAGCATAATGATAGTTATTAGCACTCAGTTATTGATACATCATTGTTCTTGTTATCGCTTCTAGAGGTTCAGTAAAAAAATCTTATTATCTTTGTACACACAAATTATTTGTATTTTCACTAAAACTCAAGATGGTGTAATGTCTAAAATTTCATGTCAGAAATAAAAAAGTTGGCAATTTGTCTTCTTGAACTTTGATCAACATTTTGTTTGGTGGTACATATAAGTCTTTAAACTCCCTAAATGATCTTTTGTTAAATGTTCAGAAAATGCTAATTTGTAAAAATTTCTCATTAGAAAAAAGATATTTTCCACTACATTTCAGGTTTATTACATTAGTTTTAATCACTGATTTTTAAATTAATTCATCTTAATTTAGAAGATTTGGTACACTAATTCTTATCTTTTCATTAACTGGCAACACTAAAATTTTCAGCGTCTGCTGTATTGTTTATTTTTTATGATAATGGTGTTATCTGAATATTCCTTTTCTGTAAGCATGTTTTACTGAATAGTCTGTTAGCTTGTCTTGCTTCAGCTTAATCCATATGTATCAAGTATGTTTTACTGTATTGTGATTTTTCATTGTGCTTCCTTAACAATGCAGCCAGCGTAACAAATACAATTATATTTCAGCTTTAAACATTCTCATTTCTGTACTCTAATTTTATGATCAATTAAAAAAATAAAAAGCGTAACTCTTCAATGAGCATCTTAGAAATTTATATAAACAATAAGATATTATGAGGAATGATAATAAGGCATATCATATCTTCCTCATTCAAGTTTGAATTACTTTGCTGCTATTAACCAAAAATTATTCTGTTCAAAGAAGTGAAAATAATGAAGAAAATATTACTGTACATAAGGAAAAAGAAATTTAAATTAGCACTTCAGAATGCTAAATGGCATTAACGGTTTATATTTATCACTATTTACCTGCAAGAAAAAGATTGGAATATTTATCAATCCCATCACCACTGAAGCTGTCTTTCATTTTATGAATTGTTGCATTCTGAGTAGTTATATGCAGGCAAGATCATTGAAAATCTAATCTAGTGGCTAGAAATATCCATTTCAAATGCATATACTTTTATCTATCCTGCTACTATATTGGCAACTTCCTGTAACTTCCAGAATGTGCAGAATTTGAGCTCAATGTTTAATATATTGCAAATAAAAATCTACAGCAACAGGGAAGGAGCAGGTAAAGGGAAGATAGTTCAGCATGTTTGTTACTATAATTTTTTCAGTATGCCTATTACTTTAATATATGCATCTTTTTCTGATTATACTTTTTTTTCTTTTTTAAATACTTACATCGGGTAATAAAAGAGCCCCAACTTTTCTATATTATAGCCTCAACTTGCAGTTTGTCCTGTATAATCAAACTTAATTCAAAGAACAGTCCCTTATTAAATGGACTTTAGTTTTGAAATAATATATCATTCTCCTGAGTTTCTTTGGCAGTACCTTTAAAAAATCATCTGCTCCATGTTGATGCAGAGAACTAATAAAAGCAAATAAAAGTGTGACTGTTCTGTTTATGAAGGCATATGGCAACCCCTATTTTTTTCAGTTAACCAAACCTGCTAGGAGGTTCATATATAAATAAAAACTTAATTCCAGCAAAGTATGAACAGTTGAGAAGAAATAAAACATGGAGCATCTTAGATTTAGAAAATCTGATAAAGTATTATCTATCTTGAAAATGTGGAAATGGGAACTATATCCCTTCCTAACTCCATGGTTCATATACATTTATATGTTCCTGAATAAATGATGTGTGTATCTTCCAATAAATGCTCACCTATTAATAAAAAAGATATTCTGTGCAAGTTGAAATTAGAATTTCTTTTCCATCACACTAAATAATTTTCATAGATCACAGAATGGTTTGGGTTGGAAGAGACCTGAAAGATCATCTAGTTCTAACCCTTAATCCTATCACTGTTGTTAACAGCCCCTCTCCAGCTTTCCGTAGGTCACCTTCAGCTATTGGAAGGCTACTATAAGGTTTCCCAGGACTATTCTATGGGCAGAACAGCCCCAACTTTCTCATCCTGTTCTCATAGAACAGTGCTCCAGTTCCCTGATCATCTTCATGGCCCTCCTCTGGCCTAGCTCCAACAGGCCCATGTCTTATGTTCAAGGCCCCAGAGCTGGACCCAGTGCTCCAAGTGGGGTCTCATGAGAGCAGAGTAAATGGACAGAATTATCTCCCTCAACCTACTGGATATACTTCTTTCAATGCAGCCCAGGATATGGTTGGCTTTCTGGGCTGTAAGCATACATTGCTGGGTCAAGTTGAGCTTATCATCCACCAACATCTCCCTTCTCTTCAGGGCTTCTCTCAATCCATTCTCCACCCAGCCTGTAGCTGTGCTTGGGATTGTCCCAACCCATGTACAGAATCTTGATATGACCTTGTTGAAATCCATGTAGTTCTTACAGGACCTACCCCTTAAGCCTGTCAAGGTCTCTCTGCATGGCATCCCTTCCCTCAAGTGTGTTGACTGCACCGCACAGCTTTGTGTGGTTGGCAAAGATGCTTAGGGTGCATTCTATCCCACTGTCCATGTTACTAACAAAGACCTTAAACAGTGCCAGTCCCAATACCAACATATTTCCATCCACCTGTGATAAGGTGATTATTGTGCTTAAAGAACAAGAAAAATATCCATACCAGGTTGTGCGTATGCCAGCATTAAATGGTGTGCTCACTCCTATGCTTTCATAGCATTTTCATCTCTGCAGGCTGACTTTACTTTTTGACCAGGTGCCAACAGGTACTTAGGCACAGAGCAATATATTAGAGGAATCAGATAGGCCAGCGAACTTTCAGGATTGCCATCTGTACTTAAAGGTTTATATATGTGCTTTATAGTCCTTAATAAAAGTGCACTACTATTAGTGTCTTCTTGAAAAACCAGGAAAATCAGTAACCATGATTCTTCCAAGAGAAATATAGAAATGTTTAATATAATCTCATTTCTCTCAGCTTACTTGAAAAAAATGTATAGCTATAAGATTTGTTGTGATTAAGCTACATAGCATAAAAAATTGAACATCAAAATTTAAAAAAAAATCCCTGAGAGAGAACCTCATGTTATTCTCCCTAAACACAAATACAAGCTCAGAAATTATATGGATTCAGGGAGTGTGTTTATACTACTAGAAGAGGCCTGGGAAGCAAGCAATTTCTGCATTCTCCAGCACCCCATTCGGGCACAATTTGGGCAGGGACTGTGCTGGCTCTCCCTTGGGCAGTGTGAGCAATGCAGAGTAGAGGCAAGTTTAGCTTCTGACTGTGGTGCATCCTACCCAGTCACTCAGTGATATGCCTGAAGGTTCCCCCCCCCGAGCCTTTTCCAGGCTGAACTAGCCCAGTCTCAGTCTGTCTTCATGAGACGTGCTCCAGCCCTTTGATTATATTTGTGACCCTCCTCTGTACACACTCCAACAGGTCCATGTCCTTCTTGTGTTGAAGGCTCCAAAGCTGGACTAATGCTGTCCCTTTTAATACACACACAAAAAACCATACAGTTACAAATCTAAGGGGGACACAAAGGACAAACAGGACCAAGTCTAGTGTGGATATGACCCAGCTGGGGCATATATTTGGCCTCAGAATTAGAAAATGCACCATGACCATGTGTTATCTAGCAATATAAGCATGGGCTTATGCAGTACCTCACAGACAGGTTATGTCAGCTGGGAAGGTGATCAGTGGTGACCTTAAATGACTTGAGGTGACAGTGAGCAGATAAACTGAATCAAAAAGTATGTTGCAGAATTTAGGAGTTGAAGACTATTGTTTCTTGGGGCGAGGGAAATATTCAGTATGAAAATATTGAATGTTACAGAAGAATTAGTTGGTAAAAGTGACAGAAAAAGGATAAAGATAAGTGGTGTATGGGTAGATTTTAGAAATAATACCACAAAATTTGGCTTGGTTTTTAATACACACGTATTAATTTTGTTTCTCATTAATTTCTTTGTGGTAATCACAGGTCTGGTTTACAATATTTTGAAAAAAAATTCATATTTTCCTACTAGAACAGTACACTGGAGCAAGGGATTTACTCTGTATTCCTAGGTTATTGTTATTGCAAAATGTCGTAGAGCACATGATGGGAGGAAAGAGATCAAGCATATATTTTATCCAGCGTCTTCTTTCAGCATGGCTTTTGTCTAAGTCAGTTTGTTCATTACTTCATACTTCTCTTAATAGGGACTTTATTATAGCAACTCAAACACTTATTGGGAATACGTTCTCTAAGAGAAAAAGGGCAAATATTAATAATGCAGGTAGAATTCATGGGCTGCAAGAAATTAAAAAGAGATTAGTTCTTTGTTTTATAACAGAAGTAATCTTATCTGTAATGGAGGAGGTTGAATTGGTTCATGTTCTTCAGAGTTGGAAGTTCATTACCTGTACCATTCAACATGTGTTCCTTAAATAATATCTCACGTTAGAATTCATTGTCAATTAAGCTTCACAATATCTGACTACCAAAGCCAGGCATATATCACGCGTCTGGTGACAGAGGAACATAGATAATTTCCTTTTCCTTTTCAGTGTTAAGGGTCCATCAGCGCCTATCACTCATAGGCTTTCTCAAGTTACTAGATACAAACAGTATATTGTCGGGTCTGACCTCTCTAGGATCTTCATTTGAACTATCACAGAATTTTTCATGTAACACAAAATTAGAGGCCAACAGCTCAATTGAAATTTAGTATGAAACTTGACTTTATGTTTCATTCAGCTACAGTGAAACTGGAAAAGTGAGGATACGAAAGAGACTTGAGCTCTGCTCTGTGTCTACCTATTGCACATCTCTTCATAAAGTGATAATCTTGTCATGTTAGTATATATGACACATTCCAGATATTCTGAGGATGCTCTTCATACTTCTGCAAGCACACTTAAAATTTTGCTTCAGAGTAAGCTGCAGATCTGCAAATAACTGCTAAACAAGGTCTAAAGCAACAGAACTGAGCAAGCCCAGCCTACTACTTGGTGCATAGCATCATTGCTCACCTTTGCCTCATTCAGTCCGATACAGACTTCTTAATTCTTGTGACTTCTTAATTCTTGTGACCCAGTTTAGGCATCTTTTGAAGGCTGAGTTGGTCTCTAGCGATATCTGTTTCTGCCCATGGACTATACAGGCAACTATCACAGAAATGTAGAAATGTCTACTATGTAGTATGGCCATAGTTGCTCAGGTGAAGCATTTTCAAAGAGATGACATGAAAAAATAAGAATGCTCTTCCATCTATTTTTAATCAGAATAGAGTGAGTCAGTTCTTTCCCCAAAGGAGCAATTTAGACATAAAATCAAATAAAAGGTTTTAACTGAAATGCTAGCTAAGGGATGTAAGTTACTGAGGGCAGTAACTTGAAAGTTATATGTGATACAGACAAGCAGTGACATTACCAGGTTCCTTTGTGGTCTAGTCCTTAATGGAAATGCAAAATGAATTTGCATATACGCTGCCTTCTTTCTACCTGAAGGGCAATTTGTAAAGGAAGGGCAAGAAGCAATAAGTAAAGTGGGAGTCTGAGAATAAGGAGCAATAAACTTTTGAGAGTCTTGAAAATAAGAGACAGTTTTGAAGAGTCAGTTGCCAAGTCTAACAAAGTCAATGACAACATTCCCATTTACTTCATTGTGAGTCTGGATTTTCCCCAGAAATATGAGCTGAATGTAAAAAAAAAATAAAAAAATCCCGGTTTATGCTGCAACATCTTATGTTTATGTAGAACCTGTCTTCCACAGGGAAGGGCTTTGGAAACTTCATGCAATAAAGAGGGTTCACGTTTCTCTGAAATACAAGTGCTTCAAAGGTAAAAGATATAAACTTTTCAAAATAGAAATCTAGGAATACATAAGTGGTTACTATGGAAAACACACAGTTATTTCAATGACAAAATTACTTAAATCATAATGTGGCGGGGCAAACCACATTTTGAGAAGTGTCAATGTCCTTAATAAACAGAAGTGCAAGACTGCCACTGAAATAGTTCCTGATCTAATGCTATACTTTACATTGCTGTAACAGCAGATTCAACGAGAAAAGAGCCTACTGAATGTCAACATCTCTTCCTTTACCATAGATATTTTCTACAAAAGATGTGACTCAACACTTTTTCTTTATAGTTCACAGCCATTTTGTACCTGAAGTTCCTGGAGTTGATAAGGAAAACTTTGTGCCACTTAAGTTATGTACTATTGTTCTTTGCTTTACCCATACATATATAGCTTATTCAGACTGGATGAGTCCACCTCTGTGTGTGAACCAAAAATGTATATTTTTTTCTCTTTCCATGGGGAAAATGTCACCATTTTTCTGTTGAATCTTTCCAACTAATACATAAGGGAAAAAAAAACAGAAACAGAAATCTTAGGCTGACACATGTCAGCAGTTGCCTTCCTTCCTTTCCTTCCCCAATTAAAAAAAAAGAAGATGAAAATTGCAGAATATGAAGCTCATACAAACAAGCAGTTGGGATATGAGGCTTATTTTTACAAAAGATTTCCGTGAGATTTAAAAGACTAAAAAAAGTAATCAGTTAAAAAAAACCCATGGTTGTCTGGATCTCTCCTGCAACCTAAAAAAGAAATTATTTTAAACTGACTAAATAAATAATGAAATGTCTACGGTAGAGATTTTACTAAATGTGTAACGTATGAAAATATAACTGAATGTGTCTTTGAAAGTCAGCAGTACTGTGGGATTCCTAATGAATCAGCATGTTGCTGCTGACCATTGTGTGTGATACATAACTGCTTCTTTATTAAATATAGAAGTCGCCCAAAGTCACTTAGTGTGGTGTAAGTGGAAAGCTACAATCAGTAGATGATGGGTAGCGGAAAACTGATTTTGAAATACACTTGGAAAAAGACTCAAAAGCATACCTTTCAGTACCTTTACAGAACTATAAAACTATGACCAACTTCAAGCAGGGCTGTGGAAAGTATTGAAGTTGGGCCAAGGAGGATACATGTTTGATTTCAAGATCTTCCTAGGGAATATCTGATTACCCAGCTAACTCCAACCAAAATATAATGGGAAGCTTTGAGCAAATAGGACTCACTACCTGAGAAAATTGATTGTTGTTTAATTCTTTAAGCTGCTGCCTGCAACATATAATATACTGCCTACAATATAAAATATTTTAAATAAAGTAGATTATTTTGTAATCTATAGACATAAATAAGCAATTTAGAGACTATCTAAAATCTGAGCTTTTGAAATCTGAAACTGTCTAAACCTGATGTATTTAACATCTTAAGAGACAAAATTTTAGCATCTTCCTTGAAATAAAGGTCTAAAATTCTTACCCTTAGTTTTCTTCTGCAAAATATAGCATACATGACTGCTTGCTATTTAGTATTTTTGTAAAATGTTATATATAGCTACTGTACCATTAAATACTGTATGAGAGTATAGGTTCCTTATTAGGACAAGTTGTTAAAATACAACTGTTTATTTTTATCTTTGATTCATATTTATTTTCTGTTCACTCTACTTTTTCAATGTCTTTTGTATGGTCATTTGTAGAAAATATTTATCTTACAAAACCATTCAACTGTGCCTCCATTCAACCATAATGCCAGTGTCCAGGACCCGAATAAGAGAGAACAATTTATGATTAAAATATTTCTCACAATGTTCATTACATTTTGTCACATGTGCAGCTCCACAAACTATCCTAAAGTAATTAAAAGTTACTAGGTACCTTATCTTTCAGATTTCGTAACTTACTATTATTACTAGTTGGATTTAAAAACTGCTTTCTCAACTTAGTTACTGCTTGCAAAGATATTTGTGATACGCTTATGTATATAGGTATGCAAATATTTATTAAGTATTCTGAAATTTTTAATATAGCTCTCTGAGAAAAGTTTCAGAGGAGAAAATGGCTTATCATATTCAAGGATATCCAATTAAATTAAAGGAAATGTTATGGCTGATCTTCTTTGATTGTAGCTATACTGTGTCCAGTGTTGCTGAAAAACTCCTGAAGATGTTTGCTATAAAAGTTAAAATGTTACTGACCATCCACATTCTTCCACTCAGTGAACTGTTAAAACTGAAGGAATTGGTAAAGATAGAATGGCAACTAACCATCCAGCATTACAGCAATGCCTACCCTTTTGCAATTTCAGATCATGCCTAGCTCCTCGATGCTCTGTGCTTCCGTAATCATAGCTGTAACGATGATTAAAGGCTGCTTATCTAAAATTGTATGGCAGCTGAATAGTTCTGTTTTGCGAATTTTGTTGTGTAACTGAACTACTTGCAAGACTTCATTGCAGGTAGCCCAATTTTTGTGATGACACCAAAATAAAGTAAATTTAAATTAATCTCCAAATAAGTATTTATAAAATTGGTAGGTGGAAGATTTCTGACAAACATCTTTGAAGAAAATAGCACCATTGTGGTTATAAATTCATAAATTAATCATTTAAGTATATTTTACTAAAATATTATATAAATATTAAACATTTATTAAAATTAAGTTCTATTTCAGAACCGAAGATGTCATTTTATTTTTCTTTTCTACAAAGCTCTTTTTAAAAAAAAACCAAACAATCTATTCCAAGGAAGTTTTTCCACATGACTTTTGACTTTGAAGAATAAGCTTACTACTTTGAAGAAAACAGATCTAGCCAATATTTTTACAAGGCCTGTTAACTGGAAATATGTTTTCACTGTATTTAAATGCTTGATTATCTGAGGGAGGAAATAGCAAAAATAATGGGAAAATTTTATGTGTTCTTCAATAAATCCAGAAGTATTTGCATCATATAGGCCTTCATAGACATTTTACTGAACATGAGCCAGTTAGCTGTTTTGTTTTTTTTCTAAATTGTATTTGACAGGATGTTGTGTATTCCAAATGTATGTTTATACAGAATATGCCAAAATGACACTTTTAAATATTAATTAGCTGCTCAAACATGTTGTATATCAAAGCACATCTGGTCTGTGGCAAAATGTGAAAAGAAATGGCATATCAGCTTTTAAGATAGGTTGATAGGGTCACATAGATCAGCTTGTTCCTATTTCTACTCAGGGAGTTTCATCAGCATCTCACTTTTTATGACATAATTTGCATTTAGGAGTCATTATAATGTATGCTGACAAGCCAAAATTTTCTCAACAAACCATTATTATCTGAGTGGTGGCATAGAGCTTCAGAACTGGAATATCAGGAACATTTTCTTGCTTTCCCCTGATGGCTGGGGGGATCCTTATGGGAGTCTCACAGTTCTCAAGCTACAGAATGCACAGGCACATGGTGTCTTTCTGTTAAGGTCATGCCACTGCACAGCCAGCCAATGAAAGGCAGAAGGGTTGAAACTGAAATCAAGAAACAGAAATCTTGACAGTTCACCTGGATAAAGTAGTTGTTCCTATGGAAGAAGGAAAAGCTAGGGTTTGGTTTCTTCTCCCACTATGACTTTTTTGACTTATTCATCCAAAAGCTCCCCAGTGCAGAACATAAAAGCAGATGTAGACCTCTCTTTTGTGGATCAGATGAACGACACACTCATTTTCTGAGAGGTTAGGAGAAGGTTAAGTCTTGGACTCTATGAATTTTAGGTCTTGAGTTTCAGGGCAGGTAAAACTTTAAGCAAAGTCAGAGATTTTCATGTAAAGTGGAATTGCTGTTTTGCAGTGTTCTATCAACACTGGAAATCCTCAGAAGATACGGAACTAGAAGTTGCATAAAACATAGATGGAGGCATATCTGAAAGTACTTAGGAGAAAAGTGGTAAATGATCATGCATTTTTTGATGTAACGTCCTCCAAGATAATATGATAGTAGATGATAATTTCATTTCAGATGAATTAGGTGCTGAGCCACTAGAAACAAAATTCTACTTTTAAATAAATGTATCTTTTTAATTGAGATCATGCGGTTCTAAGGAATGAATACAAATTATTCTGAAAAGTCATGGATATTATATTAATTTAGTTTTGGTAATAGCTAGAAATAGAGACAGCAAGACTTTTGATGGCAAAGACAAAAATGAAAGAACAATAGCTTCTTTTAAAAATATCAGCAATAATGGCACATAGCAGAAAACAATGGGAATCTGATGGCTAATTTGCTACTACATTAATACTCTGCCCAGCACTAGCAAATAGTTTTTGAATTATTCTATATTTTTTATGATTATAGTAAGTTTTACATATCATGTAAGGTTTGTACGTTTGTCTCAGAGAGGGGAAAGGTTCTTTGCACAGGAGTTATCAGGGCTCATTGAAAGAGCTTTAAGCTAGGTTTGAAGGGGGGAAGGGACAAAAGCAGGATAACTAGAGGTAAATCTATTGGCAGCATACCAATGTATGAGAGATTATGTGACTGTGAGATTATGCAGGGAAAGAACTAGAAGGCCCAAAGCCCAGCTATCTTTACCTGGCTATTGCCATAAAAGACAATTAAAAAATATGTTTCTATAAATGCATTAGCAACAATATGAGAGGTAAAGAGAATCTCCATCCTTTATTGGATGTGGGGAAAATAATGACAAATGATGAGGAAAAGGCTGAGGTACTTCATGCCTTCTTTGGCTCATTCTGTAATAGTAAGACCAGTTGTTCTCTGGATACCCAAACCCCCGAGCTGGAACAGAGGGATGGGAAGCAGAATGAAGCTCCCGTACTTCAAGGGGAAATGGTTAGTGACCTGGTACACCACTTCAATGCACACATGTCTATGGGGCTGGCTGGAATCCACCCAAGGGTACTGATGGAGCTGTTAGAAGCACTCACCAAGCCATTTTCTGCCACTTATGAGAAGTCCTGGTCAACTGGGAAAGTTCCAGGGTACTGGAGGTTAGACAATGTGATGCCCATCTACAAGCAGGGCTGGAAAGAGAGTCTGGTTATGGAGCAGATCATCCTGACTGCCATCACACAGTATGTACAGGACAGCCAGGTAACCTGGCCCAGTCCTGATTTCACAAATTATACTTGGTGCTTGTGTCTACATATGACTTTGGTTTCTAAATTTTTAGTAAAGTCATTGGAGATCAAGGCCTTAGTCCACTCTCCAAATAGGAGTGGGCTTTTCTAGCAAAGCAAATGTTACAGCCTAAATGTTGATGTCTATTCTTGGTTGTCATCTTTTCTAAAAAAATTTAGTCTGTGCTGTGAACAAGGAGTAAACGTGTTGAATTATTCTTGGAACAGAAACCTCCCTACAAGCATTCATTTTTATTTCCTGAGAGGTTTCTCTAGCCTTCCATCATCACAAACCTGAACGTTTTGCTGGCATTAGAGGAAAAGAGGAGCACTTGGCAACTTGGAGCAGGCTGTTAACCACTGAGCAGTTCATATGTTCTGTAGGTCCTTCATATTAAGTAATACAAAGAAATCCACCTCCCACCTCCCTCTCACATATATGTGAAGGGTCTCACATAGGAAGCACACTTCTTATTTACTTTTTTCTTCTTTGAGCCTACCTTTCTCCAAAGCCTAATTTTCCTTAAGTATCTAATTTCATTATTCTTTCTGTTTCTGAAAAGTACTGCATTGAGTAGTGAAAAATAGCAGTTCTGTGTATCAAAAAGGTTTTGATAAAGGCAACATGTTTGGGGGGAGGGGTTATAATATAGTTATACAAATGGTTCTGCTGATGACCATTAAAAAGATGTTTAGAAAAATAGCAATTTCTCAATTCCGGTGAAATCTTTGAGAACTGGTAATGACAAAGGAATTAGTTAATCATTATCCCATTAGTTCTATTAACTGTATCTATCTTGTGCCACACATGCTTACAAATAGAAAGTAGTATTCAGACTAAGAAATTCTGGTGGCATAGTAAGTTCTATTTGAGGAAAGTTATTTCTGATTATTGCAAAACAGAGCATGCTGCAAGACAAGTGAACATAAAATCTACTTATAATTTTGGTACTATATGGAGCTGCCTTAATTTAAGTCACTGTTCCCAATGACAGTAAATCCCTTTTTGTATTTTTTCAAAAACAGATGTAGAGACACTTATTTTATTCTCTCTGTTCTGGGGGTGTTCTAGTTATTTGTGGGTTGGTTTTTTTTTTGTGTATCTTCTTTTTGGTGAATAAGCTTTCTTTTTTTAAGATTAAGTTTTTCTTAGGGTACTTTCTAAATGGCTCCAAATTGCATTTACAGTATAACACTCAAATGATTCATGTAATATTTTCTGCTTTTATTAAGAAAATCTTCTGAAATGGGTGTTCCTGGTGAGAAAAGTGAGAGAAAAATTCATCTACTCTACCAGGCAAAACTTCAGAGCTCGTTTCACTGCTAAAATACTGAAAAATATAATATTTTTAAGGCATTAGTATTTTTTTCTTTTCCCACAAGGAATAATATTTTAACAGTAGGTAGTAACATGAACATTTTTTTTTTTGACTCCTGAGATGGTGAATATTCCAAAACCAGTTTAGGTACTTTTTGAACAAAAATATTTAATACTGCAGATTAGTTGTGACTTATCTTGGGGTTAACGATTTGTTGTTTGGGTTTTTTTTTTCCCCTCAGATATTTTGAAGAATAATGGTTGAAATGTATATTTTTTTCTTATGTTTTTCTTCTACTCAGGCAACTAACTTGCAATATATCACAGCTGTCATTATAATGAGAGAAAACATCATGATGCAGCAGAACTTAGTCAATTCAATTATATAGAAGATGCAGTGAAATTATTTTTGATAGAAATGCACCTGCTGAGGCTGCCTGCTAGGCTAGTCTACAATTAGATACTGTGCAAAAAGTTATTAAAAAGTTCATTTAGACAATTTGTTTCTCAAGTGGGGCAGGGGAATATTTCCCTGAAGGAAGGGTCAAAACTCTGGGGAAATGTTTATTTCAGAAGTAAAGGGAGATTATGCAGCCTTGTCCTAGTAAAGGTAAAATGAAGACACATACTGTCTGTAGAAAAAATTCAAAGGTTTAAAAGATTTTTTAAGATGGAATTATCAAGCCACCAGTGAACTATATAGCCTTGTGTCACAATCCACAACCATTTGGCAAAGGTTAAACCCCCTTGCGTTCCAATCAACCTCAGATCGCTCTGGGTGGCTGGGGGTGGCTGGACTTAACTCCTGAGTGACATCCAATGAGGTGTTTTATCGTGCATTTTGGAGACAACTTCTTCACCCCTGCACTACCAGGAAGAATAATATACCTCTTCATGAGAATGACCTTCTGATGCAGATCTAACTGTTCCTGGTTGGTTGTGTCACATTCAGAAACTGAGGGAACAGGTTATTGTACTGAGATGAAGCAAAGGCTTCATACTCAGAACTAGTTTGTCACATGGTCCCCATTCACTTTCCCAAGAAGGCAATACATCACTCCTGGAGCTTAGATGCTTCTGACTGCAAGAGTCATTAATATGTGATATTTTTTTTACAGCTTATTTTGCTACAAGTTATGAAAGCTTTGCCCCATTTTCTCATAAATGAGAGTGATTGCAATATTAATGTGACATTTTTGTGCAGTTCATATTTTGAGAACCGCTTGACTGTTTAAACTATTGGTTTATAAAACTGACCTTTTGTATTGTTTCCTCTGTGAAGATTTTGTTCAGTAGTGGTTCTCAGCAGTGTAGATGCAGATGCACAAACCATTTTCTTTAGCATGGTATTGTCAGCTGCATCTTTTAAGTGAGTTTGAATATTGTCACTGTAAAAAATTACTTGTGCCTTTGGGAGCTTTTTAAGTTTTCAAGAGCATTTGTCTATGAATGATATATCAGGAAAAGAGCAATATCCTCTTAGTGTTGAGGAATGACAATTCACTTCTTAAAGCTGGACAGCAGATGGCCAGCATGCCATTGGTATCTACATCTATAAAAACATCTATAAAAATCTAGTAAAATCTAGTACCTTCCTAAAAATGATTATACTAGCAACCAAAGAAGGTTCTCATAAAAGACTTTCTAAATTACCTCCTTTCGTCAATTATAGTGAAGGAATTAATAATACTTAACATATTTGAAATTACATAAATGTAAATTACTGTATTTTAGGTATATGTTCAGAAAACATTTTCTGTGTGTTGTTTACTTAAGAATATTTCCAGTGTGATACCTCTATAAAGGCACCTGGTAATTCATATTAATATGCTATCTGCAGAAACGATAGACTTCTGTGGTATACAGATAAGTAATTAAAAAAAAAAAATCTAGGATTGACTGTAAGTCTATGAGTGGAAGATGGAGACTGGGTTCATAAACTCTGTTCTGAATGTCTTGCCAGAAGAATTCTAGTTCCATTTGAAATCAAACATGGCAAGTATTTGAACCCCACCTTTTAAAATTATTTTTCCCAGCTGTTGGCACAAATCAATGTTAGTCTCGCAAAAAACTAATGAACTTTTGACATATTTGGCTTCTGGGACTGCAGTTATTTAAGAAAGTTTCACAATTTTTGGCATCTTAAAATGCTTTTTTGACACCTGATAGGTTTCAGATATTATCTGAGATTTGCTGTTAATTATCATTCAGGCCCATATTTATATATAAATTCCATTAAATATTTTCTTTTGTAATTAGAAATCAGAAATATACATTTTCTGCTTAACTCAGAATTCTTTAGCCTTGTTTTATCTCAAATATAAAGGTGCACATAACTGAAAATATGATTTAGTTATGCCACAAGTAGGCAGGAAAGCCATGCAGAAAAAACTATGGCATTTCTATTTGTCTTTCATAGAAGCATAGAATCACTTAGGTTGAAAAGACCTTTAAGATCATCAAGTCCAACTGTTAACCCAGCAGTCAAGTCCACCACTAAATCATGTCATCTTTTAATTACCTCCAGGGGTGGTGACTTAGTCACTTCCCTGGACAGCCTGTTCCAATGTTTGACAACCATTTTTGTCTTCGTTTGTTAAGAACGAAGAAATCATTCTTGATATCCAACGTAAACGTCCCCTGGTGCAACATGACAGCATTTCCTTCTTTGTCCTACCTCGTCCAGTGGTACATATATCAAAGAGATTTGAGTAATTATTTGTGCATATTTGGAGAATTCCATATTATTCCTTCAAAATAATGAAGAAGTCTGAAACTGTCCACTGAAAATAATCACATAAATACTGTTAATGATTAAATAATAGTTTATTTAATAATATGAATAAATGAATTGAATTTCATGGGTTTTTATAGCAGAATATATGCCCTTGTGTTCATGAGTAATTAATGTAAGCAACAACAACAATGACAAAAACAACAAACAAAGACAAATAAACCCATAATATATGTTGGTTAACTCCTGAAAAGGTTAAGAACATCAAATTTTCAAATATCATGACCTGACTTTAATGACCCAGTAACAGGATGACATTTGCAGTACCGTTTTTATGTAATAACACATCACATGCAAAGATCAGCAAGTGCAATGTAACTGCTTATCTCAAAGGAGAAAAATAAGTAATAATGGTACAAGAGAGGTTAATAACAGGTAGAGGTCCAGCCTGGCTTTTATCAGTCTCCTTAGAAAATGAACTGGGAATTGCTGTCAACTTGATTGGAAAATGGAGAGGAGAAATAGATACATAAGGGAGACATCAGTCAGAGTGGAGAGGACTGGTCTGTGTGAAGGTTGTTTGCAAGGTTACCTGCTCTGACGCAATGGAAAGATGGAATTTGCATCTCAAAGCTTTGTTCCTTTCTCAACATAGTGTCACATAAATTGTCCGCCCTGGGGTTTTAATTTCACAGATGTCTAAGCTCATTTGGAAATTAAAGTGCAATAATCTGTGATCCACACTGTATCTCATCATTCTGATTTTTCTCAGCAAATGCTACATGGTTATTGTTTTGTTTACAGATCAAAATTGTACTCGAAGTTACGGGGTTTGTTTGGGTTTTTTGTTTGGTTGTTTGGCTTTTTTTCCCCATTGTCTGGTTGCCTCTGGTTTTTTTTGTTTGTTTTTTTTGTTTGTTTGTTTGTTTGGTTTAGCAATTTGTGCATTTATTTGAAGGTTAGGAAATTGCCTATTTTTTCCCGTGAAGTTTGTGTTTTATTTTTGTGTGGGAACTTCTGGGTGGAGTTGTTGTTGTTCTTGTTTGGTTTTGTATTTTTATAATCTGTGGTCTTTTATAATCCTTAATCAGTATAGTTAAATGACAGATGCTTTGTAAAAATTTTAATTATATCCCCCTTTTTCGTTAACAGAGATATTATCCTCTAAGGTACTGGCTCTCAGTGAAAAAAAAAATCCATTTTACTGTTCAGGAGGCTTTTCAGCAGTTTAATTATAATCTGAATCCTAGTAAAACAGTGTATTATTGATTTACTGGAGGAAATGATTTGATTAATTTTAGTTATACATTGTGGGTTTAGATTTACATAAAAATACAAACTTGCTTATTCCAGATTGCAATTGGCAGGACTGAAGATAGAAACAAGCAAGCAATTAATCAGCAAAACTTAAACCAAGGTTAGCATATAAGAATGCATTTGCAACCTCCCCACATTAGGGGCACAATAAAAAATAAAGGCAATTTTTTTTCAGACAGGCCATGGTTTCCTCTTTATAAAGACCTGCAGTTTCCATCTATACAGCGTAGCTGCAGGCAAGGTAAGTGAGTAATATCAGTAGTACTCCTATACCTTTTGTAGTTGGTGTTTTTCAAAGCAGTATCCAACTACCACTGAGAGTAGCATTCATCTCACTTAATGGCATCCATCCGTGTTTGATCTAATTATTCTTGAGTATCTTTACTAAGGAAGGTAACAGGCATTCCTAGGGCACATCTCATTCTGATATAGGCATCTAGGGCTAAACTCAGTTGCCTTAATTCAAGGACTTAAAGCCATGTGTGATCCTTTAAGACTTCTAAAACTTGGAGTTTGGCAGATGTTTGAAACAGCTTTCCTGACATTTGGAAAAACCCCCAAAACAGATGTTATTGGTACTGCGACAGATTTTTGCCCTCTGTCACATCAGCAGAAGGCCATGTGGGATCACAGAATCACAGAATCACAGAATCACAGAATCTTAGGGGTTGGAAGGGACCTCAAGAGATCTTCGGGTCCAACCCCCCTGCCAAAGCAGGCTCCCTATCTCATATTACATAGATAGGCGTCCAGACGAGACTTGAATATCTCCAGAGAAGGAGACTCCACCACCTCCCTGGGCAGCCTATTCCACTGCTCTGTCACCCTCACTGTGAAAAAGTTCTTCCGCATGTTGGTGCGGAACTTCCTGTGCTCCAGCTTACAGCCATTGCCCCTAGTCCTGTCCCCACTGACCACTGAAAAGGGGCTGGCCAATTCCCCCTGCCACCCATGTCTAAGATACTTGTAAACACTAATTAGGTCCCCCCTAAGTCTTCTTTTTTCCAGGCTGAACAGACCCAGCTCACTCAACCTTTCCTCATAGGGGAGATGTTCCAGACCCCTAATCATCTTTGTCGCCCTTCTCTGGACTCTCTCCAGAAGGTCCCTGTCTTTTCTATACCAGGGAGCCCAGAACTGGACACAGTATTCCAGGTGGGGCCTGACCAATGCAGAGTAGAGGGGGAGGATCACCTCCTCCGACCTGCTGGACACACTCTTCCTGATGCATCCCAGGATCCCATTGGCTCTCTTGGCCACCAGGGCACACTGCTGGCTCATAGCCAACCTGTCATCAACCAGGACCCCTAGGTCCTTCTCCATAGAGCTCTTCTCCAACAGGTCATCCCCCAGCCTGTACTGATACAGTCGGTTATTCCTCCCCAGGTGCAAGACTTTACACTTGCTTTTGTTGAATTTCATTAGATTTCTCCCTGCCCAGCTCTCCAGTCTGTCCAGGTCTCGCTGGATGGCAGCACAGTGTTCCTGCGTGTCAGCCACTCCTCCCAGTTTTGTATCATCGGCATACTTGCTGAGGGTGGATGCTATTCCCTCATCAAGGTCGTCAATGAAGATATTAAACAGGACTGGACCCAACACTGAGCCCTGGGGAACACCGCTAGTCACAGGCCTCCATTCAGATTCTACTCCACTGATCACGACCCTCTGAGCCCGGTCTGACAGCCAGTTCTCAACCCACCTCACTGTCCACTCATCTATCCCTTGTTTCCTCAGCTTCTCTATCAGGATGTTGTGGGAGACAGTATCGAAAGCCTTGCTAAAGTCGAGGTAGATGACATCCACTGCTCTCCCTCCATCCACCCAGTTGGTAATAACATCATAGAAGGCTATGAGATTGGTCGAGCACGATCTCCCCTTGGTGAATCCATGCTGACTATTCCTCATGGCCTTCTTCTCTTCCAGTTGTTTGGAGATGGCATCCAAAACAAGCTGTTCCATCACCTTTCCAGGGACAGAGGTGAGGCTGACTGGCCTATAGTTACTGGGATCCTCCTTCTTGCCTTTTTTAAAGACTGGAGTGACATTGGCTATCCTCCAATCTTCAGGCACTTCTCCTGTAGTCCAGGATCTGTCAAAGATGATAGAGAGCGGCTCCGCAATCACCTCCGCCAGCTCTCTCAGCACACGTGGGTGTATCCCATCCGGGCCCATGGATTTGTGTGCATCCATTCCTTTGAGTCGTTCCTGGACCACCCCTACCTCTACTAGAGGGGAGCCATTCGTTCCCCAACCACTCGTTCCCCAACCACTCCTACTTACATCTGGGATATGTGAGTCCTGAGAAGCCTTCGGAGTAAAGACCGAGGCAAAGAAGGCATTAAGTATCTCCACCTTCTCATCATCTCCCGTCACCAAGACACCCGCCTCATTCAACAAGGGACCTACATTATCCCTGGTCATCCTTTTACTATTTACATACCTGAAAAAGCTCTTTTTGTTGTCCTTTATGTCCCTTGCCAGCTTAATTTCTAAGCAGGCCTTAGCCCTCCTAGTTGCATCCCTACAGGCCCTGGCCACATCCTTATATTCATCCCATGATCTCAGACCCTGTTTCCACAGTTTATAGGTTTTCTGCTTCCCTTTGAGTTTACTCATAAGTTCCCTGCTTATCCACGCAGGTCTTCTACCTCTCTTTCCCGATTTCTTACTCAAAGGGATGCACCTATTCTGCGCTTGGAAGAAGTGCTGTTTGAATGTTAGCCAGCACTCGCAGGCTCCCATTCCTTCAAACAGAGCAGCCCATGGGATAGCCCCTATTTGATTTCGGAGGAGATCAAAGTTAGCTCTTCCAAAATTCAGGGTAGCTATCCTACTTTTTGGCTTGCCTCTTCCACTCAGGATCTTGAACTCGACCATTTCATGGTCGCTTTGTCCTAAGCTGCCCCCGACCTTCACTTCACTGACGAGCCCGTCCTTGTTAGTAAAAACAAGGTCAAGCATCTGCCCTCCCCTAGTAGGTTCCTGCACCAGATATCTTAGATCAGCCCAGATGTCACTAGACATATTTAGGCAATTTAAATGTGTCAGTGGAATTGAGGTGGATCATTTCCTAGATGCCATTTCTCTCTCCTGTGTGTGGAAGGACCCTTCAGAGTTAACTTAGATGTATATTTGATCCAATGAGTCCTCCCTGAAAGCTGCAAAATGCCCTTCCTTAACACCATTGAACTTATTGTTAACCTGGAGTATGCAACTTCCCTGTTACAGACTTTGTAAACCTCAGTTGCCTTTGCAAACCTCAATTGCCTTTGCATTTGTCCCTAACAGCTGAGCTGAACTTTAAGAGTCCCAGTGGCTGGGCTACAATAGAAACCTGATGAGAACCAAATACTGTAAAACTTCTGTAGTTGCAAAGTGATAAAGTGAATATCCAGGAGGATACTGACAGGACAGGGCTAGAAAATAGTAAGTTTATTCAGTCTGAAAAATAACATATGAGGTTCCAACCTGATAATAACTGCATTAAAGAAGTTATTTTGAGCACCTCAGTTTCACATTGACCATACTGAGACATGAAGACTCCTCAGAGCACAGTATTGCTTTGAAAAGGCTTTTAATAAACATTGCAGTAACAGCTCCTGAGAGACATAGTGTTCTGAACTGCTCCTGGAGTTAGGGGTGCTGTGAGAAATGAGCTTAATTTACTACAGGATCCTCCTACAAACTGAAGGATCATTCTTCTGTTTTCTTCCAAAAGATTTATTGCATCTGAAGACAGGAGGGTTTCTAGGTGCTAATGAAATATTGAGTAGGACTTCAGTATTCTTTGGGTTTTTTCATTTATATTGAATATAATAGTGAATCTACTGTAAACAGAGTAATGTAAAATAGAAAGATGGGATTACATGTATAGCATAGCAGAGTATTGAGAATATGCTTCTATTCTCATGGATTTCAGCAAGAACCATACATACAACACTGCATGTTGGAATATATATGTCTGTATATATGTATTGTTTTCAGTAAATGAATAAGCAGAAATTGCTGTGACAGAAAAGTATGTGCTATGTCACAGAGGTTAAAACAGATGCATTTGCTTTATGTAACTGATGGTTGAAGAAAGAATTCACTAGGCTGCTCATGGAGCAGAATAATAATTCTTTTTCATATACCTGAAAAATTACTGAAATGAATGTAAAAAAACCCTTTTGAAAACAGATAAACATATATATGTGCTACACATGTATGTGCTTTAAGACTAGGTTACTAGGATAGCATCTGTCTGTGTATGCAATATGTAAAACTTGGATCGACTAATGAAGACTTTCTCTTTAAAGGGTAGCGTTCCTCCGTAACAGTGGATGTATATGTACAGTGTATATGCATTCTTCTGTATATACACAGTGTATGCATACATATTAGCTCTTGTCCCTACACACAAAATCCCATGTAGATCCCAATAGCAGGCTATTTTTCCCAGTTTGTTAACGGTTCTTCATTTGTAAGGACAGCAGGCCTCAAAAGTGTTAATTACAGTTATCTTCAGTGCTTGTGCTTTACTCCTTTCCAGTCTTCAGATTTCAATTAACAAAGAGCGCAAAAATTTTTCTCCAAGTATGTTTCACAAGTTGGCAATATTCCCTTCTTTAACATGCCATATTTGGGGTCTATGCAAAGATACAGTCTAAATGATGCCTATCAGCGCTTCAAAGCCATCTATTGCATGGTAGACTTAAGTTTAGTTTAATCAATGTTTGATGTAATGAAAATCTCTTGACAGAAGTTGATCTGCCTAGAAATAAGTCTCTGATGCTTCATTATGTATTCACAGAAAGGTGAAATTTGTGGTGATTATCCACACCTTTGAAATGTGTCTCATTGGATTAGCAGCTATAATTAGCATTCACGTTTATGAAAGTCAGCTTAATATTACATTTCCTACCACAGATAATATCCTTATTGTTAATAATATTTTATTCAATGAATAAAAAATTTAAAAATGTTATTATTGGGCAGAATAGCATTACTGTGCTTAATTCATCAGTGATTAAAAAAGTCAAGCTTTTCTATCAGTCTGAAAGCTTTTGCAGGTCTAAATTAAGTATAGATACGAACACACATATTTTCCCCAACACCAGCTCTAAAATGTTGAGGAAACAATTTTAAAGAGCTACTTCCTAGCCAAAGAGACACTAGAACTAGGGACAGTAAATTTTCATAGCCAAATCTAGAAGTGTATACTTCACATTATTTTAACTAACATAAAAACCTCCACACACGATAAACTTCAAGTAATGTCTACTGAAGAGAAAATGTCTGTGCACCTAAGAAATGTGAAGAGACATAACATTAGTTCACCATGGTGTGGATTCAGTGTTACTGAATCATGTGTCTATTAAAGATATTTTGAAGTTCTGGATCTACAATTTTGGTAGTTTATGTATGCAAATGCTAATCTGTTGGGTTTTTTTCTTGATTTGCTTTAGTTTTAGAGCCTGGAAGTTTCTTGCTCAACTAAAATGTTGTCTTGCAGATGGTTCATTGAACACGTCACTGATGGAGTAGCAGCTCCTTTTTGTGTTGTAGCGTTAGCTATAAATCTTCACAGTCTCTATGCATTATTTCTATGTTATTACACAAAGGAAGTCCAAGCTCAGACCAGGGCAGTGTCAATTGACTGTCCATGATATTGAACTGCTAGCATGGGGATGACACAATTTTGGCTCAAAACTATTAGTACTCTGGGTAAGTCTGAATAGAGCATCTGTATATATTTTGGGGAGAAGGGAGGATAATTTACCTGAGTTTAGGTGAGCTGTGCCATGCCTGCCGCAATCAGAATCTGTGTCCATCTATTTACTCCCAAATGACTAAATAGGGAATCAGATGGGGACACTGGGGCTACCACTCACAGTGCATTGCTTCTGTAATGAAGTTTGCATCCAGCAGTTGCACTAGAAGATTGTAACTGAATGGTTTTGCTTCGCTAGAAACATTTGATTCCCAGATTGTGATCAGTTGCTTATCAGTTGTTCTTGCAAGGAAAAAAGAATAGTAGTTTCACTAGATTTTTTAACTTTGTTTTATATAAACTAGCTGTGGTTTTATGTATTTTATAGAAGCTTGTCTTCTACCTGACTAAAGAAGTCAAACTCTTTTAACCCTTTTTGTAAAATAAGTTCCTTAATTCCCGTATCAGCAAAGTACCTTTTCTGCACTAAGTCAAATCTGAAGAAATAATTTTTATATTCCAAAATGTGGTTTTACAGAAGCCCTCTAGCATTATATTAAAAACACTTCATGTGATGCATCGAGAATAATACTTGCTGTTTTCCACCATTGCCTTATCTTGATTGTTCATTGTCATCTAGCAGTTAGCTAATACATGTAGTATTTCTTTACTGTTTCTTTTTAGTCCCTAAATTTTTCAGTCAGTCTACACTAGCGGTGATTTTCATCCAATTACTGCTATTCAGTCACCAGAAACAACCAGTTATTCCTGTGAGATATTCCAATCCTTCTCCAAACTGATAAGATTGTCATCAGCAGTTCTCATGAGTACAGTCCTGATCTTTGTGCCAAGGTCATTTAATCAAAGATGTTTCATGTCTTCAATCCTAAGAATGATTGCTGAGAAACTTCACCAAAACCATTCCCTATGGGAAAAGATTTGCATATATACAGTACCCAGTTGTCTTCTTGATGTGTTATCTACTTGTTTAGACAGATCATATGTAAAGAATAAAACTGGTATGTACTCATATTTCCAATGAGCCAGTGGTAATGCTTTTTTAATTAAATGCAGCTATAGAATGAAAATTCCAGGCTATAGTAAAGATGTAATTTTAAGAAAGTTTTTCTGCATCACAACTTCATTGTGTCACAGAGAAGAGGTAAAAACATAGAGAAATGTTGGGGTGCCACATGTATGCTTTTCTACCTCTTTTGTTTAAGTATATCAGAGAACCAGAAAATCAGATATACAGCACTTAATTGCTACCATGATTTTTTGTGCTTTTATTAATCTTACAAAGGGTTGGTATTAGCTGCATTCATTTCAATGTGAAAAAGAATTTGTCTTTTTCCAGGGTTCACATCAAACAGGTTTTTATTCAAAACTACACACTGGCAATACTTCATACACCTTTGAATTTTTTGATTCACAGTGGACAATTTACCAAAGTGTTTTGTAAAATAAAGTTGAATTACATCTATTATGATACTTCTAGATTAATCTCTCTTTTGAGGCATTTTCATGAGAACTCTTTTCGAACAGTTTTTTCTGCAGGCTTTCCTCTTCTAGCAAATCTGATTCCTAACGTACCTTTATAATATTGTATCAATAATTATCAGCTGTTTGCTTATTTGTTTAATGTATTTCAGTTTGGCTTTTTTTTTTTCTCTTTTTTTCTTTCTTTCTTTTGTTGGGGGGTCAGTGATTTAAATACATGAGGATTTTTTCACAGGAGTGGAACTTTCCACAGGAGTCTACAGGATTTTGGCATAGGTGTCATTTAGCTGAGTAGTTTTCCTGCTATTTTGCTTTCTTAATATACCCTGTATTGTTTTGCTTGCAAGTCAGCTATCACTCAATTTTGCCTCTAAATTGATTGATCTCGGTTTAATGTAATATTCGTCATATAAGGGCATATCTTTAACATATAAACTATTTACAAATCAGCATCAAAAGAAAGCCATCTTGACAGAGTAAAGTTTTAAGTAGCAGTTATGAAATAGTATATTTGGCATAGTGTTTATCGTTTCACTTAAACTTTTAAAAGGGCTATGTTCTGTGAACAGGAAAGATTTATGGAGTGCTTAATCATACTGAATTGGGAAATACTTTTCTCTCACTTCTCTGTAAGGCATTTCTGGACCCCCCGCAACATCAGTGTGCATCAAGGTGCATTTAGATTGCGCATTAAAGTTACCATATGGAAAAACTTAGCTCTGATGATCTCTGTGAACAGCTTGTGTTGCTCATCTCATTAGAAGCAAACAACTCAGATATGGCCGAGTTGTGAAAACACCGGTACTTCAGGACCAGACACAAAGGATTCATTTTACATTACAGTTTAAGGAACAGTTAAAGTAGAATCTGAACTTCAGTGCCTGATTCTTCCTATCACTTGTTTAATTCTAATGTCTTCATAATATGTAACCATAGCCTGAAGCACAGGTTTAGGTTTTGTATTTTCTGTCATTTGGAACCTATTAATATAATACACTGGATAATTAAATAATCATGCCATATAAGAATTCCTTTTTGCACCTCATGTGTGCATTCCGCTAAAATAACTGAGTGTCTGGAAATACATTCAGTGTATACTCATATTAGTCTCAGTACAGTAAAAATATGATAAAGTAATCCTTGTGTAAATCTATATGGTATTTTTCATTTTGAGAGTCCAAAACGTCCTGTTTTCTGTGTTTCTGAGTTATCTTTCTTAGCACATTAAGTTCTATATTTTCTCTGTCTTCAGAAATCCTTTCATGAAGGTTTTGTTTTCTGTCAAATGTTATTTATTTCATATACCCTTATAAGCATCCAGTAACTTATTGGCATGACAAATTCTATTAGCTGCCCTCTATTATCAGTTATTTCTAAATGACTGTTCAGTAGTGATGACTAATGCTTTTGCATTCTCCCAGTATTGCTTTAGAAGTTGCAGAAATTATACTTCTGTCAGGCATTGTTTTCTATTGAAGACACTTGATCTTCTTGACTTCAAACAATCATTGAAATTGGAAATCAGTGAGCTCAGAAATCAGTGAACTCCTAAACCAGTGCATGATAAGAATATATATAGGATGGCTTTTTATTTAATTTTATGGATAGCTTCATTAAAGTCTGTGAAGACTTTTTTCTTTATAAAATGTACAATGACATGTACAGAAAGCATAATTTGAATGTCTTCTTGGGAATTTTTTTTTTTTGTTTATGGGTTTTTCTTGTTTGTTTTGTTTTGTTTTTTAAGCCTGCCACAACTTATACTGCTGCTTTCTGGAAGAGAACAAAGTATGGTGAAATTTACTTTCTGTCAGCTTAATACGTATTAATGTATTGAATACAGTCAAGCATCACCCTACATGATTCATCTTTAAAGGTAAAGTCGTTTTGCAGGAAGGTCACAATTTATTTATTGTTCATGCATTCTTTCACCTTTGAAGAGGAATCATTATATAAACATTGAGCACATTCATGAATTGATAAAAAAATGTTGTGGGTTCTCTGCTTACAAGATTAAACTGGTAAAATCCATAAAGCAATAGAGTGAGGTACACTTCTTTCATTTTCTCTAGTGACTGATACTTTTTAATATTTTTAAATTATTCAATTCCATTAAATGATTCTGTAGAATCATCTAATGATGTGCTCATTTAAGTATATTTGTAACAATTATATTTAATTTATGTAGATTTGCTACAATGTAAAAGTGGTCTGAAATCTAACTTGGATCAACATTATTCAGTTGTCACTATGGTAATACTTTCAAGATGGACACAGCTATTAATTCTTAACATTCTGGAACAGTTTCAGAAACAAAATCTTTCTTAAACCTTCAAACTGAATGCAAGCCAAATGTATTCCAGGTTCCAAAAGGCAAGGTTCATTCCCCTTTGCACTCCCTCTAGATCTGATGAAGTCTAAGAGAAGAAGGACTATGACAGAAGGTGTTTGTGATATGCTTTATAATTTAATTTTTCAAGTGCCTTCATTAATCTATATCAGAATTAATCAAAATCAAATTAATCCAGAGATACAGAAACAAATTTCAAATTGGAATATAATAGGACTGTTGCCTTTGGCTCGCAGCCTTGAAAGAAAATTCCCTGCAAACATCTACTAAAAATGACCATTATAGCTTATATTTCTTGTTTTGAATTGATCACAAAGTATCAGTATTCCATGATAAATGCAAACATACATACAGTGGTTTGAGAAAGATGAAAAATCTGATTTGTCTTTGCTGAGATGAGTTGAACTAGTTGCATTACTTTACTATTTTTACAGAAAGAATTCTAAGTTGTCTTAATATCTTTCCACAAAAAAAAAAAAAGGCAATATTTCTTTTTATTTTCTGCACGCTGAATGCAGTAATCTCATTTATCTGGTTTCCAATCCAACTCAGTTTTCAAGTGCAGCTCAGTTTATCATGAAATGCTTCTTAATGGGCCTAGTTGACAGGAAGCCTACCAAAAAGTGTGCTGCAAGAGAAAACAGAGTTTTCAAATAAAGCTTGTTTTCTTCCTGTAAACTTCTGTAAGATAAATTGAAACTTTTTTTTTTTCATAACATTCAGAACATTTTAGAATGTTTCGGTTTAGAAGTTTTAAGATTTTTAAAAGCTTTTTAAAGAGTAGTTAGGATTTAAGATTTTTCCTTAATAAGTAGTGTTCCTTAAAGTCCCATTTTATAACCAAGCAGGACCTTCCTGCAGTTTAGAGATGCAGTATAGCAACTGCTGGAATAACTTGCGAATAGCTATCAGCAAATACCTTAAAATGAATCATTTACTCTATATCTGGGTCTCACATCACTGTCTTTGCATGGTATGTGCCTACTCTGGGACAAAGCTGAACAGATAGAAGATTGCTTTCACCCACACATGCAATCTAGAAGGGTTCAGCAGCTGCGGAGCAGCCTGTGTCTTTGGAAATTGTTAGAATAATATTAACAATATCCAGCACAGACCAGTGAGCAGCCAAAACTAGTTTACTAGAAATTGTGAGGATGGTGACAGAAGTGTTTGCAGCTCATCTCCAGGGACCTAAGTCAGCAAATCATATATAACCCTTGTTCTTTGCCTTAGTGTAAGCATTTGAGCCCTTTTGTAGAACAGTGTTTTATTGTAAAACAGACTCTCAGAAAAGGTGAGGGTTGTGCGTTGCTGGAAGCACCCTTGCTTGCACAGCAGGTGAAGGAAGCATGAGAGATGTCCAAGACCCGTCTCTTCCAGCTCTCGGGAGAATGTGCTAGTCTCACTCTTTTGCCTTTCCTATTCTGCCTTCATTAGTTTTAAGTAGACTTTCCACTCAGGCCTATGCAACTCAGCATTTTCCAACTAGAAGTAAGTTTGCCAGGTATTCCCAGGCAGATCACTATTACAATGCTGCTTGCATTAGACCCTGGTCTGTTTTTCTTTCTGTAAGAAACAGGACTGCTCTATTCATAACAGAGCTTAAGTTGCAAATATTTCATAAAACCTTGTTTTTCATGTCATACTGAGAGCTTATTAAATGCCAAGACATGGGATTTAATAGCTTCTTAATATGTTTTTTTCTTAGTTACTGCAGTAAAAATGAATGGTCCACGCCAATTTAGTTTGGCAGACTTTTTCCTGTAATTATTGCTCACTGAACTTCATAGTTTATCAGCATGTGAAGAAAATGATTGAAAAAGATTCAGCTATGTTTTATTTTGACTGTTTTAAATCTAGTTTATGACTTTCTCTATGTGCAGTTAGACTGCAGAAGTGAGAGGAAGAGAACATGGCAATTAATCCTTCATTTACCAGTGAAAAAATGCTATTGATTCAATTTGCCCCAATATTCCATCAATCTACTTTTAAATAGTTCACACAATGTCACCATTTGTCGTGAGATGGCATTGCAAATTCGTGTGTTATTTTTCATTGATTTATATTGTATCTTAGCATATATGGACTTACAACTTTTGGGTTTTTCTGCAATACTTATTTGGATTTTGAAAACTTTAAGAGCTTAACTTCTTCTGCTTTTATTTTCCTCTCATACTAGGAGGGTCTTTTTTAACCAGTATTTTAACCTGTTAAACCTCATAATGTTTCCTCATAAAAACTCTCACTTCAGCAAGGCATGACCTTTATAACCTGTTTACTTCTACATGCAGCTAACTTCACTTTGCCAGAAAGAGCAAAAATAAATCTTGCAATGAAGTCCAAAAAATTGAACCAAAATCCTTAGATTTTGGGCATTGTTGATGTTCATGAAATTTGGCTTCATACTGAACAGTTGTGGAAGAACAAGGGAGTAGAATGTTTCTGATTTGTTAGCTTGGAGAGAGAAAATATGAAACAGAGAAGAAAAAAATCAATCCTGTTTTTATGAGAGAAGTAGAACATACAGAACTAAACAGTGTTTGAACAAATGTACCAAATTAAATGTGAATTTAAAGCAAATTGTTATAACAAAATCTGGGATAGTGATACATTTATAAACTGCTTCATTTGGTTTTATTTAAAAATTGGTTAATATATACATTTATATATAGTATTTGATTTATGATATTAAAATATATTTAATATACACTTCCCTTCAGTCTGAACTCTAACTACATATTTTTAGCTTGCCAAATAAATGGCTGATAAATTCTTTTTCTCAATGCCATTCTTGGGTTTTTAATGTCTCATTGACTTTTATTTTATTTCCCAAATAATGAAATAACACATCAAACATGGGGAAAAGAATAGCAAACTTACATCACAATTTCTTTTGCATGAGATGCAGTTCCCATATAAGACCAACTACATAGTAAAAAAGACTTTATTTCCTCTGCTAAGACTTCAAGAGAGCCATTAATGATCTTAAATTATCATTGTAAATACATGAGTTTCTCTTCTCATATACCAGTCTTTCCACATCTTTATGGACATTATAGCAATTGTCAGTGTCCTGTGTATAACTAATAAAGATTTTTCTTTTCTTACTTTTTGAAACCCTGGGAGAACATATAAATATACTGTGTTTCTTTGGCCTTGAAATAGTCACTTTCTCATGTTTGGAACATATCTAGTTACAAAATGAGATATTAGGGAATTCCCTTTCTACTGTCAATGTCCGTGTGTTAAAAAGTGATCCTAGCTGCCTCTTGTTGTTCTGCCACCTGACCCAGAAAGCCACACTTCTATGTTTTCCTTACCCTGACAGTTTTCTCACACCACTTTGAGTTACATTTCTTCTCCAGCAGATGAAAACACACAGCTTTCATTCCAATTTAATTAGCTGTATCCTGCTTTTCAGCAGAAAAATGTTCCTCCAAGACAAGACTACTCAGAGTGAATGAACTTGATTACACCTAGATTAGAGACAGAATCATTTAGACTTCTCCTTGCTGGGACTCAATTCCTTTCACATACAAGGCAAGCCTGATATGTTATGATACTATTTCCCTTCTCCAAACTGCTAATAGGAAAAGAGCTTTTAAAGAACTTTTCTAATGCAGTGAACAATTTTAAATGCGCTTTTTCTATAGAGCAGGATGTATTGTTAATATATGAAAATCACAAATACATAAATCTGTTTAAATATAAATATTCACTAAGTATGCATCTGTAATATAGTACTTTTTTTCCCCCTATATCTCTGTAGATACACTTTCTGGGCAGGTGAGTTTCCTACATGTGGTTTTCCCAGCTGATTTTCCTTCTTTAGTATTTACCTTTAAATTGCATTGCATGTGTTAGTTTACTTATTGAAAAGATTATGGAAACATACTCTTTATTTGAACAGCCTTTTCTTCCCCTCATAAGTATTTTCTTAGGGTTGTAATGAGTTCCAGCTTGAGTGTTGTAAGAAGCTTTTTCTTATGTATTGACCCTTGACACACAAAAAACCACATTGTCTTGAATCTCTCTTTAATCAAACTAGAAGTCTCCTCATCCAGTCATTGCCAAAAATTGTATGTGATCAGCAGCCAGATTAGCCTGAAGCCATTCCATTAGACAGATGCTCTTTAATGTTTGGACCCCATCAAAGAAATAGTTGCTCTAGAGACTGAGACTCACACATGCACACACACACATGCACAAGCCCCAAACAAGAAGCTAAAGTGAGAAATCTAAGTTGTGGGCTTCTTGTTCTACTTGTTTAAAGGAAGGACTAAATCTTGTTCCCTTAAATCCTGCCCGCCCTGTACACTGAGCAGTGGGATCCCAGTCACAATTTCCTTCTATTTACTTTCCAGTAGCACCCAACCTTATAAGCACCCAGATCAGAAGACACCTACCTCATTGGCCTGAAAGAGTCCCATTAAACAACTTTCAAACATTGACTAGGTGTGCAGATGTAACCTGATCCTTTTTGGTCCAGGTTAAGGTAAACGTCCACAGTGGGCCATCAAAATGCCTGCTACAAGAAGTATTATACCAGAGAGAGTGTGACAGGAGTCCAAGTTTTGAGTTTCTGGAGTGTGAATGGACACAGAGAAAGACTGGCTGAAATCAACATTTTCCTTCTGGAATAGTGTCACATCCACATTCCAGGGAGCAAAGACTGGAATCCCACTTCTGCACATTCCCTTGCAAAAAGCCAGAAATCCTTTTCAATTACTGTCCTTCTGGTCCCTTAGCTAGCCACATCAATAAAAAGATTGGTGAGTGCCGCATGCTCACAGTCTCTTCAGAGGTGGTTTTAGCTTTTTAAGGCTAAGGAGGCCCTGGTGGCCCATTTCCAGAGTGAATATGTCAGACCCCACCTGGAGTATTGCATGCAGCTCTGCAGTTCCCAGTATGAGACAGACATGGACTTTTTAGAGTAGTTCCAGAAAAATACCACAAAAATGTTAAGAAAGGTGGAACAGCTCTCCCATGAGGAGATTCAAGGTTATTCAACCTGGAGAAGAGAATACTCTGGGAACACCTGATTGTGACATTTCAATATATAAAAGGGTCTTACAAGAAAGATGGAGGAAGACTTTTCTCCCAGGGCCTTTAATGAATGGATGAAGGCTAACAGTTTTAAACTGAAAGAGAGTAGATTAAGATATAATGAAACACTGGAAGAGATTGTAGATGCCCCCTCTCTGAACAGTTCAAGGCCAGGTTAGATGGGGCTTTGGGCAACCTAGTCTAGTGAAAGATGTCCATTCCCATGACAGGGTTATTGAACTAGATATTTGAAGGTCCCTTCCCACCCAAACCATTGCATGGTCCTATGTACTATTCTACGACCTTACATAAGGGATCAACTTAAGTCAGGGTATGTATTCTTCAAAGATATCTGACAGTCCCTTCGCTCAAAAGGCTTCATGCCCTCGTTACCATGCTATCGGTACCAGAACAAACTGTTTTATTATTAGCTAAGACACAGCTATCCTCTCTACTATTGCAATGTAGCTCATACACTGACTAAGACCTGTGTCAATACATGGTGATTTCAGGTGACCATTTTCTGTTTTTCTTTTGTTAACATAGCATCATACAAGCAACTGTTTAGTAAATGACACTTAAATCTCTTCCAGCAGATTACTAGTGACTGGAGATGCAGAGTAAATAGGTTTTGTGGATGTTTTGTCTTACCACCACATAGTTTACAATCCACACCCAACTAAATGATAATTACACATAAATAAAATAAGAGACTTAAGCACAAAGGGCTGAAATCAGTGAAGTATGTCTTCTTGAAGTATTTGTAGTTACCTTTAGGAGCTTCTGAAGTAAATTTCTTGTTTCCACAGTTTTTAAAAATAGAGAAAGATAGGAACATTACATAAATGAAAAAAAAAGGGGAAAACAGCTATTAATGTGCTCAAGTGTCAATTTTTCTTCTAGTGCAACAAGTTATTTCTTGAAACTGCATTTTATGTTCATTCCACTGTAATCTTTCAAATCAGATTTTTCCCCATAATACTGTTTCCTGTGCCCTATGTATTTTTCATGGAAATTCTGTTGTTTGATACTGCTTTAGGATACTAATTGTTATTACTGCACTTCACTATAAAATATTTTAAAACTAAGTATTATTATATAAATTTCACTTGTATATATAGTAGGAAGTGGAGCAACAAAGCATAATTTACCAACCAGGTTTTCTGCACAGATTAATTCACAAGGATGGAACAGAAGTATGCAATACAGTGGGAAGACAATGTCTATCAGAATAGCAGCATTTATTGAGTTACATTTGTTTACTGGGAAACCCAGGTGATATTTTAAAATTCCATGATTGTGAATTTGAGCTACATAAGAGGGCCATATATTTGTAAATACTATTAATTGCAATACAGGTATAGCATTTGTACTTTCTGCCCATTTTGCAAAGTTGTAAGCTAATCTAGCGGTACTCAGATTCTCTTCATACAACTTTTATGATGGTATGCAAGTCAAGGTTAATGTGCAGGCGGGAGATACTGTTCTGTCTTTCCACATCAGCTTCCTCCCACATAATCATGCACATTTTAAACAGGAAAATGAAACTGTGATTTCAGAGAAACTGCAACTAATAAATTTGAACTAGCTACACAAATACATGCATAAAAACACTCAGTATTTGGGAGTTTTTAATGATTGGCAGCAGCCTTGATTTTTTTATACAATATAATTTCTGTGCAAATTTTTAGTCATATTTAACAGTTTGCAAAGCCTTAGAAATTATTTATTAGACATAGAAATTTATATTGCAGGTAGAAGTCATAGACTGAATGTCAAAGTTACTATAAATCAACAGAGCCACATTTTATTATACACATACTACTTGGAGTAACTGAGTTGCTTGAAAAAACTGTATTAAGAGCGACTGATTGATAATGGCTTAAAATATGGGTTACTGCTTGAAAAAATAAAATTGCTTCTTGACATTTTGGTTTGGAAAACTTCATACTTTATTAAAATAAACTGAAATATTACATTTTTAACAGGCTTTAATAAAGAATTCTCATTGTGGCAGAGCTCTTCTCATAATCTGCAACTTCAGTGAACAAAACTAGGCAGAGCTACTGCACCTTTGCTAAAAGCAAGCAGCACTTTCCACAGGGCCACACATTTGAAGACAGGATAAATTTTGGAAGTAATATTGTAACTATTTTTGTAAATATTTGTAAATTTTGTAAATACTGCAAATATTTGTAAATATTTTCCATATTGTAAAACGCTATATCTGGAGTTTATAACAATCTGCTTGTGTCTTTTGTGGTCCCTTTTAGTTATAGCTCTTCTAATTTTTAAAAAAGGCTGTTTGAATTTCAGATTCTGATAGAAGGGGTAAGTTTCATGAGAGGTGTGACTGCTTTAAAAGGCGTTTTCTTGTCTTACATATTTTTTTCTCTTCATCTTTTTTATTAGCATTTTTGACTCATCCAAACTAATATAAGAAAATACCAGCAAAAAACTCAGGAGGCTTTATTAAGAGAGGAACCCCTTATCATCTTCCTTACTTAACTCTTAGCTTTATTTTATTTTAGACACCTTTGGTTTGTTCTCTGTAGGTGAGACTAGTTGCAGGGGCTAGCTCTGATCCTTGTGGACACAAGCCAGCCCATACCCTTCTGTCTAAGGGCCACAGATGTTTATAAACGTAGCTATAATAGACCATGCCTTTCTTTTCTGTTTATTTACTATTCTTCTTCATATGCCTGATTCTTACAACTTTTAGGAATTTTGTTTTCCACTAAAAAAGTGCAATCTTTTTTCCTACTCAGTCCTATCTATTTTTTCTTAGAACGTTACTGTATGGGAGAATGAATATAATGAGGTACCGTTAAGTGGAGCACTCTCTTTCTCTGCTTCTACATATGCCCTGCTGTAGAAATATTCCTGTTGTGTGTTCTGCTTTTGGCATCTCATAAATGATTCTCTCATGGGAGGAAAACATAATATTTGCCTTTTTCAGTTTTATAGTAACAGAAGACTCCCAAGAGTCAATTGTGCACTTCTGTGTTCAGCTCAATGCTCTTACACAAGAATGTTCAGATAGTTATTTGTCTGTTAAGTATTAACATATATATATTCAATAATGGGGAGATCTTCCAGGTCTTTGACTTCACTGTCTTCCTTTTAGAAGCCACAGAAATCTTATGACCCTCCAAAAGTCTAAATGGAACCATAGTATTTGATTCTCACTGCTGCTGTAATTCTACACAAAGCTGGTACTTGAATACTAAAAATACATTTTCAATTAAAAAAAGATAAGTGAAGTAATAGTTGTCTTTCTTAAGAGATGGAAAAAATTATTTATCGCCTGTAAATAGAATTGTTAGCCAAAGGGTCATTGAGACAAATCAATTCATTATTTTCTTTTAAAAGTTGTAACCTCTTTAGTTATTAAAAAATTATTTGGGACACACTTCTGGGGACCCTTCTGTGGTTTGGTTCCCATGTTGTATGGGTTTTGGATCAGTAGACAATGTTGCTTATTTCACTCTCTCCCTTGGCTTGGCTTTATTTAAATTGGATTTCACTTTGAACACTGCTCTCTGCTATGTGATTTGAGTGATGATCCAGTTTCAAAAGGTGGGGCAGAGAGACTTGCTGCCTCAGAGTGTAAAGGTATGTGTGACGTGAGGATATCTGGTTAGTGAGGCTGTCCTGTGAATGGCTACTCAGTATAAATAACCAGGGCAGCATCCATGAGAAATAATAAATTAAAGAGCCAGATAAACAAACTCTAAGAACCATGAGATAAAAGAGACACGAGCAGAAACCAGAGCTCTCAAAACACTGCCCGATGGGCCTTTGAAGGAGTCACAAAGCTTTGCTGAGTTTCAGACTCACATTTGTAACTGGTAAAAAGGGGGACTCATGAATATAATGGGTCCCATGGGAAAAGGCAAGTATTTGGAGGGACTGGTTGAACTGAACATAACTTATAATGGGATGCTTAGAGGAAAGGCCAAAGGAAAGGTGAAGGAGAGGTCAAAGTTGATTGAGGACAACAAAAGTGGGAGGAAAGGCGTTAAAGGTGACCAGTTGCATGTCAGTGAACTACTGATTGATGATGTCTTCTGGCCCAGCCCTGTGCCTGATCACCACAGTCTGTCTTAGTAAACTCTATTCCTAACTTTTTTTCCTGTATGTCATGCTACCAAACTTCAAGACAGAGTAGCTGTTAGGCAGGCTAAGAGATCTGGGCCATAATAACAGTTTTAGCAAATGAGCAGAGAAGCACACAGTATGCTTCTTCAGTCAGGTATCATTATCTCTTCAAAATAATTATGATAATTACCTGTTGGAAGGAAGAACCTCAAAATTGTTTCTAAAGTTGAGCAGCGATTTTTGTATGTATGCTTTAGTTCTCAACTACACTGAAGTCCTATTTAGCCCATTTTAATATGTGTAAGAGAAACAGACCTCTCATACCAAGAACTGTTTCACAGGAATGTGAATTCCTTTTCTGCTCCTTCTGATTGCCTTCTTTTTATAATATTGAAGTCCATGTAAAATGCTGGTGTCTGGCTCTGGTTGTGAAAATTATAAAATGAATTTGCAGCCTTCTATTAAGTTCAACATATTGAATGTAACCAGAGAAACAGAGTACCAGTGAGTGGCATCACAGCCCTCATGGCACAGAGACAGATGCACAAGGGACAGAAGGGAAGGGTGTTTCTGAAATAGTGCCTCCCTCGGATTTAGCTTCTGAACTTGCAACTGCAAATCTGTGAAACTCAGGGCTATGTTCAGACAGCTATTCTCTGCTGCCATGTCTGACTCTACCCTTCTTCATTGAAATGGCAGACTTACGGTCCTGACACTGTGAAAACGTTGCTCAGTAGCTTTGTGGACAGGGTAGTTTTTCAAGATTAGAGACCTGAGCTTTGGTTCTCCTAAGCCTCGATCAGGACTGAGTCTGCCACTCCTGCTATAGGTTAGCAGGAGTGGGTGGGGGGGGCTTCTCTATATCCTGTTGAAGCCAAACTTCTTTTCATCCAGGAAGTTCAGATTTACAAAATCCTCCAGAAGGCTTTGTGAGGCAACATGATGCTGCAGATGGTAACTAGGACTCTTAGTTTTGCCTAACAAGAACTAATGTTTTCACTAATGTTTTGTTTGTGCATTTTCTATATTATTAATGTTAAAGAAAAAATCAGTCTCTAAACCCCTAAAATAATTCAGAGTCATTAATTGAGAACTGTGATCCCTGTTTGACATTTTTAGGCAATGTTAATTAAAAAAAAGAAATAAAGAGATAGAAGCATAATGCTAAGGTGGAAAAACTTTAGGCTTTGCAATAATTATCATCTCTGTCTGGATGAATCATGATAACACATCTCATTAACATCCCGTACACTTCAGGATAACACTAGGCTAAAGAATGCAGTTCGTCTTAAACTGAACTCCAGAAGGGATAAATGGTAGTAAATTATCAAGCACAGCAAGAGAAAGTTAGCAAGGTAAAAATAGTAATTGCTTTCTATGCAAAGAGACATGCAATGAGTCTTTTTCTAAGCTTTACAATTAGAGACAGTTTGCAAAATCACACTTCTTACTTCACTCGTACAGCTTGTCCTTCCAGATAAAATGGAATGCCTAAGGAAACATGCAAACTAGTTCATGAAGAAAGCATTGCTCTGAAGAAGTCTCTTTGCTATTTGACTAGTACTTTATTGTGGTACCCTCAGGATCTTTTGTCTACTGCATCAATATTTCAAATCTTTAAGGATACAGCAAGCCCATCACCTGCACATTTTTGGTTTTTAAATGGTATTTTGTAATTGAAAACAGCTTTTTTTTTTTTGTCATGTGGAATGGTAGAGGTAAAAGGAACATTTATCTTTTTTTGAAAAAGAATCGATCATCTTTTACTCTTGAAGGACCTGATGAATATCACAGGCTGGATGTAGCCACAAAGATGATGGACATCTTTGCAGCAGTCCCCTGTTTATCATTCTACGCATGGTAAGAAATAGAAGAGTGGAAGACTGCCACTCTATTTGCCACCTTCCTTCCTCATCTTCAGTGCTGCAGCAGATCCATGGTTCCTTAGTATTCCTCTTTTTTAGGTACTTTGAAGGAAAGTAATCCTAGAGACTCTCCTCAAGTCTAGGCAGTCATCATGCACCTTCCATGGCATATTGCATTTGTCATCTAATATAATACCCATTTTCTTAGCTGACAGTGCTTAATGTAATTAGCACTCCGCTTATAAGCATCCTGCTAAACTCTTCTACACAGTTCATAAAATTGCTCAACTCCTATATTCCTTTGACTAAGCATGAGACTGACGAATTGTGACTCAGTCTTTGGGGACTGTGCTCACAACTCCCATTTGCTTGTCTCTAGAACTGGAACCAGGACCTTTGCCAGTCTCTGAGCAATGCCCTACACACCCCTCCCAGTTGGACTTCCTTTCAAACATCACGAAGCACACAGCCAGACACAATCTGAAGGCTTTCTTTGTGCTTTTGGGTTTGTGGGGTGGGTTGGTTTTGGGGTTTGTGTTTTTTTGAGGAGAGTGTGTGGTGTGAGTTTACAGAAATTACAGAAATTTACTAAACCATATAATTTTCTATAGTTGGCCATTTTGGGTGCTACTTTTCAATAAAACAAAAAATACTGTCAATGCAATTTCTCTGGAAGGAGAGGAAGGATACTTTGTAATCTGCTCTGCTCAGCCTCTTTAAAAATGACATTTTTCTCAGATCCACCTAAAGGACTGGAAAAATGAACACTGAGATGATTAATAATGCACAGGTGAATGTGGGTGAGTCTTTTCTGCTAGGGTTTCATACAGAGATGTTGCTTAAGGGAGTAGAACAATGACAAGACAAAAAGCAGATTCAGAAAATGATTTTTCATGTACTATTCTTTTGCAAATTTGTTAGAGCTAGTTCTGGGAATTTCTGTTGCGATTTAGCAAAAGCATTTGCTTTGTGACACAGATTCCCCCTTATTGCACACAGAGGAAAAATTGAAAAGAAGTTGTGTATTGTCTTTCAGTGGAATGAACAAACTTGTGACAATGATGAGGATTTAATAGAATGCTGAGATCATGCATCTTTTACCAAGTAATGAGTTGCATCTGTCCTCTGAATTTCCTTAATAAACAGGAAAACAGGAAAGAGATAGCAACAGCAATGCCTAGGAGGTTGAATGCATATCAAGTATTTGCTACAGTTACTTTTTACTCGAAAGTCATCTTATGATTAAAAAGTATATTTTGGTGTAATTTAGTTATCCACTAGAAAGAACAGCAAGGTTTGAATTTTTTATTTATTTTTAATAAAAGTAACTATGTAGTCTTTATTTTGAAATCTATTAACCTAGGTTTAGAAATATTTCAGAACTTCAGTATGATCTTTTATTTGTTTGCTTCTTTGTTTGTTTTGTGTTCTGATTTAAATCAAAGAGATTAAATAAGATTAGGCAAAATGCTTGAAAAATGGTCAATATATTTTTAGTTCTAAACTGAAAGTAAAGTAGAATTCATAGTAACGCTAGACTACAAGTACAAAGGGAACCACATCTTTCTAGAAGAAAACTACCAGCATTTTTCTACATTAATTGTCATGTAGTAGATTGACAGATGACATGAAGATCAAGTAGTAAATTTGAAACTAAATACCAGACATCCAGAAAGTATATTAAAAATAATCCTAAATCATGCAAGTAAAAAGTTTAGTTTGTTAATAAATATGAAAGAAAATTAGCAGGAAAAGGTAAGAAATTCTAGGAGGTGGAAACAATATAGCTGAGCAAGCTAGAATGTCCAACACAGTAAATCAGATGAAATAGACCGGTAAAGTATTGAAAGCTTATTTTTATAGTCTGTATTTGAACAGTAATTTTGTAAAAGAATACAAAAATTTGGATCAGAATATTTTTAATAATAGAGATTAAAATACACTGAAAAAAAATCCCCCTGTTATTTCAGTATCCAAAGTTCTACTTTAACTGTTAAACATGATTAATGAAGAGGCTTACAATTACAAGAATTTGTAGAATTTTGTTAGGTAAGATCTTCAGGTTCTTATGTTGATATAGACACAAAATACTGTTACACTGATACCTGAGAAGAGAATATTTTTCACCAGTTACCACCATGTGAGTATGTAGAGCACATACAATTACATGTAGAATCCTTCCATAACAAAGCTATCCATTTTAAATTTTGCTCAAACTGTAATTCATTATGACTTCAGCTTTGATCCATCTTGTATACAGTACTTTATCATATAGAAAAAGCATATGTCATAAATAAGATCAGTCTTTCAGTGGGAAAACACCAGGGATCTTCCTGTAATGTTTATTTTAAGGAGCCTAAAATAAAACGTTCTCTTGGGTAAATGAGATCAGTATATTTTCACAGATGAGTTCAAGTGTACAGTCAAGTAGTTGGTATAGTTAAGATTAACATATATGAAAACAAGCAGATGCATGATAATCTGGTCATATGTTTCCAAGAGAATAGTATTATCATTTTATAGAATATCTAAAATTGAATTAGAAGAGCCTTTGGACTGGGCAAAGCAGAATCTCTGGGTGATCCAAGAAATCAGTAATGGGAGAACATGCTGCTGCTTTCTGTAGGGCTTTCCATGAAAACTAGTCCTGTTAAGCAGTGGTCAGGGATGCAAATTTATGTAAAAGAAAAATGAACTTTAACCTTCATTTCTTGAATAGTAATATAAAATGTTTCTTTAGGAGTTTTTACAAAAGGAGTGAATAGTCTGCTGTTTTATTTACAGTTGTGACCCACCTAACCTTTCCTCTGAGCCTGGCAGAAACTAATTTTTTGACCTTTGTGGAGTACTGCTTTGCTATGGAGCAAACAGAGTGGCCCGATAAGAGGAGATTTGTAGAGAAAAATATTTCATTTGGAGTACCAGCACTATACATATTTGAGGGATTTTAGTACAGTCTAGCTGTAGTCTTGTTCTATGGACTGAATGACAATTAACTTTTGGAATGCATTAAGTGCACTCCTGGAGCAACTCTTCCAGTTCAATTTCACCCAACTGAACTAAACCCAAGTAGAAAGGGATGGCTGGAAAATTCCCTTCAAAAGTACATTATGACTTTGGGGAGTGGGGAGGGGGGAGAAGTAACAGCAATCTATCTTCCATGTCTCTAAAGTATCATCTCCCCTTTCATCTCACAGTGAAAGACTGAGAGAAAAAACCTGCAGTCTAACGGAGATATACTAGAAATCAGACCTTTTCTGCTAAACTTTAATTGGAAGGTGTTTTCTAGACACACCTTTACATAAATCGTGACGTATTGAAACAGGGCTGGGTTTAACAAGGAGAGAGCTGGCTATAAATTAATAGTAACAATTTTTTCTACTTCCAGGCTGGTCAGTTTTATCACAGAATCATAGAATGTCTGTCAGTGTACCACCTCTAGTGGTCATCTTGTCCAACCTCCTTACTTAAATGGCACTACCTAGAGCCAGTTGCCAGAACCATGTCCAGCTTTTGTATATCTCCACAATCCCCCTAGGAAATTCATACCAGTGCTTAATCACCTTCACAATGAAAAACTGTTTCCTGATGTTCAAGGGAACTTCCTGTGCTTCAGTTTGTGCCCATCACTTCTGGTCCTGTCACTGAGTACTACAGAAAAGAGGCTAGCTCCCTCTTCTTTGCACCCTCCCTTCAGATATATGTATGTATTGATGAGATCGTTCTGAGCTTCCTGTTTTCTGGGCTGAAGATTTCCACGTCTCAGACTTTTCTCATAAGAGAAATGCTATAGTGCCTTCATCATCTTCAGGTCATTTTGCTGCAGTCTTTCCAATAAATCCATGTCTGTACTGGGGAGCCCAGAACCGCACCCAGCACTGAATGACTGCAAGAGTGCTGAGTAGAGGGAAAGGATAACCTCCTTTGACCTTCTGGCAACAGTCTTCCTAATTCAGTCCTAGATACTGTTAGCCATCTTTGTGGGAAAGGGCACTTTTTTGGGTCATGTTCAACTTGGTGTTGAACAGCTGGTGAGTCCCATGATTAAACTGATGTATGTAGTCGTTCCTCCCCATATGCAGGATTTTGGACTTGCCCTTCTTGAACTTCATGATCTGGTGCTCACCCATTGCTTCAGGCTGGGAGCAGCCCTCTGGTGTATCAGTTACTCCTCCTGATTTTGCATCATCAGCCAAATTTCTGAGCATACACTCTGTTCCATCATCTAGATCAGTAACAAAGTTTTTGAACAAGAATGGACTCAGTATTGATTCCCTGGGTACACAGCTAGTTACTATCCTACCCTGATCACCACCCTCTGGACCTGTCAGCCAGCTTTCACTTCACCTCAGTACTCATCTAGAACATGGTACCTCAGCTTGTCTATGAGGATCTGATGGAAGGCAGTATCAGAAGCATTATTGAAGGCCAGGGAGACAATATCCACTGTTTTCCCCTTGTCTATGAAGCCAGTAACTTCATCATAGAAGGTCCTTACTGACTTCATCGCTGTATTTGAAATAGAAAAGTAGCAAGTGTATTGAACTTAGCTTGGGTTTAGGTTTTTTTGTTGGTTTGTTTTATGGGTTGTTTTTTTTTCACCATTGCATGACGGACAAGAACCCAGTAATCAACTTTGGAGACATAATATATTCAGAAACTGAAATACAGACATTCAGATTTCCAGGTGCTTACATAAATGCAAGGTTTTTGTTAAAGTGCAGTTCTCGGGAATAGTAGCAAGTAATTCACAGGTAATGCTGAGTAAGATAATTGCTTTAATGCATATGCCTAGTGAACAGAATTCCATTTAAAAAAAGAAAAGGTGCCAAGGTGGAGAATCTATCATTTTGTGAACTGACACAGCATATTGAGTTAGCATTAAATGTTTCCTTCTAAGCAGGTTTTTAAGGGGGGTACATTTGGAATTAAAATGGTATTCTGTGGTTAGGTTTAGGACCCACTGTAGAGTAATATATAAAAAAAAAGAAAGAAGCACTATTGGTATGTCAGCACTCTTTTCCATTTTACCTATTACTCTTGTAGATAACTGTTAGTCTTTAAAAGTAGGTATCCCAATTTTTCCAACTTTATACTTTTCAAGTACACTGTTTAGTTTAAATAAAGTAAAAATCAGCAGGTAAAATTGAACTTTTTTCTCTCTAAACTGGATAATATAAAACTAGCTAGGAGAAAACGCTTCATATCATACAGCTCACCAATGTCCAATAACATACAGGATATATTCTGAGTTTATAGAGTTAGGTGATAAAACTTGCAAGTCATTGCAACAGAGGGAATATTTTTATTCATATTGTTTGAATCTGATCAGCAGAATATCTGCCAGATATTGAAAGAATTGTTTTTAAAATAGCAGAAATAAAACACTGTCTAATCCTTAAGGTATTATAAAAAGAATTCAGAATGCATCTGTAAATGTTCTGGACAAATAATACAAAAGGGATTACTTTTTTCTACAGCATAATAAAAAAGAGAAAAGAAATAGAATGAAATGAGGAAGAAACAGGTGAGGTAATAAAATGAAGACACGCAAAATTATTCTCCTATCTCTGGGGAACCCCAAAGAATAGCAGTATTATTGTGTAACAACAGTGCATTTTAATTCCACGTATATTTTATGTATGCTCTTTCAAAACCAGAATCTACTTCAAAATGTTCTCCTTTGGTAGCCTGTGATTTGGAATACCTTTTAAAATATGTTGGTAAATGAGGAAAGTCTTACTGAGGATGTGTTTTAATAGCTGAAATGTACATATTTGCTGCAACTTATTACTGCTAATTTTTTTTTTTCTAAACCAAGTAAATAATCAACATTTAAAAAAAACCCCAAAAATTAGTGTGGAGGGAGAGGGAATGAAATTCATTACAATAAACTATGCAAAGTTTTTAATTTTTTATTATTTTTAACCCTTTATCATGTAGCAAGTATGTCTAAAACAGTCGGTCATTCTTTTTTCATAGTGGTAAAAAGTTCTGATATGTATCCATCAGAATATGAAATTAAATACAACAATGTATTGACTTTAAAAACCTGTTGTCTATCCAGCTTTAGAAAATAAAATATTTGCTTATGCATATCCAGAAAAAATGAATATAAAAAAAAAGATAATTTGAGCTTAGTGTGTGAGAGGAAAATTTTAGTATTATCTCATTTTTGAAGTCTCTTTGAATAGACAATAATAGAAAATGAAACAGTGCATGCTCAGCTTTTTCTTCTGCGGAATAAATATTCCCCATTTCTTTTCCAGGTGTCTTTTATAATTTTATTTATAATTACTTTCTGTTAATAAGCTATCTAATACTGTCTGGGTTTTTTCTATTAAAAACATATTATGCTTTTGTTGAATATTTTGTTAAATATCATTCATATTACAGCTGTATGAAGTTTTGCAGACAGAATTTAAAAAGCTCTATATGCAGAAATGGTGTTTGGTATGTAGAAATTAGAAATCAGAACTGGAAAATTCCTAAGTTTGATAACTGATGATTTTATGAAAATTTATCAGAGAGCAAATTTTTAAAACATAATCTTTCTTCTACATCTTAAGTTTATACACAGAACTTTGTGCCAAATTAATTTCTATATTATTTTGCTCGAGTAATGCTGCAATTTTGACTTCCTATTTCCTGATAGATGATTGTCAGATGAATAGATTCTCACTCAGTCTGCTACTTGTGTTATTTTTCACTCTTCCATGTAAAGCAATTTCAGCTTTTTTAATGCTTCCATATCGATTACACTGTTATTAAGGACAGAGAAGACATTGTCCTGAATGATCATATCAGAACCTTGTGAACATGGAGAAGATCAAGATTCTGATTTCAACTTTGGAACTCCAGCATATTTTTACTGAAGTGTGTATTTATTAATATATATTGATTGATGTTTATTTTTATATATTAGTATAAAAATAATATTGTGTCACATTCCCTCCTTTAAATTCAAATTCTTATTGCACAGCATTAGAAGTGAAAAAAACAGTTTGTTAAAAAGCATTACAAGAGGTTTCGGAGAGGAAAAAAAATCTAAAAAAGAAACCTTTCTGCAAACTCAATATCTGTGTCTAGCAAAATACTAATAAAAATCCTAGAAGATCTCTGGGCTAGAGGCTATATTCTACCCTCTGTCCACAGAGGGAAGGGCACAGCTGATATTGATACTGTGATACAAATTAGAAAATTAACTGTTCACCAACTTTCCAAAAGCTATTTTTGGAGGGTTTTTAATGCTCAAATAAAATGCACACAGTGGTACTCAAAAACACACTGAAACACCTGTCGTGAAGGAAGGGGGAAGGTGAATGTTGAATGCTCTTTGTTATGGATTTCATACATCTGTCTCAATTTATAATCTCAAGGACAGGCAGCCACTCTGTGTGGCCTCCATGTATAAATAGTGAGAAGAATGGGCAAATTTTGGGTCAGCATGAAATGGTCTCTGACCTTTCTGCTTATTGGGGCGCCAAACACCAAAAGTTTATACAAATAGAGATGAGTTAATTAGTTTTGTAATGGGACACTTAATTGAAGTACCTACCAAATGGCAGGTACTCAAAACATTGAAAATTCAAGTACTTACAGGGAATGATTTCCCTGAGGCCTGTATTATCATGCTTTTTTTCTACTAACGCTCACTGTATTTGTGTTGTCTAAACAAACAACTGAGAGTAGATACTGCTTTGTTCTCAGGGGACACTTAAAATACCTTCAAGTATGGTAGTGCTGAAGTTCTCTATCAGAAGTATCTCAGCAATAATCCTGTCGAAATAGGCCAGGAAATTTACCTTATTTGTCCTGAATACAAGACGATGCTATAGAAGAAGCCAGATAGGTGTCATAGTAGGTAGGATCCCCTAACACAGGCAGGTCCAGGTGTTACTTGGAGTTGTTGGCTTACTACTCTTGTATTTCATGGTGTTATAACTACAGAGAATAAATACTGTTTGTTACAGTTGTTTAGTCACTGAAACATACTGACAATATTTTCAGAATAACTGCATCACGCAATCATACAAAGCTAAGCTAAAGCTAAAACAAGTTGGGAAATAGCCATATCTAGATGTTCTCCAAGGAGACCAAGAATATCTCACATAAATCCCAGGAAGTCTTGAGAGCGGTAAGCAATGAGAAGACTGCATTTTGAAGATATCAGGCTGCAGGGTATGACATTGTCAGAAGGCTGGGTTACATTTCATACTTGCCTTCTCTCTCTGAAGTTGGAGCAATGGAAAAAAGTCACATTACAGTTTTCCACTGTTTAATCACTAGGAATTTCTATATTTAGAACTATTCTACAGTTTTAAAATTTCATACAAAATAAAAAATACTGTTTAAAATTTCTTGTCTGCTATGTATTTACTATAAGATTTTACCTATATTTTTTTTTTTCCTTTGAGAACTCTATTTTTTAGTTTATCTATGAGGTATTGAAGGAGAATATATTTGTTTATTTCAGTAAAATGATGATCTGGTAGGAAACTCCTTTCTCTTCCCACCCCACCCCCTGTCCCCCATCTGATGAAAAGGGCAGTGTTGAAATACCACTCAGACATCTGCCACAAATTGATGCTTTACTAACATTTTGATCAATATGTCTGCCTTTCATCCCAGGAGCCACAGAACGTAGGAAAATGCTAATTGGTGATTCACTTCAGATCACATGAAATTCTCTGCGTTTGGAAAAGGAGCACTTTTTGTTTCGCTGCAGCTCTGAGATTTGCCTCCTAAAATAAAACTGCAAAAGGCTTGGGTTTTGTTTATTTCTAATTGCAGATAGAAATTTCTTCATGTGATTATCCTTGTTCTTTGTTGTTTGATATGAGAAAAAGCTTTTTTCTCTGGTAGGCCTGCTGTGTGATAAGCTGGGCACTTTTGTGACACTGAAACTCCATGGATACACATTAATCCATAGATCTTAATTTACAGACATTTCCTTATAAATGTTGTTGATTTTTTTGTTATTGACACAATATTTATTTTGTTATTGACATAGCTGCTTTAGTTATAAGCAATTAATGTTGTAGTGCTCAAGTGCTGCACATATTACCTGCAGTTATTTCCTTCTCTTAGATCTCCATTTTTCCATTAACATTTTTTTGGTACATAAGATCTAAGTAGAATAATATTTCTTTACTATGCTGTATTTAAGGAAAATTTAGGGATATCTGGTGACCTGAAATATTGCCATGAATATTAGGTTGTGTGATTGCAGAAAATAGTTAGTAATAATGGCGTATTAACATATCAAAATCCAGTAAAAGCCTTACTGTTCCTTAATTTCAGAACATACTCCAGCAGACTTTAAATGATATTTAAGAGATTTCCTTAAAATCATCTTTGAAAGTAAAAATTGAAAAACCAACTACCCTGTTTTATCAGTTCTTGTGCAGACAAAATCAGATTATCAGATTATCTGCATTTTTTGTTTTCAGTGAGCTTAAAAAATAAAATCTTAGTGTGGTGAAGTAATGGATGTGGCTACTTCTCCAGTAGTTAATGATAACTCTGTCTCAGTGCATAACAGTTACAATTCAGTTCTGAATCAGAAACACTGGGCCAAATCTGGATCTCTTTTCCTGTGCAGGAAATGCAGGGGCTTCTGTAGGCTAGGTAAAATAAAAAGAAATTGACCTTTCCATGCAAATGTTTTTCCCAGAGTCCTATGTGCAGAGTGAATCAGACCAGGGAATCTAGTATGAAAGTTTAACTTCCATTAATATTCTGAATGTTGTCCCTCCTACATTGGATTTGTAATCCAGATTCTAAATGGATGCCACACTACATATGTTTCCAATTTTAATTTTTTTCCTCCCTAGCTGTGTTTCTCTTGGACACAATGGTTCCCCATAGCCCTTACAGAAATATTGACTTCATGCTTTCTCATCTAGACATTTTCTTAAGTATGCTGATTACACATATAGCATTTAATCTAATTTCCTACTCTTGACTTTTTGTTCTACTTCCTAGGATTATAAATAGTTAGTAAATCTTTCCATCAATAAATAACCCTGCTTATACAAAAGTATAAAATTTTGAGATTTCCTTTTGCATTACACTCAGTATTTGAAGAAATTAGATTAGCTAATGTGAATTAGAAAAGGAATCAGTCTTGATTACATTAATTTGGGCAAATGGTGTTTTGTTGCCTTTTTTGCTTGTTTTGAAACTATACCCAGAAGAATCAAAAGAAAGTTGTTTCCGCTTTCTCAGAGTTTGAGTGGTCATGGAAGGTGCTTTAATGACATTCGTTGTCTTCAAATCTAGTGCAAAAGTATTCACATGGACAACTTTTGACTATTCAGGCCTCAGTTCAACATAATACAAAAATGGGACATAAATACTGAGCTTGAGCAAATGTAAAATTAAATACTTAAATATAAGTCATATAATGAGAAGCCTTACATGCCTACACCTATGCCTACACCTATACATAGATGCAGACCTATTTTACCCTAAAAAATGACAACAATTTAAAAATTACAACGAAAAGGAACTGATTTAATGCTCCTTAAGTGCCTGAAAGTTAACTTCAGTCTAGGTATTAACTGATTCAAATTCTTTGGAATACTGATAATGCTTACTTTCCCTCAAATCCAAAGAAGAAATGCACAGATTGTTACTGATTTGGGGGAGGAATAAAGCTAACCCATGCCAAGAACATTTTATCACTGGTACTTGTTAGATGTCAGCTGTACATTCTGGAAGATGAAGAGTTCTCCTAGGTGTTAAGGCCACAGCAGTATGATGTGTATTTCAAAATTACCTGGAGGTCATAATTTGTTTTAGTATTTTCACATCATGAAATCCTTGCTAAGAAGCAGAAACTTTTGTTTTCCAAAATATTATACTTAGTTGCAAATTATATAGTATTGCAGATACTTGTAACAATACTGTCTGATGCTTTTTGATTTCCAATTTCTCAACTTGTCACAACAGCTTTATACCAGCCTTAAAAATTTACAGCCACCAGTTATTCCTTGAGATGTGTCAAAATATAACAAAAGCTGTAGTTTCATGACCCAGACCTCTTCATTTCTGCATTTTTACACCTTTGAGTGTTTATTTGTGCAGATTACTTTTGGGACAACCTCTCCTCTAAATTGCATATTTATGTTTTATCATGTACCTTGAACTTGAAATAAGAATGTTTATATCTTGAAAGGTCTCAATATAGCAGTAGAAATACTGAAATATGGAAATACATTTTTTAAATACACAGTGAAACCTATTTATGCTCTTATATTAAATATATATTTATCATATTTAAAAGTGACATTTGGGAAAAAACTCAAGTTCACTACTCCAGATAGTTTTGCTAAGTGATCATTAATCACATTTGCTATAGACACACATCTGAGAGCTTTCTCACAGAACTAAGCTGTGAGATAAATGGTGAGCTGGAATCTGCCACCTTCACTGGGAAATTAAGATGCAAAACAATGATGCTTATGAATAAAGAATAAAGAATTATTTAATTTAAAATGATTCCTGGAGGTTAAGGGGATGCTTACCAAGGAAATAAATGTGAAATGCACATGGAAGAAACAGAAATGTAAGCTGCATTCTGAAGGCAGTAGATGTGTGAATTATACTGATAGCCATATGCTACAGACAGACTGAATTTATCGAGGTCCTACTGAGTTTGGAATAGCTTTCTTCAGGTGGAAACATCTGCTTTTTCTACTGAATCCCCAAAGAGCCTAAGGCAAATGCTAACACTGTGACTTACTTTTTTGACAGCTAAAGTTAGCTTATGTAAGTCCCACCAGAGGTAAGTAACATTCAAGATTTTCTGGAGATGAAAGAAACCAATAAATGTGTTAATATTTCACTCAGTTATATAAATAATTACCTTCCCTTCCCCCTTCATCCTCCTCTTTGATATTCTTGCACAATTCAAAAATCTCCTAGAATGTCTCAAACTAAATGTTGATTAACTGTTCTGTAGAATGTATGTTGCTTTTTTTCCACACACCCACTCTTGAAATGGAGCAGCATAGATTTGCTCAACAAGTTCTTGTGTCTCATCTTTAACCAGACAAAAGAGATAACTTGGAAGTTGTGTCATGAAAATCCCATGTCCAGAGCTGAAGAAAAGCACTATGAGGCAAGGATAGAAAGGTTGCTAGATAAATTGGTTGATTCCTTAACATTTTTCATTCTCATTATGGCCTTTATAACAGGTCTTTTTTAACAAGGCATTCTTTTGAATGTAGTACTCATGCTATTATAGTCACAAGGACAAATAAAGGTTGTGGTTTTCTCTTCTTGCAATCATTTTTTGTCAGGACAACAGATTATTTTGGTTCCATTTGTCAATCTAACCGTAGTCTTAGCTCTGGGATAAAATTCTGAGTTTTTAAAGTACAGAAAAAGGCACAGAAGACTCTGAAGTTTTCTGATAACGGTACGTTTCTCTCCTGAGAATCTAATTCCTTTTCTTCTTAGGTATCTCACTCTGGTATGCAATGGGAGCAATTATGTAATTCTGACCACCGTAGCCATTGTCACACTTCTACAATGACCTGGAATTAAAAGAGCAGTTTTCTCTTTTAAAATGTAATATTGATTATTATTCTTCTGGTATAATCATAAGAAACTGATGATGTGTATGGCAGGTGCAGCTTTCTTCTCTTTCTCAGCTCACTTGTCTAGTTTACTCATTCTTTTTAATCTTATCATTTTACCTCTGTTGATATGGTTGTCTTAAATTAATCAGGAGACATCACTGCTAAGACAGCTTAGCATTCATTTCTCTCTCTCCTCTTCCCATTTTTCAAAGAATGTCTCTCATGAAAGTACCAGTAAAAGACATATTTGATGTAGAGTACATTTGATATGGATTGGAAAAGCATTACAGATATATCTTGCCTTCTGAAAGAGTACACGCTACCAAATTTTATTCTAAAAAGGTCCACAGTTCACTTTCCTATGTCAAAAATCAGTACAATTTCTTACTTACTAAAAGCTGACAGGGGAAAAAGAAAAAAGAAAAGTAGTTGGGATTTAACTACAGATCTTATTGATCCAGATTTGTCTGAGCTTCTGTGTATTAAACCTGGCTGGAATTGAGTTAATTTTCTTCTTAGCGGCCCGTATGATGCTGTGTTTTGCATTTGTGACTAGAAGAGTATTGATAACACACGGATGTTTTAGCTATCTTTTTCTTTAATGCAGTTTAACAAAACAAAACCTCTTAAAACTGAGGACCATTGATATTAGTACTAAGTAAAGGGGTTTCAATTGGAAATTAAAATTTGATGGACTGCTTCACCACCTTTTCCTAGAGAAAGTTCACACATAATATATAGACAGGAGAATATAATGGGAAATTTTATCAGAGAAGGTGAGGAAGTGGGCAGACAAACAAAATGTTATTAAATGAGCGCAATAACATAGATGAATAAAGAACTGGGTAGAAGAGTGTCCATGGCTAAGTCATACCTTCACAACAAATAATCCAAGTAAGAGCAAGACAGTAACAGCCTAAAACTGTCAAATAGGAGTCAAATCTGTACCTGGGCAGTGTGATATCAACCCCCAGACCCCTCCTGAGCCCTTTGAGGTCTAAAAGCATACAGACCTAATTAAGACATGGGTTCATAAATTATTAAGTAATACACTAGACAAGATGAAAAATTAAATTAATTTATTTAAAAGGGCACATGATTTTGACAGAGATTACACAGAAAGGTGGAGGAAGAGATTTTAACTGGTGAGATGAAGCAGAAGAAATGTTAAAGTTCACATGAAAACTGGAAATGCATGATAGGTTGGATAACAGAAACTGAATAAATCCATAAAACACATGAGCATGTATTGAATGTACAGGGAAACAATTACACAATGTTTTTAAAATAAAACCCAGAAACTAAGAAGTGAATAATTGCATATATACAAAAGTGGACCAGCCAGGCAAATTGCCATGTAGATCAATTGTGGAAACAGATTCAAGGGCACAGGAGACTGACAACATCGATGGGCTTCCAGATGCTTTTCCCTGTGGATTCATACAGAGTCTGTTCAGAGTCTGGACTTTGATGTGCTTGATTGTGGGTAAGATCCTGCCTTCCTGGTCTATATAGGCAGGATAAATCAACAGGTATTAATTCTTGATCTGGATATTGTAAAGAATATGATCAAGAGAAAGATAAATGCCAAGGAAGGTGATACTAAAACAACTTATGATTCTTTGAAATGGTTTTTTTTGCTAAACACAAAACTCCAGCGCTCCCCCTGCCCCCGAAAATTTAAAAAAAAAAAAAGAAGAGAAAAGCAGAATTCATTAATTCATTATCTTGTTTTCTCCAAAATGTAATTACTGACTTTCTGGAATATACATCTGTGGAGGGAAAAATTAAAAAATATTAAAAATGCTTTAATTTGGTTAACATACAGTGTTTTGCAGTCTGTAATTCCCTGTTCAGTATGCATAACTTTTTTACCTTTGAAAACATAACTAATCGTATATCAAAATCCTCTTGCAATAATTCAAACATTTTTGTGCCATTAGTTTCTTTGGGAAGTCCCTTTGTGCACTGAGTTAAAGTGTCTTGTTATAAGGCTAGCACTCAGATTTCATTCTCTGAAGCATGTGAACAGATAGATGCTGCATTACAGTGCTACTACTGACATTTCAATTCAGAGCCAAGGCCACCAACACTTACAGCTACTGCTGTTTTATTAAATATTAGAGACTGAGGATTGTGTCTTTCAAATTTCTTGTACGTGCTGAGCTACATCAAAGATGAAATGTCAGGTAAAAATCAGTGCATACCCTTTTTCTGAGAGCAAAACTCTTAGCTTCCATACAGAAACTGTGGCCTTTCAAGAATACACTATCGCAATGCGCCCTGTGATCCTTTAATTGAAAAGCAGTGTAGGTAGATAATTGTGCAGATTAGAGACATATCCACGATGTGTGCCAATTACGCATGAAAAAAAAGGAGACTTCGCATGACACGGGGGATAAAATCAGTCCAATATAATCATAGTAGAGACAAACTTTCTCCATAACTCCCACATGAAATTAGAACCTGTAACTTTTAAGTGACGCAGTGGGGGCTGGTTTATTGCTAATGCCTTTGAATAGGCCCTGCAGGGCTTGTTCACTTTTAGTTTCTTGGTAAGTACTTTGAGCATAAATGGAGCTTAAATGAACTGGCATGATAGACTCTCATTTCTGTAACACCTGCAAAATTTCCACTATACTCATCCCCTGCTCTGTCTCATCCTCTTGCTGGGTAGTACTGTGCATGACAGTGTAAAATTCAGATAGGATTTATTTGTTTATTTATTTTAAAATCTGGGGGAAGAGGAGAAAGGGAGTTTCAGAAAACAAATAATTTAGAAGTAGTAACCATTATCTGCTCAATGTACTGATATCCTTCCAGTGAATACCATTTCAAATAATCCCAAGTGTTATTATCAATGAAATCACCCATAAAAAAAATCAAGTGCCAATGCAGTTAAGTGTGTCCATGACTTTGATGATTTGTGCCACTAATGATATTGAAAGGGTGAGACATAAGTTATTATTTGTGTCATTAAAATTTTAAAATATTTATATTTTCCTTTTTGTTTTTATAAATAACTTTTCTTCTCTCCATCAGCCTTTCAAAGAAAGAAGTAGAGGGCTGTTTTTTTTCTCCTCTGTCTTAGTAGAAGACTGATGTATAGTGTCCGCTCTGTCAGGGAAGGATTGCTTGAGAAGGAAGCTGAGAGTCTCACTGGGGAGAACGGGAAAGAAGCTGTATGCATGTTTTGGCAGACAGGGAACTCTGGAAAGACCAAAAGATTTATGGTGTTTCTCTTTGGCACAGTTTTAAGTGGGTGGTTCTCTGAGTAGATGGAAAATTAAAGTTTTTTTCTCCTAACCTTTTGCTGTAATTTTTGGGAGAAGGTTTGAGACTTTTCAGATGCTAAGAACTATTTGTCTTGGAATTCTCTAAATTTTTCATTATCATTAACCGCAGGGAACATCAGATACAGGCTTCATGTAGCTCTGTGAAAGTTCCTATACTGTGCTTTGAACTTCTTTAGAGTACTTATTACATAGTACAATGTAGTGCATTTTTCTTCAGATGGTTCTATTTTTCTAAAGCAAAAGGGGAGACATAAACAGCTGGAGCATCTTTTAAGGTTAATGCTCATTTAGCACTACAGATTTTATTTTTTTTTTAAATTAATGATACGGTAACTTCATAATTTTTAATAATATAATATACAGTGCAGGATCTAAGTTGTTAACATAAACACAACCTCTGTAGCTGGGACCTAAGGCAATGGCTGAGTGATTACAAATAATGAGGATGATTTAAAAAAAAACAACAAAAAACCAAAACCAAACAACAAAAAACAAACACTCCACAATCACTTAAATTAATGTTATTTCCATGTTTGAAGACTTTAGAAATAAATTAAAATATTTTTGTGTGGATCCAAAACAATTAAAATCCGGTTATATTGCATTATTTTGAAATCTCGCTGAATGTGAATATTTGTACTGTGCTGTAATTCAAGTGACTACTATTTATGCCTATCAATGCATTATCTAGCCTTTCTTCAGAGAAAAATATAAAATTAGGCATTCAGAAGAAAAGTTCTGTCAGCTATGTAGGCTCAATTTCATCTCAGCTAACTTCAGTACTTCAGAAGCACAAAGATGAAAATCTATTTGCCTCCCAATCAATGAAGAAATTATATATGTCTAGACTGCAAGGGGTCTGACACATCTGGAAATGCTATTCCTTCTAACTGAATATATCAGGAGTGTTCAGGAACTTAGAGTTTTAAACTCATGATCCATTTAAATCTGCAAGAGCCAATAGTTCAAAAGAAAATAGATGGGCTTCCCTTAGTCTTCCTGGTTGCTCATTCTTAGCCCACACTTCACCACATGTTGCACCCCTGTAGGCACACCACAGAACATCCAGCAGCACTGGATCCCAGCCTGAGCTTGCCACTGAAGGGCAAAGCATGTTGCAACATTGCATTTTCAGTTAATGCTCTGACTGTACTGGATTTCAGTACTCAGAAGGAGAAATATCAAACTGTAACATAGATTAAGCCACATCAGAAACCACTTAGGGGGGGAAGCCCCCCCCAAAAAACCCAACTTAAAAAAAAATTTAGCTACTCTGTATCTGTGCAAACTTTGTACAAGTGCAATTAATCAATTAACAGCAGGCTTCTCAACTTTTATCTGGATATTCTTTGTCTTTAAAGCAATACACAAGAACTTATCACTTATCTATCTATCTATTTATGGTAATCACTCAGTTTTTTTACATATAATGGAAAACAATGGAGAAAATTATCTGGAAAGATCGGTCGTGTACAAAAGTCACTAAACTTATATAACTTTAGTGAAGATAAAAAATTTATTTTTTGTTCTTTACTTCTTTACTTTGTAAAATCACTTATGAAGCATAGTGGAAAAATAATGGTCAAAATAAAAAGATTACCTTTTACTTTCAATACTCTGTAAAAATTCAATACTAAGTTAAGATGTTGTTCTTATTATTTATTTTAGGTACTTATATGTATTTCTTACAGTTTATTAAAATAATTGTTCTAACTTTATGCTTCCACAATATAATATTGGTTGATACATACACAGAGCTTCTTGTGGTATTTTACAGTTATAAGTGGATGAGCTATTAAATGAATAGATGGCAAAAAAACACTAGACAGGCATGCAAATTTTAATAACAACCTTAAAACTCAGTGCAGGCTGAAACATTTTACTCCCAATATATAAGAGAACCAATGGGACCCTAGGGTGCATCAGGAGGAGTGTGGCCAACAGCTCGAAGGAAGTGATCCTCCCCCTCTACTCTGCCATGGTCAGGCCCACCTGGAGTATTGTGTCCAGTTCAGGGCTACCTGGTATAAAAAAAGACAGGGATCTCCTTGAGAGAGTCCAGAGAAGACCTACAAATATGATTAAGGGCTGGAGCATCTCCTCTATGAGGAAAGGCTGGGTGAGCTGGGACTGTTCAGCCTGGAGAAAAGAAGACTGAGGGGGGACCTTATTAATGTCTATAAATATCTTAAGTATGGGATGCTGGGGGAAATGGCCAGCCCCTTTTCAGTGGTCTGTGGAGACAGGACAAGGGGCAATGGCTGCAAATTGGAGCACAAGAAGTTCTGCACCAACATGTGGAAGAACAGAGTGAAGGTGACAGAGCCCTGGCACAGGCTGCCCAGAGAGGTGGTGGAGTCTCCTTCTCTGGAGATATTCAAGACCCATCTGGACACCTATCTGTGCAATATGAGCTAAGGAGGCTGCTTTGGCAGGGGGGTTGGACCTGATGATCTCTTGAGGTCCCATCCAATCCCCATCATTATATGATTCTATGATAAAGAAATATATGTTTTTCTTTATATGCATGCATAATTCCCCAAAATTTTGTGCATGAAAATACCATGGCTTATATGCATATCTGGGATTCAAGATTTCAGTGTGTTGGCTACTGCTATTATTTCAGGCACACGCAAGTAATCCCTCCAACCCCATCCAAGAACAAAATTGACAGGATAAATCACATTTACTTTTCTTCTTAAAAATATAAATTGCAACCTATATCCTATTATATTAAAGCATTTTTTCCATTTTAGTATATTTAACTTTCATTTTATGAACATACAAGCTACAACCATTACACAAACTTATGATTAAACCATGTTTTCCAGAGGAACAAGATAGCTATCAGGGCCTCCTCACATTGATTGTTTATCACTCATTTCCTTCAGAGGCAATTGTTTAAAATGAATAGACACAATTAATTATTGCCTAGCAGGGAAAAAAATTGTCATATAGTGCACCACACTGTTTTGTTGACAACCCTCCATTTAAACAAACATTGTAAGATTTTAATGTTTCCTGAGAACAAAAGTGATACATGTTAGTAGGAGCAGCAGAGTAGCTGTACATTTTTTTAAAACTGATTATCATATTACCAGGCAGTCAGCTACATATTTTTATATCTTTTAAATAACTTCAGAAATAATCTATAGGCTATTTACCTTGTTTTCAAGAGCAAAACCTTTCCAAATTTAGGGGCCAATTTCAACTGCACATACTATGTGTAGATGAGAAAAACACTCAAAACCTCTGCATGTAATAATTTCCAGTATGTCCCAAGTATGTGATGGTTTAAAAGCTGTTTCATCCCAAGTCCCTCCCATTCTGTTCTCAAGTGTTTTTTGCCCATTATAGTCATTGCTCTGACGATGTGTGGTATAATAACTTTAGTTTTAAATACTCATACTGATAACCATGTGGCTATGGTGCAACAGGACCATCTCCAGGGCGAAAAATCTAAACAGAAACATAATAAATGTGTGGTCAGGTCGACATGCTGGAGAGAAGGGATGCCATCCAGGGGGGCCATGACAGGCTGGAGAGATTGGCCCATGCAAACTGTATGAGGTTAAACAAGGCCAAGTGCAAGGTTCTGCATGTGGGTCGGTGCAATCTCAAGCATAATTACAGGCTGGGTGGAGAATGGATTGAGAGCAACCCTGAGGAGAAGGACTTGGAGGAGATGATCAATGACAAGCTCAACGTGAGCCGGCAAGTGTGTGCTAGCAGTTCAGGCAGCCAACTGTGTCCTGGGCTTCACCAAGAACAATGTGGCCAGCAGTTGAAGGGAGGTGATTCTGCTCCTCTACTCTGATCTCTTGAGACACCACCTGGAGTACTGTGTCCAGCTCTGGGGTCCCTAATACAGGAAAGACAAAGACATGTTGGAGTGAATCCAGTGGAGAACCACAAGATGATCAGGGGGCTGGAGCACCTCTCCTATGAAGACAGGCTGAGAGAGTTGGGCTTGTTCAGCCTGGAGAAGACAACGCTCTGGGGACACCTAACTTAAATATCAATACTTAATGGGGTCTTACAGGAAAGTGGGAGAGGGACTGTTCACCAGGGAGTGTAGTGACAGGACAAGGGCCAAGGGCTTCAAGCTGAAAGAGGGCAGGTTTAGAGTAGAAATTAGGGAGAAATTCTTTATTATGAGGGTGCTGAGGCACTGGCACAGGTTGCTCAGAGAGGTTGTGGAAGCCCCATCCCTGGCAGTATTTAAGGCCAGGTTGCATGAGGCTTTGGGAAACCTGGTCTAGTAGAAGGTGTCCCTGCCCATGGCAGGGTGGTAGGAACTAGATGGTCTTTGAGATCCTCTGTAACCCAAAACATTCTATGAAATAGAATGTGAAAAAAGAACCTCAGAAAATGTGGGTTTTCAATATTGAATATCATTCTTCTCTCTTGTGGAAATCATGGAATAGTTCAGTTTAGAAGGACCTCAGGAGATCTCTAGTCATTCCTTCTGCTTAAAGCAAGGCTAGCCATGAGTTCAGACAAGAATACTCAGGGCTTTGTCCTTGACATTCAAATAAAGGTAAAAGTTTTAAGTCTCTCTATAGTCACTAAAGAAAGGTAGGACAGTTAATTTAAAATCTGTTGGGATGAACCTCAAATATTGTCTCACTACAAATTATCATTTTAAAGTACATTTTAAGGAGTAGTTTTAAGGCTGTAAATTAATGCACTTGGTTGCAAAAGTCATCTATGAATCTAAATAAAACCTGCTTCTACAATTCTAGGGAATCTTAGGAAAATATTTAGTGTTTAGATTTTTTTTCTATGTATAACAAGAAGTTGAAAGCTTTAAAAATATATATCAGTACTTTTAAATCTTGAATGTGTTAGGAGCTTTCTGAACATGTTTTCTACTCTTTACAAATAGTTTTAGAGAAATACTTAGCTGTTTTATGGAGCAACATTGTACCTCGCTGTGTTCTCCTGTATTCTGTATTGTTCTGTTTGATCTCATCAAAACTACAGCAGTGTTCACCGTTAATATGATATATAGCAGAATTACTCTAGTCTCAGAGGAAAAATCATGGAGATGAAATATTGACTTCCCACTTGCATAACATAACTAATCAAATTTTAATTAGAATTTTTTGAAATTAATTGACTTCTAGTAACATCTTTAAAATCTCATTTAAATTAAAAAAATCTCATGTATCTGTGTCATGGATCTGTGAATTGAAGATGGTCTTGTATTGTAGTCACAAACAGTACTTTCAAAATACAGTGCAAGCTCTATTTTTACAATTTTCCTTTCTACTGCCGCAGGTAGAAAGAAGTATTTCTATAACGATGCTCATTAGCCTGAATGCAGAGAAAAAGATCCTGTGGGAAATTGCTTTTGCACTGTAACACACCCGTTCTTGAATCAAACATTCACAATTTGTCTTTGATAGGTAAATTTTTGCTTCATTCAGCTAAGCAGGCCTGTCAAACTGCAATTTGTAGGACTACTGAATTCATAGGCTTCTGAAAATTCGTGTATATGTATACAAGTTCATTGAAGACTGCTTGTTCTTTTTTTCCCCACTGCATTATTAAAAATAGCAATGTTTGACACATTTGTGCATAGAGATTTTTATGTTACTCTGGGAAGAAAAAAGAGCTGACACATACTTGTTGCTGGAATCTAGTATCAGTTTTGCTTACAATGTGAAAGGGGCAAAATGGCTAGAAAAGACATTTTTATAATAATAAAGAGAAGAGAGGAGGTTCTTATTTCCTTGAAGAGTATGAAAATAACATCAGAACATGTTTTCTCTGAAATAAAAATATCTGTATTATGTTTAGAAAAAAGCTCCGTGTTTAGAGAGCATACTGCATGAGGGAAAAATAACAAAAATAACAAAAATAATCAAAGTATGCATCCTGTTTACCCAAGTGAAGCTTACTCAGAATAAAATTTGCAATGTTTTGACCTACACCAAGTTTTGTTTACAGCAGACAGGACCAAAGGTTGTTCAGAAGTGAGAGGGCTTGCTCTGATGGTTTATTTTCTTTGAATTTATCCAGTTCTGGGCTCCCTGGTATAAAAAAGACAGGGATCTCCTTGAGAGAGTCCAGAGAAGGGCTACAAAGATGATTAAGGGCCTGGAACATCTGTCCTATGAGGAAAGGCCGGAGAAAAGAAGACTGAGGGGGGACCTAATCAATGTTTATAAATATCTTAAGTATGGGGTGCAGGGGGAAATGGCCAGCCCCTTTTCTTTGGCCTGTGGAGACAAGACAAGGGGCAATGGCTGCAAATTGGAGCACAGGAAGTTCCGCACCAACATGCGAAAGAACTTTTTCCCAGTAAGGGTGACAGAGCCCTGGGACAGGCTGCCCAGGGAGGTGGTGGAGTCTCCTTCTCTGGAGATGTTCAAGACTCGTCTGGACGCCTGTCTGTGCAGTATGAGCTGGGGAGCTGCTTTGGCAGGGGGGTTGGACCCGATGATCTGTTGAGGTCCCTTCCAACCCCTACAACTCTGTGATTCTGTGAATACTCTGGTGAATTTTCATCTCTTGGAATTTGCTTTTAATGCATTTTTGAGAAACAATTTTTGGTTGGGGGTCATTAGGGATGGGAGTGAAAATTTGAGATACACATTTCTTGTCCAGCAGAAGTGTTTGAATCATAAAACATAAAACACTAGTTTGTGTGTATAGGACTGCAGTGTTAACTGCTGATGTTAGGTGTTACATATAGTTCAATAAAAAATGTCCCATTTTCAACTTTGATGGTCAAATAAGTACACACTTTATAGAAAGAATTGTTACCACAGTATGCCAGTGTCCTACATTTCTAAAATAATTATTCTGACCTGCATTTTCATATATTTTTTCTATCTTTTCTAAACCAGTTACAATTCACTTGCAAATAGCTTCTGGCCATTCTCAGTACATGTGAATTTCTTTAGGATCAGTATACAAATAAAGTATGACAGAACACTGAAGGAATCCATAACCACAGGTTTTTTGTTTTTTTTTATCCTTCCCAACAGAGAAGCTTGTAGGTGGTCACAAATGAGATGTGAAAAGCACTAGAGATTTTGTTTCAAGCTGGAAAATAATGCTGGAAGATGTTGCAGAACAGATTGACAGTAAGAACTATAGCAAATTACCAGGACAACATAGTAGTCACCTAAGAGTTTAAATGCATTTCAGGGATAAAATGGGCATGGACACTTTTTCTTGGAACTATCTTGTCAGTGGCTAAGACACTGCCAGAAAGGTAGAAAATGCCAGTTTTAAAAGACAGCTTCAAAGGACAACCTGAGATCAGCAGACAAAAAACCCGACGTGTAAAGGAAAATATAGTGACTGTTAAAAAGAACAGATGAACTAGCACACAAAGTAACGTGATACATTCTGAAAGATCTGAAATGCCTTTTTTGAGGGAACCATGACTTACTACTAGAGTGCTCATGGCTTTTCAGAAAGAGTTGACCAAGTCCACACTAAAGACTTGTAAAAACTCTAGGAATGAATTTACAAGGACAACAAAAAACTTGAGTAAGAAATGATGAGGAGGTCATTGTAGATTTGGATGTACATATCCCATGCTGTTCAGTATATTAATAAAAGTTATGAAGAATAGCATGAGTATTGAACACATATGTTAATGATACAAAATGAGTCTCACAACTGAGGCATACAAAAGGACTATACAGCACAGACTAGTAATATTAGTCAGGGGTTAGATCTGAAGAATTTGACGGGTAATTCTGTAAAACTGGCAGTGCATGGTAGGAATGAGCAGGAAAGAAAACCAAACAGAACACCAAGGAAGTGAATGGAGAACAAGGCAGAAAATATCCAGGTTATTGTGCAAACCTGTGCAGGAAGTGTGGATAAACTTCAAAAACTCAAGCAGGGAATTGAAGATACGGTGTGCCTTCTGCACAGGCAATCAGTAAATACACTAGAAAACTTGGAAGAAAGAAAGGAAGAGATGAAAGAATAGGTCTCTGTAAAATCATAAGTGGCATTGAAAATAGGAGAAAGGCATAACTGTTCATTACTCACATGTAATGTAAATTAACTACTATTATCAGTAATTGACATGTCAACTCTGAACAGTATTTGACTAAAGCATACAGCCCAAGAAGGCTTGAAGTTGTATCCTGAAGACTTCACGTAATGGAGAATCTACCAATTCCCTTAATAATACCTAAACATCTGCACAGTAAAAATGATGCTTCTGTCTCCTGTATGAAAGGATCTTTTACAACCTGTTACTACCACCTATATGAAAGCACAAGTGCATTATAATCAGGCAGGACTAATTATCTTGACACCAATATAAAATGATAGCTCATAATCCAGGGTATGTTATGTATTTAAGAATTCAATTAACAATGGGTGTAAGTCTTCAATAAAAATGTCTTTACATTTAAATCCTTCACAAAGAATCTTACACTTTCAAAGATTCTGTCATGTTTCTATTTGTTTTCATTTCTTTTGCTTGTTATCTCTGGACTTGTATAAGTTATAACATTTTCTTTGTATATATGCTATAAATGTGTTATATTCATATTTACTGCATTCATATGTACTACATTATTTCCCTTCCCCTTTTTATCTTTATTACAAATCAATCACAGATGATAAAGCCAGGAAAATTTTAGTCCTGAACACTTCATGTAATAAAGTTCTCTTTGAGTTCTGGACTTAAACAGAAACTGGGAGAGGAAAGCAACAGGGAGACTGAAATACCTTTGAATTTCTAAAATTCTGATTCTGTTTCTTTGTTGTACAAAAAAGGAATACAGACCAAGACCACTACTGATTTGAACATATGCTATACATATCATGTTCTACCATACTGAAGACAGGCTTGTGAGAGCTAAATTGAAACTTGTATTTTTCTTTTTTTAGCAGAGGCATATCTGAGATGAAATGTGTGGCTGACCTATAGTAAAAGGGAGCATTTCCCAGAGGAAAAACACGCTACATTTGCCTTAAAGTTAATTCCTTTGCTCTTCTTTTTCAAGTATCTTACGACAGCTGTTTTGTAGTTCATGCTTTCATCTGTGATGGAAACATGCTGTAAACAATCAGCTTTAAAGGCTCAAGTGATAAATATAAATCTTACGAATATAGCTACTAAAGTAATAAAATTATTTTATCTAAAAAAGTAGTTAATTAGTGAAAGATCAATTTCCTTAGCTTCTTAGCAAGCTCCAGAGAGGTTTCAGCTTAAATTTTACCATTTGCACAAATAATGCATAGCTGTAGGCTATCAAAGTCTTGGTAGACCAAGCTTGTACCAGTAGCAGAAGGGCTGATGGGCCAGTTTTAATTGCTGAAAGAAAAATAAAAAAACAACAAAAAAATTTAGTTATAATGTTGGATTTGTTTTGGGTTTTTTTTTTCCCCTTTCTTTCATGATTTTCTGTCAGTTTCATGCTGTAACGGAGAAGTTCTCAGTATAGGTCTGCCTTAGCTATGTCACAATGATTTCAGGGCTTTGTCAGATCATTTTATTCCTAGAGAAGACTGAAAAACTATCAGAGGGAAAAAGTGTGCAACATGTGTTAAACACCCAAGGAAAGCAACTAGTATTACTATCTGAAGCAATGCCATTCTTCATGAATAGCTATGAAGTATATTAGTTCTTTAATTATTATCTGGAAGTGTTTGCTAGGTTTTTTACTTCAGTTTCTGATGTGCTACATTTCTGTAACAACAACAGTGCATATTTCTATCCTTTCAGTGTTTCAGCATTTGTCATCATGAATCTGAAGCAGAAATTGTATGGGCACCAAACTTAACCTTTGCCTCATTTTTACATCCACATTCCACATCTTCAGGATATCAACACTTTTGTCAAAGAATTATCCCTTCAGTTAAGAAAAAGTGAAACAAAATCATAGCAGTTAGAAAATTGATGAAGTTGCTAACAATGTGAAAAACAAGACAAACAGAAATTCAGGAATCTCCAGGTAACTTCCTGAGTGTATGGACAGGAAACTGACCTTTAACAAAGTCATGTTTCAGCTCAGGTTCAAGGATATTAAAACCTGAGAGAAATTTAACTGAAGTCTGCTTCCTGTACTCATGGCTGGTTTAATACAGGAAATGTTTTTCAAGAATTCAATACACAGCTTTTTCATTCAGTCTAAATCAATGAAAAGAGAGCACCTTAAGATACTCATCTTAAGACCTTAATAACAAAGAGCCTGGACATTTCTAAATATGGCTGTCTAACGATTTACAACTCAGAGCTAAAAATGCATCAACACAAAAGTCAAGAATAATCTCAACAAAGAAATTCTGCTTATGATATAGCCCCTAACTTATAAACATGACTGAAAGGCAGATGAATGCTTTTTTTATAAGAAAATAAAACCTTGCCTTCATTAAACTTTCTGCATATATTTTTTTATATACAGAAATATTATCCTTCAGTGTTGACAAGACTGGAATTTTGCTGTGGTTTAGCTAATAATTAAAATCACTAGAAAGGTCTGACTTTCAGTGAGATGTTACAAGACTTAATGCTTCACAACTACTAAAAAGGTCTGGCCTCTGAAGAATTGAGGTACTTAGATAAATTACTCTAGGACTTACATAACCATTCTGTGCTTAAGTTGGTGCCATAACTTACTCTTTGGAAACATGATGGATAAACCAGAAGCTCAAGTACCTAATTCTTGGAAGAGATCATTTACTTTTCTGATATGAACTTATGCCTCCTGCTACTACCTGTGTGTGGTGGTTTGAGACCCTGGCTGGAGGCCAGATGCCCACCAAAACTGTTCTATTGCTCCCATTTTCAGTTGTACAGGGGAGAAAATATATATTGAGAGGCTCAGGAGTCGAGATAAGGTCAGGGAGAGATCCTCCCACAATTAGTGTCACTGGCAAAACAGATTCAACACAGAATAAAGTAAAGAAAACTCTCTGATTTATTACACTGCACTGCACACCCAGTGACACCAGAGTTGGGTAATAAGAAGTGTGACCAGATCTTAAAGCACCTCCCCCCCCACCCCCCCTTCTTAGCAGACTTCTCTTTAGTGACAATTTCGCTCCCTTCTTCCCCCACATTGTGGCACAGGGAGGGACAGGGACTGGGGGACTGGGGGAGTGGTGTTTTTTCAGTCAGTTCTTCATGAGTCATTTTCCTTCTTAGTCTTGGGGGGGACATTTCTCACAGTTTTCCCCTGCTCCAGTGTGGTGTTCCATCCATGGGAGACATTCCACCATGAATTTCTCTGTGAGTCTTTTCTGTCAGGGCTTCGGCTCCCCACCAACTGCCTCAGCATAGATCCCTTCAGGCCCAGACTGCTCCAGCCTTATCTCCCACAGAGTCACGAGTCCCCCAGAAAACCTGCACCGGCGTGGGTTGGTCTCTCCACGGGCTGCTGTTGTACCTTATTATTGCTGGACCTTGGTTTGGAGAGATATGTTTGTAAACAGAGAAATTCCTGTTTCAGGAAATCATATTGCAGAATAACACTGATCTTTCTTACATGGAATAAAAGGAAGAGTATGAGTTCAAAGTGTGAGAATCATTCATGTCCATACATGTACAGTAGACAGGAAGGATATATCTGTCTGCAACATAGTCTTTTACCTATGAGCTAATCATTTGGACACTCTACAGGCAATGAAAAGTCACAGGTTCTATGGGACATGATTCATCTTCTTCTAAAACAGACTTAAAACTCTGATGGTATATGTACAAGAGTTATCTTAATCAAGCTTATTACAGGAAATTGCTTAGTACACTTTAATACTGTAAGATAACTACAATTAAATTACTGTAATTGCTGGAGAATATGTCAAGCTTCTTGCCAAGAGCTATTAGACTTCAAATGATCTTAAATTTAGCAGCAGTCCAGTTGTTTTAAGGGTTGAAAGAGCCATTCTGTCAGCTCAGTGTCTTCCTTAAGTTTTTTTCTGAGTCAGTTTTATAGCTTCCTCTGTTTCATCCTGTATTTAAAGGGCTGACTCTACATCCTTTGCAATCACCAGTTAGTTTTGTAGTGTGCAATAGCACCTGTTCAGCTAGACTGAATAAGAAATATATTTTGTTCCGTAGAAAAATTAGAATCTGAAATTTTTCAAAATCAGGCAGTGGAATCATAGAGTATCTCAAGTTGGAAGACACCTACAAGGACCATTTAGTCCAAATCCCTGCTCCTGGTGGGACTACCAAAACTAAATCATATGACCAAACATATCCAGATGCTCTCCTTGAGCTCTGAAGGACTTGGTGTCTGGGGAGCCTGTTCCAATGATGACCCCATCCCTCTACATAAAGAGCACTTTCCTAATGTCCAATCTGAACTTCTACTGCTGTAGCTTCATTCCATTTTCTAGTGTCCTATTGCTGGTCACTAGAGAGATTGGTGCCTGTCATTCCACTGCTCCCTTGAGGAAGTGTAGACTTCAATGAGATCACCCCTCAGCCTTTTCTTCTCCAAGCTGAACAAACCAAGCGACCTCACCTGCTTTTCCTAATTCTTGCCCTTGAGACATTTCCCCTCCTCTGGAAACATTCTCAAAATCTGATGTTCTTATATAGAGTTGTCCAAAACTGCACATAGTACTCTAGGTGGAGCCACATGAGTGCAGTGTAGAGTGGGAAAATCACTTCCTTTGACCTCTTTGACTGTCTAGGTATGCTCTGCTTGATGTATTGCAGGTCACAATTGACTTTTTTAGCTACCACACTGTTGACTTCTATTCAACTTGCCATCATACTAAATCCCCAGATCTCCTTTCATGGGGCTGCTCTCCAGCCTTTGATCCCCAATTTGTACCTATAACCAGGGCTACTTAGGGGGAGGGGAAATAGTGAGGCTTGCTAGGGTTGAGCAAGTCGCCGCCTCTAGCCTTATACAAGATTTGAAGGGTGAAGAGGGTGAAATTCAACAGGATAGAGAAGGGCTTGGAGATGCTGAAATTCTACAAGACTGTAGGGAAATACCTCTAAAGTGTCCCTTAGGAACTTCTGGGGACTCCTCAGAGGAGGTAGTATTGCTGACCCCCTTTCTGGAACCTTCTAATGCCCCTCTAGGAGGCAGTGGGGGAAAACTTCAGATTCCTCCCAGAGGTTTGAGGGAGGGCTCCTCAAAAAAGCTAATGAGTCAGAAAGCCCAGCTGAAGTGTCTTTACACGAATGCACGCAGCATGGGTAACAAGCAGGAGGAACTGGAAACCGTGATGGCACTGGAAAATTTCGATGTAGTTGCAATCACGGAAACATGGTGGGATGATTCCCACAGTTGGAATACCCCTGTAGAAGGGTATCAACTTTTTAGAAGGGATAGGTTAGGAAGGAAGGGTGGGGGAGTTGCCCTCTATGTTAAAAAGTGGATAGACTGTGAGGAGCTCTCTCTGAGAAGTGGCCAGGAGCAGGTCGAAAGCCTGTGGGTCAGAATTAGGGATGGGGCTAATAAGGAGCAGCTGGTGATAGGGGTTTACTACAGGCCACCTGATCAAAGAGAGAATACTGATGAGGCTTTCTTCCTTCAGCTGCAGGAGGTGTCGCGGTCACAGGCACTCATTCTGATGGGGGACTTTAACCACCCAGACATCTGTTGGGAAAACCATACAGCGACCTGCAAGAGATCCAGGAGACTCCTGGAGTCTGTAGATGACAACTTTCTGGTTCAAATAGTTGATAGACCAACTAGAGGAGATGCATTGCTGGACCTGGTGCTCACCAACGAGGGGGAGATCATTAAAGGTGTCAAGGTTGGAGACAGTCTGGGCTGCAGTGACCATGCCCTAGTTGAGTTTGTGATCTCAAGGAATGTGGGCCTGGCGAAGAGTGGGATCAGAACACTGAACTTTAAGAGAGCAAACTTTAGGCTGTTTAAGGACCTGTTGACCAAGATCTCCTGGGAGGTGGTCCTTAGAGACAGAAATGTTGAGGACAGCTGGCTACTCTTTAAGGATGCCTTTCTGAGAGCTCAGGGGCTCTCTGTCCCTCTGAATAAGAAAGTGAGCAGAAGGGGCAGGAAGCCAGCATGGCTAAGTAAGGACCTGCTGGTCAAACTGAGAGAAAAGAAAGGCAAACACAAGCTCTGGAAGCAAGGGTGTGTAGCCTGGAAAGAATACAGGGATGCTGTTCGGACTTGCAGAGACGGGGTCAGGAAAGCCAAGGCGCAGATGGAACTGAACTTGGCAAGGGATGTTAAAAACAACAAGAAGGGATTTTACAGGTACATTGGCCAGAAGAGACAGGTCAAAGAGAACGTACCCCCCTTGGTAAATGAGAAAGGAGAACTGGCTGCAACTGATGAGGAGAAGGCTGAAGTACTGAATGAGTTCTTTGCCTCAGTCTTCTCAGGCAGCCAGGATTCTCATAATTCTCAAATCCCAGAATCTTGCATCCCTGGACCTCTAGGTGGGAACTGGGGGAATAAATCCCCCCCCACTGTAAGAGCAGAGCAAGTCCGAGACTGCCTCATGAGACTGAATGTCTACAAGTCTATGGGGCCGGACGACATGCATCCCAGGGTCCTGAAGGAGCTGGCTGATGTGGTTGCTGAGGCACTCTCCATCATATTTGAAAAGTCATGGCTGTCAGGAGAGGTTCCTGGGGACTGGACAAAAGGTCATGTCACTCCCATTTATAAGAAAGGGAGCAAGGAAGACCCAGGGAACTACAGGCCGGTGAGCCTCACCTCTGTGCCTGGGAAGATCATGGAACAGATCCTCCTGGATGACATGCTGGAGCACATGAGGGAAGAGCATGTGATCCGGGACAGCCAGCATGGCTTCACCAAGGGAAGGTCGTGCCTCACCAATCTGGTGACTTTCTATGCTGGAGTAACAGCATCAGTAGATAAAGGGAAGGCTACCGATGTCATCTACCTGGACTTGTGCAAGGCCTTTGACACAGTCCCCCACCACATCCTTATCTCTAAACTAGAGAGATGTGGATTTGATGGGTGGACCATCCAGTGGATAAGAAACTGGTTAACAGACTGTAGCCAAAGGGTGGTGGTCAATGGGTCTATGTCCAGGTGGAGGCTGGTGACAAGCGGTGTCCCCCAGGGGTCTGTCTTGGGACCGGTTCTCATTAACATCTTTATCAATGACATCGATGATGGGATTGAGTGCACCCTCAGCAGGTTTGCGGATGACATCAAGCTGAGCGGTGTGGTCGACACCCTAGAAGGAAAGGAAGCCATCCAGAGGGATCTTGACAGGCTGGAAAAATGGGCCCAGGTGAACCTTACGAGGTTCAACACTGCCAAGTGTAAGGTGTTGCACTTGGGCTGGAAGAATCCCAGACATAGATACAGACTGGGAGAAGAGCTTCTTGAGAGTAGCCCTGCTGAGAAGGACCTGGGTGTCACCGTGGATGAGAAACTTAACATGAGCCAGCAGTGTTCTCTTGCAGCTCGCAAGGCCAATGGTATCCTGGGCTCCATCAGAAGAGGGGTGGCCAGCAGGGACAGGGAGGTGATTGTCCCTCTCTACTCTGCCCTCGTGAGGCCCCACCTGGAGTACTGTGTCCAGATCTGGGGCCCCCAATACAAGAAGGATGTAGAACTGTTAGAGAGAGTTCAGAGGAGGGCCACAAGGATGATTAGAGGGCTGGAGCACCTGCCTTACAAGGAGAGGCTGAGGGAGCTGGGCTTGTTCAGCCTGGAGAAGAGAAGGCTGCGGGGGGACCTCATTGCAGCCTTCCAGTACCTGAAGGGAGCATACAAACAGGAGGGGAATCAGCTTTTTAAAAGGGCAGATAATGGCAGGACAAGGGGAAATGGTTTAAAGCTGAAGGAGGGAAGGTTTAGATTGAATATTAGGGGGAAGTTTTTTACAGAAAGAGTGGTGAGGTCCTGGAATAGGCTGCCCAGAGAGGTGGTGGATGCCCCATCCCTGGAAGTGTTCAAGGCCAGGTTGGATGGGGCCCTGGGCAACCTTGTGTAGATCCAGGCCTGAGGTTGGTGGCCCTGCCTGTGGCAGGGGGGTTGGAGCTTTATGATCCTTGGGGTCCCTTCCAACCCTTGCCATTCTATTCTATTCTATTCTATTCTATTCTATTCTATTCTATTCTATTCTATTCTATTCTATTCTATTCTATTCTATTCTATTCTATTCTATTCTATTCTATTCTATTCTATTCTATTCTATTCTATTCTATTCTATTCTATTCTATTCTATTCTATTCTACCCTGTCCCAGGTGGAGAATCTGCCACTTACTCTTGTTAAATTTCATATGGTTGGAGATTGCCGAGCTCTCCAGTCTATCCACATCTCTCTGTAAGGGCTTTCTACCTTTGAGGCTGTCCACAGTTCCTCCAAATTTAGCATCAACAGCAGCAAAGTTATGTACATTTGATTCCTGAGTCCAGATCATATGTAAAAGTTTTTAAGAGCACTGGACCTATAAATTCATCCCTGGGGAACCCCACTGATCACTGACCATGAGCCTGATGCAAAAGCATTTCCTGTTATTTTTATAGCCATCAGGTAATTGCTCATCCAACATATTATGGACTTACCTGGCACTGTTGTGGTCATTTTGTCCAGAAGGATACTGTGTGACTCTGTGTCAAAAGGTTTGCTTAAATCCAAACCCATCACATCTACTAGTTTCCCTTGGTCAACTTAATGGCTGACCTTGTCATTAAAGGAAATTAAGTTGAGTAAGCAGGACTTTCCGCTCCTGAACCCGTGCTGGCTGTGGCCACTGACTGCATTGTTTCTCAAGAGTTTTTCAGCAATTCTGAGAATAACCTTCTCTGTAATTTTACCAGGAACTGAAGAGAGACTGACAGGCCTGTAATTACTAGAGTCTTCCTCCTTACCCTTCTTGAAAACTGGGACAACATTTGCGAGCTTCCAGTCAACTGGGATGTCTCCAGATTCCCAAGACCATTGAAAAAAAATGGAGAAAGATCCCATGATGACATCAGTCAGTTCTTTCAGTACCTTGGGATGAATTCCATCCAGGTAGATTTATGCACATCCATCTAGAGCAGCAAGTCTCAAACAAGTACAGGGTCTGCTGGGATTTTATCATCCACCCAGTCAAGGTCTTCTAACACAGGCCTCCAGGTGTCTCAGGGCCCCTCATCGGTGTTACTGACAGAGATGAAGAAGGCATTAAATGTGAAAGCAGAGACGCCATCAAGGGAACATAGTAATTTATGTCCACTTTACGTATATGAGCTGAGAATTCAGGTTTTGCTGGTGGGAAGTTTACTGATGGGTTTTAGCATTCCTTCTGATCTCTGACATTCATCAATGATGATCTCCTATACCATATGCTATATATATTTAAAAAAAAGCAGAATTGGAGACATCTTCATTTTTTTCTCCTATAGGGCCACCATTCTCCTTTAGAAAACAGGTTTGTACTACAATGAAGTAAAGATATAAAAGGTATTTAAAAAATGTGATTGTAGTCTGTTGTTTAATGTGTGCTTTTGAGAGGTGCTTACTTAAACATCTGAAAAATCATGGAAATTTAAGCCATAATGAGCTTAAATATTAATAATAATGACTCCCTAAGGGCTCTTCATATTTATTTGGAAATACATAATGCTTGAGTTCTCTTGTTTCATTAATTGCTTTAGAGTGCAGACCAGTGATGAAATTGCCAGGATTTTTTGAGGTGCTGAATGCAGTTTAGAATCAAGCCAACTGATCTTGTGACGTTTGCAGATCTTCACTTTTAGTAAATACATCAGTTGTTTAGCTGCTTTCTCTCTCTAAAAGCATTCCCTACCAAACATCTCCCTCTCTGAATATCATGCTACAAACTATAAAACATTACAGAAAGTTTGTAAATATAGGAGAGGATAGTTCTGTATTTCTGTTCTTGGCTTTCTTTTTTCTCATACCAGTATGTCAGCCTAATGAAACCTAACCGTAAGTGCTTTGTCTTTCTTGACCCTTCCTGGTTACTTGTATCTGTCAGAATGCCGTAGTTATCTCAGTGTTGCTTGCTCTTGCTGGCATCTCAGGACCACGTTGTGACCGTAAGTGGTTATAAAAATATTAAAACACACAGGAAGGAGCCAAGCAGTCATCACAGTGCTTCTGTAGCAAGAGAGATATGTGCAGATAGATGTATACTACTGATATAATTCTGTCGTGGAGAAAAAGGATTAAATGGCATCACTGTAGCAATAAAATGAGCTTAACACTTTCTGTCAGATACTTGTGTGGTTTTATTTTCTATAAGTATGTCTGTTTGCTTTGCTGACTCATTAGTAAATTCTTCTGTTTTTTTTAATTCCATCTTTCTTCATCTCATAATATCTTTGGCTTAGATTTTTTTTCCTTTGCTGTAAAACCACTTTTGGGTTATCTGTATAAAAATGACTCTAAGGATGAAATCTGTATCTTGGCAAATATATGTGTTTAATTTTTGTGTGGCATGTTTTTTATAATACTTAAGAAAATTTAAGACCCTTACTTTAAAAAAAAAATTATTTTGGGGGAGAGGAGCGATTTTTTTCCCCCTATCATTCTAAGATAATATGTAGCTCCTCTTTCTTCAACTAATGCCTAATCCTGTACTTTGTATACAGCAAAATGTCTGCTGACTGTATAAGAGTTTAGTCTGAGCAAGGACTGCAGTTCTGGTACTCACAGAATTTACAAGCTGTTTGACATTGTCTTATAATAATTAAATTACAGTGTTGGGTTTTTTATAAACACAATCAATCTCTTTCAAAATGTAATGGGTTTGGTGTGGGGGAGGGGTTACAAGGTGAATGTGCTTTCACTCCTTGATTAATTGGTGTCATTACTGGTTAACTGCCCTGATTAAATATCTACTTAAATACTTCATTTTAGAGTTGGAATATCTTTTATTTTTATATACCAGTCTCATACCTGTTTGACTTGCTTACTTCACAATAAGATAGGTTACATTTACATGCTACTATAAAATGACAGTCTTTAGAACAGAAACAAGTTTTGGAAGCTACATTGAAAAGGAATCCATATTTTGAAACAAGTCTCTGTCTCTGTGCATCATGATACCGAGAGTACAGATTAATTTCACCTCACTTGAAGCACTATATGGAAGCAACCTATGCATATCTGTGCATTCCTTGTGCTTCTGAACTCTTTGGAAGGGTGTTCATTTTAATCAAGAGCGCCTGTTACTCTCTAAAGATAGTTTGGGTAAAATCTCCTCAAATAAGCACCTAAATCATATATCTAGAACTAGGAAGAATTAATCTAGATCTAGCACCTTATGAGATATAATCCTTATTCTGTGGGATTCAGTGACAGATTGGGATATGTAAATGTTCTGACAGCCTTTCCAGGTATTCATGATTCTTCCAAAGGTGCCTGCTTCATCAAAGGGTATCTATTCATGACCAGTGTATAGAGTTTGATCTTAGCTCAGTGTTGAATTTTTAATGATTTACTCCTGTCTGTGGCCATATGCAATGAGATTTTTTGATTTCTTTCACACCAAAAAGGGCAAAGCTATAACATGATTTTAGAGACAAATATAGTATTGAATATCTTTTGAACAGTGATCACTGGTGCAAAGCACCCTCTTCTACAGGGATTTAAATACTTAGAGCGACACTTCTAAATCAAAAAACACAGATTAAGGAACTCAAATGTAATAGATGCAGGCAGTATCTAAGAGGAAAAAAATTCTTTTCTGTTAAATTACAGATTGGAAAATAGATAAGCACTGAAAAGAGAGCTTCAATTTTGGAAAGATCAGGAACACAGATGGGATTTTGATGGGCACAGATTTACAAACATAGGAGGAGATGAGAGAACAATATAAAACCAAGCGAAGAGCATTAGAACATATGAGTTTGTACACAATGAACCAACAAAAGCAGAGAATGAGAAAGACTGAAAACCTGAGGAGGCTTCTATCCCTCTCAAAAAATACATGACTATTAATGAACTTTCTGGGTCTGTTACAAGCTTAAGTTGCCCAACTGCATTTAAATATATTGTAATTTACAGTGAGTTCTAACTGACAACTGGATGATCTTTGAGGTTTCTTCCTACTCAAACCATTCTATGAGTCTATGATTGATTTTCTGACTCTGTCCTAACAGAAAATGCTTATAATCACTCTACCCAGAGAAAAGAGTAAAAATATATAAAAAAGAAACAATCCAAACCCTCAATTATTTGACTATTAAAGCAACTATTTATGTCAACTACAGTCAAGTAATTTGTTTATTCAGCTTTGAACTTGGGGTGCTGAGCTCTCCCTCATATCCAGTGGTAGGACACAAGGGAATGGTTCAAAGCTGTGCCAAGGGAGATTTAGCCTGGACATTATGAAAATTTATTTACCAAGAGGGGAGTCCAACACTACAATAGTCTTCCTGGGAAAGTGGTCAATGCCCTGAGGCTGTCTGTGTTTAAGACTCATTTGGACACTGCCCTTAAGAACAGGCTTTAACTTTTGGTCAGCCAGTTGGACTAGGTGATTGTTGTTGGTCTCTTCCAACTGGTACTATGCTGTGTTATGCTGTGCTATTCTTTAAGTCATATATCTCCATAATGGAAAAAAAAAAAAAAGCTAGAATACACTAAATACATTTTATTGTGACAGGAAATGCACATTATCAATCCCTGTCATCTGATTATCTTTTCACATTGAAACTTCCTTGTAAACACAATAGAAGTGAAAGAGATTAACTTGGTATATATATATATATAGATGAAACAACACATCTTTCAAGCAGGATAGGCATTTTCTCATCAACATCCTGACAGTGAGCTACCGAACAAACCAACAGCAAGCACTATCTAAGCAACATGAAATACTTTCTGTGGTAGAGCTTGGCATGAAGGACAGGGAACAGTACAAACACACTGAACCAAAAATGGCAATGTTGTTCTGAAATGCACTAAAGGATAGTTACGCATGTAAATTGTTGTGATTAATTCAGTTTCTGAAATCAATACAATTGCTCCCTCCTGAAACACTAGAGGTCAAGGGAATTGTATTTATTAAAGTAAATTGAAAACAATTTTCTTTTACTATCAGGCAAAAAGGTCCATTTGCTAAACGCCAAGTAAAGGGGAGCAATAGTTTTTCTTGGTGGGGGAAACATCCTGGTAGCCCATGTGGGTCTTGCAGAACTTTAGATGTTATAATCTTTCTCATCGGTGTATTTCCTGGGTTTATTATTTGCATTATTATATGTTTTGGTAAAGTGTTATTGGTTTTCCAAGCAAAATGCACTGTAAATGTTTAAAAGGTTGGAAAGCTGTCTGCCTGTCTTTTAGGTGTTGTGTACAATTAGCTTTTTTTTTTTTTTAACAGCTTACTACTTCTGAAAAAAACATATCTATTCTGGCAATATGTTGTGGCCCAAGGTTGCATCGAACAGGTGTATATAGGATATGTTTTTTGGCATTTATTAGGGCAGGTTTTGTTGGCACTTCTTAGTCTTAGCCAAAATGTATTTTACCTATCTTTTAAAATATGCCTCTTCTGTTACCAGAAAGTATAAAAATGCATATTTCATTGTTTGGTTCTTTTTCTTTGATTCCCAAGAAACCAATAAAATAGTGTGTCATGATCCTTGAGGAACTGGTTCTAGGACCTTTGTAGTTATTTTATTTTTCTATAACCATGAAATTATTTTCAGCATGAACATGTTCTGTGTTATACTTATTTCAAAAAACTCTCATCTCTCAAGAAATATTGAATGCATTTAGACTCAAATGAAAGAAATAATTTGATTTTTTTAAAAGTATACAATATACTTTGCATCTTAAATACATTATTTTTCATTGATGTTATCTTCCAAGGCCCTGGTTCATTCTCAGTAACTCTCATATATCGTATGCTGTAGCATTTATCTATCTGTTTTTGTATTAATCCAAACATCAAGGTTTCTGTCTCCAATAGGGCCACCAAATGCAATCCTTATTTAATACCTGTATAGGTTAAAATTCCATGGTCTTTGATAAGAATTTCTGTTTTAACAGTTACATAACAATTAAATAACACTACTTTATCCTAGTGGAATGCTTCCTGTACTGGAAACCAAACAAAATCAAACCAAACAACCAACCCCAAATCATCATGGTCCTAATTGATATTCTTCTAATGTTGGTTTGGCTTTTGTTTCTAGAAGAGCTTGGTATTGTTTGTACTTCTAATCTTAAACCAAATATTTATCTTTATAAAACATGCATATAACTCTAAGATAAGGTAGCCTGGCCCTCTTTCAAAGAACCAGCACTTGAAAATAACTTATTCAAGAGTCCTGTTAAAAAACAGATTGAGAGTTACAGTATTACATTGGGCTAAAGTGTACTAAGATAGAGAACCTGTACTGTGTAGAGTAGAAGTAAGAATTCTAGGTGGGAGAGCTGTTCAATTAATCAATCCCAACTAAATAAATCTCAACTAAATAAATCTCCATGGTAATCAAGTATAAAATAACCTGCACTGCTAATGAATTTATTATTGATAACTGGAAAGCATGAGGTGATTATGCTCTAAAAATAATATTGAAGGAAATTAACATATTTAGGTTTATTTCTGATGAAAAATGATACAATAGAAAGCAATTCCAGAATCTGAGCCTGGGATTTTCTTTGGTTTTGCTTCATTCCCTAGAGCCTGGTCATAGTGATGGAGAAGGCAAAGCACTAAAATAAAAATTAACATTGGCTGCACTATAGCTGTGAGGAATTGGAGACCAGCTGTGCTACCCAGAATCCCATTGCCCACCTAGTTATGTTTGTCCATGAAGTGCACTGGTGGTAGCTCCTTCTTTTATGGAAGGAAACAGAAGAGAAAGGAAATTCCTTATTGCAGGGTATATGGGATGAAATAGTCATGAAGGTGAAGGAAATGAATGTTGCTAGTGTTCTGGAGTACCTGAGGGGCAAATATATGGCAGGATCTGTGCTTTTCTATTGTAATGCCATACTTCTACACTCAAATATCCCGAAATCTACTGGCACCTTACAATTCCTTTTTCTCATTTAGTCCCCATATACTTTACCAGCTCTCAAAAATTTACACTGGCCTCACCACATCTCCATCTTAACCCCTCAAAGAACTCATATGAATTCTTCCATTTCTCCTATTCAAAGCTCACCTACTTACCTTACTCATGAGGTTCTAGATCTCCTTTACCAACTTGATCTGGCTAATATCCCTTGGATTGTTCCTACATCCATCCCTAATATCAGCATTTAGAGACTTCATTTCACTAAAATGATGGAGGAGCTTGTTGAACATGAGCCAGCAATGTGATCTTGCCACAACTTCCACAAAGAAGGCTAATGATATCCTGGGCTGCCAGGACCTCCAGGCATCCCAGGAGGCTGGAGGAGCAAAGTCTCTCCCACTGTAGGAGAAGATAAAATTCAAGACTGCCCGAGGAACCCGTGTATACATACGCCTATAGGACCTAACAAGATTTTACAGTTGGACTTGACAAATATAGGGTTCTGTAAGATGCATCCCAGAGTCCCAAGGAAATTCACTGATCTAGTTGTGAAGCTACTCTCCAAGGTATCTGAAGAGCTGCAGCAGTCAAGTGAAGGGAAACGCTGCATCCATTTCTAAAAAGGGTGTCAGTCTGACCTCTGTGCCTAGGAAGACCATGAACAGATCCTCCTAGAAGCTGTATTAAGGCACATGGAGAGGTGATGAGATAGCCACCATGGCTTCATAGATTGATAAAATAGTTTGTGTTGGAAGCAAGGTTTAAAAGTCATGTAATCCAAGCCCCTGCAATGAGCAGGGACCTCTACTGGGTCAGGTTGCCCAGAGCTTTGTCCAACCTGATTTGAGTTCGCCAGGGGTTGGGCAACTACAATCACTCTGGGTAATCTGTTTTGGGGTAGAGTTGTGCCTTTTTTGATATAGTGACATCAGCAGCTAACAAGGGAATATCTACTGATGATGTCTGTCTGAACTTCTTTAACACTTCTGAAATGTCCCCTTCCCCTCCTCCCGTAACATCCTTCTCTCTAAAAGGGAGAGATGGGGGTTTGGTGGATAAGGATACTGGGGGTTTGAATCCAAAGAGTAGTGCTCAATGGTGTCCCTCAGGAATTTGTAATGGGATCAGTACTGTTTAATATCTTCATCAGTGACATAGAAAGTGGGATCACACCCTCACCAAGTTTGTAGGTGACACCAAGTTGAGTGGTGCAGGTGACACACCTGAAGGATAGGATGACATCCAGAGATAACTTGACAAGCTTAAGAAGTGGGCCTATGTGAACTTCACATTCAACAGGACCAAGTGCAAGAAGGTCCTGCACATGGGTCAGGGCAACCCCTGGTACAGGCTGGAGAATGAAGGCATTGTGAGCAGCCCTGAGGCGATGGACTTGAGCAGTACTGGTAGATGAAAAGCTGGACATGAGCTGGAAATGTGTGCTCACAGCCCAGAGAGCCAACCTTTTCTGGGCTCCATCAAAAGAAGCGCGACCAGCAGCTTGAGGGAGCTGATTCTGCCCCTCAACTCTGCTCTCCTGAGACCCCACCTGGAGTACTGGGTCCAGCTCTGGGGTCCCCAGTACAGAAAAGGCAAGGAGCTGTTGGAATGAGTCCAGAGGAGGTCCACAAAGATGATCAGATGGATGGACCACCTCTCCTATGAGGCTAGTTCAGCCTGTAGAAGTCAATGATCCATGGAGACCTTATTGTGGCCTTTCAGTACTTAAAGGGGGTTTATGGAACAGACAGAGACAAAGTTTTAATAGACTGTAGCAATAAAACAAGCACTACAGGTTCTAAATTAAAAGAGAGTAGATTTACTGGAAAAGGTTGCCTAGAGTGGTGATAAATGTCCCATACCCGGAAGCATTCAGAGTCAGGCTGGACAGGACTCTGAGCAACCTGATGTTGTGGAACATGTCCCTGTTCATTGCGGGTGTGTTGGATTGCACTTTTAAAGGCTCCTTGCAACATAAACCATTCTATATTTGAAAGAAGGTATCTGCATAAAATTCACAAACAAACAATTATGAAGTTCCAATATTCTATGGTATGCCCATACTCCACTAGGTAAAAATAAGCAGCACCCCCACCTCCAACCCTCCCTACAAACACAATCCTTTTATGTAAAGCATTACACGCACATTTCATAATGCATTTTACACAATTTTGAGCTAGCAGCAATTTAATCTTTATTTGTTCTGTTATGGTAAACCACAAGATTAGATGTGTGATAGCTAATGACATTCAGTTTTCAGCCAATTAAGAAAAAGTGATTCAACAAAATTTCTTATAATAAAAAGTTTGTGATGTAGTTAAAGATTAAAAAATGGGAAGGTTCTCATGGGACTTATTGATGCAGTTTTCCAAGAAAACACCTCAGTGGATTTACATGACCAGTGTAGTTATTTTGGGCTCACTTTGCTGTTCCAAAAGTGGGGTCATCACCCAGTGTGCAATATGCCAATATACACACAGAGCAGAGGTACTTGATTTATTCCATGTTTGCTCAGAGATGGGTGCTAGGTGGTGATTCCACAAAAGTAGCCCCCTACACACAGAATTTACAACCTATTTATCTTGTTACAGGATTAGAAAAACCTGCCTAAATTTAAATTAATTGGTTAGCAATTACCCCATCATCTACTATTGGTCAAGTAAAGGCTCCTTTAAGGTGGGTGTGGGGTCATTTGCATATGCCTTGAGTTGGGTGAGTGGGCATAATATCCCACTGCCATCTTTACCTTTCCCACAGTTTTTGTTGACTTCAGGCCTATCTGGCAGTGCACCAGCTCTTGCACTTGCTGGGGTGGGATGTTTCGACTTTATGAGCCTTTCAGCTCTTCTCCAACGGTAGTTTTCAGCAAAACATGCTTCTTGTCAGTCCTTTGCCTCTTCTTCTAAAGCAGAGCTGTTAGCAAAGCAAGTTAGTACATTTAAGCCAGTGTCTAAGCACTAACCCAAACACATTTCTATCCCTGTGAAAATTCTACTTTTTGAATATCAACTTCTTCTCCAGACTATACACACCTATGCAACTCTGCCTAAAGTATGAGCAGAAGTTACTTGGTCTATTTTAAAGTAGACACCTAGATTTTTTTTAGCTCAATGGCTGAGTGAGCTGGGACTGTTCAGTCTAGAGAAAGAAGACTAAGGGGGGACCTAATTAATGTTTATAAATATCTTAAGTACGGGACGCAGAGGGAAATGGCCAGCCCCTTTTCAGTGGTCTGTGGGGACTGGACAAGGGGCAATGGCCTCAAGTTGGAGCATAGGAAGTTCCACACCAACATGCGGAGGAACTTTTACACAGTGAGGGTGACAGAGCCCTGGCACAGGCTGCCCAGGGGGGTTGTGGAGTCTCCTTCTCTGGAGATATTCAAGACCTGTCTGGATGCCTATCTGTGCAATATGAGCTAGGGAGCCTGCTTTGGCAGGTGGGTTGGACCCGTTGATCTCTTGAGGTCCCTTCCAAACCCCTACAATTCTGTGAGTCTGTGATTCTGTGATTCTCTGAGGCTGAACTGAACCTCCTGGGCAAATCCTATTTTCCTTTATTGAAGATCAGTCTTCTAGTTCACATGAAACTTCTGTACATATATACTTAAAGAGTGATATGGCAAATATGGCACTGAATTTCCTCTGTGGGTCATATAGGCGATAGGAAGATATAAAAAGATAACATTTTATGCTAAACAGGGTATCTGGGATGTGTCAGGAAGATGCAACTGAAAAATGTATTTGGCATTCTTTGTAAGGAACTAACTCAGGTACAAACATCCCCTTTGAAAATCTACAAATGGCTTTTGTTTTGGACTAAGACAAAAAAATCATGTAGCTAGTAATCTACAAGGAAGCACAGACTGTACAAATGCACATGCTAGTGCTTAAAGCACAATATTATTACCAGACAAAGAAAAAAAAAATAAAGCAAGCAAACAAAGCACCTGCAGCTTATGATAATCATTCAATTTCTGAAATAAAAACTCCTCAGTGTAAATATTTAAAACAAATAATTTTTCAAGCTGTTGCTCAGAGGATACAATGTGTCAAACATTGTTAATTAAAAAAAGTAAAATCTGAAAGCAGTTTACATGTGTTGTTGTTGCTAGATGGTAACAATGGGCACATTATCTTTTCTTTCAGAATAAGTTGTTTGATGCTATTTCTGCTATTTGCTTTTAAATTGTCTCATCTAAAGTGAGCACTCATCACTGTAAGACTATTTGCTGCATCCAAGGTCAAATCTAGAAATCGGTCTTTGCGTGAAGTTTTCTAATGTCTGAAAATCTCACCTCCTTGTATCAGCCAAACAAATTGCCATGTTCATTTTTAGACTAAACAAAACATTTTCATCTTTTCTATACATGTATTTCTTCATACATTTCTTCCTGCTGTTTTCTTCCTTTCCTAGTGGTCTCCCTCAGGTCAGGGCCTTAAGTCCTTCAGTATTTTCCACTTTTCAGTTATACTATTGTCTTTTCCTGATGGTTTTGGTTACTTGCATCTTATGCATGTGTGTAACCTGGAAATCAGCGCCCTTCTATTCCTACCTCAAATATGTCCCAGTTCTCACCAAGGAATTCATGTTAGATGTGGAGATCGGCAGAAAAGTTGAGAGGAATAAATGTATAGAAATGAAAATTACCACAGCTAACACAGAAATAAAACTAAAAAAGTGCAATGCACTAAAATTCAATTTTCTCTAGAAAACTGAATTATATCTTACTGACTGTTCTGAAACAACTGACATTTGAAACCTAAAGCAGTTTGAATATAATTATTTTAAAATCTAGACTATTATGATATGTCTGAAGAATAGCAAACGCTTAAGAATTTGAGAAAAGCAATCCAGGCAATCTCACTGGGCTGTCCTCTATAAGATTTAAATTACATTGGGAAGAAAAGAATAATCAAAGGCCTAGAAAAGAAAAACAAGATAAAATGGTGCATTGATTTCCAAACATAAATAATGTCATAATAATAAAAATTTATTTATTTATTTTTTAGTTTCACCCCGATCTCCAGAATAAGAAAATACAGCAAACTTTACAATCTGGTTTTCAGCACCATATTTTATTGGTTCCACGTGACATTTCATATCTCAAGTTGGAAAATTGGAGATTGATTCAAATATTATAAAATTGGTAAGGAGCTGAGAAAACGAGTGATAGCATCTGGTCCATCAGGAGACATACGGAGCTGCAAAGTTAGCAGTGGAGTTTCTTAGATTTACCCTTGGGACTAATCTTACTTAATACTAAAAAGCAGTTTGGATATAATTATTTTTAAAAATTGAAAGACAAGATACATGAAAATCTGAAAAAATTAACTCTTGGGTAAGTTGGAAGCACCATTTATATGTAAGACAATAGGAATATCGCTTTCCTTGAGGACTGGAGCAGTAGCAATGTTATGAAGCATAATGATGTTGAACACAGAGCTAAGACATATCTACAAGGAAGATGTCCTGCTACAGAGATATTGTCAGCTGGAAATGAAAAAATCAGACAAAGATGTGTTGTGGTGATTAATCTGAGACATATGACCAATGTGATACATCTGATAAAAAGCAAAGTGCAATCTTAAAGTTATTAGATGAAGCATTTTTAATAAAAACTTCACTACAAGGCATTGTACTCATAAGAAATCATCTAGAGTCCTGTGTATACTTCTGGTCTTTCACATTCAAAAAAGGTTAATTTAAGATGGAACAGAGGCAAAAATGGCTCATAAAAAATCAAAGAAAATTAAAAACACTATATTTTATAATAGGAAAGTGAAAGAATTTAACTTATTAGCTTACTAAAATTAAGGTTAAGAGAAGAGATATAGTTACATTACAAAGACATTGGGGACAGAGGAAGGTGTGAAGCAAAAGGATGGTGCTAAATGAGAGCAAACATTTGTCACTGGTCATGAATAAATTTAGTCTGGAATTATAGGAGATGGTTTGTCAGTGATGTGTAATCAAAGTTCCAGTACATCCTTGCAATAGAGGCAGTAGCAGCTGGAAATCTAATTCATTGTCATGTAAGGCCTGACAAATTTTTGAGGGAGGTACTTGTAACATAAAGGCACTGGATTCAGCAGTCAGTAAGATCCTTTAAAATCCTATGATCATGATAAGCAGATATAAGATTTACCTCTTCCTATTAAATTGTATATGATATTTCTTAGAACAGTATCATAATAAGTATTGATGTTAATAGGGCCATAATGATTTCATCACTATTCAGATAATGGAAGGTAAACCTTTGCGGAGTATAATGTGTTTTGAACCAAATAATGACCATTTTAATCTTTTATAAAAGCTCTTTGATTTCTTATCCTAAGAAGACAGTAAACCTTTATTTTATAGCATTCCATTATGTCTGCAGCCCTTGCCTTGTCAGCATTTAAATAAAAAGGAGTTATACTAAAATATTCTCCATGCATACTGTTTACAGGAGTTAAAATTTTCAGAATGAAGGGTTAATTTTTAGATTGCTAAGATTATCATCATAAGCCATGTAAAATGATTTTCCTAGATAAGCTGCCAAGGTTGTTCTTGGTGTCTTCATTAAAAACTATCTTGCTAGCAAACTGTGAATGAGAAATAATTACATGTATGCTGTGCTGTGGAAAAATAATCTGCTACTCATTACTCTGTAGGCTGAAGAAATTGGGGAGGATAAATGGATGTGTTAAATAAGATATAACTAGCAGAAAAGGATATATTCACCTATTCAAAACAAATCTGTACTAATACTAAACCCATTTAAAATCAAATTATTCTGGAAAGAAATTTCTCTGACTGAATTTTTTGACACTTAAGTGACCGCTTACTTAAGGAGATCAGTCTCCTTCTGTGCTATTTTTTAACCAAAAGAGAAGCTTGCTTAAAATCGTCTTACTCATTCTTTCCTTTGACCATTACATGGCAGAAAAGAGAAAAATGAATGGGAAGATCTCAGACTTCAGGTGTTGATTCAGCAGAATGCTTAAGTACATCCCTAATGCTTTACCAAATAAGGCCCAGATGCCTGATGTACCTTAACTGCCCTTGAAATCGCTGGGAATTGCAGAGTCAACTTCTTTTATGGAGCTCTGCCTTATGACAGATCCTCAAGGAGATAAAATACTTTAACACAGGCCTAAAGTGCTTTAGAGTTATGTGGCTCCTGAATAGAACAGATCTATAAAGCTCCTTAACACAGATGGGTTAAGAGCGCTGGTGAATGAACATCTTTTAAAAAGAAAAAAAAAAGGAGGCTGCAGGTACACCAGGGCACATCCTGTGTATTGCTTGATCGTATTTAGACAGCTGAAAAATACCAAGCCTTTGAAGATACAGTCCTTGGAGCTGTAAGCACAGATTTGAAAACATTTTGATGCCTTGCTTTTGAAGTCAATTAAGGTTTGGGGATTTTTCTGGTAGTCAATGTGCTTTTGAAAAGGTATCCTAATATATTTTCTAGAATATAGCTTGAAACAAAAGTTCAAAATTTAGGAAACCTACTCAGAAATCTTTATACAAAAGAGTTGGAATCTAGTATTTTTAGGACTCTGTCACTCAATCCTAATTTAATGAACTCATTTAATAATTTACTTCATAATGACACCCAGTAAGCATAACACAGGTAAAAAGTGTTTATAAAGTCAGTTTAGAGGTGTGTGTTCATGTCACATATAGAAAAGGTGATATGTGGAAGAACCTGCCTTTTATCAGATGCAATATTACTTTTAATTACATCTGAGAAGTATTTAGATTATGTACTGGTTTCTAAGAACTGGTGAGTCAGAGGAAAAAACCTCCAAGTAAAAATAAATAAGATACCAAAATAACCCAGCATCCAAGCATTGAAAACAGGTATAATTGCATGTTAAATATACTGAAAGTCTGAAAATTCAAGTCAGACTTTCTATAAAACAACATCTTAAAAGGTAATCAAACAGTAAAGGAAAATCTAAATACTGAAGTAAGGTATCACTAGATGTCTTATGATGGGGTATAGAATCATAGCCTCAGCAGTAATTTAGTAAAAAAATATCCGTCAACAATTCAACGTTTTGGCCAGGCCTTTGTCTGAAAACAAGTATTTTCCCTTCAGTAGCTGAAGACAGCATTATATTCACATTTAGTAGATGAAAACCAAATCAGCTTTATGGTACTAATTGGCAAGGTGAAATACGTGCCACAGCTTCGTGTGAAGTTTGTCTTAAAGAGAGAAAATTACCCTCTATATGTTTTTTTTTCTCTTCTTCATCCCACTGGAGTATTTCAGTATCTGCACAGGCCCAGAATGAGGTAGAAGAAGTGAGACTGGCAACCAATGGATGCTTTCTGATTATATTACTCAGTCTTGGGAGTCCAAGGCACTGACTGCTCTAGACCACTGAAAACATACCACTCAAGGACTGTCTGATACATGGTTGTCCCTCTGGCAATGCCCAGATAGGACTGGATTTCCAGTTTACATCCTAATGTACATGTTTTCCCAGTTTAGGTTGTAGGCAGATTGCTGCTGTTTTGATTATACAATTTAAGAACATCTTGTGATTACTACTGTTCCTGAAAGCACAGTTACAAAATGTGTGTTTCCTGCTGGTCTGATCCTTTGCAAATAAAATAAATTTATTTAAACGACCTTGGTTTTGCTCTGAACTTTAAACAACAAATACAACACCAGTCCCATTGACAATATTCCTTGGATGACCTGCTGCTGTACTTCATGCACCTTAACGCCATAGAGTGTCCCCATCTTCTTGGCTGCTAGATCAACCCCAGTCATAAAATACAAGTGCTTCTTATTTTCACAGAAAGATAATGAAATCTAGAAACCCAGTGTTGCTCTGAAGGTGCATTCTTTAAAGGTTTTTGTTGGGGGTTTTCTGGGGGGGTTGGTTGAAAGAGATGTGAACTGTGAAGTTATCTACAGCATATGACGGATGCAGTTTGGAAGACCATCTTTCACAAAGCTATTTTGGGAAGCAGTATAATCTTTTGGACAGAATACAGAGAATGTTAGTTCTCAATTTATAAACCAAATATTTAAAGCATTGTACAGAATGTACAACGAAGTTGGAATAGCTAAAAATTGTCTCTATTTTTTTTTCCTCTAAAATATGTGGGTTTGTGCTACCAAGCAGTACAAACCAAAACCTTTATTTCTGTTCACTACCAAGATACATATTGCTCTGCAAAATAGCAGTAAAATGGAAAAATTTTACAGATAGGGATAGAATTAATCTGTCTTAATTCAGGTATCCAAAGTTAGATGTCAAAATCTGAGTCCTCAAAAATATCTTTATTTGCTCAGTGCAAAGATACAGACATTTGAAGACTAAATTTCACTCCAAAGAGGATCAGATGATCTACTGAATATTCTTCTCCATTAACTATAAAAAGGGACTTTATTAACTGAAACTTCTAATTACTACATATCTAATAGGTGGCAAACTCCTAATAGATAAAAAATGTAAATAAATGTCTTAACAATGACCTTAACAGTCTGTCAGCATAAATTCTTGTATCAAATGCAACCACGAGAAGATTTGTGTGAAAGTTTTTGAAACGTAGGAGCACTGGTGGCTATACCAAAGACCTCATCCATTAAAATATTTTCTCTTCTTTCTCTTGGAAGCCATATTGTGCTGCACACACTACAGATTATCAACTATGTTGCATTAATATCACACAGTGATACCAAAAGTATTCTGACTTGGATTTAACCTCTATGGAATGATTAAAACATCAAACACTGATATCTAATATTAAACAAAATGTCTTTCAAGTTGTGGAAACTCTTGATGAGCTGTAAATAAGGTTACAAATCATCCCTTCGTGCTGCAGAGTGTTGCTTGAAAAGGCAACTAAAAAAGGATTCTGCAAGGACGTTTATAAGGGTAGTCTTACCAGTAAGGCATCAGTCTGGGACTCCGAGCCTTTGGTTCAGTTCCAGGGTCTGATGTAGTCTTAACTGTGTGGTCTTTGGCCACATGTGTAGAAACGGAGATGATACTTTCCTGTCTCCATGGGATTTTGTAATAATAAATGGACTAATGTTTGTGGAACAGGGAAATGCTGCAGTGGTGGTCATGCAAAGTACTACATAGAATGTCAGTTTGTTAGAAAATGATTCAGCTCTAATCAAAATAAACATCTACATGAAGCCCAAGAAGTAAAAAAAAAAATCAAAATAGACAACATAGATGGAGTTAATTTCATTTTATGCTGTTATCACAGAATCTAGAGCTATCAAAATCTTTTGCTACATCTACTACAGAGAAACACAGCTGCCTTTGTTTTGTACAGTGATATTAACAATCAACCTCCTTAACTGACCTAACTATTTTAGCACAGGAATAGAAACCTGGTATTTCTTTAAAGAGGTAAAAACAAAGGATTCTGATGAGAATTACAATATTTCTTCATATTATACATATGGTATACATAAAACTTTGGTGGATACCTGCTTAAACATATTGCTATAAAAGGCGCTGAACAGAGACTGTTTAAGGACTGTATGTTTGAGAGGGGTAAATATTTTATGCAAAAGGTCTAGTACTGAGCTTTCTTTTTGTCAAAGAAATGCTCCTAACATAATGATGCTTGCTATTCATTTCAGGTGAAGTTGTTCCTTTCCCATGACAGAGACCTGAACAGCAGGGAAAGAAATTACCCCATGTTTCTGTAAAAGCAACTATACTAAACTTCTCACAAAGAAAGTACAGGCAATTTTCTTTTTCATGATCATCAGAAACAGTGAAACCTATTTCCTTCAATTCTGTATTGTAGTTTGCAGTTTCCATTGTTATTTGCAGTATTTATATTCTGTCCCTCTCTGTGTCTAGATGCCATCAGGTCCAGCAGCCAGGAGGACTTCCAAGACTGCAGACCTTGGTTCTTTATCTGCCTTTATCAGGGCTGTTTCTTTTCTTCACTCTATTATCCACAGAGATGAAACCTTATTTTGCATCATATCTCAAAAACATCCACCACGAATGAACAGGGAATCAGAATTCCAAGGGTAGAATCACAGAATTACAGAACAGTTTGGGTTGGAAGGGACCTTAAGGATCATCTAGTTCCATTCCATGGACGGTGAGGATATGTGCCAGGGTGCATCAAATGTCAGCTGAGATACATCCTACAGTGCGAACTTGTGAATAAGATATTTGTGCATGACTCAGATTCTCTATCAGTCAGGGCAGCTGTAGGCTCTTAGTGCTCTTTCCATTTGCAATTTTCACAAAATACATAAGCAAGGTTTAATTTTTTCCACATTTGTGGGGTGGAAAACTCCACATATATGCCAAAAGATGTAACAAAATAACTCTATATAATTCCATTCAGAAAATTGCCCATACAACTGAACAGTAGAAAGAAATCTAATTCAATGGAACATGAAGATTCTTACTGCATGAGAAAGAATAAGAACACCTTACTGCATGAGAAAAGTATGTAGTTATCCAAGGCAAAAGAAGTTCTGCAGGAAGTGTTGAGTCTAGAGACCAATTTTAATTGCACTTACTAAAAAAAATTACTCAAAAAATCATCTTCTGTGAAATGGTTCAGATTAAATTCTTCACTGGTTCAGATTAAATTCTTCACTACAAAAGAAGCACTTGATTAGATTTAAATTACAGGTGCTTATGATATCAACTGTAGTGGTGGAGTGCATATTGTGGATATTTACATGATTTCACCATTTATTACTTAGATGTAGATCTTTCCATATAAAAGGACAGCTGTGATTTCTAAATGAAATACTCAGATAAATAGGAGTGAATGCTTCTGGGAAAGACAAGTGCTAGAGTAATGAAATTCCATGCAAGATGGACGGTGTTTACAAGCAGATGTTGACTTTGTTGAAACTATTACAGTCTCATATGTTTGTCATAGATGCCTGCCAATGAGACAACAATTTCCTGCTGGTTTGTAATTTCCTAGAAGGAGTATGCCTTGTGTAAATTTTTTAAAACTTTATTTATTTCTTGGTTTATTTATTTATTTAATGAGAATTCCGAAGAAAATAGACAAGCAAAATGATATCAAATAAAATATGAGCCTTCCTCTCCATTGCAGTCCAGCTCTAGAAATTATTCATGATAAAATCTAGTAAATGCTTGTTGATTAGGAGTAAGTGTTCTAGAAGGTACACGTCTGGAGTTCCAAATACAGATTCTGCTGCTTTTGCTCCAGTCCTGATATTTAACTATCTCTCTGGTAAATGTAGTTATGTTTTATTACTATCAGAGGGGTATTTAAGCCTATGACCAGGATCTGGTCCACATAATTTAAAGCAGAATATCAAGTGGAAGAATAACATAGGAATTTGAAACTGAGATGCAAAAAGTGGCGTTCATTCTCCTAATCTTACAAACCTTGCCAAATTCTAATTAAATTTAATGGACAGCAAGGCAGAGAAATGCCTAATACATTAAACATTGTGCTGCAGTGTTTTAACAACATTGTTTTCAATGTTAATGTGTGGCTTGTTTTTTAGGGGAACAAGAGTTGAAGTCTGTCTTATTTCTCCTCAGAAACCCACTAAGTCCTTTCCCCATACTTTGATGAATATGAAAATGGAAAGGAATTTTGTCAGTTCCTATGAAAATAAGGAAAATATTTCTCTGTCTTGACTGGGCAATGCAGTGTCACAGTCCAGTAGTTCTCACCAAATTTTTGTGGAGTTAACCTTGAGTAAAAGATGGGAAATGGGTTTGTATGGGCCTTGATGGATTAATTTCTCTCAAGGGGCAATAAAAAAGCTGAGTTAGGGAACGCATGGTAAGTCGAAATCCTAACTGATTCAATAGAAAGCCCCTATGATGATACTGTCTGTTGCCAAGAGCAGGAAGAATGTACTGAGGCTATATATTTACTTTCTTCACCTAGAATTATAATCTAAAGCTGTCCAGCTTTTGCATAGTTTTCTGAATGAATTCACACACAACCTCTGTGGAACTAAGACCAACTATATTTATCCTCAATAAATTTCAGTGCAGTTCATGGGATATGCTTTTTTTGGCCTTGTTAGTGGCTTGCCTAAACAATAACTATAAATGTTCCTGCTTTTTTAACAGTTCTGTCATTGATGCTCATATCTGCAAACAAATTCATCTTGGTGTTTCTATAATATTCCCCTCAATATTTTTGCTGAGACTTACCTATTGATAGTGAGTGGAAGATTTTTAAAAGATTGATTTTAGAAAGATATGACATTTTGGATCAAATCTGCAATCACAAATATGCACATTAAAGTTGTGTATGTGACCCATCCATAAACACTGCCACGCTGCAACACTTTTTCAGGCAAATCAAATATTGCTACCACCTAAAAATCCATAGCTATTGTTAGAAAGGACGCTAAGCTGTACCTCAATACAGAATCTGATCCACACATAAAGCTTTCATTTACTTCAAAGAATCTAGGATTAGACTCAGTGCAGGCCTGTATGGATGTTATCTACATTTGTAAACAAACTGCTTTGCTTTGCTGCAGAATCTAGGGAGAGATTAATCTGTCAGACTTAGGTGTTTACATGTAAACCAGGTGTTTAAATCAATTGATCTAGTTCCACTTGAGATAATCCTAATGTAACCTCTTAGACCCTGGGTTGACTTAGGGTAACCTCCAGTCCTAACCTCAGAAAGGCTCAGATTTCCCCATAGCTCCGCCTCAAACCTGGAAGCCTTATATGTATTCTTTGAAAACCTCAGACATCTCATATATCATTGTATTTAGGCAACATTCACTGATGTAGAACAGGAACTTGAAATCTGGACAACCTGTTGACAACTAGCATTATGGTCTGAATCAGTAATTTCTCAAATGCCTTGCATGTTGCATATGCTGAGAATGCTTAATGAAGCCTGGCAGTATCAGGTTCCACAGTTACTGTTCCTGCTTTTTTTTTTTCTCCTAAATGTAGCCAGGTGATGTGATGTGGTTCCTCTTTTATATAGTACTCTAGTGGTCAGAGTAATAGGAAAGAGAAAAAGACTGCTTCCTGCTTCAACACTGTCCTTAGTGTGTAGAAACTTGTGGCTCCTACTTCCTACCAGCATGCCCTGACCACTAATTGATTGTGAGGTCAGTCCTCATCCATCCTCTTTAAGATACAACACAGAATGAAATGTTTACTTGGACAAAGAGATTCAGTATTGCAGACACGGAGCTCAGCTGGCACGTATTCCAGATACAGCAATTCATATTGCTGAAAATAAATGGGTAAAGCACCCTTTCTACCTTTTCTTTTGAAAGAGAATGTCCACAGCTGCAGGAAGCTGTGTGTTACCAATGTGAATTAGGCATTCTTGAGAGAGAGGCAGAATAACATGTAAGTTGCTACACACTGATGAAATTTATTGTGTAGGTATCCACATCAAAGTCAGCTACCTGAAGTTGTCTCTGCAGTCAATAGGAAGAAATGGGTTGGTCTAAGACATAATTAATCTCCCGATAAAATAGTTATTTATAAATAGATGATGATAGATAGTCATCCTCACAGTGAGATCCAGTCCACCTAATTTTAGAAATCTAAGTTAGGAAAATAAAACCTCCCTCTGGAAGCATTAAAAGGAAGCCATTAGGCTGGTTGTGCAAGGAATGTAAAAACTTGCGGTAATAATTGTCTTCATTAGGTCTCTAAAATAAAGGCACAAGTTAGGCAGCATTCTACTCCTCATTCTGGCACCTATTCAATAGAATACATTCAGATGGAAAATAAATATTGTGATTTTTAAATCTGGACAGCTCAGGGCAAATTCAGGAACATAAGTCCAAGTTTCTTAGCAAATTCAGTGAAACAGGAAGGTATTTAGTAAATAGGGAGATTTTATGTGAGAAATCTTTTGGATACAATTTTGGGCTTTAGTTTTGGACTCAATTCTCTCTAAGTTTTTTTTAAGCTATCCTCTTACTCTCTCCATACACTATAGAGGGAGTTTACTGCCTAATAGAGTATATTCTGTCCCAGTGGCTGGCTGCCTAAAATAGAAGATGTTGATTTTAAGTACTGAAGTCCTTGGCTGGTTGTATTTCCAGTGTCAAGAGACTAATATGGTAAGTTTCAGCTTCTGAGGAAAAAAAAAATGAGACTAATACTTACAAGTGAAAACAAGAGGCTCATTTAATGTACAGCTTTAACTATCATTTTTATTATCACTCTATGTAGGGTGTTTTGTCCTCTGAAAATATGAATAAGGGTTTCAGTTTCTTCCTCAGGCAATGACTGTTGATGTATAAGATGCCTTTGCATGGTTTCCTGAAAGGCTCAGTTGCTTATAAGGGTACCAAGACTTTTGATAAACTGCAGTTGCCATGTCAGTCTGTTCCCATGATAGTATGCCTTATATGTACACATAATTGTGCGATAAGCCAAAAGCTGCATAATTGATCTGCCTATTGTATTTTAATAACCACTATGAACTGAAGCAACAGTGTAGATTTGAGGCTCTTATTGCCATAGGTTGGCTATATCTGTAATACAGTGTGTCATATGGAGCAGCTCAATTAATCCTTACTCTGCTATGTATTTTGCTGCCTCTCACTCATTTGTAAATTGGCAAAATGGGTCTTAAGTTCCAGGATTTTATTCTGCAAATAATGCATCTTCTTTTCCAAAATGCTCACAACAGACTTACAGAATTTAGGAAAGAGTTAACTTCCCCAACTCATAAGTGAATAAAAATAATAGATGGGACTCCTTTTGGTTTTGGATCATGTTTGCCATCTCTTTTCTCCAAGTAATATTGCAGTGAGGAAGCTCTTTGTAGTAGCTGATCTCTTCTGTAAAGGGTCCTAGACATTGGATCCAGCCATTTTTCTCTTAATTTTCAGTATGGAGCACTGACCTGATAAATTAATTTTGCCTAGTTGTTGGCTGGTAATTTCTTGTGTACCCTTGAGGATATATCCTCTGTGGTGGCAGGAAAGAAAATTGCAAGCTTCCAGAACAGCCAGACCTAAACATCTGTCCAAGTAACACAGGAAATTATCCATCTCCTCTTGTTTCGAGTAGTTCTGGGTAAATTCCTGAGATGAATTTTCCCTCTAACACCTGGAATGCATTTGTAACATTAGATATGGCTCTGTTCCAACAGTACAACTACATCATCTCAGAGAAGTTCATGCAGCTAAATGTAACTGCTTCTGATAATAAAATATGCCTCCACATTTTTATTGGAACCATTTGTGTATACAACATTCAATTCTGTTGATGTTCAGATTAACTATACCATTATTTAGAGCCTTGGAAATGTTTCCTTTCACACTGTGTAATAACCTTTTGGTTGATTTGGCCCCAATGGAAGATTTAGCCCAAAGTGTGTACTTGGAAAAGATAACATCTGTGCCTGTAAAAACCTTGCAGAATAACTTCTAGAACAGGCAATTAAATAATGTAGAACATTTGTGACTATGTAAACTCTGTTAGGGATTCCTGGTTGAATCAGAACCTTTGTGACATAACATTACTGGTAATACATAGTCTTTAACCAGCAAATTCATGAAAAGATTCAAAGTATGAATATCCTTAAAGAGGAAACATTTCAAAAGAGCATTCATCCAAACAATTAGAATATTAGAAGTTTTTTTAGCTACAGGAATAAAGAAGAATTAAAATATCATAGTAGGAAGACAGATTATTACTCATTTTCACAAAAATGATGACTTACAAAGAACACCAGATACTCCTGAGAATCCAAATCATGAGTGAGTGTCTAACTTCAGAAACGGATTCATGACTTTTAAATTTGCAAAAGTATTAGCTTTTAAGCTTATTTCACATAACTACAGGATATATTATATTAAAAATCATATTAAATGGAATATTAATTAATTCATATTAAATGGACTGATTTTGTCTCATGGAATTTACACTGGTTCTCAATACTAAGAGGACATTAATTTTACTGTATCACAAAGAACTTTGACCCTGTTATTTAAGATTATTTATATCTAAAATGTGGCTTTTTAGAGCTACAGTTCAATCTAGTAGCTCCCTTATCCTAGTTTAGATTTCAATGGAACAGATTACCACAGAGGTGGTAATGCCCATTACCCAAGATCTCAGTCTTGCAATATTTTAAACATAATTTGATTCAAGCATATAACTACTCAGGCTTGTGTATGTTGGATCAAGACCTGAATCAGTACAGTGGGCCAGAGTCTGAGTTATGGTTTGTTACACAGTATATTTGCATATAATATATATTGTAGTACATTTATGTTCATAAATACAGGTCCCTTGCTAGAATTTTCCCAGCCTGTTGAAAAAAACAAAAACAAAACCATATTCTAAAATCAGGGCTGTATGGCATCTCTTTCCCTCCTTTGCTGTTCAGTTCAGTCTTGTTTATAAAGAATAAAAGATTTAAATGTCCCTGTAAAATAGGGATTTATAAAATGAGGATCCAGGATTATATTTCTACTCTTCAAGATATCGTTCAGTTCAGGGTGTAGCAGATAAGATTCAGTTGTTTATGTCTCTAGGATCATTTTTAGTGCCTCGGTGTATGGGTACGACCTCTGCAGGTCCCATATCTTGTACTGCCTGTGAATATGTCAGACATCATATATCACTTCAAACTGTACTAGTTCCCTATGATTAGCTGGCTGAACTGAGCTCACTATTACATGTAGGCACTTACGCTGTGGACACATAAATTAAAGCAAGGCAAATCCAACCCATAGTTAAACTCAGAGGATAGATAATGAGGAGCAATCACCTCAAATTGTGGGTGATCTTAAGTACTCACATTACATATGCTTATCCTAGTTATATGTTTATATGATGTATAATGTTAATGTAGGTGAGGCGAGGCAAGGCAAGTAATGGTAAGGTAAGGGAAAGGCAAGGCAAGAGAAGACAAGGAAAGGGAAACGAACAAAGACAAGCTGAAATTCCTTGTTTAAGTAAAGGTGAGATTTTGAAATTTGATTTAATTTAACAGATGTCTGGTACTCCTGAGTCTCAGTAATGGTATTTGAGTCACTAGAACCATAAAGAAGAGCTTTTGCTCTTAACTTCCTTTCTCCTCATTTTCACTTTCTTGTTTGACCACATTATGATCTGATATAGTTTTCTAAAACTATTCAAGAAATTTCCTACAGTTTTAGTGAGTTAAATCAGCTCAGTGAAAGGTCTGACAAGGACCTAGGAAAGCTAAAAGAAAGAAAGCTAATGCTTGGCCCACAGCAAAGGGGAAAGAACAGAATAGGAGAGGGAAGGATGAGGATCACATAAAATGAAGAAGTTGGGTTCAAGAAGGAGTAACAGAGCCTCCTCTTTTGACATCAGTAACCCGTGTGCCTGGATCAGACGCACATGAAATCATAGACTTCCCTTGGCTCAAACTATTTTGTGGAACTTAGTTTTCTATGGCAAAGTAAAAAGAGAGAAATGAGATTTTTTACAACTCTGAGGAGATGTTAATTAGTCACTACATTACAGAAGATGTTATCTAATCTAACAAAGAGATATCCCTAAGCAAGTGAAATAATGCTTACTTTAATTAAGAAGAATAAGCAAACTGTCACCTGGATAAGGAGGAAATAAAATTTTCAGGAAGAAGGATTAAGTTTGTCTGGACCCTTGAAGGATTTCAAAAGGGAGATTGGTTACCACAATTCAGCAAGAAAATCTAATCTGTAGTTAATGAAAAGTGTGCAGAAAGACAGAATACCTCAGAGCCATGAAAACAGGCAGAAAGATGGAAAAGGGGGAAACAGATCTGTACACAGATCAATTTTATTGCTCTTCCATTATTTTAATTTATGCCTTCCATATATATTCATAACACTCTGAGGCCTTTCAGATGTTGTGGATAATTAATTTTATTTGCCTTTTGTATTAATTTAGTTTGAATTAGGAATACTTTTACTGTAATTCCATAACAGCATTTCTAATTCAAGAATGACAAGTTCATAAATAATGCTTTTTGGGCATTTTACCAACTAACTGATGCACAGGTCACTTAAACAATTAACTTAAAAAAGATAAAACTAACTAACTACACTAGTAGAGCATCCACAGATCTCAAAGAGTTCTTGAACCATATTCCTTCATTTCCCTTGCATCAGCCACTTGGATAGTGGCCACTGTACAAATCTGGAGGGTCAAAAGACGAGCAATAACATGTAGCGAGATGTTATGCTACACATTTGAAATCAAAGGGTACGCTAAGAGTTTGCTATAGACTTTATTTTTCTTTCTCAAATTTAGAGCAGAAATGGAACATAAGAATATAGAAATAGTGGTATGAAGATTAATATACAGGAACAGATCGTCATTCAGCTTATTGCTCAATATTTATTATACAGCAGTTTAGATTCTGTCTTGACCTCTGAAGAGAGGTCTTCCAATTCTCAGGCATCTGACATCCTGGTTTTGCTATGAGAGCCTGCAAATTGCATCAAATTCCCAAGAACAGCAGTCCATCTATTGTGAGAAAAGCAAACAAACTTAAGATCATTATTCTTTTGCATCAACTGCAGCAAGACGTGTCTGTGCATGACTTTACTACTTGCATACATACACCTTGTGTGGATTACAGGATATCCAACACGTGACTCGTACTTCCTGAAACCACTTTCTGTTATTGAATGATATTCAAGACCTGTTCAATGGACCAAGCCAGTGCTACCTAAGAGATCCAGGCTGAAAAACAGGGCTGATATTTCCACAATTCTGCAATCACAAGGTTTTCAAAAATGGAAATAATCTCTGCTTGGCCTAAAACTTCCAGAAATTCTCAAATTAGCACCTAGTGCAGCTAGGAGCCACCACAAACCCTGATGCCCCTTCCTGAAACTGAACATCACCTGTCTCCCAGCCTGATTTCTCTAGTTTAGAAGTGCGCTTGCTGATTTTAGATTAAAAACAAGACTAGAAACTTTCAAAATGAAGCAGCATGTGTGTCCTCTTAAGGAGAGGACAAGAGAACACATCTGTGAAGAACACATTTGTAACAGATGTTAGTACTGTTGCTCAGAACACTATTGAACAGACACCGGTTAAAAATAAAAAATTTAAAAATTCTTATGTTTAAAAATGTTTTAACCTCAGTATTTAAAGTCTATACTCCTTAAAGTAACTGAACCTAAAAAGCAAGAACCACTCTGTTCTTGGCTTGATCCTTGGATTGTTTATCCTTTTCATTCAAAACAGTCACTTGATAAAAAGCAGAAATAATTGAAAGCACAAGGAATTCAACAGTGTTGCATTTTCCTGGATGAGTTACTTAAATATTACATTACTAAGCCTGTGTTTCTACAGCAGCCTAGACCAATGTAAACACTGGCTGCTGCAGTCCCATCCTCTGCTGCATGTCTCATTCATGTGTTCCGCCTCCTTTTTTTGAGCTGTTTTTGGTGTTTGCTGGGCATTTCATTCACCTTTTCTGTGTTGAATACTGCAAAAAAATAAGTTTGACTCTCAGGAGTAACTAACAATACCTGAATTGATAACCAAGAAAGATGTAACAACTCACAGTTGAGACTTGGGTTAGTGCAGAATTACAAAACTGGGCATATACGGACTTATAGCCTGCATCAGAATCTTACTTCCTGATTTTAATTCTCTCCCCTTGAAATTTCGACTTTATAGGGATCTAAATTCAGCCAAGAAGGGTAATCTTCCATGTGATTAGAGACAATTTTCTGAATCTCCCCAAACTGAGGTAAGAATTTAGCCTAGGCTTTCCTCTTTTCAGTGACTACTTTTACCAAATTTTATCGTCTAAAAGAGTGATGATTTCTCCTTTTCCCCCCACCAACTTTTTTAATGAGAAGGCCTGCGCCTTGTTGCTGAACTCTGTGCTATCAGATTTGCTAAGCCTGTTCAGAGCATGCTAAGTGGATTATGTCCCTTCAGAGACTTAAATCTCTACCCATACTTTGGGCCTGAACATTGCCATGGCTCGCATGAGAGCACCTCTCTTCTCAGGCATTACAGAGCTTATTTACTTAAATGCCTGATGCTCAGTTTTGCTGCCAAAGGAAACTGGCAGTTGGGCAAAATCTCCTTGTGTGAGAGAAACCGGACAGTAAATTTTCTGAATATCTCTCCGTCTTCAGTACCTTATTTAGCTTAAGTATCTGAATCTTCCCTATGTTTTCTCAAAGCAAACAAAGAGTGTTCTTGGATTTTGGATAAGCTGCAGTTGCTGCTCAAGAGACCCTTTGCAGTGAGAGCTGCTCTGTACTTTGACTGAAAACATTGACTTAACTCCATTGATCCTTGGCTCTCATTTGTCATCCAGGCACAGTTTGGGAGGGACAGAGTAGTAGAAATTATACTAAAAAAAATTATTGTTAAAAAATTTATGAAAGGCTTAAAGTGAACACAGTGAATGACTGAATCCAGAAATCTTTGAATGACCCACAGTTTCTTGTTCCATTGGTGTAAGGTACAGAATAATTGTATAGGATAGCAGTATTAGTGACCCCTTACTCACATGTTGGCAGCGTCATTGATATTTTTGCATAGTTTGCTTTCAACCTTCTCTCTTATGTCTTTCTATTTACAGTTTGGGCTACAAGTTTGGTTTTGTTTGGGTTTTCTGTTGTTTTACTGAATCATAGAAATAAGAGAAAAATACAGCCTTTTGAGACAATTTAATTGAATTATCCTAATGATTGTATTCACCGATTTAAGGAAATTGAATGGTGGTTTATATGGCAGGATATAAAACATCGTGTTGATGAGAAGATGACTTTGTTTCATTCTAATGAGATAGCTTGCTGTATCACTGATATTTATTTTCCCATTTTATTATGACATACCGTAACAACCATAAAAGCTCACTGAGCTGCTCATATTAGTGAAATGGCACAGAGAGTATGAAAAAGATCAACCCACAACAAAAAAAACCCATCACAAATATAGATATTTAAAACGACACACACATGTATTTTTGCATATATATGTAGCTATATCCACACACATATACTTTTTATATATGTGTATATATACACATGATCATGAAGGAACATCGTGCTCATTGCATCTGAACTCTGCCTGAACTGTGTCTGTGTGGTTCTTAGTGTTTGAGGACAAAGAAGGTAACTGCTCAGTGTATTGGGTTTGCCTTTGAAATAATACCACAAAGCTATTGACAAAAGGCTCACCTAACAGCAGAGCTGAGATTAGGTGCTGAGGGTTATTGTCTTCCTCCAGTCTCAAAGCTATGTGAAATGTCAGTTAATTGAAAATGGTAATTGTTCCACATAACAACATCAACTGTTTCATTCCAGGAAATGTGCTGCTCTTAAATTAATAGCCATCGATCCAGAGGTATTTCATGATTCTTCTCCATCCTTTTCTCAAATTATCCAGCTATCAGTCCTTGGGAGAAAACCTATTTCACCATTTTTATTGACCATTCTTTACTGAGTGACCTGGCTTCCTGTTCAGATAGACTAAAATAGGTCTATCCATCTGAATGTATGTCAACCAGACTGAGCCACCTAACTTTCAAAACACTTGCTGCTTCTTACCATAAATACTCAAAATGAAAACAGCTAAGTAATAATAGAGCAGTTATGCAGTTATAACTGATTAATACAATGAACTAGTCTCTCATGCTGGTAAATTGCTTTTGTGATAGCAAAAATTGCTGAAGTTTCTTTCAATAGTGCACTTCAGTCAAACTTAAATCTCAGTCTGATTTCATATGAAAGAATGTAGCATCTCTGGGTTTTTTCTTTGCCAAAGTAATATATCATTTTACAACCCGTTTCAGTAACAAATGGCAACGGAGCTTCATTTTTACACAGAGAACAATTGTAAAAGTAATTAAGTGGTGCAGAGGTATTGTTTTGTTCCAACTTAGAGACAGTTTTCCTTCCTTGTGTGTTCATAAAGTAGTCATTAAAAAATCCGAAGTTATCATTTACATAAGCTGTTGAAAACATTTATAGAGAAAGTTATGTCTGCTTAATTTAACATTTAATTTTGCCATCAATTGTAAATTCTATCAATCTAATACACCTTTTTGAATCAAACTATTTTTGATAGCATTGAAAAAGGTTTATATTTTTTCAAAGCTTGCTTTTCCATTCTAACTTGCAACAGCTTCACCTTCACTAATATATTAAAAAGTGTTGTCTATTCGTAATGTTTAAATTCGAGAGTGAAATTTATGTAGAAAAAAGAATGATGAATAAAGGAGAAAGAAATATAAAGCTTTTAAATAAATGTATATTAATATCTGGTTGTACAGTGGCCTAGAAAATGTCTCCTTTAATCTCAGAAGAAAACACTCTATGTTTCTGTGCTCAAGGGCTTTTACTTACAAGGGGTTGCAATTTAATGTAAACTCCAACTGCCAGCAGGAAAGAAAAAGAGTTCTTGTATGATATAAGATACCTTTCTATTCTTTCAAAAATTAAATGCTGGTTGCAAAGAGCTTCCATGTGTGATCTTAAGTTGCTGTATTTTCATCTTCTCTTATTTATTAATAGACAATTTTTGTTTTAGAAATGGAAGAGAGAAATTCGATTAAAGTTTTTAGGACAGCTACAGTACAAAATCAATTGAAATTACATTGCAACATAACATACATAATGAATTCAGTTGTTATATACCACATTTAATGCTCAATCTGGTTTAAAGTTAATCTAATCAAAAAGTAAGGGAGCTGGGGAATATTTCAAGAAAAAATTTACAGCAACTCAGAGGGGATGAAAAAATCCCCAGGCATATGGTGCTAAATAAATGTAAGTGAAAATGACCATAATAAAGAGTCATAAAGAACTCAAAAGATCTATTTGCAAAGCTGGCCACCTTTTTGCATCAGTTATGCCTGTTGCAGTGAGCGAGTGAACAGTTCATCCCATTTCTTGCCATTTTATACATACTTTCTCCTTGAGTGGATTTCATCTTCAGCGTAAAGCAAAATAGGTGTGAATCAGATCTAATCGAATGAAGAAAGTAGTTTGGTGGTGATGAGAAACACGGCAGTTTTGAATTGGTTATGAAGGGCACAGTTCCTTTCCAGAATAAAAAAAAGTTTTGGGTTTTTTTTCCATTCCTGTGTCAATTTTCCTCTTTCTATTTTACTCTCTTTCAAAATCTAAATTTCCTTTTGTTTCATCCATTTTATTGGTTAAAAAATCAAAAATTGCTGTTTCAAATTATTAAAATACCAGCATCATGCCTCATCCATCACTTTAAGTTCAAGATATTCCATCAGGTTCCCAGTTTATTGAGAGCTTTTGGAAATTTGAACCACTTATGTAAATTTGTACAGCCTTGGGACTCAATTTGGATTATCTGAAAATATTTGAATATGTAAGCACAGCTCTAAGTGTGTTGCTCTCCTTAATAAGCCTTGAAGATCAAAGCTATTTCCCTCCTTTGGAGCTTTATCTCTTTAAACTTATATTAGCAGCTAAAGGATGTCTTTCTCAAACTGATTTCACATTGAAATAACAATGAAATAACATTAATTATAGAGATGAAGATTGCAGATGGAGATAACAGCTAAACATTGAAAGTGCTAAGCAAATCTACAAGATAGCAGTAATGACTTAATTAAAACAAAATGCATCTGTACCGGAGCACAGCAATAAAGTGGCAATCCGCAGCAAATGGTAACAAAAACATGAACTGTTCAGTGGAAGTATGTAACAGTAGCATGTAATAGACTGGCTTAGGTAAGTATAATTTATGCCAACCTTAAACATTAGCATTCTAGCGTCTGCCAGAAATTTAGAATATGCTGCGTTTTGAGTGCCAGGTAGTTTAGAGGGTAACTACCAATTACCCAAAAACTGAGTCATATCAGAAATGACTTAATGTTTTATTTCCTCCCACAGCCAAGCTGGCTCTGATACCTTTGCAATAGACTTCATTTAACTCTGCTCCCTGATTTGAAGGGAAACTGCCCTTTCCCAGTTATCAAATGGTCCGAAATGACCTCGACAGGGATCGTTGCAAAAGTGGTGCCAAGAAGCAGAGTTACATTGAGGTCTGTTCACACCAGGTGATATTTTACCTGCCTGGTGCATACAGCCTGGAATTGGCACAACTTACCTCCTGTTCACGTCTGTTTTGAAGAAACCCTTTCCCATCCTATTCTGTATGCTCTGAAATTTCACATGCAACAGCATTAGTGTTTCAAAAAAAGACACCAAATTTCTGTAACAAAGGTTAAAGGGAACAGCATTTTCTCTCCCTGGCATGGAGGGATAAAAAACAGTCTCCTCTTGTGTCCACTATTTCTATGTAACGTTTAGATGGAAAAGCAGCACCGAATAATTCTCACTGGAGATACAAGCAACAATACACGCAGTTGCTGTGATGATCATAACTACCACTTTTGCTACCCAGCTCCTGTCACAAACCATTAGACCCAAATCAAGAAAGTACATAATAATCCTAAACCCCATCATTTTTCCTGGAAACTTCACATAACACTTGCATCTACACATGGACTAACATATCACATACGCATACACTGACATTCCTGTCAGCGTCAAAGAGACAGTGTAATAGCCTGACTCTCTGAATCATGGTACCAGCAGGCTTGTGCTGCATCAGTCTACAAGCAAACTGAGCATCCCTTTCATGTCTTATGTTGACATTGGTCAAGTAGAATGGCTGTACTGTTACAACATCCAAAATGCCTGATTCTGCATGTTTTCATATAAAAATTCCTATGATGATTTGAAAAAATAGAAATTAAATTGAAATTCAGGTTTTACTGTTGGTGGAAGGTGGAACTTCACAGAATCACAGAATTACAGGGGTTGGAAGGGACCTCAAGAGATCATCGGGTCCAACACCCCTGCCAAAGCAGGCTCCCTAGCTCATATTGCACAGATAGGTGTCCAGATGAGCCTTGAACATCTCCAGAGAAGGAGACTCCACCACCTCCCTGGGCAGCCTGTCCCAGAGCTCTGTCACCCTCACTGTGAAAAAGTTCTTCCACATGTTGGTACAGAACTTCTTGTGACCCGATTTGCAGCCATTGCCCCTTGTCCTGTCCCCACAGACCACTGAAAAGGGGCTGGCCAATTCCCTCTGCATCCCATGCTTAAGATATTTATAAACATTAATAAGGTCCCCCCTTAGTCTTCTTTTCTCAAGGCTGAACAGTCCCAGCTCACTCAGCCTTTCCTCATAGGGGAGATGCTCCAGGACCTTAATCATATTTGTAGGTCTTCTCTGGACTCTCTTTTTTATACCAGGGAGCCCAGAACTGGACACAATACTCCAGGTGGGGCCTGACCAGGGCAGAGTAGAGGGGGAGGATCAACTCCTTAGACCTGTTGGACACACTCTTCCTGATGCATCCCAGGATCCCATTGGCACTCTTAGCCACCAGGGCACACTGCTGGCTCATGGCCAACCTGTCATCCACCAGGATCCCCAGGTCCTTCTACACAGAGGTCTTCTCCAGCAGGACAACCCCCAGCCTATATTGATACAGACGGTTATTCCTCCCCAGGTGCAAGACTTTACACTTGCTTTTGTTGATCCTCATCCGGTTTCTAACTGCCCAGCTTTCCAGCCTGTCCAGGTCTCCCTGGATGGCAGCGCAGTGTTCCTGCATGTCAGCCACCCCTCCCAGCTTTGTATCATCAGCGTACTTGCTGAGGGTGGATGCTATTCCCTCATCAAGGTCGTCAATGAAGATATTAAACAGGACTGGACCCAACACCGAGCCCTGGGGAACACCACTAGTCACAGGCCTCCATTCAGATTCTGCTCCACCAATCATAACCCTCTGAGGCCGGTCCAACAGCCAGTTCTTTACCCACCTCACTGTCCACTCATCTATCTCATGCTCTCTCAGCTTTCCTATCAGGATGTCATGGGAGACAGTGTCGAAAGCCTTGCTGAAGTCAAGGTAGATGACATCCATCACTTTGATGGTACTCTGCAGTTTTTTAATAATGAGAGATGAAAGCAGGTCTTTAATTTACATGTAGTGTATGTTAGATTTATTTGCATTAATTAGGAAACTCATATTGAATATTAGTTACCATAGAAATCTGTATTGACTGAGATACTTTTTAAAGTAAACAAATCTACACTCTGTCCCTATAATGCTAATTAATATTTTTCCTTCAGTGAAATATTTTGTTATCTTCATCTGAGGAAAAAACCCCAAACTGCCTTTTGTTACATTATGTGTCTGCCTATTCAGGTTCTCATAGTGTGTTCCGATACTATTAAAAATTATCTTTATGTGGGAAATATGTAACTGCTGTTACAATGATCATGCAATTATGGTTTGCCTGGTATAAAAATCTTTACATTTCTATTTGCAAAATTCTGCTCTGAAAAAGTCAGTTTAAAATTACAGAAAATCTGTTTCACGTAATTCAAGAGTATATTTTTAAAAGATGAAGAAAAAAAAAGAAACTTTCTAAAATAAATAAAACATTATTATTTTTATATGAAGGCTACTTTTTAATAAAGGGTGATCCTGCAGTCATTATCTAGACTCAAACACAGCTACTTGTAAATTCAGAGAAATCTCCATGTGACTTTACAGGGGGAATGAAAAGGAAGTTGAGATCACAATCCAGTGGAAATAGTGCAAATACAGCCTGGACAAATAGGTCTGAGTTTAGAAAACTAAAAGTGGAAATTACAAGAAAATATGAAATCTAGGAAGAATATTTTGAATTCTGTCTGCAGATGGGTAAGAAGGCTATGAAATGGGCTCTGTAAAGGTAGCACACATCAATTCTGAGAGAGACTGAATATGCAAAACGCAAAGCATCACCACTGCCACTGTTAGCACCCTCTCTGAAAGCCACTTGGTCTCAAGTAAACTTTCGTTTTGCATCAGTCTTTATTGTTCAGCAAAATTATTTTACCAGGGTATCTGAACTGCATGCACTTTTTCGTAATAAGTAAAAAGGTCTAATTTTTTCCTATCTTTTTATATTCAGAGAGTCATTGAGAGAATTAGGTTTATGCTGCAGTATACTCTGATGGAATATTAAGTAGATTCCATTCAGTGCCTACTTCAGGGTTACTTCATTTTGAAAATATCACTGTGGCATAAGTTAATTAAATTACATAAATTTCAGTCAGGGATAGAAGAAGTAATATTTGATATAAATAGCTGCAAGTTTTTACTGAAATCCCTATTATAAAAAAAAAAAAGTGCAGTGATATAACATCAATGTAATTAACAGTCTTTTTATAAGTCTAGGGGGAAGACGTATCAAAAGTAGGTTAGCTGTTCCAGGGGTGGTAAGCAGGATCATTGTTGTTTCTTCTTTCCATGCCTGTAGGGCAGAACTCATTCATAAGTCAGACAAGAAAATTTAATGATGTACAATCTGATATTAATTGTGCATATATTCATGGGTCACAGTAAAGAGTTTGTCAGAGGTGGCAGTTTGCCACAGGTGTTTAATGTCACATGATTCATAGTAATGACTTGAAGCTCCCAAGTATTTGCAACTAAAATTAATTCTGTTCCATGCAAGTGCCCTCCAGAGCAGAACAGAGCAGCTATCTTGTTAGCACAAGACAGTGGGTAGCAATTGACTCTTGCCAGCACCCTCTATGAGCCATTTCTCAAGGATAAAAAAGTGATAATGGCCAACTTCATCGTTAGAAACAATGTTCTTTGCACTGGGCTAGTTTTAATATTTTCCCTTACTAGCAATATAAAACCCCAGCAACTATCTTTATCATAAAATTACAAAAGGCCACATAGTCCAGACTTGAAAAACCTTAGCTATTTTTAAGAGCTTCTTTGGTTGTATTTTCAAAGATACAAGCTCTATTTTTCACCCATTTATTCCCTTAATTGAAACTGGAAGCTTTTCCTTGGGCCTCAATATACATCATACCCAAAGAAAACAATGGGATGAGATAAACTGGATATTTTACTTAGTTGACTGTGCTAAGCACATTTGAAAATTTAGTCCTTTGAGATTTCATAGTTCACTTAAAACTCTCCTGACAACTACCTTGCTTGTAAAATTTCTAGTGCAACTTTTTGCCTCCAGTCCTGTTTAGAACAGCTGTAACACAAAGCTGAAAAAAAACCACAATAGAATGAGGTTAAATGTCTACTAATTTGGAAAATACTGACCTTTGTGACTGGTTTTTTTATTAGCAACCATAGAAAACATATTCTTATTTTTTTATGAGTCACCTTATTCAGCCCAGTACGGAGCATGGAATAATTTACCAAATATATTTTAAAAATCCATTTTCAAATTTATTATTTTAAATTTGAAAGACACTCCTGAGCATACACTAAATTTGAAATCATAAGTTTCTATTTAGAAGCAACACAACTAAGTTTAAAAACATACCAAACAACAGAAAGCTTTCCTGTCTAAAAATTTCTAAAGCACAGTAATCATTAAACATATTTCAGTGATACATCTATCTATGGCAGACAAGGAAGCTTTGGTATTAAAACCATACAAAGAGGATACATTCCAACACCTACCTCTACCCTACCAACAAGTGGAAACACAGTAGAACTGCTGCATCACTGGCAGTCAGAGTTAATGTCTGCAAAAGCACAAAAAGCCCAGAAGACCCTGCAGCATGACTGCATATCATATTTGCAGCGATGTTGCATGTCAGTGTCCCCAAAGCATGTGAGGCACCTTCTCCAGCTGTGCACAGAGTCCATTCACTTGAGGTTACTGGAAACCTGCTTGACTCATTTCCAATGGAAATCCAAACATCTGGGCGATCACTGCCCAAAGATCAATGCATAAGTCCGACATTTTTTTAAGACAGGGAAGGTACTCAGGGCTAGATTACAGACACTCAAATTTAGATGTCAGAAGCTACACCTCATTGAAGGTGTCTCAGTCACATGATTTTCATAAGTAGGTGCCAGTCAATGGGATCAGAAGCACAACTAGAAGGTGATTTGGAAGTCTAGCTTAAATACCCTGTTCTGACTCTTGAACCACCTTTTATCTATTTAATATAGTAAGACTAAAGAGTAAGATTACTGACAACAGGAAGATGCTTTTCTCCAGCTGGGAAAGAAAAATGTAATGAGCATAAAGCTCTTCCAAGCAGAGCAGACAAGCAGATTCATGTTTTCCTTTTAATGTCAAAGCATAAAGTCATGCTACTCCTTGTACAGTGCATGCAATCTAGAAAAGTTTCCTCTTTCAGCTACCTCAATAGTTAATTGGAAGTGATAAACCACTCGATATTTTAGATGGGCTAAATTATTCCCTGGACGGGTGACTGGATATAGAGGGAAACCTTCATAATTAAGATTCTGAATTAGACACTTCAGTTAAGAAGATTGCACACAAGCTAAGGAGATTTAAAAAAAAAAAAAAAGTAAGACATTACATCTAAGAGAAGGTATTAATACTGTACATGAAACACTACAAATCAATTGGAAATTTTTTCATCCTAATGGAATTTTTTTTCCTAATATAAGCATAATGCATATATTTTAGAGATCTTTCAAGCTGTCAAAGGCTTTGAAATTATATCTGTATGTGAACCCTATTTTTCATCTGATTTGTTAAATACTTGTTACTGGTTATTCTAGGCATTCTTTCCTACTGTGAGTTTGGTCACACAGACCATGAAATTAGTCTTAAAAGGGTTATGGTCTGAGAGAGAGTGGAAAGGTAAATAAGTACTACTTGGTCTTTGCTAGTGAATTTGATGACACGAAACATATTACTTACAGATTTTGACAATTTTTGTATATGTAAATATATATATATTTAAGAAAGGGTCTCTTTTTTATGTGAAACCAATGTGACCTTTAAAAAAATGAGGGGAGGTGGGAGAAATGATTAATGGTCCTAATGAATATGTAGAACAGGAGAGCTGGAAAGGTTACAAGTTAAATCATTTTTCTGCCTGTAAATGCAAATAGTTCCTCATACCGTTGGTTATGCAACAGTGCTGAAGGAATATCTGCAAATATTTTCACAAATCCTGTCCAAAAGCCACAAAATGCCAACACATACTGTCGGTCAGTAAACAGATTAGAAGACACAGAGGGCAGTGTGCAATTACAAGCTAAGGAAAGAGCCAGAAAGCAGCTGAACTCTCTTAGCTGCTGTTAGGATAGGAAGGAGGCAGGAGAGAGCCAAGGAACTGAAGAAAAATGATAGGCTAACGTATTAGGGATCTATGGATAAAAATCCTGACAAAGTCTGCTTTCACAGCTTCTACGTGCTAAAATGTGTCCCAGCCACAGGACTGCTAGTCTGTTGCTCTTGGAGAACTTGCTACCTCTTATAAAAACTTGGAAATTAATGTGAAGGTGAAAGCCTTCTCTGTTCAGTGAAACACTTTAAGTTGTTATTGATACGAAATGAACTAATATATTTTGCCTGGATCTACTTTTGTTCTAACACTGTTTGTAATGTTTACAGACAGGCTTTGCAGATGTGCTGGTAATCTAATACCAAAACAAAAGCAAAAAGTTGTATAGACCAGCTGCACCATAGAAATGTATATAAAGCAGTAGTGGCTACATCAGTATCTGGAGAAGTAGATGACAGTTTCAGGAATATTCTGAAGAAAAGAGACAGGAAATAGTTTGTTGTTACACTGTAGATCCTGTGATCTTGTCTTAGTCTGCAGCAAGCACAAAATATGAAGAAAGGCTTAAAGATAATTTTGAAGATTGTCTTTAAGGATGCATACATTTGAATAATTTAATTTGGGAGATACTGGATATACAATTTTCTTCACTAGAAATGAGCTATATCTTCAATTAATATACTTGATATTTTAATAATTAATTTATTCTGCTTGCATATTTCTAGCTACAAGTGTAGTTCAGTGCACCTGCATTGAATAGTTGGGTGAAAAGCAGATCATTCATAGGCCGTAAGTGCAATGTTTAATCAGACCATGACTGTTCTCAGAAGTCTTGCAGGCAGTTTTTCTTTGGAAAAGGCAGTTCTACAGTCACCTATTCTATCGAATTGCTGGGAGGAATTATGCAAGCCTACTTTGGGTGCTACAAAATCACATGGGAGCAGGTGCCTACTGATAGGAAAATGAAAGACCAAAACCAGAATGCACCACAATCTAGACTTCTAACAGATGCTTGTAACAGATCCATTCATGGCTTTGGTCATGTTTGATACATTCTCAGCCACCTCACTTCTTTGAGTGGTTACTCTGCTATTTAATTGTTTTCCATTTGCCTAAATCTATCAGGTCTGTCTGAGTAATAATCCCAATAAAAATTGAACAGAAAACTTAGATGTTCAAATAATTTCTTTTGTTTCTTAAAATTTGCATTCCATTTCCCTTCTGGTGAATTTTTCCATGTGACCAAAGCAAAGTGAATTCCTCATTTGATGAAGATGATCCTTCATGTAATAAGGGAAAATAAATATTCACAGGAAATTTATGGTGCTATTTTCTTTTCTGAACATCAAAATGAGAGAGACATATGAATAATAATCACCTCAAACTTAATATTCCTACTTGATAACAGTTTTGACTTCAAAGTTACTGACCATGGCTTTAAGTGTCATTCTTCAACCCCCACATTTCTTGAGATAAGTGAAAGCTGCTTCATGGAATATCACTATCATGGTTTAACCCCAGTGAGCAGCTAAAACACAGCTGATCACTCACTCCCAGGTAGTAAGAGTGAAGGTGAGAAAACTCCTGGGTTGAGATAAAGGCTGTTTGGTTTGGATTTGTGTGGCAAGGTTTTGGTAGCAGGGTGGGTACAGGGGTGGCTTCTGAGAAAAGCTGCTAGAAGCTTCCCCAATGTCAAGACAATGCTGTTGACTCCAAAATGGACCCATTGTTAGCCAAAGTTGAGTCCATCAGTAATGGTGTTAGTGCCTTTGGACAATGTATTTAAGAAGAAGAAAAGGTTGCTGCCAGAAAGAGGAGTGAGGACATGTGAGAGAAACAACTCTGCGTCACAAGGTCAATGAATAAAGAGAAGGAGGAGGTGCTCCAGGCACTGGAGCAGGGATTCCCCTGAAGCCCACGGAGAAGACGAGCCCATGGAGGTCCATGGTGGAGCTGATACCCACTTGCAGCCAGTGGAGGACCTCATGACAGATCAAGGTGGAGCACCCAAAGGAGGCTGTGACCCTATGGGAAACCTGCAGTAGAGCAGAATCTTGGCAGGACTTGTGACTTGGAGCACTGCTGGAGCAGACTGGTCCTGAATGTCTGCAGCCTGTGGAATAGATCCATGCTCATGCAGTCTGCTCCTGAGGAACTGCAAGTCCTGGGAAGGTCTCACATTGGAGACATTGGTGAAGGACAGTTTCCTATGGCAGGGACTCCACACTGGAGCAAGGAAGAATGAGGAGGAAGATGTTGAGGAGACAATGTGTGATGAAATGACTGCAACTCCTATTCCCAATTTCCCTGTGCAAATGCAGGAAAGGAAGTAGAGAATTCAGGAGTGAAGTTAAGCCTGGGATGAAGGGATGGATGAGGGAAGATGTTTTATTCTGTTTTGCTTGGTAATAAATTGGACTATTTTTTCTAAGTTGAGTCTGTTTTGCCCATGACAGCAGTTGGTGAGCTATCTCTCCCTCTCCTTATCTCAACCCACAAGCCCTTTGTTATATTTTCTCTCCACTGTCCACATGAGGAGGGGAGCAGTAGAGCAGTTCCGATGGGTGACTGGCCTCCAGACAGTGTAGAGCCAACACAGTTTTAATAGGTAGATCAAAAGCCATGCATGCAAGCAGAGCAAGATAAGGAATTTATTCACCACTTTCCATCTCCAGGAAAGAAGGGCTCCCTCATGCATAACAGTTACTCGGGAAAACAAACGCCATCACTCTGAAATCCTCCTGTCTTGGTTTCAGCTGGGATAGAGTAAACTTGCTTTCTAGTAGCCAATACAGTGCTATGTTTTAGATTTAGCATGAGAATAGTGTTGATAGCACACTGATGTTTTTATCTGTTGCTAGGTAGTTGCAGTGCCTACACTGAGCCAAGGACTTTTCAGCTTCTCAGGCCCTGCCAGGTGCACAAGGAGCTGGGAGAGCACAGCCAGGACACCTGACCCAGACTGGCCAGAGGGATAGTCCCGACCACAACGTCATGCTCTGGGTATATAACTGGGGAAGCTAGCTGAGAAGTGGGATTGCTACTTGGAAACAGACTGGGCAACAGGTTCTTTTCCTTCCGCATGCTGTGAAGCAATTGCATTTGTGCACCACTTGTAATGTTATTCTTGTTATTAATATGCTTATGATTATCATTATCTTCCTTTGTTATCCTATAAAACTGTCTTTATCTCAACCTGTGAGTGTTTTTTCCATTCTCCTTCCCATCGCCTTGTTGGGGGAGTGTGAGAGAGTGGCTGCATGGTGCTTAGTTACCTGCTGGGGCTAAACCACAACATCCTCTTCCTTCTTCTTCCCCCATCTTTTTATGGTGAGCAATGGAATGCCCTTTGGTCAGTTGGGGTCAGCTGTTCCAACTGTGTCCCCTTCTAACGTCTTGGCACCCCTAGCCTGCTCGTTGATGGGGTGATGGGAGTGGTAAAGGCCTTGACTCTGTGTAAGCACTGTTCACCAATAGCTAAAACATGTGTGTGTTATCAGTACTGCTTTGGTTACAAATCCAGATCATAGAACCATAACTCTGTCCCAGACAAAACCAGAAAAAGAATTCACATGGACAGAACAGTTTGGTCTTTGGATGTCATGATAACCTTTGCTATGATTGTAGGACTGTACAATCACAGAATAGTTTGGGACGGAAGGCAACTAGGAAACCTAGCCCAATTCTCCTGCAATAAGCAGGGACATCTTCAACAAGATCAGGTTACTCAGAACAATGTCCCGACTGACCTTGAGTATTTCCAGGGATGGGGCATCTACACTCTTCTGGGAAACCTGGTCCCGTGTTTCACCACACTCATCATAATTTTTTCCTTATTTCTAGTATAAGACTATCCTGTTTTATCTTAAAGCCTTTCCCCTTGCCCTATTGCTACAGGTCCTATTAAAAGTTTGTCCCCATCTTTCTTATAAGCCCTCTTTAAGTATTGAAATGAGGCAATAAGGTGTCCATCGAGAGCCTTCTCTTGTCCTGGCTGAACAAGCCCAATTCTCTCAGACTGTCTTCATAGGAGAGGTGGTCCATCCATCTGATCATCTTTGTGGACCTCCTCTGGACTCATTCCAACAGCTCCTTGTCTTTTCTGTACTGGGGAACCAGCAGCTGGATGCAGTAGTCCAGGTGGGGTTCTCAGGAGGGCAGAGTTGAGGGGCAGAATCAACTCCCTCAAGCTGCTGGTCACACTTCTTTTGATGGAGCCCAGAAAAGGTTGGCTCTCTGGGCTGTGAGCACACATTTCCAGCTCATGTCCAGCTTTTCATCTATCAGAACTGCTAAAGTCCCATCACCTCAGAGCTGCTTGCAATGCCTTTATCCCCCAGCCTGTATTGATACTAGGAGTTGCCCTGACCCATGTGCAGGACCTTGCACTTGGTCCTCTTGAACGTGATAAAGTTCACATAGGCCCACTTCTTAAGCTTGTCAAGTTGTCTCTGGATGGCATCCTGTCCCTCAGGTGTGTCACCTGTACCACTCAACTTGGTGTTACCTGCAAACTTGGTGAGGGTGTGCTTGATCCCACTTTCTATGTCACTGAGCCCAGTATTGTGCACTGGCTTTTGGAAGCACTTCACCTCATAATCATTTTTCAGAAGAAACAGGTAGTTAAAACATTATACTTATAGTACCTGCCTACACTCCATTAATTACTTCATTACATGTTCTTAATTTACCCTGCAGATAGAGGAACTTAAATTGGTACTTCATGATGACTATGTGGAGGAGTTGTAGAAATCACGATTATATGACATAAGAACTAAATGAGGAATAACATTTTCTATTATTTCTCCTTACATAAACACACAGTAAAGTCTCAAATGTGATTCATGAAGAATACCCTAAAGGGAAACACTGTTTTTATAGCTGAGTGAAAGATACAGTAAGAAAAGAAAAAAACAAAAATAAACCCCACAACAAACAAACAAACAAAAAAGGGTTTGTTATATAATGTCTGCATTATGGCTTAAGGTAACAATTTACTAAGGGTTGCACAAAAGCTTGGAAATACCAATTTAGTAAAAATGTTTTGCAGACTGTGGACAATGCTGAAATACTTAGATCAACGAGCTTAGAAAACTGCCCATTATAATTCTTTAAGATAATTTTCTAATCAGTTAACAGAACTGGAAGAGATTTTAGTGGATGTTAGATATTTAGCTTAATCAAATCAGATTTTACTGTTTAAAAAAATTCTCTACCCATTGCAGACATTGTAACTCTCTGTAAGCTGTTCATCCTGTCATTAAGCATCCAGAGGTTGAGCTACAATGCATTTCCAAAGTCTTTAAGTAGAAAATGAAAATACAATGATCTTCTGTTATGATGACAAGTAGCAATACTATTCTCACTAAAGTGAGCTTATACATGCTTTTAAAGTTTGTGAAAGATTTATTATGTTTGGCTGAACTTACACGGTTGAAGTAGGAATCAGTCTAAATTTTAGCTGATACCTGAACTAGATCTGCTGCTTTTCTTTCTTAGATTAACTCAGATAAGATTTTCTACTGTCTTCATATTGTTAAAGGTCTATATTGTGGAATCCATGGGTTCATACTTGCTACCATTATGTGTTTTAAATGGCTGCTCAGCAGATTAGACAGTTGAAGTCTGTTGTTTCCAATCTGCTGACATTGTAGTTTAAAAAACATTGGATAAGCCCTCATGTGTGTAGCAGGGCTCTAATAGAAAGTCTTAGAATATAAGTCTTTCCACTCTGGATCTCTGTATCAGTGTCTGCTCTGAGTCACAAGAAACAGGAAATCTCTTGGAAGCTGGCAGACTTCCTACGTGTGCCAACCAGATGGAGAGCGAACTCGTACTTCCTTCCTGAAGGAGACAGAGAGGAAGGGTCTAGTAATGATCATATAAATGAATGGTATTTCTGCTTGAAATGTTTGCTAGAGAGCACTACAGACAAGCAACAAGCTGGTATAACTCACTGCAGTCTGTAATGTAAATAAATACATTACAAAGTAGACCTGTCTTCCTTTCTAAAACTGAATGAGATCACTGATTTAATTTTCTCTAATGAAGCTGATGGCAAGTATTTCTTGACAAAAACCTAGTAATATCAAACCCAAATATTAACATTTAGACAAATTATCTTAAATCACCTTTTTTTTTTGGTCTGTTCTTAAAGTAGGGATCTGATTCTTGCATTTTGTCTTGAAGCAACTGGAAGAAAAAGTAGCCTCTGAAGCTATAGGATCCACTACCATTTATGTTTTTAGGGCAATAATGTTAAGGTGGTCATTTTACTAGCCGGTGCATCAGGCATTTATTCCACTTGCTTTTTCGTAGCAGCTTAAAGAGCTCTTATTTCCTCCATCACTCCTAGATACCCTTCATTTGAACCAGTACAAACGTGGTGAGCTTCTGCAGTAACATAATGAGTAAATCTAATCTTTTTTTTCCCTCAGGATGCACATTTAAACTAAATCACTTCAGTTACCTGATACTGTTTCACTGCAGAGCATGTTGTCACAAAACAGTAGTGCCTACTAAACTGAGGTGGTCTCTCAAGTGCAGTAACAGAAGAAACCAAATCTGAAACTATGGCTGCAATTTCCCTGTCCAGAGATAATACACTTGCTTTTTCTGTAGTGATTTAGATCTGATGATGAAAAGCTCTTTGAATTAGGAGGCATTTTGAGAAGATTATCAGAAATTGTCAGATTTTGTGACATTCAAGTTGTTCTGTTTGTAATGAAAACCTGAAACAACATCAATTTATTATTATTATTATTACTGTTATTGTTGTTATTATCATCATTGTTATTATTACTTTTACTATATTAAAGCAGATAGCAGTATTCCATAATCATGTAAATTTGAGAGCTGGAGCTTCTAAGAAAATGCAAGTATTTCCATAGTCAGATTTTCATAGTCTCAGTTCTAGACACTGGATAGGTATGAAATGAGGCAAGGACAGAGCTCCCTGCGCCCTTCCAGAACCTCAGCAATTCTTTGGTCCATGTTGCGCCTTTCACACAGAGTGTTTTTGAACATTGCATCTGTGTTTTGCATCAGACCTTTAGTGCAAACAGAATGTGTTCTGAATTGTCTTCTCTGCCAATTACAGCCTGCACAGTGTGCCAGTTTTGTTGTTCAGCTTGTGTCAGTCTGTGTAAGGCTTAGCTAATGGGTCAGTGACTGCAACTAGTCATTCTTAGAGCTGATTATCACAATTCCAGAGTAATATTTAGCTAGAATGTTCTATAATCAATTCTTTTTTTTTTCCCATGCCATAATGTACTTCGAAAATATCTGATTACTCCAGAGATCCTTCCCGTGACTTGTGATCTCTTATTGAGAATATGCAGCCCCTTTTAGAATCACAAAGCATGTAGGACAGTGCTTATTTCAGCACTAAAGTCACAGATGAATGGATTAATGCTGGGCAAGTAGGGCCGAGCATCTCAATACCTTTGTCGATTGGGAGCTCATTACCTTTTCTGAAGATACAAGACCTGTTTAACTGTTATGATTTATTTGCTATTTTTATTCCTGATTAACATAAAATTTACCTATATTTGCCTTTTCATATGTGTGTGTGTGTGTCCCTAATGACTTTGAGAATTCCATATCTGGGACAAGTCTTGTCACATTAAAGGGCACATGAAATTGTCACAAAAGACTAAATGTGCCTGATAAATATATCATACATCTGCATACATATAGATAGATTTATCTGCTATGTATCGCATAACTGGGAGGCATAAAGCTTCGTGATGATTTCCATAACAAACAGAACTAAATGGAGATTTTCTGAGACGGCTCTCAGCAGAAAGTCTATTTGCTGAGACCAAAATGTACCATTTTTATTTCTACATTTTATTACCATATTTTTATCCGTGGATTTTGTAATAATCCTCTGAAGTCTTTTTTGGTTACATTCTTGCCTAGCTACCCTATAGCCAAATAGTCACCATCTTTTTAGGCTTTGATGGTATCTGGTTACCAAAAGTCCCTGATTTCTACAACACAAAAATTTTGGACTGGTGACTACAGGGCAGACCACATAACAAGATAATTTTGGATAAATATGCCAAATTAATTGCTTATAATATGCCAGAAGCAAATATGTCCAATACAGCCAGGAATACCAGAGCATTTTTTTTGTCATAGAAATAGAACTAGAAGTATGTGACAGACTTAAGCTTGGCTCTGGGTTCTCTCACAGGGTGCCTGAACTTCAGGAGCTTTCTCTGATTTTCAGCATTTTATGGAAAGTGGTTTGTATGCTTGTGGTGGTTTGACCCTGTCTGGAGGCCAGACACCCACCAAAGACAGGCTATCACTCCTCTTTTCATCTGGTCAGGGCAGAAAATATATATTGAGAGGATTAGGAGTTGAGATAAGGACAGGGAGAGATCATCCCACAATCAGTGTCATGGGCAAAACAGACTCAACACAGAATAAAGGAAAGAAAACTCTCTAATTTATTACCCTGCACTGAACAGCCAGTGAAACCAGAGTTGGGTAATGAGAAGTGAGACCAGATCTTAAAGCACCCTCCCCACCTCTCCCTTCTTAGCAGATTTCACTTTAGTTGTGATTTCGCTCCCTTCTACCCCCCTGACTGGGGCACAGGGGAGGGGCAGGAACTGGGGGAATGGGGGTTTCAGTCATGTGTTGTCTTCCTTCTTAGCTGGGAGGGGGGAGGGGCATTCCTCACACCCTTCCCCTGCTCCAGCATTGGGTCTCACCCACGGGAGACAGTCCTCCATGAAATTCTCCATGAGTCCTTTCCATCAGGGCTTCAGCTCCTCACCAACTGCCTCAGCATGGCTCGCTTCCATGAGGTGCTAGCCTTCAGGCCCAGACTGCTCCAACCTGGTCCCCAATGGAGTCAAAAGCACCCCCTGCACCCCCTACGCAGCAAACCTACTCTGCAATGGGTCAGTCTCTCCATGGGCTGCAGGTTTTGCTGCCAGGAGCTTGCTCCAACACAAGATTTCCATGGGGTCACAGCATCCTTCAGGTGGCTCCACCCACTCTGGCATGGGGTCCTCCACGAGCTGCAGATGGAACCTCTGCTCCCCATTGTCATCCAATGTCCCAAGGGGACACCCTTCTTCACCATGGTCTTCTCCAGAGGCTGCAGGGGAATCTTTCTCTCTGGCACCTGGAGCGCCTCATCTCCCCTCTGCCTTCTTCACTGACCTTGGTGCCTGCACAATTCCTTACATCTTCTCACTTCCTTCTCTGGGGGCCAAAAGCAGCTGCTGGCATTTTTTTATCTTCCTAAATGTGATTCCCAGAGGTGCTGTGACCGTCACTGATGGGCTCGGCCTTGATCAGCAGTGACTCTGGCCTTGAGCCGGCTGGTGTTTGCTCTGTGTGGCCTGCAGAGAGCTTCTGGCTGCTTCTTGCAGCAGCCACCCCTGCAGCCCCCCTCCTCCACCAGAACCCAGCCACACAAAACTACAACAATGCTCTCCATATGGGCATATGTATAAACAACAGTAAGGAAACTACTTCTTTGCTATAGAAGATCAATTAAAGTAATGCTAATACACAAATGAATTAGTGTTTGTTATGTGTAGAACCAAGTGGGCATGATTATGACCTGCAATCACTGAAAAAGGAAAAGGAAAGTATGAAGAACTTTGGTTTGACCTACATGTCTCTGTATAATGCAATTCTTGCAGTGAAGAAGCAGAATGTCTTCACTAAATTGAGCAAGATTAGAGGATGGACAGCTCTTTGTAAAAACAGATTAACAGGGCAGCAGCAAACATCTTCACGTTATCAGGACTGCCTTGACAATGGAAAAGAACAAATAGCACTCTCTGCATTTGAAATTACTTTCCTAATGCTACTTTCCAAATGTACCTGTTTATCTCTTGACTGTAGGAATTAACACTGCACTACTTAATAACAAAGGCTGACCTGCTGGTTTATTTGGGGGACTAAGACCAGTGTTACCATGCCTCTTGCCATAAAAATGAAGAGTTGGGAAGTAGAAGAAAGACTTGCCATCCTCAAAATCATGACAAAGTAATCTTAAAGGTACTAAATTTATTGCTGTAATAGTTGTGGTCCACATTTAAAGGGAAAAAAAATTCTTTTTGGGATGGGCTGTGCCAGGACTTGCTCTCCTTTCTAATTTTCATTACCTGGCTAATAATTTTGTTTGCTCTTGAGTGGTTTATTCAGAAGAATTTTCAATGTATGAAGAAGGATAAACTTGGTCTTATGTATGTGGCCTCAGCAAAACTCTCCAATTACCAGTGTGATCAGGGAAAATGCCTTTTTTAAGTAATAAGAAATGAGTTCCTGAGGGTTTATGTATAGTGAAATACCATACTCACATGTATTATTTAGAATCGTGGAATGGAATCTATGAAACCAAGTAAGTTTCCCAAAATCCTTACCCAGGAAGACTCATAGTAGCTAGTTACCTCTGGCACCTAATGACATTTTAGTACAGAGAGGCACAGATGTGACACATGGTCTCCACCTACACTTTGAGGAGGCAGGATATAAGAAACATCAAGTCCAAAAATAGGTATATGCATTACTCCAAGTCTGTGCCTGCATATAGATCAATCAGACTGACCTTATTGGGTCACAATTGTGGCTTTCATCTGCAAGAGTGCAACTACAGGGTTTCAGACTGAAGCTAGCGTATCTTCTTCCAGTTGGGGAAGATGTCTTGTAACCTCAGTTTGAACCATACTGATGTACTTCAGATCATGCCTTCAGAAACTGGCAGTTGGTTCTCCGAGTTCAGTATATGGCCACAGAGCAAGTGCACAAGGCAAACTGCCTCCACTTCTTTCCTTCTCTATTACCACCCTTTCTGAGGGATGGAAAGGTTGGGGTTCAGTGTCACCTTTGACCCAAACACATGCAATTCCTAACTCTTCAATTGAACCACAGGCTGAGGCAGATACACAGCTCAGGTTGAAGCTGAGCCGTATTGCACAACCAAGAATGGCAGGAAGGTATGCACCAGGAAGAAAAGTAGGAAAGCATGAATATAACATTGTAGTCAGGTCTGGTGGGCATACCATGAGCAGGAAAAGGTCCTGTGTTGTGCCTGGTTCTTTTAATCCATTTATTAATTTTATCTAGTGTCTCTTTTATACAAACTATGTAAGTAATTTGACACGGTAAGATTTGAGCCACCTGCAAAAACTCAGTGTAAGTTCACATTTTTAAGCATTAAATTTCACCTATGTTGCATTTCTTGATTATAATACCCTTTTGAGTCTAGACCTAGAATTCTTCTGAAGAAAATTGTACTCAGAAAATATTTTTAAAGTTATTTCTTCCTTTCCAAATAGTATTCTCCTCTGTTTTTCTTCCTAATACCACATAAACTCTTTCTTCTGTAGATCACAAACTCCATTTGGTTTGACCTGGAGTTTGAATTTTTAAGGGAAAAAATAGATGTCCAAAGTTATTTTTCAGTAATATATATGTAAGTGGTTTTTAATTAGACACTGCTGCATTTTTTAAATAAAAATTCATATTGTTCCTTGACAGTTACTAGAATACTTTCAATACATATAATTTAAAGGTCTGAAGTCTCCAAAGATTTATTACCATGATTAATTTTACAACTGCTTAGCTCATTGATTTTTATGAGGTTACATGTGCTCAAAGTTACACATGTGAATATTTTCTGTAAGAATAAGGTCATGACTTATTACAGCCTTACAGGGTTAAATAAACAAAAACCAGTTTAAAATGCAACAAGTTATAAGAGCTACATTACAAGAGTCACAACACATTAGATTACCATAATATTTGAAGTAAATGGAAAGAACACTGCTTTCTTAGAAGTGGAAAAGCTGTATTTTCACTATTTAAGGAATTAAATAAGTAAAGAAAATATAAGTATAGATTTATAAACTACGAGTGTTAAAATGTTGAAGATAATGCAAACACACAAATGGGGCTATCAGACGATCCTAAGAGCAAGAGGAAGGCATGGTTAGTGGCAAGTAACTCGTGGTATGTTGCCTGCATCCCCTTGCTCAGGTTTTTTTTTCCGTTGTTGATTTGATGAATGTACCTAAGAGTGGGTCTTCATTTCAATAGATAGTCTGTCCAAAGTTTAGAGGTATGAAGTAGTCTAGTATATTGCTGGGGACTATTAAAGGGTGTTTACATGGTTGCTGTCTGTTTATTGCTGTATTATTTGATATACATAAATTTCTCTTTGATCCTAAAATGAGCTGATTATTTTGTACTGTATCAGGGCATGGACTTGTTTCTAGGTTTTCTTTACAGACTTAAGAAATTTTGTTTCTTCTTTTGGTAGAAAAACTATGACATTCCAGACTTTTTGCCAAACCTGCAATTTCTTTTGGCATGGTTGCATGACAGCATTTGATGCCTGCCAAGGACTACCCTTCTCCCTTTTGTAACTGAAGTATCACAAGATGTTGTTGCCAAACTAGTTGAGCGAAGGAAGACTTTCAAGAATGAGTCAATTAAAGCACAAGAAAATAAATCATTTAGAGAACAAGCTGAAGCTTTAAGATGAAAGCCTTTATTTTTTTAAAAAATCAGACTATATTTTGGAAAGCAACAATGATATGTATTTCCTTTTTTTTTGGTCAGTGAAATGTTTAAAGACAACTTAAAATGTCTTCTAGAACGTAAAAGATTTATTTTTGTTTCTAGAAATAGCTCATGTGTAAATCCTTCAGAGAAGGAATCTTGTTTTACAGAAAGTAATATTCATATGGGTAGTCTAATCTCATCTCATCTAACCTAACCTAATCTCTTGAACAGGACAGACAGCTGCTATCTGGATGTGACAACAGTCTCCATTGCAAGGGCTCCTGTCACCAGATTTTTAGCTTGACTGAATGAGATTCCCCAAGCCTGTGTATTGCTGAATTCTTATAACTGTCAGCGTTCCTATACAATCCCTCCAGGATACACATGATCCAGTTCCATTGAATATCTTGAACTACATAAAAAACATATCCATTATCTCAGCTACATACCAAAGTCTATCCTAAATGAACATTTCTATATCTGCAATAAAAAAATTATGCACTGACCATTGAGAAATATTATAGCCACATGCAGCTGGATCTTTCTGGGAGACTCCTTGTAACTGCCTGACACTGTACCCAGGATGCTTATCTGTACATCTGTCCATACAAATGGTACCTATCTATTGGTCCAGGTCCAGCAGGAGTTTCCTAGAAGAACGAAATGATGCTAGGACTGTATGAAATTCTCACCAGAAGAGGTCCTGTGACAATAACTCAAATGCATTGTTTTGAAATCAGATTGTGTCTCAGTCAACCACCTCATCTCACATCAGTCCCTCATCTCATCTTTGTTGTTGAATAATGTGAAGTTCCTGGACCACCCTTGGATCTGAATACTGAGTGTGCTGGGCATGTACAACAGGCACAGCTCTGACACCCCACTACTCCACAAATGTAACTTGAATTTCCTCATTATAGAACAACTATAACTTTCACTTCAGAAATCTTAAAAATAAATTATGTAAATATCTTATCCCTATGTAAATATCTTCTTTCTATTTTGTGAAAGCTGAATGTCGGGCAGTGTTTAAACATTAAATTACTTAAGACCTTTTTTTTCCTATTATTTAATAGGCTTGTGTCATCTACTCCCAGGTGAAATAATGAGCTACAGTCAGAGTTACAGCAGTTGGAGGAGTATCCTTCCACTTCATTGAGTTAATTTTTATCAACTCTAGGAAGGTCATTCCTGACAGATTTTGTTAAATCTGTTCTTAAAGGCTGACACTCTTGAGTCTCTATAATGTAGCTCAGTAACCTATTTAATTCTTGGAAGCCATTCTGATAGAACTTTTTTCTTGAAGACTAGCCTAAATTTTTCTTAATTTATTTTAAGTCTGATACTTTTTGTCTTCTCCACTATGGACACTGAGAACAGTAGCTTTTTACATACAGTAAGACTGCTACTACATTTTCAGTTTCCTCTTCAGGCTACCACAACTCTGATTACTAAATCTCTCCTACTAAGCCATAGGACCTAAAATTCTGTCACCCTTATGTTTTGGGTTTTTCGTTCTGTATTTTCCTAAATTGTACTACATCTTGGATCTGAAAATATCGTGAACATGCTATCTTTACAGTAAAAGGACACGTGTTTTGAGAAGAGAAATCACATTTCTACTTGCAACAAGATTAAATTGCAGCAAGTTTGCTGATGACACCAAGCGTGTGATGCAGGTGACACACTGGAGAGAAGGGCTCTTGTAATACAGAGGGATCTTGACACTCATGAGAGATAGACTTGTGTGAACTGCATGAAGTTGAACAAGAACAAGTACAGGGTCTAGCACATGGATTGGTGCATTTGCCAAGCATAACTACAGGCTGGATGGAGAATGGATTCAGAGTATTCCTTAGAAGTATTTGGGGATGTTGGTGGATGGAAAGCTCAACATGAACCAGCAATGCATACTTGCAGCCCAGAAAGCCAAGTCTCCTAGGTTGTTTCTAAAAACATCATGACCAGCAAGTTGAGGGAGGTGATTGTTCCCCTATTCTCTCATAATACCCCACCTGGAGTACGGCATCCAGCTCTGGGGTCCCCAGTACAGGAAAGATATAGACCTGTCAGAGCAGGTCCAGAGGAGGACCATGAAAATGATAGACAGCTGGAGCATGACTCCTCTGAAGACAGGCTGAAGTAGTTGGACCTGTTTAGCCTGGAGAAGAGAAGGCTCTGTGAAGACCTTAAAGCAGCCTTCCAGTACATGAAGGGGTCTACAGGAAAGCTGAAGAGGGCCTCTTTATGAGGAAGTGTAGGGATAGGATGAGGGATAATGGGTTTAAACTAAAAGGGAGTAGATTTAAATCAGGTATTAGGAAGAAATTCTTTACTATGAGAGTGGCGAGACACTCAAACATGTTGCCCAGAAAAATTGTGGCCCCACCTGCCCAGGCAGTAGCGAAAGGCAGGTTGGATAAGGCTTTGGGCAACCTGGTCTAGCACAGGGTGTCCCTGCCCATGGTGGGGGAGGGTAGAACTAGTTGAACTTTGAGGTACCTTCTGACCCCAACCATTCTATGATATGGTGATCTGCGATTCTATGAATTATCATAAAACATATGGATAGAAATAATTATAATTTGTGACTACTTCCAAATTCAGCTTTGAATATGACAGAAATTCTGGGAGCATCATCTTGTAGTAATGAATTCAGCAAAGTCATGTACATCAAAAGTACTGTGGGAAACAGGCTCATTTTTCATTAAGTAATGAGACTGATGGTTCAGGAAAAAAACCAACCAAAGCAGCTCCTGGGTTCCATAATCTTGTGGATTCCAAGCTAATTGATTCTTCACCATCCTTGCCAGTACAAAGCTTGCACATTGCCTTTGATCATTCTCCCACAGCCAGTTGCTGGTTGAAATTTCTGGTTTAGAATTGAGTTCTTACACGGAAAGTATAGGAGCAACAAAAGTTATAGGAAAAGATCAGGATTGTCTGCTTTTCTTCCTCCCTGTCTCCCCATTGTATGGGATAACAAAAGCAGCAGCATCTTGCACAGCAATTATGTCAGGCTTATAGTTTGTTGCATTTAAGTCTCACACATACTTATTCTTCTACCTAGCAAGTTCCTAAACCACTGTTAGATTTTTGAGAGACAGTTTACAGAAAGGTCGATTTATACCCGCCCTATGTCTTATGTTCTTTACTTATATATCTGGAACTCACCAAAGATCATGATGCACTATCATGGTTCTTCTACTGTTTGTGTTATACATTAGTTTTAATGATTATTTTATTCCTTATATGACCTTACATATTTCACTTTGTCTCATTGATTTCTCCACAGCAAAAATCCAAACCTTTAGCAATTCTTAGCATCACTAAATCCTTTTCCTTGGCTATTTTTTTTTCTTCTTTTGCGTTTTCTCTACGAACTGATTATATTCTGCAGTTTCTTTTTTCTCCATTACCTCTTTTCTGTTTTGTTTCACAGATAAAGGAAAATAAAGACAAAGATACAGAAAAACATTTCTATGTTTTGCTTGGGCTACTGTGTTTATGTATTATTCTTTCTGCCCCTATTCTTCATCTGTTTATATTTCTGATGTGTTTTTAGGACAGTGACTATGCTTCATTTGCTAATGCTGTTAATATTTCTACCAACATGCCCGAAGTTTTACATTCTCTATTGCAATTTGTATATTAGCAAAACCACGCTATAAAATTGCACACTTGTACTGCCCTTTCCATCTGATATGTCACAGAGATTCCAATCACATGACACTTAGAAAGAGCATTCCCACAATGCATAAAATTTATCAGGAACCAGTAATAATGAAGTTATTGTTTATTTCTCTGATTATGGTATCTTTACTACTGTGTTTTAAGTGTCGGGATTGTTTCTTGTTCATGTGTTCAGCCTCTCTGCTAGGATGATTTTGAGTAACTGAGAGAACATTTTGTGAATGTATAAAATTAGATTGAAACATGTGCTCTTTATGGCTTTTTATAATTAGCCACTGCCAGTATAATGTCCCTCATTTTATCTAAAAGTTTGTCCTTGAACAAATTCCAGGCATCTTCTGTTTTCATTGTGCTTTGTGATGATCTTTGCCTTTTCATTGATTCAGCACTTACCTTTGAGCCTTAGTTTTCAAATATGTTGAATTTGCCTTTTATCAGCTTAAAAATGTGGATCTCATGCATATTTACATTGCAAGCTGTGACAGCTCTGGAAGAGGTCAGTTGTGTCAACTGTTCTATACATCCACAAGAAACTCTATTATCTGTTTAACAGACACAGCTTTGCAATGTGTAAAACTAAGCATATTTTTCTAATAATAATGCCTCCTTACTTTAAAGTTAACAGTTTCAGGGGTGTCCTATATAGTTTTAATTAAGCTTTGTCTCAAATTAATACTGAAAATAAATAAAAGTAAAGTTTGAATGACAAACATTTGTTTCACTTTAATTTTGTGGCTGTCACCTAGAAACTGTGTTAGTTTTAAAATGAGAACTGTGGCTTCCTTGTCATTGTAGTATCAGTTTTTCTGAAAATGGGCTAAGAAAGGCAAATAATTAAAAAAAAAAATCACACATCTCCATTGTTGGTTGACAAGGCTGTTGAATCATATATTTCATAGGGTAGAACCTGATTCTGTTGTTTGTAGTACAGGAGAGACATGAAACATATGCTTGTCTTTACTTAGGATTTTATTTTTCCTTTTATGTACCTGGTCTGAGCCTGTGATCTCATTTTTTAAAAAGTGTGTGTTCTGAAGATCATCAACACTGTTCTCAGTTATTGGTGCAGCTGGATTTTAGCTCGAGCCAGATTTAAACCTCATGGGGAGAGTCTTACACTAGTACTCAGGTACCACACTAGAGCTCAGCCCTGACGTGTCAGAGTAAGAGTTGCATGAAAGAGGAAGAGATGAGGCTGAGAGCTACAAATGAGGCAAGGTTTTACAAAAATCAATAGCAAGCCATCTCTTGGGGGGAACTGTTTGTTTTAGATGGACTTTAACCTATCCATAGAGAAGTTCTTAAAGCAATTGCAGAGTAGTGCCTGCATTGCTTCCTTTGACTTGACCTAAAGCTTAGTTCTTTCACATTTGGTGGAATTTACCCACATTTTAATTATTGGAAACAGTATGATCTTTAATAGAGGAATAAAATTATTGTTATTCTTCAAAAAGAGATGTTTGGAAGAACTTCATAGGGAGCATTATTTCTTGTGTCACAGAACCTACAATTTTGAACAAATTCTCAGTGTTATGTCTTCCACCTCCCCAAGGGGGAAAAAAAGAAAAGAAAAGGAAAAAAAAAAGGATTTTACCTATGTTTCAGACAAAAAAGGTTTTGAAATGCACTTTTCAGATTTCCCTTCAGAACTTTCTTATTCCAGAAGATGCTGGCAAACAGGGTAACTAGACCTGAATGTAAGCTCTTTGCCCAGGACTCATCACAGCACTGGGTCACCTCTTCTGCATAGTCTCAGAGTTTTATTCATAGTCTCAGAGTTTTATCAGACTCTCACAGTTACAGGGAAAGCATTCAAACTGATACAAAATACATCAAGAAATACATGAGTTTATTGATCTGGTTACACCTTCGCTCCAATTTTCTTCTGCTGCTGACCTTTTTTGGCTTGCTTAAATTAAAGATAACTAGTCTTGGGGTTTGTTTCTGGTCATTATGTTAATTCCTACTAAACCATAGTGCGTAGGGTTTAATATGTGTGGAAAAAACAGATATACTGAAAACAAACTGAACAAACCAAAAATTATTCCAAATCTTTCTCATAATTCTATACAAGTTAGAAGAAAAATTAAAAGATCGCCTATTTCAAGACTCATTAGAGGCACTTTTAACATTTTTTTTTCATATTGAGTAGCATCATCCTTAATAAAGAGTGTCAGTGAAGTGACCACTGAAGTAAAGAGGGTTTTCACTATCAATAATAGCATAAAATTCCAGTCCTTCAACACGTGGCATTTCTTTTCTGAATTACTCAGTATACTTAATTTTAAAAAAAACCCCACAAAAACTTTACCTTTTTTTTAGGTTTTTCATTTTAAGGAAGTGGTTCTAAATGGTGAGAAAGCATAAGGGATGCTGTTATTGCTGATCACATAAGCACATTGCACCATAAAAATGACATAGCCAATGAGTCAGGCTTAGGAAGGACAGCTACTTGAACATCACTTCTTTAGTTCTTTAATGTTTATAAACACTTCCACTGAACTATATGCTTAGGGATTTTTATTTTTTTTTTGTTAAGGGGAAAGTGGAAATGGTATTGCAGACATGATAAATCTGTAGCAAGGGCTCCATTTGGGCACTTCATCTTTTCCCTCTCTTTTTATGTTTGCCATTTGTATTTTTCAATTTTTTTCTGGACATTGTAAGATTAATACTTTAATGTGAATTATTCCTCAATTGGAGTTTCCAAATTATGGCTGCAGTGAATATCATTGTTTGTAGCAAAGGCACTATCAAAAAGCGAAGGAGTTTTATTTCATTTTGTGCGTGTCAATTGAAACAATTTATTTGAAGACTCTGAAAGTCAGTGAAAAAGCTAAAAGCAAAAAGAAGCTAATAAAAGTCAATATCTCCCCTTTGAGCAGTGTCAATCAATTTGAGTGAAATAGATTCCCTGTTTGTTCGATAAGACAAGTACTTTGTGTCACAAATGACCTGAAGAATTCTTGGGTGTCCTCATTATCAAGAAATACCTGGAATTTTGTTCTTGTATTACCTATTTAATTGGTAATGGTACATTTGTATTAAGCTAGCTGTTTGTCAGACAAGTTAGAAGAAAATATTTTGATAAATTATAGTATACCACAAGATAAGTAGAGGTTCCCATGATAAGAAGTGCTATGGTAAGTCTAGAATACATTTGACATCAAAATGGCGTGGTAAATTTAGAGTATATAGTGAATGTCTAATCAACTCAGCAAAGACATAGGATTGTAATGTCTAGAATTCTTTGTTATAACCAAAGATAGATTCTGTTATATTCTTACCCTCTCTTATCTGGTTTGTATTTTAGTGGTAACTAATAGTAAAAAATAAACAGGGAAATGTAAATTTACTTTAAAGATCTTTTTCCTTTAAATGGTATCAATCACCTTATACGTGGAATGCAGCTTTCTTGAAAACATTCATCACGTATGTCACATTAATGCTTTTAAAAAGTAGAAATATGTTGTAGTAAAATATTCTAGTGAATTATTTATATTTAGGTAACTAATCTGCATCTAGGTACTAACAAAACACTTTTTAAAAAAAAACCTAACAGAACATAAGATCAACATGAGCCAGCCATGTGCACTTACAGCCCAGAAGGCCAATCGTATCCCTGGTGGCATCAAAAACGATGTGAGAAGAAGGTCAAGGGAGGTGATTCTCCACCTCTACTCCTTTCTGCTGAGACCCCATCTGGAGTACTGCATCCAGCTCTGGGTTCCTCAGTAAAAGACATGGAGCTGTTGGAGTAAAGCCAGGGGAGGGTCACAAGATGGTCAGAGGGGTGGAGCGTGGCTCTTATGACGCAGGCTGAGAGAGTTGGGTTTGTACAGCCTGGAGAAGAAAAGGCTCTGGGAGGTGTTATAGCAACCTTCCCATACCTAATGGGAGCCTACAGGAAAACTGGAGACAGACTGTTCATCAGGAAGTGTAGTGATAGAACACAAGATAATAGCTTAAAAGAGGGCAGATTTAGATTAGATATTAGGAAAAAGATCTTTACTGTGAGGGTGGTGAGACACTAGGACAGGGTGGGTTGGAACTAGATGGTCTTTGAGGTCTCTTCTAACCCAAACCATTCCATGAATCTGTGATATATAGTTACTATATAGTTAGCACATCATGCTACAATGGGATTAAATTAGGGAATGGTAAGGACTACTTTGAACTTTCATTCATAGCCTTGTTTTATCTGACTTAATATTGTTTCATTGTTTTTTGTTTTCAATTTCCAGTATTTAAATTTAGGCTTAGTTTTCCCTCTTTGCTGACTAATAACATCATACCTCTATGCAAAGCAGTGCTAGAAAAGGTTCCTTTAAGGCATAGAATGAGCTTTTTTGTTCAGTTTAAAGGATATTTAGAATTACATTTTTAGTCCTTATTCATACCAGTCTTCTTGAGGGAGTCAGATCTTAAAAACCCACACCTCCTTTTTCACCCCTATGATAAATACTGCACAATATACACTCTACAATACATAGTTCCTCTATAATGGGGTCCCTTGTTGATGAGAGGCTCCAAGCAGCTTCATTCTGCCTACAATCTTTTGATAAATTATCCTTCTCCTACGTAGTCAACCACTGTACTAAATATTGTATTACTAATACTGGGGTGGGGTAGAGATAAAATATATGTCTCGTAAAATTTCCTTCTAGAATGTTGAAACATGATAGCATGCCTGCTTTCAGGAATGAATAACTTTTGTATATGGGCAATTGCAGACAGAATTTTAATTATTGAAAATATCTATGCCTGGTGATGAAGCAGAAAAAAAATATATTCTTAGGTGACTTGACACTTTAGCTACCCTTCTTGCAATGCTGCATGGAGGGTGTACTCTGGAATGCTTAATTATTGTTGGCCTTCTGCTTCTCCCATACATTAATGATAGGGAAAGACAACTGATTTGCACAAACTTTTTTTCTATGGACCAAAAGTTGATTAAGTATCTCCAACTACAAACCATCACTGGAAAGCTTGGCATTCTTAGTCCACAAGGCTCTGACTGCTCTTCTTATGGCCACACCTGCAAACAGTAGAAGTAGATCAATAATAAATCCCCATTTTCTCAAGTACTCCCCATTTAAGGAAAATGTCAGGGTGACATTTCTATCTCAATTTCCTCTTTACCATTGACAATGACGTACAAAAAGCTCTATTCTGTCGTTAGCTTCTTCCTCAAGAAATATGGATGTAGCTTGCCACATATATGCTATGTTTTAATTTGTATACTTCTCTATAAGTGCTAACTGAAAATGGTCCTTGTCCAAAATGGAGGGACAAGTGACTGAGATTCACTGATTCCCTCTGTTGGAATTGAAGTGACACAACACTTACCGTCCATAGGTAAAAAAAGGCTTCTACTCTATAGCTAGGCTCATTAGTAAATAATTGGGTAGCAGAAAGGCTTTTATAGCTCAGAGGAATGGGAAAAGGAGAAGGGAAAAGAGGAAGAGGGAGAGAGAAAGGAGAGATAAGAAAGAAATCGAGAGAGAGATAATCTCAATCCAGCATTGATTCAGCCATCAGGTTTCACAGGAGTGTTTCTTTTTGGGATTTTCTTATTCAGAAAAATAACTATGCAGAAAGGGAACCAAAGAAGCCAGTGCAGAGTAAGCTTTCCTCTTCTATGTTCTGCTTCAGATTCTCAGGCAGTTCTTTGGAGTAGGCATTTTGTCCTTTACTTGTGACAATAAAGTGGCCTTCATGACCGAATTACAGAGAATGCATCTATTTCAATACTGTTGCCATAGGGTGTGCTAGCAACACTACTATGTCTTACTGGCAGAAAAAGAACCTGTCAGTGGAAATGTGAATAGCAGGATCAGGTCTTTCATTCAGTAAATTATAAAAATGACTATTCTTTTCTCATGTTACATGAAAAATACAGGAAATCTATTTCAACAACTTGAAAAGAAATATATATGACAGTGCACCCAATGCTTTTCACAACCAGAGGGACAGAAATTCACTGGCAGTCCAGGAAAAGTCAAGTCAGAATTAAACTTGAAATAGCAAAGCAGGCTCCCTATCTCATATTACATAGATAGGCGTCCAGACGAGACTTGAATATCTCCAGAGAAGGAGACTCCACCACCTCCCTGGGCAGCCTATTCCACTGCTCTGTCACCCTCACTGTGAAAAGGTTTTTCTGCATGTTGGTGCGGAACTTCCTGTGCTCCAGAACTAAGACATGTTTTGCTTGAAAAGAAAAATCTCTTTAAGAGATCTCTGGCTATTGCACCAGCATGTCGCAAACATTCTTCCAAATGGCACACCACCAAACAAATTTCTATTTTAATATTTATTATTGGCTTTTTCAGCTGTATGCCTTCCTTGCCTTCCTTCAGTACATTAACACTTCTAAGGGAAGTAATAACAGGTTGCTCTGTTATATGGACTCCATTTCAAAACAAGTTGATGAGCAATTGAGTATATAGAATGAAGTGATTCAGTTAGTATTAGAAATTGAAGGGTGACTCGGAAAGCTGCCATAAACAATAAAATACCTTTGTTTTGTTCATTAAGACACTTTTGATGTGGCTTCTAGGAGAAAGGCTTGCAGGATAATATTTACAATGTCTCTCTGGCTGAAGCTTGAGAATAAAGTAAGAATTATGATTTAAAAATATTTGAAGGTGCCATTGCTTTCTGCTGAAAGAAAATAAGCAAACTACTTGACAAATGGTATAGTACAAAAGAATGTGGATATCTATTATACAGTTTCTATAAACTATGAAACTAAGAAACTGATGAGAAATCAAGAAAAGGTTCCAGGAGACAAGTCACCTATCTCCAAATGCACTTAAGATACATGGGAACAATGAAAATTTCGAGGGTGACTGCAGTGAAGACAGATGCAGGTGGATAACAACACACCAGTATCAGGCTGATAACAGAGATAGAAGAGAAAGTATTGGAGGATGAGAGAAAGACTGTTGAACAAATAAATTAGAAAAATAAAGTGTGCTTTCTAGACAAAGAGTACCTAATACTGAAGAAAATAGGAGATAATGGTAAATGGACTCCAGAACTGAGACTTCATGTAGTGATAGTAAAGAATAGAAAAAGTAAGGTAGAAAGAATAAGGATTTGAATATTTTATAAGTACTTGAAGAGATTGCATGCTAGGCAGCCGCGGGGTTTTGTTTTGGGGGTTTTTTTTGTTTGGTTGTGTTGGGTTTTTTTAAAGGGACATTTCCATAATCATACAATTGCAATTTAGTGAAGAATGCTGGCAAGGAATAGCTACTACTTATTCTTTGTCAAGCTGGCTTCCACCAAGGGAGTCTAAAAAAGATACATGGTGAAGCCACTCCATTTGATTGATTTTAAAACTTCTCTTTTGCAACTATTACAGTATATTTTTCTCCTATCTCCTTTAGAAAGCATTGTGCAAGCCTGGGTAGTATATAAGACTGCCATAAATCATGGAGGTGAATAAAGAATATTATCACTATATCATTCAGTATGACAATCTGGAAGGATCTGAAAAAAAAATCTCAGGTAATAGGTTTAAAAAAAACCCAAACTAACTTTGATGCTTTTTCACTCAGCAAAAAAATTACACCTTGTTAATCCTTTACAAGAAAGAATTACACAGTTTTATGGAGGAATGGCCCTCAGACATCACATTTCATCACATCTTTTAGTTAACATGGTGGTATTTAGTTGACATTGGGGCAGAGGATTTGACTTAGAAGTCTTTTCCATCTTTAAAGATTCTATGATTCAGATACAAGTTCTAGCTATAAAAGTCCCACACTGTTGATTTCTGGAAGTAGAAGACCAAGGCCAGCCCTAGATGTGTCCTATTTTATATTCTTCCATACATATAAGTTATGGTCTGCTATTAGAGGTACTATACTTTACTGTGGTTGCTCTTATGGCTTTATACTCTTAACTTGGTAAAGCTTAGGTAGTCCAGAGTCTGATAAATAAATAATACTGGAAATAACCAGGTTTTGTGTTTCATATGACATTTTTCTGGTACAACTCTTTTTTCTACTACAGGAAGTTTTTGTCATTAATTTCTGATTTAATTCTGCTCCTGTTTTGCCTTAAAATGAGCTTTGTTTCAGCAGGGACGTATCTCATTTTTAAAGCCTTTTTATTAATAGTTTTGTTTGTATGTCTAGATTGATTCTCATCACATGGCTTTAGGAAGGAAAAGCCTAATGTCTTTCACAGCTAATATCTGAAATCTCTAAAAGAAGAGCCAAATCAGGACAAGCTATAAAACACAGGCAGAAGCAGGCTTCATAAAGTAATATTTATAGTTCTAGTATTAGAGGAATTTATAGCATAGAGCTCCTATCATTCCTAGGAAGATTTAAATGTACATTTGCAAATATTCCAAGGACTGTGAAAAACTTTGCCACTCAGTAGAGGTTATTCCTGTCTTATGAGTAACCATGCAGTGTTTTAAATTTATAAAAATGTTTCTGAAGGATTCATATGAAGGGTAATAATGATTTTCTATCCAGATCTCTTCTGGAAATAAGGATTAATAGCTTTCTTAGGACAACATCAACAACAAAACAAATCAAAAGTCCACAACATACATTATATTTTCTGGCCTCAGATTGTCTTTACATAACTAGTAAATAAAATTTGTTTCCCTCAGTATCAAAGAAAATAAAAAGTACCCTGCAAGTACCTATATCCTATAATATAAATGAAAAATTAGATAAGGCTCAACAAAAAGTTTCTCACACTAAACCCATGGTCATACAAAACTAAAGTCAAGAGAGTGAAAAAGCAGTCTAACAAGCATTTTGTTTTACAGCTGTATTCGTAAACTGGTACAGAGAAGATATTTTCTATCTAAAAGAATACTTCATTGGTGTAGGTCATCCTTTCATTATCTTGTAGAAAGATCAGTTTCAACATAAATCTTAGCAGGAAAATAAGGCACTTGACTGTACATTTTCAAATTACTTTAAAAGAACTACATGTTCCCAAGCAACATCTATTATTTTCCTAAACTTTTTACATTAAAAAAACTCTTCATTATGCCAAAAAGATGAATGGTTATCTTAATAATAATAATTCAAGGAGCAAAAAAAACCCCTACACAGCAGCATTCTATAAAAGGTGTAGCAAAATGATACAGAATAAGATTGGGAATGGTACTGTAATTTATGCCCATACAAATTCTTGAATTTTTGGATGATGACTTCTGCTTCTGTAAATGCATCGTCCTTGAGAGCTAAAAGCCAATATTTTTTTTCATTATGTTTATAAATGTCAAGAAAAATAACAACATATTTTGAATTATTTTCTGAATTCAAAAGTGTCTTCGATATTTGAACACAAAAAGAAGTATTTAGGTAGGGAACAGATATAAAATTTACATTCACTTTCTCATCAGCATCTCATGATGAGCTTAGTATTCGGTGTAGGTGGCAAGGTTTTGGTAGTAGGTGGGCTGCAGTGTGGTCTCTCTGAGACCAGGGGCTGCCCCACACCAGACACATTTGTTTCCAGCTGGCTCCATAACAGACCCACTGCAGGACACAGCTGAGCCTGTCAGCAAGTGTGTGGTGCCTCAGAGAACGTTTTTAAGAAAATGACAGAAAAATGAAGGGAAGGGTTGGAAAAAACACCACTATGAACTTTAATGTCTGGGAAGGAGCAAGGAGAGAAGGTGCTTCAGGTCCCAGGGCAGAGATTCCCCTGCAACACATGGAGAACACAGTGAAGCAGGTTGTTGCCCTGCAACTCATGGAGAATGACACTGGAGTAGATATGCAAACAGTGGAAGACCCTACACCATAACACATGGATATTTCCTGTAAAAAATGTCATCTGTCCAGTCTAAATTTTCCTTCTGTTAGTTTGAAACTATTGTCCTTTCTCTTGTCACTATAGGCCTTGGTAAAATGTCACTCACTCTCCATCTCTCTTATAAGCCCCCTTTTAAGTATTGAATGGCTGCAACAAATTTAAATTTAAAAAAATGTTTCTGAAATGCTGAAATAAACATCTACCAATCCGCCTCTTCTCTGGGCTGAACAACACAAACTCTCTCAGTATGTCTTCAAAGAAATTTTTGACCCCTCTGATCATTTTTGTGGACCTTGCCTCAACACAGTAACTATTAAGGGATCTCCTTTTGTTTATCTCAAACCACAAGTTATTTCATCCTACTTTTTCTCCTTGTCCTGTGGAGGAAGGCGGAGTGAGAGAGCTTCTGGGGGAGCATCTGGTATGCTGCTATGTATCAGGACACTGAAGGTAACAAACTTCCAGTGATGAGTTCCCTACTTTTCCATTCATTCTGTGTTACATAGCCTTATGCCTTACAAGCACAGATGAATCACTACAGTAGCTCTTATAAATACACTGAATGGTGGTTTTCTAGAGGAAAGGAGGCAGACTCTTTTCAATGGTGCCCTGTGATAGGACAAGGGACAATGGGCACAAACTGAAACACAGGAAGTTCCATCTCCATATGAGAAAAAAAAGTCTTTACTGTGACAATGACCATACTGCCCAGAGAGGCTGTGGAGTCTCCTTCTCTGGAGATATTTAAGACTCATCTGGATGCTGTCCAACATGCTCTAGGTGATCCTGCTCTGGCAGGGAATTTGGACGAGATGATCTCCATAGATCCCTTCCAACACCTACGAATCTGTGAACTCCAGCACCAGTGTCAAATACAGCTAGAAATCAGAAGAGGGGTTAAAAAAAAAGAAAAAAAAAATCTACCCCCCCCCCCAAAAAATTAAAAGGTTGAAGTCCCATTGTAAGGTAAATTTTAAACATTGTTTCCTCTGGATGAGACCTACACATTTTCTTAAAGTGCTCTTTCCAAGTTCTTCCACCACCACCCCTGAAGTTAACACAGACTAGCATATTTCTGCCAGCAAAGGATGAGGTTGGTAAATCAACATGTTTTATTTGAAAGCATAGGCCATCCAGGGACAGAATGACTGATAACAGAACCTATTTTTTTATTAGGGCACTTTTAGGTTTAGCCTTCAGTAAGAACCTTATTTAAATAGAAAGATTTTTGGTTGCTCCCTATGGGAGCCATAAGCTGCCTGTAAATGGACAGTTTTACAAATAAGAATATGTGGGAACTTTGGAACGACTAAAGTAGTTCTCAAAAAAGGTGCAGAATATTCTTTTTATACCTCTTCTGAAGTTTAAAACTACAAATTAAACATTAAAAATTAATAAAACTCACAGTGTAAGAAAAATGATGATAAGTGAAAGATAAAAATCTCATTCTAGCTTAAATAGTTTGATTGCTGTTTTAACACAATGTTCGTCCTTCCTTATGGATTGTGTTTGAACCAACGAGGTGTATTTCTTTCTGCTTCTTGGCTTTTTTTTTTCTTTTCTATGTATATGCCAGTGGCAGGAGGATGTGAAGGGTAAGGAGGTATGGGCAAAGGCTAAAGGCAAAGACATTAGCTAGCCTGCCAAATGGTCTGTCTGCAGTGAGGCTAACACATGGGACCTCAGGCAGGTCAACATATGCCCGAAAGCCTCAAAGCACTAATTCAATGACATTCATTTTCTGTCTTCTTCATCCTTATAAGAACAGTACATTCTTTCTGCAGAGTTGACTCCATTTCAGATGACGAGAAGGTGGCAACCTGCAGGAAGAATTAACCTAATCCTTCCCAGGCTCCCCCAGCCCCCTTCACCCGCTCTATGATAGAATTACTATCTGTGTTGTTACAGCCGCTAGTATGTGACCACATCTTTCCTAGTCCTATCTTCAACACGTTGCAAATAGTGTTCTATATTAAACCATTCAGATATGATTTAGAGGAGGGTTTACACACTATGGATCTTCTCTAATGTTAGAAAAGCCATAGGTGCCTGTTACTACAGCTTCACACTCTCCTCTCACTGCCAGAGTCAGTACAATGGTGCTGCATTGCACTGATTTCTATCCATCTGTCTCTTCCTAAAGATTTACTACTCACCTAAAGCTATAATAATTCTGACTACATATCACCAAAAAGGCAAGACTGATTTTCCTGGTTGCCACTTTTCATATATAATGTTACATTGTTTATGTGAAGAGGGATCAAAGGGAAAGCCTAGTGCTAAAAGAGAATCAAAAGCAGACCCCAACTGCCCATCCCTCTTAACTACAAATCAAGAAAAAAATAAAGCGTCTTCCAAATTGACTGCATTTGTGAAAAGAAATATAAAGAAGAAAATCTACATCATATCACCCTTTTTATATTTTTATATTGCTTAATTACATCTGCTAGCCATATAAGTATTTTGGCTAAGCAAGCCTTCAAAAATACCTTTTGTTAGGCAGATATTAATCAGCCAGCGATTTTATATTTCTCATTTCTGTCTCTGTTGTCCATTTCCAGCCTATTAGAACATCAGTAGATGTATTTCATTGATATGCTATTTGAATTGCTATTCCTAGGCAACATCTATGATTATGAGGAAAGGCCAGATTAGTAATGTGATTTTCTGGTTGCTATGTGAAGAGCAACCACTTAGAATCAGGTGGATATTTTTGGCTGCAGCTCAGTCCTTATTAATGTATGCTTCCTTTAAAGTATGGTTAAATTACTAACCCTGGAATCTATAATAATGTGCAAAATGTTGTTAAATACAGAATTTTTACTTAATTAATGTCTCATCTAGCAGCTCTCTAACACGTTAATCTCTGAATAACCTTCAATTCATTCCATAACATGGACGGTAACGGTAGAAATTAGAGCTGAAAATACCTATTTGGTCTTCTATTTCATGTAGTCACTCAATTGTTCCCTATAGAATATTTTCCAGTGCTTTGTCTCATCTAGATTTAAATGCACTTAGCAATAAAGCTTCTACTACTTCCCTTTGGAGACTGTGTCACTATGTAATAGATTTCACTACTGGGAATCTTTACCCTATTCAATCATGGTGAGATATTTCACCTTCTCAGAAATAGGAAAGAGGAAAAACATAAAAGAAAAAAATATTTATTTCCTGTAAGCTAGCAGGAGAGTTCACCACAAACTACGAATGTCACTTCTCTTAAAAGCTCATTCCTTCTATGATGCCGTTTTAATTTCCTCTAGTGTAAAATCTACTGTTGCATTTTTCATCACATTTTCCTGAGGTAAAG